>OV121084.1:45503193-46225663 GCA_921293015.1 Phorcus lineatus
TAGACCTAAGTGTGCCTCGGCCTTAGGGCTTTCCCACGGTTCGTCGTGGCGTTCCCCTAAGTGCCTTTTGGCTTATGTTATGTTCTCCCTTCACAGGGGGTTCTGACATTCGTCCATGTGTGTTTTTTCCCCTGACGGGTGGTCCGTTCGTCGGCCTGCCCGCCATCCTTGTCTGTCGGATTAACATGCAATATAAGAAGTGGGGTAAGTATTAAAAATTTATTAAAATCTAAATATTTTAGATATTTAAAAATACTTACCCCACTTCTGGGATTAAGCCCGCCCAGCGATGTCTCGCTTCCTCCCCTCAGACGGCCGTCGTTGGACCTACGTATGGAATGTGATTTTGTCAACGTGGACACGTGACGGATTGGATCGTCACCTTCCGGTTACGAGGCCGTGTTGTCATTGTCATATTCCCCGACTTCGAGTACGAAGACAGGATGACTACTACCAACACGTTTTCCAATCGCTTTATCGGAAGCATAGGTAATATGCAATATAAGAAGTGGGGTAAGTATTTTTAAATATCTAAAATATTTAGATTTTAATAAAATTCATCGAAAAATTTGTCTAAATCTGTCCTATGTTACAAGAACTTCTTCAATTTCCATTAAAAAGGGGAAGTGTTTCATAGTTTGATGTGATTAAAGATAAACCTTTTTTATATTCATAAGTGAGATCATTTCCCAATCTTGAATTTCTGTAGGAAGTCATTGCTTGAAGTTGAGTTACTTGTAAATGAGTTGAACTTAAGATTGTCATTTATATTTGAATTTATTTACAAGAACATGACCTGTGATATATAATGTATGCAAATAAACAAAAAGTAGTTCATCTCTGAAAAATAGATTTTGAGAATCGAGGTGAAAGGGGAGACATATCTTTTTACAATTAAAAATGCTCTCTAGTTAAATTTCAAGTCGTTTTTTTCTCTATAGAAATACTTGCTTACTTAACATAGCACAATCCTGAAGAATAAATGATGAATTTGAACAAAGCCAATTTAGATATATTCGGACACTTGTTTTAATAGTAAGGTGGAAGATATTTCAATGTTAGACTTTGTAGAAGGGATGTATAAGGAGGAAATGCTATTTGTCGTTTTGGGATTTCTCTGTAATCTTCCGATATATCCAAACAAAACCATAGGTGTACTGAAACACAAGTTCTCTAACATGACTGGACCATGTTTTCCAGTTGCTTAGTCTAGTTTAAAAATCATGGGATAAACTTGTTTTGGTATCTAGTGAGTGAGTTATTGTTTAACGCCGCCTCAGCAATATTTCAGCCATTAGCGGCGTTTGGGTATCTATTTGACCGAATCTGTGATATTATATATTTGCAGGTTTGATGTTTATGTAAAAACTTTAAGGTTGATTAGGGTCAAAATTCACAAATATGTCATTGGGCATATTGAGTCAATAAAATCTGTTCAACTTCAGCTGTATGTACATTTATGATGATAATCAATGGTTCTTCAGCTGTTTTCTTCCGCTTTGCAATCAGCTGATCTTAACTTAAGTTTATTAAAAGTTTAATATTAATAGCTTCAAATTAATGATTAAATCAGCTATTTTGCAACAATTAAACTACTGCAGTAATTATGCCTAGCTATTCTGCATTGTGAAAAAATTTGAAATCTATATATCCATTTGTTATTCTTCATTTATGGAATAGTTAACGTCCCCACAAACTTTGATGAACATTTAGATCATGGTTATTGCAGTTGTTGCATATCACAGTATGGCTAGAGATGTCTTCGAAGAATTAACAATTGATTTTCAATATGTCTTGATAAAAATGGTTGTTTTTCAAGCATCAAATAGTGAAGATTTTCTCAAACCCTTAGAATGATAATAATGAAACAATTATTGATAATTTGTAGAGAAAATTTCATGCTTCAAGCAATTAAACTAGATATAAACGGTTAAGTGCACAGAACACGAATAGTAGAAATAAGAACTAAAACCACAAGATTGTGACTGGATGATGGATCATTGCTGAAAAAGTGAGTTTTGAATCCTAGTCAGAACAACAAGAAATCATCTGTCTCTGAGATGTTGTGGGAGGTTGTTCCAAGTGATGGCGGCGGAGTAGACAAAGGATCTCTTTTCATAGGAGACAGGGCAGACCTTGGGAACTGTTAGGAGGTTCTTTGCTTCTGCACATTGAGAAGATGAGGACTGATGAGGGCGGTAAGGTAAGGTGGAGCTGTCGAAGAGAGACATGTGGGCAATTTACAAGAGTTTGGAGCTAATTTCCTGGACGACAGGGAGCCAGTGGCGGTTGATCAGGTTAGGGGTGATGTGATGATTCTGTGACACAGTCTGTGTGACGATTCTGGTGGCCAAGAATTGCACTCTCTGAAGACTTTCTCGCTGATTTTGCCGCTCCTGTCAGTACGCTGATGTAATAATTAGTCTGGTTGTCCCTTATTGATAATAACGACCATGATTGTATTATTGCCATATGTGTAGTCTATTACAGTCTGTTACCACTATTGTGATCCACTTTAACTTTTGCAATAGTTTTTGATCCAAATAAGTATGTATAACAGATATATTCTTAAATTTTTTTTTAAGAATCATTGATAAATGAAACAGATTTTGCCATTTTTCCCCATAGCAACCAAGGTGAATCACTGTAGACCAAACATCTAATCTTATATCATTTAGAGATGAAATGAATTTAAATAAAATTGCATGAATTACATGAGCATGGCATCATGCAAAAAGTCTTACCCAGAAAACACTAGACTATTGAAACTATCAATTGTTAAACCAACTTGCATTGATTGTACATGTATTTTCGTGCTCACTTTGATCCATCGATAGTTCGATAAGTGGTTACAACTCTAATATCATATATATGCAATCATTACAGGTAGTGGGTATCACCATTGGTATTTATCATTCATAGAAAGGTTTCATCTAATTAAAGGCTAACAGTGATGTTACCCTCATGACAGGTGGTGCGAATCACGGGTCGCCTGGTGGTGTCCAAGAAGAAGTCCAAGAAGGAGAGCGAGGCAAGCTCAATGTACCCATACCTCCTGGCCGTGTGTGAGCCCATCCCCCACCCCGCCAACATCGAGGTGCCCCTTGACTCCTGCACCTTCCTCACCAAACACAGCATGGACATGACCTTCACCTACTGTGACGACAGGTATAAGCAGTTGATCACTTTCAGTTTAGTCTTCTGTCGCATATCCTATTCACCCCTAATAAAGCATGCGCAGTAACCATTATGTTTTTGAGACTGACTTCAGGCATGTAGGTGTGAAAGGGTTCTGGTTTATCTGACAAACATAGCTTCTCATTATAAATTTAGTCTATTCAGGACTCGGACTGTAAAATGTTTGAACAGAGCACATGGGATATTTGATGCAGGAGGTATGATCAGAGTTATTCCCCTTGATGCCATTATTGTGCTACTAATCAAATAGTGATTAAGAAATAGAGTAGCCTCAACCATCATGTGTTTTGCAATAAAGTATAGTTTTGACCTGAACTATTATAGTTAAAGCACGAGGCCGAAGGCCGAGTGGTTTGATGTTGATAATAGTTCAGGGCAAAACTATACTTTATTGCAAAACACATGATGGTTGAGGCTACTCTATTTCTTTTCTAGCATGTCGATTTTAACTCGTGTAAATCATATTTCAGCCAAAAATAACTTAAATGAAATTAATCGAAGTTGGCAGTTAATTGAAAATGCTCGACCAGGGCCATAACCAGTGACGTCATAACGTTATTGTTGTTGACGTCATGGGTCATTGTTTCATGACGTCATTCAAAAACTATACTTTATCGCGGAATAAAGGATAGGTGGCGCCTTTGATCTTTACCGCAACAATGCTAGAATATGAATTAAAGGCGTTAGGATCTGTTGACATATTATGTTACCCGATTTAGCAAAGAAGAAGCATTCATTGTTGGCTGTACCTGATAATCAAATACTGACTCTAATTGAATCTAGAACCTTATTAGAAAGACCAGGAATTACTTGTGCTAGCATACTGACACATGCTCAATTAGTCTCATAACTGATTGACACTATAGGCAATGAGAAAAGTTCACTTACATTGATCAGCTTAACAAACAAAAAATAAAAAAATATGTTTGTTGTGTAAGATTACCTGCCCTTTTTTATATGTCAAATTGGTGAAAATAGGAGGATAGTTTCATCATACAAACAGTCCTATATAAAGATTAATTTAATTTATTCACATCATGCTCTGAATTCCTGTAATATGATCCCATTACAAAGGTGGCTTTTTTTGTTTGGTCTCGTTGTCATTTTTAAAGAGTTGTCCGAGATTAGCAACCTCTTCTAATCAAAGGTGAAACCATGTGGCTGTTTTTTGTATAGTAGTCTGAACTTATACGAGATTTATTATCATTACAAATAAATAAACACTGTCATTATGGCTATTTTTTTAATTTTCTAAGTATATTTTTGCTGTGATTATTAATGGAACATAAAAGTCTGAAGAAAAAAACTGCAAAAATTAATCCTATTCGAAATGTAATATGATTATGATATTATCATCGATATATACAAGTGTTGTGTTTTGTTTTATACATCCTCTCCAAATGTTGACTACAAAGCGTGTTTGTCCTGTGTCTAGGGGAAAACACTAGAGACTAGTGATAGCTGTTTATAGAAGATGGCTTTAATAGCTGACGTAGTTATACATGACGTATCCTACACAAGTGATTGAATAAATGAAATTGCCATCAATGCTTGTACATAACAATAAAGTGGCAATTTACAAATCATGTTCAACAGCAACAAATGTTTTAGGAGAGGTTTTGTTGATAGGTTGCCATGGATACACAATGATATGTTTTGTGATGTTCTTGTTGCTATGGCGACAGTAATGTTTATATCCACATGTAGAAAACAATGTATTTATATTATTTTCTAAGAATATCAATAACTCTATTATTCATCAGATTCAGCTCATCTTCTTTCTGAATTTAACAAAAACTCTTTATGATAAGCAATTAGCATCAATCTGATTGGTCACTTGTTTCAGAATTTACGATCTGATTGGCTACAACAGTGAAAGCCTGGTTGGCAAGTCTCTGTATGACTATCATCATGCTCTGGACAGTGAAGTGGTGGAAAAGGCGTACAAGAATCGTATGTCAATGTTGTCATATTAATCAGTCCGCTCGTGCAGAAATTTAAAACAACCATATCAAAGAAACAAAAAGAGCAAAATTTCTATATTTCATACAGTTATACTTTGTTTCATTCACCTCATATATTTTCTTTTTGTAAGGTTGCAAGATTATAAAATTTAAATTAATAGTATTTAGGTTTTAGAGTAAAAGGTTTTTGATATATGTTTTTGTTGTAAATCAATCTGGTTCTCATGAAGGATGTTTTTATAATTCTTAATTTTGTAGATACAGTACCAAATTAATAATTTAAGTGATAATATAGCAATTTAAAATCACTTTTTTTGTAGATTTTGTAGATACAGTACCAAATTAATAATTTAAGTGATAATATAACAATTTAAAATCACTTTTTTTTCAGTGTTTGCCAAGGGTCAGACAATGACAGGACAGTACAGATTCCTGGCCAAGAAGGGAGGATACGCCTGGGTGATTACACAGGGCACCATCATCTACAACAGTCGCACTCAGAAGCCTCAGTGGGTGGTCTGTGTACACTTCGTCATCAGGTGAGAACTCCTCTATCAGGTCCTTTGGAAATATCAGTATTGTGTGAACATTTTGATGCATGCATGTACCTCATGCTAGTCATTTACATTCCTTGAAACATAATGGAAAAATTTTACCCTGGAAATGCAGTGGCACCCAAAAGCTTCAGTTGGTCCCTTTTGAACGGTTGGCCATCAGGTATGAACTCTTTAAGATATGCGTAACCACCTTCACAGCACCAGATGAGGCATGCATTGATGGTATTTCTTCATGTTCAGTGCAGTGTTGTTAAAGCCCTAGATGAAATGATCTCAGATTTCCTTGGATGTAATGTATGCTGTTCTAATAATGTCCTTCCATGTCAGTGCTGTCGAGGAAAAGGAGATGATTTTATCAGAGGTACAACAGCCGACACCAGAGGACATCCTGCCATTCAAAATGGAGCTCAGCACAGACAAAATCTTTGCTCCAAAGACCAAGGACATGGTGCAGGGATATTTCGTTCCTCCTGAGCTCAAGAACAGTGTCACCTGTGAGTCCATGGAACATAACATTTAACATTGATAATATACAAAAACTAATGTTGATTATCAAATGATTTAATCAGTAACTTCTTTTGCCACACAAAGTTAAGAGTAAGTTATTAGTGTCTCATTACAGCTAGGGACATAATTAAGTGAAAATTTATCAATTATATTCAGTTAGTTACTGTTAATTCTTTTTCTACATAGATCAATAAGTTCGTTATTTGACTGACATCATAACAGGTGGTATGAATTTATGATTGTCATTTTGAATTTTGTGATGTTTACATGTATATGTTAATCTCACCGATATCGTTAACTATTGTCCGCCAGTGATTAACAACGAGCCTGAAGACCTCCAGTATCTGGCTCCCACCGCTGGGGAGGGATGTGTTCCGCTTGCCATCCCCATGTCTAATCAAGGTAGGCGCACCATTGCTTTTTTTGTCGTTGCCATTATTACCCTTAACGTTCTGGTTCAACAGATAGCCTATTTTTGCAAATGGGCATTCCAGGGTTATTTCCTTTAGTAACAAATTGTAATTCCTGTAAATTTGGTATTCGAATAATTTTCAAAATTTATTTGGCTATTTATCATTTATTGATTAAGTTTAGATTTGAAGTAAAAATATGCCATAACTGAGCATGATCATTTATCTTCTGCATTAGTGCAAACAATTGCTTCTTCCATTGCCATGTTCAGTTTTGTCTGTTGGGTAAGTGAGAACTCTTGTTAACACTGTCTTTTCAGTATGCTTCTTTGTATAAGATCTTGTCATCTCTGCTATATGAAAAAAAGAACCAAAGACTCCTAATTCCACCCATCTGTGACTAACCGATGTTTTCTCCATTGCAGTTGGAGACTTCAGCCTGAAGAAGGAGGGAAGACAGAGTGCCCAAACTCCTCTCATGTTCAAGGAGGAACCAGGCTCTCGTGCCCATGAAGTGTGTCGCAAACCAGACTTCATCAACAGCAACACCCCCTCCCCCGCCTCCATGCCTTCAAGGGTGAATAGAGAGATCTGATTATTTTACAATGAAAGTTAAGAATTCACATGCTGTAGAAAGAAACCAAAGATCTCTCTTTGCGAAGGCTTTTGACAAAAAGTGGGTTTTTTTTATGGTTAATGTTTTATAATCCCTGGTTAACTCCATGTACTCCCTCTGACCTCTGATCTCTGACCATTCTTTGTTGTAGATTCAGAGCCCGGATGACTACCAGTCGATGGCAAGCCCAACAGACGTGGATCTGATGGACCGATTCTTCTCCACTATGGACACCAAACAGAGCAGCGGTGACCCTGATGTCGATGTGAGTAGTTTCTTCTTAACTTACAGGCCTGAAATAAGGCATGAAAACATATTTGTTTTTGGTTTCTTATGGGTGAAAGGGTTATCTAAATATCATGAAACTGTAGTAACTGCTAGCATTTCTATCCAAGACTTGCAATGTCAGCAAACATTCATAGGTAATTGAAACTCCTCTAGTTTCTCCACACTCCATTACTGTAGAATCTACTCAAGTGTCTTGAGTTATTCAAAGCATATCATCCAGTATTAAACCAGTATACTCTTTTGATTTAACCAAAGCATATATCATTTGTATTAAACCTCGGACTCTGTGAATTCAGGATGTGGACATGAACATGCGAGCTCCTTACATCCCTATGAACGGAGACGAGGACTTCTCCCTCGTCCCTCCCTCCGATGACTCCCTGTTCAACCTGCACAATGACTTCAACCCAGGGTGAGTAATTACAATCAGTCAGTTCATGTGTCCCTCAATCAGGGTCTGTCTTGTGGCTCACAGAGTTTTGATACCCTATAGTTAGCCAGGTGCTATTCTTGTATTATTCTTTGTTAACAATTTGTGACTCCTCTAAACTGGTCACTCTGAATGGTTGACATTCATCTGTTCAACAGATCAGATGTTAATTAGAATGTCTAATGTTTAGGTATGTAAACATTTAATTTCATTGATTTTCATAGATTAGCCTGTGATGCTATCATAAAAATTTATCATCTGAATAGAATATGTAAGATATCTTTTCATTCAGTGATCATTAAGATATTTTTGTTTCTTAAGCGCTTTGTTTTCTTACCTTGAAAACAGGGTAACAGATACTGAACAAAGTCGCACCATTTGCCACAGAACATCAGTTTCATCATTCTAAATTCCACATTTGAATATTCCAGACTTTTTGGCCGCACTGAGTCAGTGTTTATGGACAAGAATGTGTTTGAGATCCCTCCCCGCCCTCGTCTCCCGAGTGTGCGAGACATGATAGGTGGCAGCACAGTAGTGGCTAGCATCGAGAGGCCTGCAGACACCATGTTGCTGCAGGTGAAGCGCCCTCTAGACATGAACAGTCTCGAGAAAGGGCCTCCTGTGGCCAAAGCGGTCAAACGGACGGAGGACCGTGGTCAGCAACCGGCAGGTGAGATAACGTTATAATGTACACTACAAGTGTGATAAAGGTGTTTATTAAGGGTGATAAATGATACAGAAAGTAAAATGTACAATTCCGTGTGAAAAGAATTATTTTCAAAATCAGTAGTAAAAAGAAGTTAAACAACTTCTATGGGGATGAAGAAATTAGATTTCAGCCAACTTTAAGAACAGAATTGTTATATTTCATTATTAAATTGTCCGTTTATATCTGTATTAAACTGTAATAACTACATCATTTTGTACTTACATGTTCCATATTGTTGTACTTCATTGTGACTGTAACTTCGGCTTCACTAATTGAGCAGTTTTGTGAAAAAGTTCATTAACATTTTAATTTTAATAATATCTTGATTCAATGTTACAGTTTGTGTTGTTTTTATTAACCACTTTCTTGTATACTCCTTGACTGAGGAATGTGCTGAACAGCCTGAGGAATGCCTTATTATACAAACCAAGTCCCTGAGGTAGTAGGAAAGTAGAATAATCTGTAGTGTAGAGTGCATTTAAGACACGCTTTCACTTCCTTGCAAGAATATTGAAACAACCTAAAGCCCTCATGATGGAAGATTTTTTTCTGAAATATATTTTTCTCATTCACCAATAGCATATGACTCTAAATTCCGTTTGACATTTTGAAATAAGAAATGTTAATTTTTTTACAACTTTTTTTTCTGCATGCAACACATTTCCTCATAGCGCCAGTGAGCAACCATCTGGATGGAAACTAGGCGCTTTAAAAGTGAATTATTATTATTATTATTATTTCCTCAATTCCTTAAACTGCCTCTTTCTAAATCATTTTAAATCAATTTACAACATTATGTCTCCTAAAATATGAAAAGCAAAAGCCTTTATGTTTCTGTGGTATGAATGTTCTCCCTATGATGAAGTGTGAGACTGTGCATTTTACAAACCATTGCATAATATTTCCTGGAAGTAGGCCATGACTGCATAGGACCGATTGACATCAATACACTCCTGCTTTCTCCTCTCTGCACATAGATTTCTTAGTTGAATGATCCCTTTTTCTTCCTTATTTGGGTCCTAATATGAATCCCCATTTAGCCCCTCTCACATTCTTTCAAGTAAATTCTTTTAAGTACAATAACCATTGAAAAAAACATCTTTTTTTATATCTATTTTGTACTTAAGTAGAGTAGAGTAATTATCCTGCCACGTGAAAAGGCTTTGCCAATGAGAACATCACAATCTTGTGTTAGAACAAACTTACAAAAGAATTGATGACTTTATTTCGAATATAGTGTAATATTTGTGTAATGAGTCTCCCTGAATCTATCAGTTCTAGTGGTCATTGAATGTCTGTAGTAGCAGGGTAATGAAATTTTTTAGCAGAATTTAAAAACTTCAAGAGAGATCATCTGGATAGTCACTGTATCGTGTTACAGGGGTGTAAATGGTTATCTTACATCACATATTCACATATTGACTTGAGTGAGGGGGGAGTAGCAATGTTTTTTACCTTCAGATTCAATAGTCATATTGTATTCAAGTTCTGAAATGAGTAAGCGGTATCAAGTATATAGAGAAAACATTATGAATGAACTGAATGCAAATACCAAGATCTAGTATGCACCACCCTAAATGACCCTCCCCTAAAATAGTCATCCTAGTAAACATATAATATATTTACTGCATGTTGCTACCACTGCTTTAACTTGCTTGAAATTGCTTAAACATCAATTTTACTTAAATTTAAATTCTATGTCACATACTTCTGTATGATTTATATTCATATTAATCAAATTCAAAACCTTTGAGAATAAAACCCTTAAATATTTATCTTTTAGTCTTCATCTACTCAGATAAAAAACCTAAGACGGATATCACCACATTATCAATCACACTTATGTTTGATTCAAATCTTATCAGTGTATTATTAAATAAGCTTGATAAGTTTCCATCCAGAAATTTTGATATTGTCAGTTCAGATGGCAAAGTTAAATCGAAAAGAAGTTTTGAAAAATCACAGCTCTGGGGAAAATAGTAACAATATTATTATGGTATCACATCGTCCATACAGGAAAAAAATTTAAGCTTTATTTCTATTTCTTCTTTGACAACCTGATGAAATGTTAAAATCATAAAAATTCCAATATCCTGAACTCATTTTTTCCCATATTACTATATTACCAATTGAATGGCAAGGCTGTTTTCATACACACTGGCTATTAATATTACCTTATTTCTTACACTGCCGTCCTTACCACTAACAATCACTTACATTAACCAGTGCACTAATCTCTCACTGCATGAGTTAATACAAGCACTAACCCTGACCCTGACCAGCCAATGTGTCCCTGTGCTGGAGCCTGACCCTTGCTGTTTCAGGGATGACACCATTTAAAAGGCAATTCCAAAGGGTGTTCCTGCCACCCTCATACCCGGCCACCCCAAACTTGGGGAAAAGTTGCCGCTTCAACGTAAATCCATTTTGTGTTCCAGAAGGCATGACTGCAAAAGATAGTGTATTGCTTAATTTATTACTTACCGGTGAAGATCGTAACCATGGTTACAAAGTCAACTCATCCATTCACGGCTCCAATGGGGTGAGTACTGTCATGTTATTCAATTTTTTGAAGAGTGGTTCTGACATTAATATCTAGATGGTGAATAGGAGACAGTAACACAGAAAATATTGTTGGAAAATAATTCTAGATGTTTTGGGTTATGACTTTATGCTTTCTTTTGATGCCATTTTGGTGAGATTAAAGTTATTCATCTGTAAATGAATTTCAATATTTCTTTGTTCTAGGGCAAAAATCAGTCATTATTCTCCAAGCTGACACGCCATGACTATGAGGTGAATGCGCCGACCCAGTCACAGCATCTGCTCCACGGGGCCGATCTGCTGAAGGCTCTGGACATCGACTACGCACAGCGGCGCTGCTCCGCTCCCCATATGTAGAGGGGACCGCCCGGCGCATGAGGGGAGAATCTTCTCAACACCTGCTGCAGCTATGGATAAGGAGGAGGAGGAGGAGTAGCATGGGGTGTCCTCAGTTCCTCCCTGGCTGAAGCCTGTAGCCTGCTAAATTCACTGGCTCCCTCACTTGGGAAGGAGGTCTGAATTGTAGCCAGCATAAACAAGTACTAATATTGTTTCCTTATAGTTCAGTGACGATGAATTCTCATTTATTCATGTGTTTCTTTTGTCATTTTCAACAAGTGCTCCACACTTCTGCTGTGAAGTATTTGCCATTACATTTTGTAAGCTTGTTTTGAAGCTGCATGCGAACAGGATTCCTTCCTGAGTACATTATACTGCAGCATATATATTGTTGTCTGTTTGACGTGTTGCCAACTACAGTGCTATCCTTGTTGGTTCTTTTCAAGAATCTGCAATAGTCACATTGTTTTTTTGCATGATTATGTAAAATTTTTTTTTGCAAGGATCATCTGGAACATTTGCATTGCCTTTTGAGGTTTTGATCGTTTTGCAGACGACCTTTTGGCTTTTGCATCATTTTTACAAAATTCTCTTAGCTATATTGCAAAGTTTTACAAAGATACTTAAATCCTTTGAATTGCTTCTTTGTTTTTTTTTAAGATTGCAATGATCTTTTGGCTTTTGTAAAATTTTTTGCAAAGGTTTTGGATCTTCTCTTATGCAAAATTATGCAAAAGTCTTAAGGCTGTAATGTATGGTCCTCAAAAGATTTTGGTATGATTAAAGTTGTTATTCTTTTTGTAATAATGTAGTTATAATTTTTGTAACTTTAGTTCTCAAACACTGCTTCTTCATTGTAGCTTGAACATGCTTGTTCTTGCCAAGCTCTAATTTCCAGATGTGAAACAGTTGAGAAACTATATAATGATAATAGACTTCCAAAACATTTAAATAAAGAAACAATACAAATATCAGCCAGTTGCATAATACCATCTTTAAGATCAAATTTTAAACCAAAAATATTTGTCAACATTAATATTTAGAAAAATCTTCAAAATTTTATAGTCTTACATTTTTGTACTCAACAGAAAGGTCTCAAATCTTATGGACTAAGTAACTTAAACTCATACTAAGCTCTGTTGCATTTTGTACATGCTTTATATCAGCATTGAGATCAGTTTTATATCTGCATAGTGTTCCTTTGTCAACATTGTTCATAGAATTGGTTTAAGGTGAGACTTTGGTTATTGTATATAGTACCATGCTTTCTTTTCATTGGTTGCTAATAAAGGAAAAAGTTTATTTTCATTGGTTGGAAGATAAAATCAAGCATTTGATTGGTTCGTTTGGACAGCATGCTGCTCTATAACTAAGGATCTTATTCACACTATATCATATTTATCACATTGTGCCATGCTGCCTTCAGATAGCGTTACTGTGCCACACAATGGCTATATACTGTTACTTGTTGTATTATTGAATATTATGATAGTATATGAATTGTTTACCCATTTTGTAAATGAATACCGCAGCTAGGCTCTAGTACAACTGGGTATAGCTGAGATTGTAGTGGGACCAACAGCCACTGCCAGTAGACACTTCACTACCAGTTGGAGATATAGATGCCTTCCAATCAAAACATCGTATCCAGATGATACTCAACACATAATCTTCCAATAAAAGCACAAAATGACCATAGATTGTTGTATGAAATAGGCCTGAACGACTGTATCCTGGAAACTTTTGATGCGGGCTGGTATCTTTTTGAGATTTCTCAAAATGTAATTTCAGCTCACAAATTTGCAGTTGGGTTGGCTATTTAGGAGACAGACTTATTTCGTACCGTAAATGTATAGTTACTACACCTTTTTGACAAGGTAGTGTTTCGGTGTGTTAATCAGTGTTTGAAATTGAGCCAACCTGATGTCTGGTGAACAAATTTCCAAAGTTGCAACTCTTTTGTGCATTTGTTAAATTTTGTCATTTGATCTGACGTTGTCAGGTTGACTTCTTTTCAAACTTCTTTTACTCAAAGGTAGAATATTCCGACATTTTAGTTTGTTTTCAGTATCATCAAACAAGGTGCACCGATGTACTTGTTAATTGGAAGAGATGTTTGGATTCTTTCGGATTACACGTCTTTCGATACAGATCACTGTTTTCAGATCTTTTATACGTTAATGAAACTGCAAGAATTTTCAGACAGTAGTATATTTTGAATACCCTCCCATATTTTTCTGATGCATTTTAACAGATATTTGACATTGTGTGTTTTAAATGGTATTATGATAGTAAAACTGAAATGTCATTGTTGCTCCTTGTTGTGTTGTTTATTCATATTAGTGGTGTAACGATTCATAGATAGTATCGATGCAAACATCGTCTTCTACGCGATACGAGTGCATCGATTCAAAACACATTTAGACAATTTATTGTCTCGCCTAATAAAACTGGAATCGGGATATATCGTCTCGCCACTGTGGCTAGGATGCACAGGTCTAATTCATATAGTTACACAATTATGATGGCACTTTAAATAAGTATGAAACCAAATGACTTGGAAAATGGATGAACTGAATTCTCTTCTATAATGCTCTGTTATTGGGTAATTAAACCGTTTCATTTTAATGACTTTTTGTGTCAAGCATTCAAAATACTCATAGATTATTTATCCATAAAAATTCATCTTGTCAACAATGTATCCGGTGATATACAGTCTGTATATCTCTCTATATTGCACACAGAGCAAGGGATGACATAGGATGTGCCATTGTGTTTTTAAAGTTATGCACACCGACAAAGAGGTTGGTAACCGACTTGCTATTGAACCATTAAAGAATTATTTCAAACAGCAAAAGAGTTTTGACGCACTCGTTAAAAACATGAGAGTGATTATTTTAGTATTAACGGTATAATATCAAAGACATCAAAAGAGAAACAGTATGAAAATGTGGTAGTTGACGGGGAAAAAACAACCATTGGTGCCGCACGTGCAGCACGCTGAAATATACATTGTTCGCGAGTGTATCCTTCTTGAAAAATTCTGTGTTACTGAACGGAGCGCAGTGTAGGCATTGTCAGAATAACCACAAAACCCAATTGTAAAATGTTACATATGTTTTGTACAGACGATTTAGAGCTAAAACTTAATTATGCATAACTCAATCTAATCACTTAAAAATACTGAAACCACTTGTCTACCTCACTGGGCCAAGATCGGCAAGTCACGGGATCGTTACGCGGTTTCGACAAACACAATTGTGAATTTATGTTTTTTGAGTCAATTTATTAAACTATCCTTATAATGATGAATAAAAGACTACGTATTTGTACTTATTTACAAGTGAATAAGTTACTTTAACACTCGTGTTAATCAAACTTACCATCCATGCACGTGCAAAAAAAAGGAAAATTAACTAATTTCGATTTTGAGATTTGATGCCTGACAATAGAACTACTCCTCCAGGCCTCCATAAGCCTCTGTAGCACTTCATTATCAATGGCCAATCTGGTACCAGAGAAGCGTGACTAAGGCACCCAAACAAATGAAGATACAGACCTACATCGCACGACAATGGGTCATTGTTATTCGGTTCGCAGTTCTGTAGATTTTCAGTTTGTACTAACGTAGCTTATTGACGAAAGCACCTGAGATGAAAATACGGTTCAACCCGATTACAATATACACTGATTGACAAAGTCGGTTCCCACATGTTCCTACTTGACTTATCAATATATTATTTTAACTTCCAAATCTTCGTATGTGATACATGTGTAATAACATTTGTTGTAGGAATCGCAAGGTTTCAGATGTACGCTTATTTCACAGACATTCTGAATCTGTCAACTAATGAAGGAATCGGCATCTCTTTCAAAACGTCATGACTTTAACGATATCAAATAAAATATGTGTCTTGAATGTTACACTTTTAATTGCCTTTCTAGATTTCGATATATTGAGCGAACCTGACTAAAAGGTTAAAAAAAACTTCCCCGGAAGGCAATAACTTACTCCAGGCTCCATCACAGTCTAATTTAAACCTTTCTTATTTGCGCTTAATTCGGGGGCTGAGTGCAGTGCCCTCTTTGGCGACATGCAGCAATTCTCATAAGATTCATCATCGTTTGAAAGCAAGCACAGAACAGCTGTTCCTGGCGCAAGATATACCATTCAATGAAAGATGTCATAAAATTTTCTACAAAACTCTTGGAAAGCCAGTCTAAGGTGATGCTCCTTTTCAAAATTAAAAAATATAGTATTTTTACGAATTGATTGTTAAAAAAAAATCCGAAGACTAATAACCATTCTTCAAAATGTCATTGCCACAGTTTAATATTGCTGACTTGCAATAACCAAGCTGGACTTCCAACCATGCATAGACCTAATGATAAGCCAAAGCACAATGTAAAGGATTCTCATTCAAGGGTATTTCCTTAGATCTGTCATCGCCATCTCCATTACATGGGCTTTTCAGGAATTCACAATATAAATGGTAATGAAGTGTGGACGTGACGATAGCTGCACTGAAGAAAGGTTCAGCTGCTGACACACGTAATAAACTCTAACGGCGAAGAGGTCTTAATGGTTTCCTAGCAGGAATATAATTGCTGTGTCTACTCGATGATCGCTGAATCAAGTAACAAGCCTCATGATTAGTGGAAAACACGGCATGGTCTTCCTATGGGCAGCACGGAAAAGGAAGATGGCATCGCAAGCTTCATTGTCCTAATTTGTATATACATGTATATAGAGTAGGTACGTAAATTTCACCTTGGGAGAACATTCCCTCAAGGTCAGTGTTATCAACAGTTTAAATGTTCTTTTACAAATGGCTATTTTCGTAAAACCTTTTGCTACCAATTAGTTGCAATATGTGTATTTGGTTTCACAACGAAAGAAAATAATTTGATTGGTTTGGTTTGACAGCATCAACAGGAAGAGAACGCGTGATACATCTTCATTAGTTTTCAAACTTCCTTCACGTAAACTGCATGAAAAACGTTACTGACCAATTTAGCATGAGTAACATTTGAAACGAAAAACCAAAATTTCCGAACTGACATTTTGCTTAAGACCGCGTGATCAAGTTACAAACACAATTATGAATGGAAAACTCTGCACTTTGTTCCCTCTATATCATTGAGATGTAATTCCTGATGCCACCTAGTCGTTTACGTTGAAAACTCACATGTTGTGAATGACTTTTAGTTACAGAAACGTTTATACAAATTTATAAATCAAATATTTTGCTTTTGTTATAAACACCATAAATTAAAATAATTAATGCATTTCCTTATGGTACTCCTTTCTTTACTTGTGTATACGAAAAAAAGAACACTTCTTCAAAAGGGGCAGTAGCACCTTTTTGTAAAAGAGAAATAAGGTGATCTTACAAAAATGTAAATAAATGTTCCAATTGCAAGACAAAAGCTGTTAATGGAAAAAAGCAGCTATGAAACTGTGACAAACGTACTTTGATCGAATACGCCATGCGAGTCCATTTCGCTACCACAGATGATTAAAATATCTCTATAACTACGGATGATCGTATTGAGTAATGAGATATTTTGAAATATCATTAGCAGAAAAGACAAAGTTGGGCAAGTAACGTTTGATAGGTCACATGACTATTGTACATATAAATACGCGTTAATCTCGGCTATTGCACATGCAAAATACCGTGCTCGATTATCAATAAAAACATATGAATGTCATATATTTTGTTCATTTGGATGAACATGGAAGTCAATCTGAATTAGATGATTTGAACATGGGATAATATGGTATACCAGCACGCAGTAGAGTCAAATAATAATAATAATAATAATAATAGCATTTTTATACCGCGCATATATCCATGACAAAGCATGCTCAAAGCGCCATGAGTATTATTACCCTGGAGGGATAGTATGTATGTTGATAGTATGCTGTCGATTAATAAGCGCTCCGCGCGACCGTATAGGTCCGTACTTCCCCCTTGTTCAGGTACCCATTTGTACAGCTGGGTGAACTGAGTGCAAAGTGGATAAAATGTACTGTAGATATTAATGTTTTTAACAAGCCGAAACAAAGTCAAGTCTTTCTACCAATTTATAGATTCAAGACCGATTTTTTAAAAATCCATCTGTTACAAAAATGACGTTCCTAAAAGTTAAGCTTAAGGCTAACTGGTTTCTGAGGAGAAGTCTTATAACGCCCATTATTATACAAACGCTATGGGAACTGGTATTCTAATCACGAAAAGACTATTACATTAAGTCTTAATTGGCTTACAAGCAGAAAAAGAATGTCTCACATCGAAAGAACGGACGTTTAAGAAACAATCTCCTACTGTTAACGCACTCTCAGTCATACAGTTTCACCTGAATCAGGGTTACGGGTTCACCTAATGGATGTTGGGTGAATATTCAGATACGAATTTATAACTTACTTGACGAATTCTTAAAACAGATTTCGATTTGGGATTTGGGTAATCACAACTTTAAATCATGTATGAGTATTTAATCTCACACTGCTTTATTTCAACAATCTGTTACTATCTTTTTAATCTTTAACATTATAGTCGGAAATAGAAAATGAAACTTCATTCCTCACAGAATTATATATATATATGTATATATATCAAGTCCTTTGGACAGATGACAGATCTTTGATTCAGTTTGTTTTTTTCACGCTTCAATTTGAGCGAAAAAAACATTTCACTTTTTCATTTACGAAAATAACTAATAAAGGAAGCTGAAATTTTAGAATTACTTCTGTTATATGGAGAATTATGTATGGGGTGTCAAGGTTACAAGAAGAAAGGTTAATAATTCGACACCTATTTAGTAAGTTTACTTATTCAGTGAAAATTGACATCGTAGGTATTAAATAAAAAATGTAACTATACCTAGATAATGCAAATATTTGGTTTTAATTTACAATATTTTTATAATTAACGAACCACAAAGCTCCTACATCGTTAGTATGTTAAAAAAAGGTACAAAGTTTGAAATCTTCCAGGCAACATAATACTTTTCGTTTCTAATCAGTTTTAGGTACTAATATACTATAAAAAGTGGACTCAACAGCTATTTTCCACGAGGCTGGAATGTCAACCATTCACATGCCTTCCTCAAGCCACACTATATGCTAAACATGATACTTTTACCAAAAGTGATACCAATAGAGGGTAATTGAGATGAACAATAAATGAACAATAAGTCTAAAGTTGGTTAAAAAGCATCAGAAAAGTGTGAATATGCCTATATATCAAGTATGAAAACAAGTATCGTTATACTAACGGGTCTCCTTGCTATTTTGCAATCGGATACAAATCCCAAGTTACCTTGCAAGCTTGCTACATATCAGGTCAACCATCGCATGTGTTTCCAACGCCGAAGAGACTATCAAAAGTTACTTCCCCTGTTATTCAAATATCACTGTGTTGATGCTTGTACAAGGGCAGTGAGGTTCAAGACAGGTACCATATTCCTTTTCGTACCTGTCAGTATGTCAACATAAGCTTATTTGCAGTAGAACTGAATAGGATTGTAAACATCACCTGTACAGTTTGGTCCAAAATGCGTATAGTTTAAGTCACACACTAAAACAGTATAAACATTCCTTAAACTAATCTAATATGCATTTTCTTATTTAAGGATCTTCAAATGTCTAATTAGTCAAAAAATGATAACGAATCACTTCCTAACATTGATTCCTAGAGTGTTCGTTAGCAATGGTAACATTGATAAATGACATTAATAATAAAAATGCTTTTGTGTTCTAAAAGACTCTCAGTGTTAAAAAACATGTCCAAATGTATTGCAATTGTAAACTCTGAACTGAAAAAAAATGATGTAAAATTGACCTTCACATTGTATATATCTAATATATTTGTATATATCTATATGCTCTTGTACCACCGTTCGTGGTGAATAGAGAATTAAGAATTTGAATTTGGTACATAAACATCAGCTACGACTTAGGGAAATGTGCTGATATATCATGATCTAATTAATCGTTCAAGACATGAAACCTCCACGCATTTTACTTTTGTCAACGATTTAAATTCAATATAAAAGTACATTCCATAAGGTTAAAGAAAACTTTTATAGTGAAATTAATCATATGTAAATCTTCTATGTAAATCTTGTATGAGTCATGAGAACTTAATGTCATTGATTGAAATATGAATTTGCATAAATATTATGCTTACAGCGTCAAAGTAAGTTTAAACCTTTGGTACCAAGCAATAGAAAGTGGAACTTCATGTAGATGGACATACACAGGTTCATTGTCATCCATGATAATTGGAATTTTTAACCTAAACAATATCCCAAAAATAATCAACGAGATTGGTATTAAATGGGAAATATATTTTGATTATTTGATTACGCCTGGTTATAAATGTATGAAATAGTTGACCTCTGATACTGGCTTGATAACCATACCACATGGTGTATTATTTGAGATACAAATATATATTTAACGCCTTCTTATATAGAAAAATATTATTTTTATTCATGAGCTTTCTATGGTTTCTTAATGTCGCCCTGTAAAAGGATTCAACAATTGATAGAAGGATATCACTCTATGTTTACATATCTTGTTTCTTTCTTGAATACTTTCATTGTAATGTTCGCTACTATAAGTTATCTTATCATTGTCTGTTAAGAAACTTTTTGCTAATGTCCATTGACCCTATAGCCAAGTAAACAAGATCTAATGTCTCACTTTCAAATTTTATTTTGAATAAGCAGGCAATATCATGAGTTTTCATTACTGTTCACTATGGACGCGAGAAATGCCAATTTGATAATATAATGGAATACTTGTACTTCCTTTTCTTGATAAAAAATTCTTAATTGTGAAATTCACAATGGTCTTTCAGATTACTTAAAACAACTTGAAACGATGAAGTGATGTATCCCACTATGGTTTGGTTTAAGGGTTATATATGTGCAACTAATAAAGACGTTATTTTATCAAATGGTCAATCATAATACACCCAGCTATCTAAGCAACTTAGTACCTCCTAAAATATCGGATGTTGTTGGTTATATAATCTCCAAACTCCAGACTATTGATTGTGAAACTGTAAACTCTGCGAGATCTTTCCTTCCTGGCACTGTAAAAATGTGGAATTCATTGCCGATTGAACATAGAAATTCGCCATCTTTATTGATTTTAAAAAATGCCCTTCTCCATGATACTGACACATACAGTAATTTTCACCTAAACTATGCCAGGAGATTTTGACAAAAAATACATACTCTAAGACTAAGAATGCAATTTTTCGTTGAAATAAATATGTTTAAACCAACCAAGATATTAGCTTTAACATATGATTTTGTTGCACTCTGGTGCACTTAATAGTGTTAGGTTCTGATTTTATAAATGTCTTGCATACATCCATTGGTTTGTTAAAAAACTAAAAAAAGCATCAAAAAATTATATATAATAATTAATATTTTGTTGAAAGTTAGAAATTCACATTGAGACAGAATCTGCTAATAAGGTACAAAAGTAAACTGAAACGTAAATCGTGAAATCAAAGAAAAATCATTTTCTCTTCACATAAAAAATCCTTTGGCTTTGATGTTTATCAAGAGTAAACTTTATTTATGGTATTCAAATACATCTGATCGTCATAAAGTTCTTTAACAACTTCACAAAGCAATCTAAAACACACAAACTGCTACACCGATTCCAATATACAAGCACATTGTGATCCTAATACATTGTAAAGTATATATGCTTTGTCCATAACAGTAATATGATAAGTTATTACCAGTAATACGCCAGCAGTATTTCATACCCTTATCTCGGGCCCTCTCAAGCCATAATCTACCCACATTACACCCGCCTATAGGCAGTGAGCTTGTTTGAAAAGGCAAAGAGATCCAAGATGGCGGCAGTCACTACCTAGCAACGGTACACAGGTTGAACTCGCGCGTGTAATGCTATTGAGAAGTGGAGAGGGGAAAATCTGACTCGATGAAAAAAATGATATGAAGATCATGATCAACGGTGGATAATATCTAGCGTGGGAATACTGCATTTCAGCGCCATGAAGGGTAAGTGGCGAGTTTCATTCATAAATACGTTCAATAAGTTGATAACATAAAGGTCCCATTGAACTGCGTGTAAAACATTGTTAGTGAATATTAGTCTTTTAAAAATAACACATTCACGAATATCACCTCTGGTTTTATGTATATGCAGAAATGAATACAGAAAGTTACATGACAGAACCAAACTCACCATACAACAAAGCCTTTACAATACTGGCAGACTATTAGCATTGTGACAGACTGAAAATGACATTCACTTAAAAAAAAACTGTATGTATTTATGAACAGGTATTTAAAAAGACACTTAATCCTTTGAGGCGTTGTCAAACTAAAGACTCTTCATGGTGATATAGAAGACAGTTGGATTGATTTAAATTCAGGTCATAAAAAGAACATGGTAACCCAGTCTGTAAAGCTGAGTGTGATTTATACAGCGAGTAAGGTGACGACTTGTGTCTGGTTAGCCCCTAATGAGCTCCATTGTTCACGTGCTATAAAGGTGTGGTTTATAGACTCTAGTGTGTATGGTTACTTTATTTACTTACAATTTTACTGGACATAATTATCTAAACATGAATTTTAGTATACATAACTGCCTGTTTTATCAACAGTGTATTCAATCATAGATATTAAATTTTAAATGTTCACAAAGTCACCTTGTTTTAATGAAAGTTTTAAATGCTAATTGTTATAGATAAAATGTTATGCCCCAGTATCTACAGAACAGAAGAAGTATAACTTTTAGTTAACCCTTATACTGGGGTCACAGCTAAAGACCATCGAGAGTACACATTGAGACCTCGTCTTAACACCATAACTAATGATCCCTTCATTACACTTCATACATCTACGTCGGCGTTACGTGCTTGATAGCGGTGTTAATATCTACACCGAAATGTCGCAATACTGCAATAAAGAAGTTGTAAATCCATAGACATTGTTCTCTATTTACTTGATAACATATTCGTCGGCGGTAACAAAGCAAAGAAAATAAAGGATTCTTTTATTAAACTCGAAAAATTGAGTTATGAGCACGGTAATATCATGGCCAATCGATAAGGATCGAAATATGATTAACTCATATGAATATGAAACATGATTGCCACCACGAATGGCAAAGAAACTAGTGCTTGTGTGATTAATTTGTGATGTGTGCATCAGTTTTAAAAAGCAGAAAAATAGACGTTCCTAGTTTACCATTTTAAACACTCAATACGTAAGTGTATTCCATGAAACTTCGTTATAAGGCAAACAAATATTTTCATGATAACAGTAAATGTCCCCGTTTTAACAATAAAGCGGAGAAATCTATCAGTGTGAAATATGGGCACAACGTTATTATCGCTAACTCAATACCACAGACAATTGACGCGTGTAATCTATGCTCTAGGTGGTTAGATTGAGACCCCGATTACACAGGGTATAATCCCATCTGACTTCCCACTGTATACCCCACTGCACAAGTATTTAACCTTACAGGATTACCTACCCTTTGATTGGCGGGTGTGTCAGGTCTGGCGACAGCCACTATAATGATCTTCGATATGTTACTTTTATGAAAGCTGAATGAGCAGCTTATACTTATTATAAGTGGATGTGTTAACGGAAAGGGGAAATGAAGTGTTTAAGAAGGGGGGTTCTTTTGATTCCAAATTTGTTTTTGCAAAATTGATAATAATAATAATTATTATCAGTAGCTTAATCATAAATGGAAGAGGGACAGATATGACTTGTTCATAAGTTCAAAGGAGAGGGAAGAAAGGAGTTTATGCTTTATAACTTATTATTGCAAAACGCATCTTCTTAACTATCTATGAACACGGGATATTGAGATGAGAGAAAGGTCTAATATGATACAAAATATTTATTGTAATCATCAACATTTATGTTGAAATTTGTTGAGGCTGGTTTGAGTTTCTAATACTGATACCATCGGTACTTTTAGCAGCATCAGTCGTAGTCTTATACTACATTAGAAAAAGTTACAACATATCGACACGATAAAGTATCACATCATATCTGGGAGGAATTCATTTTTATTACATTCAAATTGCTATACATATACATAAAGAAAACAGATGAATACATAGTAACGTAAACAAAGTACAATTGCACGGCTTAAAGTACCTGACACCAATATTCTTTTACCATATTTGTATTCGTAGAAAATAGGCAAATGTCGTTGTTCAATATATATACAAGTTACATGTAAATTCATATTAAATGACTGATAAGAGATAGAAACTAAGCGTTTCACTGAATTCCTCATATGATGTGTGCACTGTCCCTACAACATTGCAAAACAACCATGACGCATTTACATATACTGGATCTGTGTTCATGTTAGCTTCATGGCTTGTTTGCCAAACCAGATTGTGTGAATTAAAAGCAATACACAAGGAATAATTACTTACAATCCTTAATGACGTAAGAGTAAATGGTACATACAATACATGGCACAACTATATGAAACATGGCGTCGAGCAACAAACTGTAATATCAGACACTTATATAGTATATGTTTACTGCTGTCTGTATTTGAATATAAGAAATACAAAACTGATATCGAGACAGTTCACAACGTTTTCGCGCGCCAAAAACTCATTTGGTAAATTTTTGGAAACTTATTTACAGCAGATACAAATACCAATATGGGTTGGTAATTTTCAGTAGGTCATTTAATTAATATACATGTAAATGCGACTTAGAATTTTGACTTTTTGACATTTAAATGGCCGTTTCCAAAATTTCCTTGAAAACAAGAAAATTATGATTTTGGCATTTTTAAGAGATAAAGATACAAGTTTAGGGAGGCGATTTGAACTTCACTAATTAAGGACCTATGGTCATTAAGCTATTATTTAAGCAATATAAAAATTCATAAAAATATTCTGTGTCATTTTAAAACAGCTTCCATGTCGCTGCACGAGTCAATTCATCCCGACCGGTCCCTGCAGCCAAGTTCAATGTAATGTTTACACAGTGTCGGGTGTCAGGGGCACTAATACCAGGCTTGTCAGTCGATGTCAAGCATGTTCAACATCGATAATACCTGATCAAATATACCATGCAACACGTCGATTGCTGAGCTCTTATAAACGTTATGGATTTCTCTGTGTACATCTTATAGAATCAGAAGATTAGACATAATAAAATTCGTGACATTTACAAAGTGAACAAATGCAACATTGTTCCTAAAAGTGAGTTCGAATCCCGTTAAGAACACATCCCACATAATATACGTACATATATTTGGACATTTGCGACGTAGGGTGATCAAAACATAACGCTTAAGGGAAAGCAAAGTCTGGTTAGAGTATGGGAATTCATTAAAATTATGAAATCCAACAAATTCATTATTAACTTTTAAAAAACTAAGGGCGGTAGTGTTTCGAAGAGGATAATTGAAATTTAATCTGTCGAAATTATACTTTTTAGCAGGTAGGTAGGCAGACAAAAGAGAAATAAATACACACATGAATAAATATAGTTTTATATAAGTATATACTTCTAATTATATAATATTATGCATCTTGCATGGTTATATATTCAGATATATCGCTCAGACAAGAAGGATAAACGATTTGTAAATATGGCCTATAGCTCGCCCTATCAGAACGTTTATAGAGTTTATCGCTCATACCATTACTCAATGCCAGCCGTCAGGAAAGTTAGAAATCAGAGATATAATGCCGTAACTACCATCATAGAGCCAACGGGTCAGTCACTGGACACGATGTAACTGAGCATATAATGATATTCAGTTCAATTTTTGGTACCATGGACATCGTTGCTTTTTTTCATTGGTGTGTCTGAAAACGTTTACCGTTCTACTTAAATGTTATTACTATTCATAGCGATTCTGACTTTGCAGTTCCGGGCTATTTGTTTGTCAATCATGCTTATTTTGATATTCATGGCGTACACATGATCACAATTTATTAGAAGGCATCATGTAATATACGTGAATGAAAGTGACGGATCACGTCACGGAAACCGTGTGCATATCGCGGGAAATCTCGCGTGAGCGGTGAGCTTGTTCCAGTACTAGACAACATCAGAGAACAAGCACTATTAACTGTTCCGCGTGAATACAGACCGTGATATTGACTCTGCCATCGATTATCGATCTCATAGTAATTCTGAAACCGACATAAGACCGTGATTGCGCTTCACATCCATCACTGTCGGAGAGAGAGGTTTTTACAGGCCCTTCTCGGTGGTTAGAGGGGCCATCTTAAGGTTATATCCTATTCATTGGGCCCTGTAAAGGTTTTGTCATTGTATGACATGTGCCTACCATTAGTTTCGATTTATCTGTTTTGATATTGAAAGGTTGTGTGGTGATGTGATTAAGAGTGTGAATCCGACTTCCAATGCAGATATTAAGCTCTGGCTGCGGAAAGAAACCATCGTTGTCTCTCGGCACTGCAGTTGACCTGCAAGCGTTGGCTGAGACAATACTCCCAGTGTACCTTTGAGCTTTACTGCAAGAAAAACATTGGTCCTGTTTAGTACATTTCAATAAGTTTATTAGATTTGGACTTCGATTGTATGGGGGACCTATGGTTAAACCTTAGTTCTTAGATTGGTCCCGTGTGTTTTGGTTTTACGTTTTACACTTTCTGGAATATTTAATTGACAAAGGTCACTACCTTCATCAATAAGCTTATACGAAAGGGCCTTTTGTAGATAGAAAGTAGTCCTTTCAAAATAAACTCTTACCGAAATGAGTTTTTTATCAATAATATCATCGTACTATTAACACTTCCATTGGAATCAGCATCAGTGACTGTTAGCCTTGGCTGTATCTAGATGTTTCACGTGACCTCTGTACCATGTCAAATCTGTACCTCTCTACTTGTGTAACATGTGACGCTCGTTCCGTGTTACTTGTGTACCACGACATGTGTGCTTTGTTACTTGTGTATCATATCAAACGTGTATCTTGTTTCTTGTGTACCATATCACACGTATACTTTGTTACTTGTGTACCATGTCACACTTGTATCATGTTACTTTAGAACCATGGGGTATCGATCCGAATAATGTCTTCAATTGAAGATCAACAAAGCGTAATTTCATGCTGCAAGCTTCATTTCACAAACTATTGAAGGATGTTCGTAAGGAAAGAAGGTTTAAATGACCAAAAGCAATAACACTCGTTTCAGATGTTTCGGTGTTATTTCAATTGCATAGCACAAGTAAAAAATTCAAACAATCACATGTGCTGAAGTATAGAAGTGATGTTTAAGAATATATATACATTTTACTGAAATATATATATGGAGAGAGAAGCAAATTTGACATGATGCTTCCTCTCACCAATATTCCATGACTATCTCGCAATGGTTCAACTATGCTCTTTCGCGAGTACTATCTTTACAAGGAATAAAACTATTTGCAATTTGGAAGCGTACAAATGCATTTTGAGTAATCATTTACCTGAGAATTAAGTAGATTATGTTTATATCACCATCCAGACATCTAAAATAAGTTAAAATAATCTATTAACCTCCTTTCAAAGACTTCAACGTCATTAGGTACTTTCTAACAACAAAACCATTCTAATCAAGGAATCCACATTCAGTATATACGTTTGATCATCATGCAATTTAGTCGTTTGTGGCAGAGACAACTCGTTGTGGACATAAAAGAAATTGCTTCCATATAAAGCCGGAAGTGCTAGAAGAAGCAGAGATTAAGAACGATCACATTGAATTCAAATAAATCCAATTTCCTCACGCCATGTGGCAATTAACTGGTCTCAAGGTTCAGTTAAGGCTGAATGAAGTTGGTTTTAACAAATTTTCTAAGGCTAGTCAGTGGTAAACACATTTAGAATATGGGGAGAAGTTTTTTAAAATCTTTTTTATGTATATGGATTAGTGCATTGCCATCTTTTGCCCTGTCAAGTTCACCTATACTTTTTTGCGAAGGAGAAATAAGCTTCTGGGCGTACAGTTATGAAAGCAAATGCAAAGCAAATGCAAAGCTTAAATCATAGATCTATAAATCATAATGACCCCTTAACAGGTTAGATTACGAAAGAAAGCTCATAAATCGATACACTGTAAAGATTAAACATATATGGCGTTTTAATGATCTTTTTGGTTTAACTGAAACAATATCCATATGATGATACCTATTTTCCATCCCCCTGTCATAAAACGTATTCAACTTTTCTTACATTTGTTGGCTCGCAATTGGGAAGTAAAATACATATATCGTATAACCAACATTAAATGTGAGTGAAAAAGCGAGACTATGGTTGTCATTTTGATTACATATTCATAACTTGAATAGCTTTTTTGTTTACAACCGACTTATAGTATAAGTTTGTTATCTGAAAGCGTGAAAGTGATATTTTGTATTTTTATATGGCTACGTGCTTACTTATGTTCAAAATATCTCATTCGAATTGCATATTAAGCCCATGCCAAATAAATAGCTTATTATGTTTTCAAGTAGTGTTTACTTGTTCCGAAGCCGAGGTCCCGTGTCCATTTATACTTGATATATGACCCACTTAATACTAAACGTTGCCATATTTGTATATTTTGATGTTACAAGTTTGATCATTGACTTTTCGTCCGCAGCAGCGTATTTTCAGCTTTTCAGTAAATATAACTAAGATGATTTATGCCTGATACGCTGTACATTTTCTTCCTTGTATGTTGACTTGTGTAATCAGCTAGTTGTTTTTATAATGCTACTCTAGTGGAAGACCACCTTACATATGTATTACTAATTTTCATGTGTCGATATCTTTTTGTATGCTGACTTTGTACACAAAAAAAGTGAAATAAAAAGTTTTAAAAAGTAAAAAAAAAAAACTATATACAGCCGCGTATCAAAGTTTTGTTTTACTACCTTCAATCTTAATGCAAATATCATGTAATATGGAATTCGCTTAAGTTTGTCATACTGGTAGTATTCAGCAAAAACTACGAATCTTTGAAAAGTCGTAGAAAACACTTTTCGTATGATTTAAACTTATTTATTCATATATATATATATACATCAATGGATTGTCCAACAAGCTCCGAAGAGCTTATATCAAGGCCGCTCCTACATATGAATAAATACAAACTCATAGTAGGTACACATGTCCGATTCACAACTTGGCTTCAAAGCTTTTAGTATCACATGTTTATAGGTGAAATTCTTCATAAAGGTACAAAGGTTGCGATGATTTGGGCAAAACTGCAAGAACTAACATTTCTTAATCATTGAGACAATTTAAAATTTTGTTATAATTTCAAGAAACAAGATACACTGATATAGTTTTCCTTTTATTAACATTTAATATCATTCGAATTGTGGAAATTTTAGCGACAATATGTTTGCTTAGAGTTGTATCACAAAAGTTGTTATTTTCTGAATATAACCACTGCCTCGTTTGGGTATTGCTAGAAATGTGTCCAGCATACTAAGAAGCTGTCACTTGAACATGCATATTTAGTGTAGAAAGGACCCCTATACCAATTGACCCAAAAATTTCAAAGGCACTAGTGCACTCATTTCGTGCTCAAAGTTACTACTTTAGGGCATTTGAGGACATATACATACACTTCAGCTTTCTATCGATGCAATTAAATACTTATCATTCTCTACAATTAACGTGAAATCAAAAATGAAAAAGTTAAGGAGGCTGAAGTCACAAAGGGATCTTCAGTGTCGGCTGTGCACAATTCGGAAAATTGATAGCTTAAAACGGCTGATCGAAAAATATGTTCAGCTTTTGAATATGCCTTAATCAAGATCTTGACTGTGGATAAGTGATGAAATATTCAGTATATATATATATATATATATATATATCTGTAACTTCGCCCATTTCTAACACACGGTGTTAGCGTTTTTGTGTGTGCGAAATTATGATATTGGCGATATCGAAGTTCATGATCATTTAGAAATTATAAGATCTGATGTTTTTTTACATTTCATTGGGCAACCTTCAATATCAATGATTTGTACATGTTTAACAATGTATAACAGTAAACATATTTTTAGATGTAGCAATAACTACAATGGTTCCTTATTCGCACATATCGGATACTTTATAAGATATACATATCCAGGCTCGACATAAGCGCTTGATCCTGGTACTTAATTCATGTATTCTCTGAATGGTAACAATCGTAGCGTGTAAACGGAATGCAGTTGGACACAAAGGTTTCGGGTGCTATCTCTTTAAGCATTGCGTGCATGTAGACAAAGACTCCTAGTCTTCGACCAGCTGAGACTTTGAACGGGCTGGCAAGAACTTCAGATTTGTTACCATGGCTTGTTGAATTAGATATTGTTATTCGTGGGGGTCCAACACAATACTAACTATACCTAATGGTAACTGACAAGCCACGATAATCATCCATGCCAAGAGAAGAATGCTTTTGCTGTGAAAGATATGGCGGAATTTCCTTCTTAATGCCAGTTGAATGGTTTCTAGGCTGTCCAGTCGATCAAACTCCCTTTATTGGTAATCACTCAGCCTGTCACTACGTCCTGTAATAATGTCGAGATAAAAAATGACTCAACCCTAAATGGGCCCCGGTGCTTGAGTTTCTCCGGGTAGCAGGGAAAGTTGTATGGTGTACGGAGAGAGCATGTGTCCGTGTCCTCATATTGTGACTACCACTGGTAGTCTAACACACACAATGGATACCAGTGACGACTCTATAGACAGTGACGCCGAATCTCTCAATTTATGTAAGTAGATCAATCAGTTTGATTTGTTTTTCAAATTATCATCTTCTAGAACTACCTTCATCGATTCGTATAAGCAATAGATGGACGTAAGTCGTTTAAATATTCTTTCTCAAAATGTCAAAGAGTATAGATAACATATAAAACGACGAAACTGAGTCTATTTTCTCAGATTTAAGTTGTCACTTCTCTACCTTCTACAAACCAAGAAAGAGGACCCCAGAGAAGGTGAAATGTATATTCAGACTTAAAACCATGACATCGATTTTAAAATGATTTTTGTCTCAAATCAATCTCATTAAAAGTGATAATATTTTTCTGCACTATGTTACACAGATTTGTAGCCCGGATTAATATCTTAATTCGTTGAGGTTGGTTCAAAATAATGTATAATCGCAACAAATATGTCCTCCAAGTATTTCCTCCAAATACTTTTTTCGGAGGTTCTTTCAGTTCGAGATGTCGCTAAGGCCAATTGTAACAAAATTAAGGAACGTGAATCTTTTTAAACTTGTGTTTGGGACCTTTACCTCAAATCCTCTAAATGAGAGAACCCGGATAAATTACATTAGTGTATCATTTACGTATAATAAACCGTTGCACGTAGAGATTATTACCTGAGCAAGTATGTCATATATAACATTTACGAAACGTGTGGCAATGTTTGTATTGTCCGGACAAAGCGAAGTTTATACACACGTATTTGTACGAATTTCGGAGAAGTCATATGGCACACTTACGATTGTTATTATTCCTTAATTAGAATTACAAGAAAATATGAAAAAGCCCATCCCGCTATTCTTGGCACTTTTATTATTACGTCACTGACGTAAAAATACGGATGAGTGACGTTACAACAATCTTTGGTAGGCAAACGCTATATATGCACATGTATCTCTACTAATGTTTTACCGTATGGGTAATAATTTATATACGTCATCAAACTTCACACTTATGACGTCAGAATTATCACAATTGTGCCTTTTGTTTCGTTTGTTATTAAACTGTCGACGAATTCGGCTTAACAACATTTATAAACAGTTAACGTTACTTTCTTCCCTTTAATAATTTATATACGTCATCAAACTTCACACTTATGACGTCAGAATTATCACAATTGTGCCTTTTGTTTCGTTTGTTATTAAACTGTCGACGAATTCGGCTTAACAACATTTATAAACAGTTAACGTTACTTTCTTCCCTTTAATAATTTATATACGTCATCAAACTTAACACTTATGACGTCAGAATAATCACACTTGTGCCTTTTGTTTCGTTTGTTATTAAACTGTCGACGAATTCGGCTTAACAACATTTATAAACAGTTAACGTTACTTTCTTCCCTTTAATAATTTATATACGTCATCAAACTTCACACTTATGACGTCAGAATTATCACAATTGTGCCTTTTGTTTCGTTTGTTATTAAACTGTCGACGAATTCGGCTTAACAACATTTATAAACAGTTAACTTTAATTTCTTCCCTTTATTACACTCTGACAAAGAAAACTATCGAATGGTGTACATGTATCGTGAATTCTTGACATAAACGGTATATCACGGTAGATCGTTTGATATCCCTAGATGTATATGACTAAGCTTCAGTTAAATTTAAGATATATTCATAACCTGAAGCATATAGATCGGAACACACGGTGAATATAAGGCTTACTAACCAATTCGATTCCTTTAGTTTTCCTTAAAACAATTTTTTATTTCAAAGAAATTTATTTCTTTAAATCAAATGCAGAGATAACATGATGACCTACATGTAGTTTTGAATACAACTTCAATTGTTTTTGCCGTACACTGCTAGTTTTAAAGTGATTAATCACAGGAATAAACAATATTTTAAATTCATTTTAGATATGTAAAACCCAGAAAACAAAGGTACGATACGGACACAAGTCTTGTCAATTAAATTTTAAGTAAGAACATCTATTAGAGACCGTCAACGTTGCTGAATGACAACCATTTAAGTAGTGTTATTGACATTTCACTTTAATGAAATAGCTATTTATGAAGAACGTTTTGATATTTTGATTAATTTTCCAATAATCATTTTGTATTTGGTCAACTGATATAATGTACATGTATTGTATAACTCAAGGATAGGAGACACCTTTTGTCTTCTAAAGCACCGTTTAGTGAATATTATTATCAAAGTCTTTGTTAAACTTTCCGTTCAATTTTTAAAAAAAACTTCTTTTGCCTTTATCAAATTGAAAAGTGAATAGTATGAATGGCCACTTTCTACAAAATGAACGCAATCTAAGTAATGGTATTCAAAACGAATAAGACTGTTTCTTTGAAAGGCTGCAAATCAATACTAAACACTATATAGTGAATTGGAACGTTTTGCAAATCCAGATGTGTACGAGTTCAAAATATTGAATCTTCGTATTTAACTGCGGTCTTTATAATAAAAACAACTTCTATACACGATAGATCTACTTGGGAATGACAGGTAACAATCCCATAACGGTTATCAAAGAGCCAACACATTGAAATGCACACACAGGCAAGTCATACAAACCAACACCCAGTTTGTCATCGTAAACCTATGCAGCTAGCTTGTATATCACGACGCTTGTAATAGAGATTGGCCGGCTATAATAAAGTGGCGATAAAGTTTGAACCAAGTTTTGTGTACCCCTGATTACAACCATTCTTAATTACGTAGATCATACATGTTACATCCTCTCTACCATCAGATCCTGTTAGGTCCAGATAGCTGATAGCCACGTGTGTACTTACATCTTGTTGAAATATTGTTTAGATGTTTTCACCTAATGACAGGTAGCTGTCAAAATCTAATCCAGGTTACCAGACTGGATTACCCCCCTGCTGGAATCTTTTCTGATTTAGTGCGTCGCGAGTGTATATTGAATCGAAAATGTTATTGAGCCCGAGTGTAAAAGGATTTGCTCCTTTCTCCGTGATAATGTCCCCGGTATATCATCTGGTTGGGGTGCTGTCAATGGAGTAAGTTAAGCGTGCATGTGTTAGGGTATATCGGGGTAGTAACAATAGTGACGGTGCTAGAAGTAACCCCTGTCTGCACCGTCGTAAGACATTCCGTTATGATAACATATTCTTTACACACACATTCTATAAATGTACTCTTGCGTTTGTATTTCATAGTGAAACACTTACAAAGAAAAATGTGAAGAGCTCATGGGCATTCAAAATATTTATTTGACGATGCTCTGATGTACATCCTTGTTGGATGAATTCAAACATGCACTCATGTATGTATATTGGGTCACAACCATTATCTGTACATGTGTATATCTAAACTGGATATATATCTAACCATTATCCAATTACCCATTCACATGTATCAATGTATGAATTTATTGTTTTGTTCCTTTATAAATATGTGTATACTTCCATTTGTCAAACATACTTGAAAAGACCGATACACTGGTCGAAATGAATTCAACGTATTGGATTAAAGAAGATTGATCAAGTCAGAACCATCCGATGTTTACTCTTTCTTATATATAACTTTCCTTCACGTGAGAAACCTATTCTCATTTTTTGAAATGTATATATATATGCATATATGCTTCTCCACGATTGATACTTCTTACACTTTCTATATGTATATATATAATGTTTGTGTAAGTGCTGTTTATTTTAAGAGTATACAAAAGAAAATTTCTCTCATAACCTTTTTGGTGTCAAATATAAAAAGGTGCTATATAATTTTTATTTTAATTGTTTATAGTATTGGGTGAGACAATAATGAATTCACTGAAAATATGATTAATCGTGGACAATAAACGACTATTTTATAAATGATTATTTTATCATCGATCTTACTGCGTGTAATGATTTTCTGAACTTTTTACTATAATTCTGTATTGATAATCATGCACATTGATATAACCAATTTAAGAACAACTAAAAATAATATTGAATGGACCCTTTACGATAGCAACACATGTACTATAAAACTGAAATTTGTTCACTAAAAGCACTTTGTAAGAAGCATATTTCATTGCAATATTGCAAAATTATCATTATTTTTAAAGTTGATACAGACATAAAACGTGAAACAATCACAAGATACATGTATAGATCGGTATCAACGAAGCGCATCGAGCTCTGCTGGGGGTCTGCTGATACAGATAATAATGTTACCAGACACTGTATGGAGAGCCTACTTAAATAAATCGTGTTACCAGAGCATTTAATGCTGTGCGTGATCATGTTGATTAAATGATGTTTGTTGTACAATGTCTCTAGTAACTGTCTATTTGTTTGAACAGAATTTGACCTATAGTGACGAATCAAAACATTTTCATACATATCAACTGTAAGGTTGTATTAAGGTGATATATGCCTACCTGATTTATAAATCAGTTAAATTAATTAATCAAAGTACATAAAGAGTTAATGTTTCATACATTATTCCTGGTTGATTTTCTGTTAACACTACAACTGAAACGTTTCAACTATGAGACAACGTGATATAATAATACAGTACTTTATATTGTGTTAAATACAAAGGAATTATTTAAACAGAATAACGCATATCATACCACCTTAATTGGGTTTGCATTTATACTCCACAAAAATTAAAATATGTAACATGAAACAACGTCAACTTAAGCAATTGATATTGTGTGGTTGGTGGGTTTCTCTTGTTTCAGTGCTTTAAATTGTTTGTTCAAAAGCAATGAGATTTATAAACCTTAAGACGAGATCGTGTGGTATAAACACAATGTGGAGGCTACCCCAAGAACATCAAATGAGTATTTGTTAAAATATGTAATTATGAATATGCTACTAGAACTTCTGAAGATCGTATCACAGTTACAATTCACTCAAATCCTACACGTCCATGTCCATGTACCATTTGAGGCATACCGAATTACTTTGGTCTCTTGATGACTATTTCACATGTACAGAAAAATCAGTCTTCCAACATTTAGGTTTATGTCGAGCTAACCCTAACTTAACGTCATATTTTTTACATGTATGTATGTAAGCCCAGAGGACCCACTGAACGGCGCACATTAAATCACCGGGATATCTCTGAGCGCCCGGACTTGTGTCTCTGTGATCTAGGAGGATATACATACTTCTTGTCTTTGTCCATTGGACACAAACCTTGTCAATAAGTGTAATATTCATGTAAGTTGACATAAGTCAGCATACTACACAGTGTATTGGTAACACACGCGTGTAGTCAAGAAGCTACAATACTAGACTGCATAAACCAGTCGTACAGACACATTACTTTACAAACGTGGTCAGATAAAAGTTATACCGTTAAACCATAGTCAATAAGGATAACGCCCAGCATGGTATAGATATCAAAACCCCATAACGATTTGAAGTTATGTATCTTATGTTTTATCTGTTATACATCTTAGTATGAAACCTGAGGATATACTTTTGTTCTCAAATTGTAAGTATGAAAGAAAAATATACCTCATAACCTCCTTGTTCTAGTAGCGTTACGTGATATATCACACGAGGATTGATAATTTGCATTGGGTAATGATAACATAACCTAATGATAATGGTGTGTTTAAGATCAATTATGATCAACAAGACATGAGTTTAGACTCGTGAGAAAATTCTTGTCTTAAATTATAACAAGAGTATAACCTATTTATAAAAATCATTATCTTATTAGTGACACTAACACATGGTCATGGTTCACACTGCACAGACCAAAAAAAGCTTATTTTAACTCGTTACTATTAAGAACTGTATATATGTCAAATATATGTTTGTTTAATCATAGAAAGAATATTGAATTGGATCGTTTATCTCACATCATTTGGTTTCCAATACCGCGTTAAACGTTCTGTTTAGAAGTTATGTTTTTCCGAAATTTCCTCATGTGCAGCTGCATATCGGAAGTTTGTTGACATATCTGCAAAACTGATGAGGGAACGTAGAATTGCGAAAGGATAATGTTGAATGTTCAATACAGAAATGACGAACCATTGTCCCTAAACGCAATCGTATTTCAGATATGCAACTGTTACGGCAAAATTTTTGGCAGCTCAATGAAGTTACCACTTATTTTTATGTTCTCTACCAAATCCTTTATAAGTGATCAACAGCTTTTAACACAAATCATGTTTGTTCCTTTGCATAATGTCAATGTGATTGTGCCGATTTTTTCATCAGAGTGTCGACATAGAATATTTTAATTAAAATCTAAGGAAAATGGTATTTCGACAATATTACCCATTCTCTCTCTACCATCAAGCAAAATTCAATGGAAAAGCCAGACGATCACTCAATAGGTTAAAGAATGGCTATTTTACTTGAAACTTGGACAATGATTGTTCCTTTTTCACTTATACTGACGCTACCTTATTGGCGTCCAAACTAAACTTATATTACATCTTATTTGCATTAGGATACAGTAGTAAGTGAACAACCTTTCGGTATGCAGCTGTATGGCTATTAAAGAGGTGTATTCGGTAAGAGGTAACAAGGGTAATTGTCGAATAGAATTTGAAATGTCTAAATGATTTTAACAGCATTGTAGTGGATATACTGATTTAAAAATCTAGGCCCTGCTCTCTGGAGAAATAAAGTCAGGTTTGAGGACACCGTGATAGTGTCAGTCATTCAGGTATGTCCATAAAGACCCCTTCTTCTGATGTCGTGCTGTCGACCAACAAGCTGAAGACGTTTGGTCCTTATTACTATCTTATATGTTAGTGTGACGTTTGCGAATACTCCATTGACTACCACTAAAGATCCAGTAGAAACAATGAATTCCTCTCTCTACCTGCAGGTCTGGACATCAGCGGGGAGAATCTGGAGGACCTGCTGGCTTATGATGACCTCTTCCTCGACTACTTCAACGCCTTCCTCTCACTTCCGGTGAGTTGCAACCACCCCAACCACCCTTTACACGCACATTAATTTTGTTATTTAGTATTTAGTCTCTGTTGGGATTTCTTTTTTGATTATTACAAATCCTTCCTCTCGCTTCCGGTGAGACGCAACCTAATTTTACACTTACTTAACTATTGGTTTTCCTTATTATTTTTTAATCTCTCAATCATTCAAATTCAAGATACCTTCTTTTCCATGAGCTCTTCATCGACCACTTCTTTGTTTTCCTTTCTTTACCGAAGAGTCGCAAATTCTCTTTACGTGATTATGGATTTTTTATTATGAAGTTTCGATCTCCAAGTAATATGCAATTCCAACTGTCTTTTTTCTCTTTTCCACGACCATCTTTTCTCTTTTCCTGTGAATTGCAAACAATCTTTCACCACACCAGGTTTTTTCATATTAATTTGCCGTCCCAAAAAGGTTAAATTTTCCCCAAAAATTAAAGTTGCTGCGGCATTATCAATCATTCATATAAACGTGAAAATTTTCTTCATTATTTGCATGCACACCTCAGGTCTGAAGTGACATGCTAGACAAGACTGAACAATACTTTAGCAACTGTACCCTAACACGTTTCTCTCCAGGTGTTTCCACAGGCGCTTGGTTACAACCGACTGACTGGAGCCTTTGAGGAGGTTGATGTGAGCGACCTCCAGTCCTCAGTGTCAGGAGGCTATATCTCACCCTCGGTGCATTATGGCGCCACCACGGCAGAGTGCGATAACATGCTCAAGTGGGCCCGGGAGGAAAGGCTGCCTCTCTTCCTCCGGTGAGTTTCAGTGGAGTCCCACTTTATCTCACCCTATTTGAATGCAACAAAGTATACAGTTGTATGGGAAAATGTGAAATTTTCACAGTCCCTGTTTTCAACATGGTTGGATAAGACTGATACATATTCTTAGATTTTCTTGTTTATTTTAATGTTTTCAGCTTGTGTTTTGAAAAATATCAAGTACAAGTATTCTTCTTTCTTCTTGTTCATTGTGTCCTGAGCAGTGATGGTACTCATTTATATATATACATTTCCGTAAAACATTTATATAATGTACAATATTTCGCAGTCTTTGATTATCACGCTTTTAACGTTGATGTTGTAGTTATAATCTAGTGTACTTTTTATTACGCTAATTACATTTGGCACTAAAACTGAATAAATATGTCATTGAAATATGATCTTACACTTTGTACTTGTTTACGGGCACTCAGTGCATTTCTATTCTACTACTATAACGGATAAAAGGATTCCTGATATTATCATTTTCAAAAATAATGATCAACTTTCTTTAACATTTCTGTGACTTCAGAACTCAGATATTCCGAGAGCTGAAGCTTTGCAAGCTTCTCCTAAGGCCTTTAGACGACCGGAATACGGCAAGTCGCAATTCGAGCCGTGAGTTACGCGGATACAGCAGACAGTCTGAGAGCTATGTCTCCAGCCTCAGTAACAGCGCTGATAACAGTGCAGGGGACGAACTCGACGATGAGTTTGGCTTTCAGGAGCTCAGGCACTCAGCACTGTACAGATTCCGCCGACCCGGAAGTAGAGCGCTTAGTGACCCGGCCGGAAGAGTTTACTATGACAGTGAGTTATCTGCCATGGTGACCTTTAGTTGAGACATAATAGGATAAATGTTATTCATTTCGTACTTGCATGTTTATAGTGTGTGGTATGTAAGTGTGGATCGTGGTTTGTCATTTGTTTGAGAAATACAATACAACAGGTTATATAAAAAACACAAAAACATATCATGATATTTACAAAAGTATGAATTTATATCGGAACATTCCCTCTTAATGTATAAGTAGTACGTCCATGATTTCCAATCATTAAACTTGAGGCAAGTTTCCATTGCGATTCCTACAATTATTTCATGTCATGCGTCTTTAAACGCCCAATGAGCTTCTTGTCATTATGCAGGTAATGTAGCGGCAAACAGCTTTATTTCTAAAATGATTCGTGAAAACTGCAAATTCATCATTAGAGAACAAACATCACGTTAGATTAGGTTTCATGATGATTAACGCTGAACGTAACTTGTAATTCAGCACTCAACCGTGTGCCTGCCTGTTTTGATCATAAATATTTTAGTCATCCCGGGGTCGAATATATTTCTTTAACCCAATGACCAATTCAGTACTCCTACAATTTGCAGTCAATGTAATAGCATCAATACCTTTTCTACTTCGAATCATGAAGACTGATAAATATGGATAGTTTATTACTATCAAAGAGGCCACAGACTCATAGGACATAATATGTCAGTAACAAAATACAGATATTTTACAAAATCAGCGAATAAACACTTCTCCCAAATATTAATTACATATGCGTATTAATCTTTGATAATTTCTACAATTTTGATAACAAATATAATATGTTGCTATTATTACAACTCATCTATGTAGCGTACCATAAATAAATGAAAAATTTGCATATTTACCAAGATTTGAAATAGTTGATTCACAATCGAAGTTGAATGAAGTTGATGAATCAGATGATTTCCCTATTTTGACTGTGATTAAAATTCTGTATCATGATGGTGAATGCGAGGGCGTCTCTTGCCTCAAATACTCAAACCTGTGCCTGACCGTTTAAACCATAAGTAGTTTACAAAAACCTGGAAACAATTTTAATTACTCTGATCCAAAGTCTACCTACAGAAGTCAATTGAAAGCAGTGATTAAAGTGGCCGGCAGCCTCTCTCTCTGTGAAGACTGACTAGGGTTAGAAGGAATGCACAAATATCTCCTCAGACAAAGATTTCGGTATGATTAACCGTAACCGAATGGTCATCAATATGCTTTCTTGACAGTTTAATCTCAGGTATTGTCAATAACCTGGAGACAAATCTACTGCCTTTAACCCCATCTGCACTGCAGTGATCAATCCTGTGGTTTAAGTCGTAATGGATGTCAGCTTCTCTCCCACTATGATGTGTGGGGTCGGTTATCAGCATCGAAGTTATCAACAGTGTACATATATCAACAGCACCCAAAACTCAATTTGATTGTCTGTTTGTCTGATCTTAAGATTCTTCATGGCCATAGAGCCGAATTTATTTCCTTTATCCAAATGTGAACCCCAGTACTCTTAGAAGGCATTAGTCAACTTCTCTCCTCTTAAGGAAGACAAAGAATTTTATGGATTATAGGGCGTTGATGTCCCATAAAATTTCTTGTCTTCCTTAAACTGACAAATGCCACTCAAACAGTTGTCTCCTCCTGTTCGTGGTTGGTGAAGGTTGGTCAATATGGTTATCAACAGTGCCTATAAGTATCATGAAACGTTTTCGGTAGAGCAACTCCAACCCAAAGTGTACCCCAGTACTCAATCATGTGTTCGACTGTGAAGTGACAGTGAGCAGTCTCGACCAGCTCTCTCCTCGTGTGGAGTTTATCTACCCACGTGTGCAGGCGACATCAAGTAGATAAATACGTCAATTTCAGGTCCACAAACTTCACATTCTTTCATCTTGGAAAGTATCAAGTTTCTTCAATCTTCAATTCAAACCAAATAATGATATGTTTCAAATGTCAAACTTGGTTTTGATATGACACTTGAAAAGATTTTTGCATAAGATGTGGGTTTATTGTGGAGAAGGTAATATTCCGATTAAGATGGTAACTAAGATAAGTTCATGAACAGTATTTTAAACCAACAAATCTCCATACACGATATATAAAAGACAATAAGAAAGTTGCATTTTTCTTCAATTTGTAAAATCATATCCTTTTTTACATCGTCTGTTAGCCTGACTATGATTTTTAACGATTCTAGTGATCTCAATTCTTGCATTTTTCAAAAATCACTTGAATCTTAAAGACTTCCAAGTTTAAGCATAATCACAAATAGCTGTGTCCTCACTTACCCAATATCGTTAACACCCATTCGACAGTTTTTCTCATCGGCTCAGTTCAAAATGTTCTACAATGCTTTAGGCACGTTATTGTTCAATCTTAACAAAATGGCGCATGTCGCTGAGGTGGTTTAGAAACGCCGATTAAGAAACTGACCCTTTCAAAATGATGTCCACATTTCTCTCTACCTGGTTGCCTATTTGTCATCTCTCTCCAGTGGGTGACGGGTACAGTGATGACACAGATACAGGCTCCACCGCCTCTGTGAACAAGACTGCCCCGCCCCTCCCCCAGCGCCACACCAGCACCGGGGTGCACAAAGACAAGGGGAGTCTCACAGCCAGGGAAACCTACTCGTCTGGACACACCGGCCAGACAGACCAAGCTTCCTCCAAACGCGCTGCCAGGTGATTGCATTGACGTTAATTCAGCAGTTAAGAGAATTTTAGAATGGTCAATTTCAAGGATTTTAGATGTGTTGATAGAGGACTTAAATTTTCCTTCTTTTCGCTGAGTCTTTGCCATCTTACTTAATAAATCTTGATTCAGTACTATGTTTTCGATGTTATAACAAAATATGAATATGATGTTATAATGTTCATGCTTCATTTGCCATTTGGAAATGATTAATTTTACAAACTCTAAGGTGCTGTAAAGGATAATGACTAATTTCATACGACATAGATTAATTATGAACATGTATAACCATATTAATTATTGTTATTTTCCCTACGATGTAATAATTTTATAAAATTACTGAATAATGTGAATTTAATTAAGATTTGAGACTTTTGTAATCAATGTTTTCTTATTTCCGAAGTTAGAGAAATCTGTATTTAGTAATTTGTTTAACGTAAAACACATTTTCGCAAAACATTTTGTTGCCGTAGTTTTTTTAAAAGATCGAATTTGTTTACAAATTTATTTTATTTCACTAATTGTATATAGACTGTATGATGACATTTCACAGAGTTTCATCAGAAGTCGAAGTTTTCCCCTCCAAAAAAGGTAAATTGTCTTTTGCCATGTTGATATTAATTTGTTAATTTTGTTTAATGAATGCCTTCTGCAAATACATGAACTTAAGACGATTGTAAAATGTCAGATAATCAGATAAATTCTTTCGGGGTAGTTTTTATAGAACATGATTCCAGTTCATATATGATGTTTTAGCATGAAATTGTCCCATTAAAATTCAAAGTCTTAATGAGGGTAAGAAATTGATTGCTTAATATCTGATATCCTGATCATGAATAGTGAGAGTATCTTCTAAAAGAAAGACAGTGATAGATGATGCAATTCATCAGCTCTACAAGTGTGAAAGTCTTCTTGCAAAATAATACATTCATGATAAGTTTTATGATTAAATTTGTTTAATATTGTCGAAATATCAACTTTACATATCATAACCATATTTATGTTCATTTCACTTGATGCAAATTAAACCAGAAAAGCAGATCCTAAATTCCAAAAGAGTCGTCTTATTTTTAACTAAAACATGTCCTCACTTTCTGCAGGTGGTCGGTGTGGGTCCTCCAAGTATGTGAAGCGAGCCCCATATTCTTCTACAGAAGAAGCCTTCTTACGAGGAGCCAGGTGCGTGTGAATTACATCATTAATTGAACACATATGAACCAAATATCAAACATAACACAAAATATTGTCAATCTTTTTTTATATAATATAACATTCAGAATTCAACCTCCAAGTGAAGTTCAAACTTAAACTAAAGCCAGGTTACTAAGTGTATAGTGAAACAATTAATGTGACTTTAGGTATTTTCTTTCCACACTGTAGATTCACACATTGCTTTATACCATGTTTGATGAAAAACTAGGAGGTCCTAATACAATACATTAAGAGGGAACTGAAATTGGCAGTTCATCAAGAACTTATCAAACTTAGATAAGCCGTAATATACATGTAAATACAGTGACATAGATATTATGTAACAAACATCAGCATTTATTAATTTTCCATTGAAAACCTAATTGTAATCATCTTTTCCAAGGGCCAATGAGACTCGATTAACAAAAAATATCCCCTATATTAAGTCGTGTTCTTTCTTGTCCTGCAGAGCACTATCAGCTCCCATCAACTACGAGGAATTTCTCAAGATGCCCTTTATGAACGACTTCAACGCTCTGTTCGGCGAGGTGGAACCCGAGCCTGCTGGCCAGCCCTTTGTCCAGTTCGAGGATGACCGGTCAGACGACGAGAAGACAGAGACGGATGTTCGCAACATGGAGGGCAGGCTGAAGATGTCTCTACAACAGATGAAGGAACAGGTTCTGGGCACGGTTAGTGACAACTTTATAGTGGTATTGCCAATACAGGCAACATTTCCGTAGGAAAAGGTTCTCCTGTTGGTTCGTGTCATCTTTATAATATATTGATAACGGTATTAGGGACAGGTTTGAAAGGTAAGTGGCAGCATTTAAGTAGTATTGCGAGTGCCTGCTAACACAGATCTGTAACGGTTCATGTTCTTATAAAAAATATTCTTTAATGGTGTTCGTGGTTACTTTTTAATGGTTTGGATAACAGTGCTATCTCGTTGGAAAAGTTAATGGGAACTAAATAGGACTATTGCCAATATGTGCCAGATACATATGTTCATCCTCAGTGGACCCGTTCGTGGCAACTTCTAAATGGTTTTGATATCGGTGCTAGGAACAGATCGCTTGAAAGATTAGTGGAAAACATAAGCGTAATGTAATGATAATAAATATTCTTGGATCTGCAGCTATCAGGAATGGAATCGTTCAAGTCGTTCCTGCACGGTACAGCAGGACTGAGTCTGCTCAACTTCTGGTTGGATTGCGAGTTCTACAAGGACTCTACCGAAGATGTGGACGATAATGCTTCTCTCGAGGCCAGGAACAGACTCTTCAGGTGGGGCAAGGGAGTTAACTCTTACCTAGTGCATCGGCTGGTGTGTCGCTAATGTTAAAATCATTTGACTTCGTTCTTAAGTATTACATCTTAAAGTTGTCTCATGTTTGTATTTCCTATTGAACTAAAGTACAATATCGCATCTTTGCACTGAGGAAAGTAATTGATTTTTTATATACCGCTCAAACTTGTATCTATTTCTGAAAAATGGTTCTCCCTGTATGAATAATAAGTTGTTACAGACAATGCTTTATGCACTTTATAACTCATGGCACATGCTGTCAGTTTTTCTACCAAGGTCGCTTCATAGCATTACCTTATTATTCATGGTATAGTAAGAAAATGATTCCTCTTAATTTTCATAAACATAAGCTTTTATAGATTGAATGATTAACTAACCTCATCAAGAAAATATCTATTGAGAAGCTTAAGCCGAGGTCAAATGAATTAAAACATAAAAAAATAAGGAAATGAGAAGTTACTGATTTTTCACTTATAACATTCTGAAAATCTTGTCGTAGCCTAATGATAAGAAAATTGTTTTCGAAACTTTTATTCGGCATAATTGAGACCTTTTGAATTGCTCGATCACTGAATATACACAAAACAAAATGAAAGCTAGATAACGAGTAATTTTAGCAAGTTTTCAATATAACAGAGACATCCAGGACAAGTACCGCCTGAATCTGACCCAGGACGCCAAGGAACAAATCAGCAAGTCGGCCTCCAACATGGGTCTGAGTCACACCATCTTCCTTCGCACACAGTACGACGTGCTCAGACGCATCAGAGCCTATTGGGTACCCCGGTTCCTGCTGCACTGTGAGAGGAGCAAAACATTGAGGTGAGCTTTACAATAAATTCATTAATGAAGCATATCGGAGGCCTATTTCCTCGAATTTAGACCAGGTCTCGAGTAGAGACCAGTTTGTAAAATGACTGATTAATACTTCCGTATCCGAAGAAAATATTTGTTTTCATTGCAAAAATCATTTAGATGTCAGTCTTCAATTAACGTTGGGACTGATTGTGTATTGAAAAAGTAAAGCGAAAATTGAAGCTCTTGTGTGAGTCTCAACTTGGTACTCTGTTTCCTACTGCACTGTTTGATGTACCAAACCTTCATGTACGCGTGTCTTTTTAATGATTTATTTTCAAAGAGCCTTGAACAAACGTAAAAACTAAATTCAAAAATCATTCAGTAAGAACGTTCCTAATCCTAGATAATTATTACTTACTTACTTAATTAAGAGATTTCAAACGTGCTTGCATTTGCAGCTGAGATATTTCGCTCTTTGTTTAAGCATTCTTTTGTCTTCATATACATCTATGTTCCAGTCCGGATCACCAGAGCAGCCTATGGGCTATGAAGAAAGTGATGCCCAAAAACCAGGTCCCCTTCTTCCCCTCAATTTCCCTGGTCCGCTCCATGCCGCTCCGCCCTGACGACGGTCTGCCCTCCCCCCTGACCTCAACCTTGGACAACGGCAACAAGGCCGTCGGCAGTAGGGACATCATGTCGGTGGGCAGTAGAAGGTCCACAAGTCTCGTGCTACACAACGGGTAGGTGTTATGTAAGACTTACTTTAGTCTCCGAAATGAAATTTTCTGAATTATTTCATATGATTTTATATTTCGGTGAAACTAGATTTATTAGCCTTATCACTTTGCACTTTGAGTCTTTTTGAGACAACACGCTCACATGATGTGGCAACTGAATCCCGGCATAGATCACGGTGACGATAAGTAAGTGTAAAGTGCTTGCATTTGCTGAAAGTTTGCAGAAGTGTTAGTTGCAATTTGTTGCTGATAGTTGAATATACCGTCAGTCTGAGAAGTGCTCGTATTAGAACAGAGGTAAGCAGAACTTAGGTAAGCGTGGGATTTAACTATATTTTTTGAGCCACCTCTGTGGGGAGAGATTGATTATTGCTCAGCTCTCTGAATGAAGAACGTATTGTAGTAATCTATACCCCTTTCCCTTCACATTTCGAGAGTACATTAGAACCATTCATGATAAGATCGATAACAAAGGTAGCCGTCACATGTACAAATGTATGATAAATGTATTAAGGTATTCTTATCTACAGCTTGGTTACAATGCTGAAATGTTATCTAGATTTTAAGGTATATTTTAGACCAATGAGAACGATCAGTATTTACTCTTTTTATACATTTAACTTCATTATATAGAGATCTATTCAATACACTCCACTGTCGTTGTCACTCACTTGGTTAAATTTGGTTAAAAAACGATAAATAAGATTAAATGCTTTACATTGTTATAATAATTCATAGAATAAAATCTCGTGACGATCCAGTGTGAATGCAAAATTTGGGGTCATCACAATCTTGATGTTTTTGTTGAAACGAAATTCTGGTTGGTATATACGGGTGTACATTTATGATGGTACCGTATGTTTAGATATATGGATATAATTACTCTTATAAACATTTAAATGTGCAAAATTTGCCAAAATAAAAAAGTATTTTCAAATTCAGTTTCAACCGAAATACATCGTTCGACTGACACTTTTAAAAATGCAACTTAGTACTTCCCTATATTTTCTTAAACTAGCTACCCAAGGCATAAATGCGATATTATCTTTATTCCACTGTGACGTTTGGTTTTATTGTTATCGTTTGAATATGATGTATTAATGCAGACACAGATTTAGGCTATAACCATTTCATTTTGTTTCCTTTTAGCTTGTGTTATTTCAGGTAAGGTGGTGTGTTTTAGATATCGTCGTGTGGAGAAACAACTAACAATTCATAATTGTATACTAATAGTCAATGTTGGACTAATAGTTAAGGTTGAACCTTTCACTGACACCAACTCTATATATGTCACATTTAATAACTTGCATATCTTTTACACGTGTTTGAACTCACCGAAACCTTCCTAACATTCACGGTTAACTAGATGCACTATTTAGATGTAATTATTGACCAATGTTGACGGTAACACTTGTTGAAATGTCATTCTTACTGTAGAAGTATTTGTAGCTACGATTCGAGGCCTTGGCTGGATTCGAGCCCACTCCTTTCAATTATCCATCTAACACTGAATTGACCCAACAGTTCTACAACTATATAAAACCATGGTCAGTTAATGAAGTGACTTAATATCCTGTGCCTCTCTGCTAGATGTGAAGTTTTATATATGCCATGGCCATAAGCGTCATTAAATAAGTAATAATATCTTGACAAGTATTGAATATGACCTATAAAATGATTTTATGCTCATAAGCGTTACTGCATAATAAACTTGAACCGCATTGCATGAAGTTATCTTTGTTACAATATTATGTCTGACTTAAAAGATTTTTAAGAGATTAATGCAAAACGAAGGATGTATGTTAACTTTGTTTGTTTGTTTCATTAAACACAGGATTTACGTGCATAACTCCGTTAACATTTTTATCATAACAAAATAAACAACACAACAGTGTCAACCTTGAATACACACGTAACTATAAAGGAAAGCATTATCAAGCAAAACTTTGATTTGCATTAAGAAGAGGAATGTATTAGAAAACTAAGTTTGCCTGGAAAACATTTTCTTTATTGTCGAAACACGTGACTTTTTGCTTATTCCTGTAATGTAGGGAATAACAAAATGGGATACGGATTAATGCATTGCAATGGAAACATGACTTTTGTTAACAATGACCCGGATACACAATCTTAGAATACATAAATATGTTGTACCATGAATATTTTTCAGTAATGATGAATGTTAACTACTAGAGTGTTTCTCCGGAACGAATGTTCTAATGAAGTTGGGGGGGGGTTTCGGGAAAAATTGCTTGTATTGAAAAGTGTTTTGATTATTTTCTTTGATTTCGCGACTTCGGTAATAACAGGATATCATATTCGTGTTCATGACACTCGTTCCTAAATATCTGTATATCCCTCGCTCTCGCTCGGGAAATACTAATATTAAGGCACTCGTATTTCATTGACATTCATATTATATCTTATATGTAAACGTCTCCAATACGATGAAGCTTCACTGCAGGAACACCAAGGAGAGGTTTCTGCTGGCCCTCAGTGCTGACAGACTAGCAGGCGGGCCCTTCCAGAAACATCTCGAGAAGTAAGGATTTTTGTCATCTTATAACACCGTTTCAACTTACTCATTTATAACATTCTGAACCTGTCCCTTTGAATGATGAAACACCATTTTTCATTATAAAAGACCAAATAAATGTTATATTGCGTAGGTGTCAAAATTTAAATGATTAAACGCAACATCTTTTTCACTGTCGATCATTAACAGTCATTTTAAACTGATTATTTTACAAATGGTAAATCAAAGGATGTTTGATGATTGCCATAATGAAACTATTTTTCCAGTAATAGTCGTTCCAAAGTAAGCATGATTTCATGTAGAATAAATTTGTTGCTTGATATCAATGAAAAACCATGAAGCATAGCTCTTTTTCTAATACAATTTAGGGTCTCCAACTAGGTTTTTTTAAACTTCTAGCTACAATCATTTTTGGGCTATTTTATCATCTCTACTTACTGTTTTACTTGATTTTGTTTACCTGAATAAGCATACATTACGGGTAAGATATCCGATGAATATAACTTTATTTTGAACTGTATGAAAATGAAATGCAGGAAATAGAATATTTGGAGAGCGCCACTGATTGTAAACCACAAACATCTGAGATGATAACGGCTTATTTCTTTGTTAACACAATACCATGGTTCTTTGTAAAGACTGCTCTGGTTCAGTTAACTCTAGCAATATATGTTGGATTAGTTCCATCCTCGCATGAAAACACAGCACCTTTGTATAAGACTTGTATGGTTACAACGATAATGAATCCATGTTCATCACATTTTAAGGGTTCATCGTGTTCATGTTAAGCTGTATTTTAAGACGTGATTTTATCGTTTCTTACGCTTACATGCATATGGGTAAGATGAGGTTTATATGTACGTTGTCAAACAGTTAAATCAGGTTTCAGGTACATGTTTGTCCTTTCATTTGATAGTATTGATATATTATATAGCAATTATATATATATATTATTATATGTTTTAAAATATATGAATGTCAAGAAAGAGAAGCTTTGAAATACGCCAATGGAATATTAAAATCATGGCTTTGCTATCTTGAGCCCCGTATTATAATACACTATTTTCAAGCAAAATCCTAGACCTATTGTCAGCTTCCGGGTTCATTTCCTGAATGAAAATAGTCAAAGAAAAAAAAACAGAAAGAATTTTTTTCCCGTAATAAAAAGAGCTTTACAAATAAATAAATAAGATAAGATAATGGTACTTTTAAGAGGCTTTACTATAGAATTTTCTGAAGCATCACATCAAGGATCCTGTTTATGCCCCCTTCATGGTTGTCCCCCAGGAGTGGCGAGCACCTGCTAGTGTCTAACCTGCTCTTCTGGGAGGACGTCACCGAGTACGGAGCCACTGAAGACAGGTCCGCGGACAGGTTACTCAGACTACAGCACGCCTGGGCTATCTTCAACAAGTTCATAGCACATGACAGTCTCTACTGTGTCGGTGAGTTAAAATCTTCTACAAGTTCATAGCGCTGGGCGGTGTCTTCTGTTTTGGTTTGTTGAATTGTCTTTTATATTGTGTGTCATCATCAATATCTGATTGGTCATGAAAGTATGAATATTAATCGATTTAATGGTTCATTTTATCGAAATCCTTTTCATATTTGCTTCTAACCGTTTCTGCTGTTTTCAACACGTTCTGAGTGGATGATAATCATGTCTGTGATTAGAGCATTATTATACATCTCTCATGTCATTCTTGGCTTAAAATTTAAAAATCCCTTTCATTTATTGTGTATATAATGATTTTACCATATCAAATAATCAAAAGATCTTGTAATCGTAACATGAGTAGAATGGATTTAGAGCAACAAAATTCGACATAGAATTACGAAATTAATGTATTTGGTTGACAATATCGTTGCTGTATATTCTGAGTTAAATTCTTAGTGTTTTATATTTATACCAAATCACACCTTGCATACACACGTTCCTGTGTGAATGAACGATTTGAGAGCCCATTCGCTCACAGTACCAAGACGATAAACACGTCTTGAATATGTTGTCACTATAAGTCGGTAAGTAAAAGTCCAAGACCTTTTTTCGATGTACTGAATAAAACTTTTATTTCCTGTAGAATTGTCCTCCATACAATTACATGAGCGGGAATGCTTTCTCTATGTGAATATACATAATACAGAACGGATATGCTTCATTTGAAAAATGCAAATGATTTGTAACTTAATAAAATTTCTTTTCACTAATTCGGCTTCCATATTACTTGAATGAAATGCAATACTGCAACCAAATATCTTTAATGAATATAAATCTGACACGAACGCAACCCTTTATGAGTATTAAGAAACGAACCGCCTTCAGAAGTACAAGCTGAAAGGACTATTTCTTACATGTCCAGTGAAACGTCGGGACAATGGTATCAAATTCATGGGCTGCATACGCTTTTACACCCTTCAAACCACTTCATACGTTGCTGATTCCCTTTAACACATGGTTTATAGTCATTGTTGTTATAAGCATATACAAAGGATTTCATACACTGATTACTACACTAAGGCAATCATAACCTTTCATTATTGCAGATACAATATGTACCACTCTCTATGGAGAACACGATACACATACATGTATTGTTGTGATATTTCACACTCTTTTCCAAAAAGTCATTGGTGCTAATTAGACTATCTCTTCTATTCTGTTTTTGACATAGATAACTTATTCAGCAACGTACAGCAAATAGCCAATACTAACTCTTAGGGGCGGCCCTTTTTGTTGTTAAGGCTCTTGTGCTGTTAGGCTAAATTTGAAACACATGGTTGATGTATGTTTAAAGGATATATTTTGAAAGAAGTTGTATCCTATTTTACCAGGTTTGTCGGATTCCATACGGGACAGGTTACACCAGAGTCTACTGGAGGCCAGAGACTTTGTGGAAGCGTCTATCTACGACTCGGCCAAGTACCAGGCGGTGGACCGACTTGAGAAGGCCTGGATCAGATTCCTCAAGGAGGACCTCAAGACTTTCCTAGAGTGAGTTTTGCCCCTTACTCTATTATCAACTTTCATGCACAAACCTTACCCTCGAATCATAACATTGAAAGACTGGTGCTGTTCACTTTGCAAGAGACCTAGTTCAAAATCTATCTCTTTTCATTCAGACGGAAATGTATGCTTGGTATGGCAGTTTGTTGGTTGTGAACTTATAGCGTATGTCAGCTCTGGTTAGACCAGGGGAATATTGCAGAAGCGTCTTGAAGATGCACTAATTGATAGAAATGTGCGCTTTATAAATATACATGATATTAATTTCATTTGATATAACTCATTTGAAGCTGAATTTGGTTGAAGGGTTAACGATAAACAAGCCAATCACAAAAATACTACTAGTGAAACAAGTCAGAGCATTCGCGCATACATAGTCTAATATTACTGAGAGACTTCTAGGGGCTTTATTTCAAGAGCTATAAACTTGATTGAAATCTTGGCTGTTATTGAAGGACATTACAAGGGACTTTCAAAGTCTTTACTTACTTGATATTTATTGTAAATGAAGTGTCGAACATGTATTGTTCCTAAAATGATGTGTTGTACCTTTGAATCAGCTGTTGCATCTTGATAGAACTGGAATAGGAGCCATCCTGGAAGTGTAATGGTGTGAATCAGATTAGAATAAAACGAAATTACAAAAAAACTAAATATAATGTTTAAAAATATCATTTTCATTTTCGTTTGGTTCAAGTGGTATCATGTTTAATTTGTGTATTCAAATTATCTCCCATGATAGGAATTATCGCAGCCTATTTATTTTTTCGTGTACAGAAGTTACTCCAGATAAAAAAAATCATGGAGTAATTTTACTATTAATAACTCCATAAATTCTGAATGAAACATATCATACACATATCATACATACATTCTTTAAGTGATTGTTTGATTGGTTCTGTTCCTTTGACTTCAATGTTTCAACATTGGTTTTTTTGGAGTGTAGCTTCGACGTCAAAGAATTTTTTTGGAATGCCCCAGATTCATGACATTTTACTTTTTGAAAAATTTATGTTTAAAAATCATATAATTGATAAGGACTCTTAAACATTGTAGAATGCATATGTAGACCTTGTTTAACCAATGGTCATTGATATACTTGACAAAGAAAGATAGCGAAATCTGACATTATAGTTGAATTATATGATAATGATATAATATAAATAAATTATTACATTTTACAAATGCAATTCATTTCTTCTACCAGTTGCCGAGTCCGCCCCGGGGCTGAGAGCCCTCCCAGTACAGCTGATGCTATAGAAATCACCCTGACAGACACAGAGATCGTCATCAAGAGACCGCGCCCCTGGGTTAGAAGGTAGGCGTGGCTTGTGTTCTCTAACTAACAGTAACTTGTGGTGCCAGGCGAAGCTTACTGTCTGGCACTGTGTTTCACATTTGGCTAGACACTGCACCGGATTTTCTTCTAATTAACAGTTTACTTTTTGTTCCTTGCTATTTTATGAGCCTTTTTAAACATGTTCACAGGTTAAATACAATTTACATGAGAATTTCATTATCTTATGAATGTATATTGAATAAAACAAAATTGTGAAATACTTCAGCACATTTATGTAACTTTTATGTAAATGAACATTATGCGTTTCAGTATTAACGGCTGCCAACAGATTGTGTAACCTGGAAAATTTCTATTAACATTAAAAAGATTTGGTATTATTAGGTATCATTTTGAGTAATATCATGAATGTGACAAGCAGAAATTATGACGTTTAGTCCATTAAGAAACGCCTAAAGGTGAATCTTCACAATGAGACATATTCAATTATTATTGCCTCTACGTGTCTTCATGTGTTGACGTAATTCATGAACTGATTTACAGAAAGATGTTACAGTTTGCATTTATATCATTTTCAGAGTGTGTGCATGCGTTCTTTATAGATATTCAACAATCATTTTCCTTACATTATTTTTATCAACTATACATATTATCCTTTGTGTTACCTGTATATTTACCTGATTTCTTGATTGGTTTCCTCCCAGACTGAACCCTCTCAGGTAATGATTGAACCTCCCAGTTACACCTGTGTTAAATATAACCCGACTTGTGTGACACTTGTGCACTGTCTCCCACATACTGTACTCACTGACCTTTGCATCAATGCAGATTTATATAAAAATATTTGTATTATTATCAAACTATTCCGTGGTCATTTAAAAATATCATTTTTATATTATGGGTTTTAAAGAAGCAGTCCATGATTTTCATTGTATAATATTAGACTTCCATACGTGTCTAAACATCAATTATTATGATATTCATTCAAAATATCTCTCATATAATTCATACCAAAGTGTCAAATACATGACAACCATTACTTTTCAATGAAAACTGAACACCCTTATGTATCTGCCGAAGCAAAACTCATACAGGCCTTTCACATGAATGATTGTTATAAAATCTTTCTGTCATCTCAAGTTTTATCTACTACCTGCTTTAAATTAGTATTCAGAATTACGTTTTACTAATGGACTAGCGTCATTGTCCGGTTTTCGATCAGAATCGTGACTTTAAATCTTTATAGTAATGTTAAAAGTGTCGTTTCTAGCACTAATCAGTATTTCTCAATAAAATTACACATTTCACAAAATTTGGCATACGGGGCACAATTAACTAAAGGAGTGTCTCTTTAAATATTGATGAGATGAGAGAATGTTGAATAAATAGAACAAATGCAATATTTAGCATTGATATGCTGGTCTGTGATTGTTCTGTGCACATTGATATCAACGTTATAGTACTTAAACGTCTCTTCAGAATGAGAAATTATTGTCAAACATATAAAAGGCAAACAATAATGTCCATGGTCTGTTTCAAATACCCAAATCGTAAATTTATAGATGTTTATTTTTCAATAAATCATTTGTCAATTTATTTACCATAACGAGTTTTATATATTGGTTGCACGGTTATGACATCTACGTTAAAATTACATTATCTACTGTTATATGCCCATGTATGCTTTGAAGTGCTTTATATTTGCAGTATCTTGCATACCCCCTTCATTGTTGCCTATTTTTGTGTATAATGTATTTCCAGTACAATCGATTTCGTTTACTGTTTTCATATATTGTTTCGTGGTTAATTCATTCACATTGATTATTGACTATTAACAGTATGGAATACGGATTTGGGGATACGAGGTTGACTTCTTGATGTAATTCACCGCGACATACTTCGTGTTGTGGTGTTTTTCATGTTCTTGCATTGTTATGGTTATGGAAAATATTATTAACATATTCTATTTGTTTCTTAAGTCGGGTTTTCTTGGATGGTTCTTAATCCACGTGTCTTTTTTCACACACACAAACACACTAACTGGCAAGATTATGATCATGTACCATAGATATAACGTTGTTGTCCCTTTCTAAAAGACGGAAAATTGTGTTTCGAATGTTTGTTGTGTACTTTTTATAAGCTTTGATTTTGAATACCTACACTGTCGTCGAAATATATTTATATGCGAGCATGGGCTGAAAACATATTAATGAATATCGGGTTTACATGAAACTGTATAAAATAACTGTTTGTTAATTATGTATCGGTCTAAAACATTGTATCGTAGATTTGGTTCATCTAACCATCAAAATATTTTAAACACTTTTTCAACGTACAACGTCATTTCAAAATTTCAGAAGAAGTTACATTATAGATTTTGCCGAGACCCGCTTATTGTCAACACATCAACGTCTTCATCATATCATCATAAGTTTGTTTCTCACAAATATTTAAATCCTGTAATTTCAAATAGCTTAGGAAATTATACTCTCAAGATTTTGAATTCTTCAAAACCCACTTTAACCTTTACCCTGATTTACACGTGCGTGTCTTTGCCAGAGTCCCGGGATCGACGGCGTCTGAGCGTGCACGACGTCTCCAGCGTGCCTTGACGTTGGCTGAGGACATCAGCTCTGAGAGACGCGCTCTCAACAAGAAGCTGAGGATGGAGAGAAAGAAAGAGATGGAGAAGGAGAGGAAGAAAGCGATAAAAGCTGCTTATGCCAGACAGAGAGAAGCAAAGATGAAGAAGGGGGATATGAGAGTAGGTGTTTTAGGAGTCCTTGACGTTGGTGCTACTTTGTTATGCAATATCTGTTCTTGTAAATGTGGCTTTTGAAATGGTATTGGCAATTGTTTTATTTACGTATTTCCATACGTAATGTTTGTCAATAGTACATATATATCTAGTGATTTCTATTACTTTGTTGACGTCGCTGTGGATATATACACATGAATGTTTAACAGAAGATATTCGTGTCCTCATTATGTTATTTTTGTGTCATTTTTTTTGAATGGCTAGAAGTGCAAGCTTCACATCGAGTAGTATGATTGTCTATGTAAATAGTCTTGTTAATATGTATGAAGGAAAATATTTTCAACAATATGACTATTAAAAAGCCTGACCTATCGACATTCCCATCCTGCTACATCAGCGTATATATCTCCGCCTAGCTCCATCATATACCCTGATATCCTTTGGCCTAAAACGCTCGTATCGCTTACGGCTGGTTACCCATGGCTATTTATAGCCTACATTGACATTTGTTTGATTTTCTCATCCGGGTTTGTGCCGCTATCGCCAAATGCGAGTCATTTCATTGGCTTGCTATAATTAGCGATACGAACGTTTTAGGCCGAAGGATATCAGGGTATATGATGGAGCTAGGCGGAGACAAATACGCTGATGTAGCAGGATGCGACATTCGGCGCGCCATCTTTTTTTGAAAAAAAAAATGTACATGAAAAAAGGCGGCGTACTTTGACAACTTCATAAAACTGAACTGATATGTATGGTTAAAATACCCACACATTTACAAATAATTATGATAAGATTAAGCAACAATACCTTTTACCTGATGCCGAAGCAAGGCTTTAGGAAGCACTCGAAGCACCGGTTTTATTCCTGTTTTATTTTACCGTGTATGGCTCTCTTTTTTATAGCTGTCAATTAACAACCAAAATGTTACCCTAAGTAACACATTTCACCTGATTTGTGTTATAATCATGTATTAATAACATATATGAATAAACAGGAATCTTCCATTTAATTTCGTTTCCATAAAAATTACCCCGACATGACTGTCCCTTTTAATCAGTAAATCAAGATGAGCGACCTTTAGGAATTACATTGTTCCTGTCTAAAATGTAATCAATTTTTGAGAGAAACGATTATCAAAAGCAGTTCGTTAATAATTAATAACAACAAAGTGCAGGAAATATTTCAATGTGCAATTAGTTGATTAGTTAATTTGTGCATATTGTTTCTCTAACTTTGTAATTAGTCGAAATCGATTGATTAAGACAGGAGTTTCCTCCAGGTTTGTTTCAGCGACGATATGGATGGCAGTAGTGTAAGTTTTAATACAGCATGCGCTTACACGATATGCATGCGAATCATTTATTTTATATCTAGACTATTGATGAAGTTGAACGCTTACTAACATATTTTATCAATGTCAATTTATTTCAGATAGTTTTTTCTACAATACATTCATACCCTTATTCTTAATTTCGAAACTTAATTTTGTTTTCATAGCATTCGTATTATTATCAACTGCTTAATTTTTCGTATAAATTTTGAATAAAAGGTTTTCTTTGTTATATCGTTTCTTTAAATATCGATAATAATTTTATTCATGCTCGTTTTACTATGCTATATCAACAACATAAGTGTATAAGTTTAGATAAGATTTTTTATCTGGCAATCTATAGTTCCGTCATAGTTCCGGTTTTTTTTCTAGACAAGAGAAAATAGCTGCTTAACTCAAAAGAACGTAACATTATGACAGTAATGATTGCATGAAATAATCAACATAGAGTCTAAGAATAATTTGCTTAGAATTACCTAGATCGTATAGTGCAATATAACTATAATATTATACATGAATCCTAGATATGCAAACGTAGAGAGAGTAAAAACCAAAACTTCTTAGAATGTTTTGTATTTCCTCCTTTCTCTTTCAGAATAACGCTCATAGGGATCTATGCCATTTATTAATTGTCGTTGTTTGATGAATAGGTTATAAACATGTTGTATTAAGTTTAAAAAGTAATTGCAGTAAATTATACTAGTATAGGTTTCTTCGAAGACATTTTCAAAACGTCATTCAGTTAAACATATCGATTTGAAGTAAAATATGTGTTGAAATCTACTACAAATGATTGAAAAATGATTACATAACGTAATCATGTTGATAACATACTTTCTTGTCATTATGCTCCTGAATATCTTTTCAAAATACAGCAGCATATTTTTCCATAAATTGAAGCCGAAACTGAAAATACAGCTTCATAACAGCTTTTCATTAAAAAGAAATTTAATTAAAGAATGAATCATAAGATTATGGAATCATGTTTCTCTTCATGCAGAAAAGCAGACTGAATATGCGCCTTGACTAAACACTGCGCTTAGCTCGTTACAATATACGGTATAATATCAAATGTACACAAACTTTATAATAAGTGAGATTTTATGTGCGCTTCTATGCAGGATGGAGGCGGGCGGAGTGAAGGAGGGGATCTTGAGGATGGGGGAGGGTCGTCTTTACCTAGCTTCGCGGATATGCACAACAACAGACAGTGAGTAGCGACTGCAGGATTGCAGATAAATATAGACGAAATCCTGACGGTACTTCGTTATCATCGTGAATGTGAAAGACTCTCGTAAATAGTTTACCTCTTGACAATAGATGTTTGGGATGAGTCGTGGTAATGTTGGTCAAAACAGATTAAACACCTAACGTTCATTCGTTGATAATCAGATATGTTAACAACTGTCTTTCTCCATATTAATCATGTAGTGTTCCACAGCAGTATGACTTTTTTAGTTTACTTGATAATACAAGATACTGTTTAATGATTGTAGAAAAGAAATATTTGAGTAGATTGAGCATTTCATAAGGCGTGAAAAACACCAAAAAGAAGACAACAGCAATCATTTCGCTGCGTTATCTTATTCTCTAGGCTGATAGATATAGACTATGAATTTCTCTCATGGAAATATTCTCCATCCTAGGAATTTTCAATGAAAGATATAAGTATAGAGAGATTCCAACGAAAATCTGCGAGAAAATGTCAACATAAACGATTTGAAAATATCCTCCCCATTGAAACCGCAATGTCAACATATCCGAAGCCAAATCTCTTCCATGAGGATTGACATTTGAAACGTTTCCAAATTACATACTCCAAGGAGATAACCATTTCCAAGTTAACCCCTCTCCACTTGCATTGAGGATTGCAATGGACACGTTTCGGATGGACATTCTTTACAGGATGATCATAATTGACACGTATCCGCTGTAAAAAACCGAAAACAGATGACAATGAAAATGTATCCCTTCCTTGGATTATGTAATAAATGTTTTCAGTGTGAAATCCTCATTGGCAAAAAATGATGATAATGTCAATATTTCAAATATCAACTTGCCCAAAGTGATTGCAATATAAATACGGTTCCTGTTCAGGATAATGGCGATGTTCCGGAAGCACCTTCAGGAATCTGACAGCAAGGAGCTGGCCCACTACCCGCACCTGTACTCGGACATAGTTGCCTACCTGGACCTCAAGGACAACAAGAAGAAGGACACACAGGCTGGTCAGATCTACAGGTGAGAGCTGGATGAATATATAGAGAATATTACACGAGAAGTGTGTCATATGAATTTTACGAAACGAGTGTACATGTGTATGGACATCACGTGACCTGACTGACGATCAGCTGTGAAATTTGGCTGCTGTGAAAATTGAACAATTTTTAGTGAAATATTGTACTTACTTACATTCTATTAATACACAAAGCTGACACGATGTCGCAGGGTTGCTCAAGGAAGCGAAATCTGAGCCCAGAAAGCGGGAACAACCAAGAGAAGAAGTTAAAAGAAGATCAATCACCGCACACGGATCCAGGTCAGCTCGCCGAAGCGGGTGTCATGGCGGCAGACACAAACACGTCCGACGAACGAGAATCACAACGGAATCCAACTCTTACCTCAGGTACTCAAATACAAACTCAGAATAACTTGGAAATAACAGACTTAAAAGACATGATCTTTAATCTCACTCGCGATGTACACACTATGTTCGGTGCAGTAAACAAACGCATCAGTGATATGAATGTGTCGTTAGAAGACAGGCTTGCTGTGAGAATAGACACTATTATTGAGAACAGACTGAGTAATTGCATAAAGACAGAAATAGAGAATCTAAGGAGTGAATTTAACACACAATATGCAGAGTTGGATAAGAAGGTAGATGAAATGAAATCTTCATATGCTGAAGTAGTAAACAGTGGACAAGCAGTTACGAATAACTCACGCGAATGTAATTTCGTTGTGAAAAATCTACCAGAAGACAAACAGGAAAAGTCAAATCCTACCCTCACAAAGAATAAAGTGCTTTCACTTATCAGGGATGGTTTGAAACTTAAGGATCTCTCCGTTACTAAAGTAGAACGGAAAGAAAGTAAAGGGAAATACCCTGGTATCGTCATAGCTACCACAGAAACAGTAGAAATGAAAATAAGTGTCTTAAAAGCCAAGAAGAACCTCATGTCGCACAATCAGTACAGCAATATATACATTGAAAACGATATTCCATATGATGTGAGGAGATCAGAGTCCAATATGAGAATGCTACTGAAGGAGGTTGGGAAGCACGAGACACTTATGTTCAAATCAGGAAGATTAGTGAGAAGAGACAGGAGTCATAATAAGCAAAATTCTAACTAGGGACGTGCCCGAATAGGCTTGTGGAATGTGGGAGGGTGGTCAAATAAAGCTAATGACAATTCGGACTTCAGAAAATCAATTGTTGACAACCTTAACTTTGATGTAACTTGTATATGTGAAACATTTTTAACAAATGATAACCAGCTTTTTGTATCGGATTCTTTTATCTGGATCGGGCACAACAGAAAAAGCCTACATAAAAATGCCAAAAGGGGCTCTGGTGGTGTCGGTATGTTTGTCAAGAAATCACTACTTGAATACTATGATTATGATGTCCTTGATGACAGTGTAGAAGACATTTTATGGGTGAGATTCACGTCACGTAAAAACAAGAACGACATATTTTGTGTGTGTGTCGGCTATCTTCCACCATGTGGATCGTCCCGTTCAAATGATGCCGAAAAGTTTTTCCAAGTTCTACATGATCAGGAATGTCGATATCAAAGTCAAGGCTTGCATTATATATGTGGGGACTTTAACGCTCGCTGCGGATATAATGATGATTTTATTGCTAGTGTTGATGACATATGCCCCAGAGAAGTGATTGACGAAACTGAGAATAAACATGGTGATTATTTTATAGACTTCTTAACAGATAGCAACATGTGTATGCTTAATGGCAGACTAGGTGTTAATGACTACACTCATGTGTCATACAGGGGACAGTCAGTTGTTGATTACGTCGCTGTGCCCTATGAACAGTTACAATTTTGTCAAGACTTTAAAGTTCACAGGTTGACTAAGCTAATTCAGGAATTTGACATACCAACTAGTGACAAGATACCAGACCATGGAGTCATTGAGTGGAGTATTAAGCTGGACTCATCTTCAGTGTCATGTGAGTCTAAGAACACTCTGCAATCAAATGGACGAAAATATGACTTTAAATCAGTACCTATTGACTTTTTAGATGATAACACTGACAGACTCTGGACAAAAGTGAACAGTACAATGAAGGATATGACTAAAGCGTTAGAAGTTAACAACTTAGATGAAGCTTATGGCCACCTGAATAATTTGCTTGAGTCCGAGATGGAAGAAAAGCTAAGACCCCTATCATCAGCCACTGGGCACTGTTCTCTGAAATCAAAACGATGTAAAACCAAACCATATTGGACGTCTCAACTAACTGATAGCTTCAATGTCTTATGTGAAAAAGAGAAAAACTGGCTCCAGTGCAAAAACCCACAAACCAAACGAACCCTGAAAAGCCAGTTCTGTCAACATAGAAAAGAATTCAATAGGATCCTAAGAAAATCTAAGCGGCTCTACCAACAGCAGAAAAAATATGAATTAACTACAACTTTAATGGAAAATAACTGTGACTTTTGGAAAAAGATAGGCAGAATTGGGTCAGCAAATAACCGAACACAAGTCATACCTTTGGAAGTATTAAATGAAGATGGAGAAATGATAAGAGACACCGATACAGTTCTAGGTAAATGGAGAGAGGCTTATTCTAACTTATACTCTTGTCTACACTGCGATGAACAGTACGACTCTGACCACCTAGAGAACATACGTAGTCAACTCTATGACGATCAACATATAAACAACGAAAATACATCAAGCCCCACCCTAAATCGACCTGTTAGCAAAGAAGAAGTTAGAAATGCCATTTTTAGATGTAAACTTGGAAAAGCTTGTGGTCCTGACAACATCCCTGCTGAAGTGCTTCGTAATGAAGTATGTGTAGAACTATTAACAATGCTTATTCACAAATCATTTGAATCAGGGACTGTGCCAAATGTGTGGAACCATGGAACTATCAAACCTATTCCAAAGAACTCAACTGACGGAAATGATGTAAGGGACCCACTGAACTATCGACCCATAACTCTTTTATCAGTTTGCTCCAAAATCTATGCCGATGTCCTCAATACTAGACTTACAACTTATCTTGAAAATAACAACATTCTTGTGGACGAACAAAACGGATTCCGCAGCAAACGTGCGTGTGTTGACCATGTCCATAGTCTCTATAGCCTCGTTAACAACAGGAAAAACAGCAGAAAGCAGACTTTCGCATGCTTCGTTGATTTCTCTAAAGCATTCGACTCCATCAATAGAGATCTCCTTTGGTTTAAATTGCTGGGATGTGGCGTTAGTGGTAAGATGATTCATGCTATCCGCTCTTTATATGAAGATGTTACATGTGATGTCAAACTGAACTATTTACACACCGAATCATTTGCTGTTACTGCAGGTGTGAAGCAAGGATGCAAACTGTCACCTACTTTATTTGCAATTTATATAAATGATCTGGCCGAAGAGCTGAAGAAGGCTGACTGTGGTATAAACATAGATAATGATACAAGTATATCAGTGTTGCTCTATGCAGACGATATTGTGATATTGTCCCCAGATGAAAACTCTCTACAACACCTGTTAGATATATTCCACAACTGGACACTAAAATGGAGATTACGCATTAACATGACAAAAACAAAAGTGATACATTTTAGACCTACATCTGTTAAGCAAAGTGGTATAAAGTTTAATATTGGAGAACAAGAATTGGAATATACAAGTTGCTACAGATACTTAGGCCTTTGGTTTACCGAATATTGTGATTTACGGTATGCAGTGAAACAACTCATCAAGTCAGCATCTCGAGCGCTTGGCTTTGTGATGGATAAGTACTACCGGTCAGGTGACATGGATTACCGAGTGTTTACCCAGTTATATGATCATATTGTGTACCCTGTTCTGTCCTACTGCTCTGGGATCTGGGGTGTGAATAAATATAAGGAAATGTATGTGATTCAGAACAGAGCATGCAGGCTATTCCTTGGTGTCAACAAAAATTCAGCTAATTCGGCAGTGCAGGGGGATATGGGGTGGCTCCACCCCCAGTACAAGGTCTACACTGAGGTTGCCCGCTTGTGGTGTAGGCTTGAGCGAATGGAGGTGAATAGAGTAAATAAGTCTATTCACCAGTGGTCTAAACTCAGAGGAAAATCATGGGAAAGGAAGGTTGTGAAGATATTCGAGGATTATAACCTTAGTGATATACTGACAGATTCAATACATGGAACATACTGGATAATCAACAAAATTAAAGAAAATCTTCTAAACACTGACAAAGTGAACTGGAAAAATGAAGTTAATAGTCTACCAAAACTAAGGACATATAGGTTGTTCAAACATGATTTTTGCACGGAACCCTATGTAACTCTCCCACGACCACACAGATCAATTGTTGCGTCTCTAAGGTGTGGATCTCTCAAACTAGCCTTAGAAACGGGCAGATTCAGCTCCCCTCCAACTCCAGCTGATGAACGTTACTGTAAACTCTGTGTCACAAACAATGTAGAAGATGAGAAACACTTTGTCATAAGTTGTCCTCTGTACAGTGACATAAGGTATGAACTTTTCTCTCAATTATCTGAGGAAGTGTCGGAATTTGCATATATGGACCCTAGCAGCAAATTGATATACCTTATGCAACACATGAATTTTAATATATCAAAAATGATACTTAATATGTTCTTAAGAAGAAAAACATTTGTTTGACATTTTTACTTCAATGCTATTAACTTAATATTTATATATAAATTGTGTGTTATTTTTGTGTACATTTGGTGCAATATATGCGTCTGCATGACATATATGCATGTAAGTGCACGGGTGTATATTTGTTTGGGTGTGTATGTATGTATGTATGTCTGTCTGTCTGTCTGTCTGTATGTATGTATGTATGTATGTATGTGTGTATGTATGTATGTATGTATGTATGTATGTACGTGCGTATGTATGTACGTACGTACGTGCGTACGCATGTATGTATGTATGTATATGTGCACATGGGTGTGCATGCGTGCTTGTATGTATGTATGTGTGTGTATGTATGTTTGTACGTCGGAATGTATGTGCATGTATGTATCACGTATGTACAATGACTTTTATTGACACATGCCTGTATGTTACTATCGTTGTATGTGTGTGTGTACGTATGTATGTATAACGTTAACAATGCATTTCTTAATATTGATTTTTAGATTGTAAATGTCTGTCGATCGTGTCTCATAGGTCACATTTGGCCGTATGTTATACTTTTAAATATGTTAATGTCCATGTGAGTGTATGTATGTATAACTGTTGACACTTAAATAAACAATTCTCTCTCTCTCTGTATGTGTATTACTAGATCTAGAGGGAGAGCGATGGTTTGATGATACACAGTTTCGAAAAGTCACATAACACAATTCTGAGTGTATTAATTCTTTATTACCGATTTTATTCCATTGAATCGTATGGCAATATCCAAAAACGGCTTGTTTCCCTCGCGACTACCTCACTACTAAATATGTCACTACTTAGGGGTAATAAAACTCGATAGCTACTGATGAGGTAGGGTTTTCTGAGTCTTAAACCACTGTAGTACTCTTCTGTCCTGTAGATCACGATATTTTAACCTTGGTTTCTTCGGAACATTTAAAATAGAAGTTCTAAATTGAGGATGAACAACGAGTCTCCTTTCCTTGTACCTTTCCAATATTTTAAAAAGATTTTCAAGAGGTTGAGCGCTAGTCAAGAGATTTCTAGGTTAGCCGAGCTGATACGCTTTAATCATCTAGATGTCTTGAAGAGATTTGTTTGTCTGTTTGTTTGGAATGCAAGATGAACGAGATAGAATGAATGAATTTCAGGGTTCTAATGTTGTTATCGAATTTATGCATTATGTAATTCTACTTCATTGTATAGTTTACAGTTTGAATGTTAAGTTACACGTGTTGAGTGAGACATTTTGTTTGAGTATAAACGTTTCTGTGTGTCACGTGGAGACACTTTCTCCGCTAGCGCTTTCTAATGTTGCACAAAATATGTATATAGAATATACGTCTTTGGATAGATGAATTAAAATTTAAAATAGTCAATAGGTAACACTACCTCTAAGCATAAGCAGCTTATATTTTCTGAAATGCATAAATGTTCTTCTCTTGATGTTTATTCAAAAATCAAAAATGTATTTTGTGTTGAACCATATTTAACCTTTTTGAAATCCAAAGATGCAAGGCGTAGAATAACAATGTTGCGAATAGGTTCACTTCCATTATATAAGAATATTGGTAGATTTGATGGAATTCCAAGGCACCAAAGACTCTGCCATATTTGTAATGATAACTTTATAGAAAACGAGTTCCATTTCTTGTTTGAATGTAGAATTTATCCTGATCTGCGCTGTAAATATTTTAAATCTTTACCATATCACATTGATCAGCAATGTTTTGTAAATACTTTAAAATGTAACAATCTTTCCCCGACCATAAACTGATCAAATTACATTAAGGAAGCATTTTCACTGCGTTCCCAGTACACGTGATTGTAAATTGCCACAACTGTATAAATACAAATATTTGTTTACTCTGTATTGTACGTGGGCCTAACGCCTTTTACGAAATAAACTCGATTGATTGATTGATTGACTACCTCTCCTGTAATCGTACAATACCCCACACAGTCAGAAAGGGCATTGTCTGACTTCAGACCTAACAAAATTTAATCATTTATGTTTAAAATTCATTTATTTTGCCAAACTATTACTCATTGAATTATTGCAGGTCGTACATGGACCCGCACAGCAAAAAGCACGCGCCCATGCCAGAGAAGATTGAGCAGAAGGTCCAGGAGGAGAAGGAGAGACCGCGGACTCCCACCCTCAAGGAAGTCCAGAAGCACATCCAGCACAAGCTAGAGGACATCTTCAAGAACTTCATCACTGTGAGTTCACGGTTTGCTTATATTCATTTCAAATATCAATCATATATATGCACAGGAATCTTCGTTGACTCAACCTTTACTCATGAAGTATATTCGAGGATTTTTTTTAAAGCAAACCTGTGAAGTTCTAGCTTTATCTGCTATCGTCTAGTCAAATTTCTGTCCAGACTACTTATTTGTTAACCTCTATTTGTCAAAATTTTTAACATCACATTCATGGCAGGCGATGTTTAAAGTAAAGACATTTTTACAAGAAATGTCACAAGATTATCTCTTCCACTTAGTGTAACAAAACGTTAGGGTCTTAAATATTGATGCAAAGAACATTCGCTTAGTACTTTGGAAACCATATCACCACGGGCAATTATCAACATATACCATGGTTGTACAGACTTTTCTCTTGTTCTGTGCAGCTACAAGCGGACGAGTTCGGTGTGGACCCCAGGGATCTAGGTAACATGTCCCAAGCTGAGATAGCAATGAGGATGGATGGGGACACCGGCACATGGAAGAAGAAAAACAAAGGAAAAGTGAGTAAAGAAGTATTTAAAGCGTCCATAAAATCATAGAGTTTATTATTATCATCAAAGCATAAAGCAAGTCATCCTTCTTTTAAATATGCTCGTAAATTGTGTAGTTTTTGTTGTTATTATAATTGTTTATAAATTTTAATGATTAAACCTATAATCATAATAATTCTTTCGCCTTTGGGTGGTACCATTGAATACTGAATTGTTAACACCAGGATACAAAGGAGGAAGAAAAAGAAAAAGATTCAAAGGATAAAAACACACAAATAAGGGAGATAACTCTCGATTCAATAAAGATTCGAGTTTATGAAGGAGGTCACAGACAGTCACCAAAAAAGGCTGCAAGGAAACCTGAACGCAAAACTGTTCACATAAAACGAAAACCATCCCATTATTCCCGTGAGAAAAGTGAAATAGCACTTAGAGAAAATCTCCAGGTGGGGTATTGTGTTTAATTCCACCTAACAAGATCTGAAGTGGTTTGAACAGTAACATCAACCCCAAATCCCAACCCAACCAACAATATAACACACAGCATGAGTTGAAGTGATTTATCTCACTGAGAATTTACGATTTTTTTTCAGTCTACAGATAACCCATGACATTTTGTTTCACAGTGTTGAACATAACAAGCATGCTATTTTTTCTTATTTTCATCTAATCTATATGGTTCATCACATGGGCATTACATTTCTCTTAAGATCCATCTTGCCTATGTGTCATGTTAAACGAATCTTGTAAAAGATTATTAAAAACGTATATGTTTATCAATATAATTAGTCAATTGATCATAATCATCAGTTTCAATTATTCTTTATGTCATCTGATAGATATCTCTTAAGATCTTTCATTATTAATTTCATGAAATGTGTTAATATGTTAAAAATGATACAAACATTTAATTACTGTTTCTTTTAACAATCAATTAAGCGTGTGCCTCGACTCAACAACTAACGTGTGTGCCTACAACTAACAGTTCTTACCTGACTGTTTAACAGATTGACGATTATAACAGCTGGTGTTAACAAGCTATAATATTTGTATTGTCGAATTATACAACGAGAAATTATACATAAATATTTTTGTTTGTTGTGAAAATCAAAATTTAAATGATTGTGCAAATTTTATATGGTTTCAAATTTCTCATAGGTTGATAACAAGTCCAAACAAGTTTGTTTCATCATTGAATCTTTATATTAACTATGACTATTCTTAAATTGAAAATCATGCTTTGCTTTTTGTCTATCGAAAAATAATAAAGCATGTGATTAATCGAGTTATTTGATTATTAAATGATAGAATTGGTCTAGAACACATTACCTATTCCTAACGTTTAATTCATGAAAAGCGGAATATATAATTGTCTATTACGATACCTTACTGAACAAAACGTCAATGGCATGACGAATATATCAAACAGTATATTTCTAACCAACAATTGGAATATACAAAGTTTAACATAACAATAAATTAACGTTGTGGAGGAATTTTAAAACAAAGACTTCTGAATTCACAAAAAAAGAAGATTACCATAGCTTTGAACAGATGGTCTTTAACGTCTATTCTAGAAGTGAATAGAACTAACATGTCTTCTCGTCTGTTCTACTCTGCTCTACTAGAGTTCAGCCAGCTCACAGGAAACCCGAGTAGACACCCCCTCGTCCAGTCTACTCGCTGCTCGGAGGGCGAGACGAGCGCCCAAGGTACCGGACACCGCAGCTATGCTGTGTCACTAACTGCATTTATATAACCCTTTAGCGTCACTGAAGTATCGTCTCTTCGCACATATCTGGGGTCGGACTGCACTAACCTTTTTCGTTCCCTATGTTTCTAAATATCGTACAGCGTGTACTAGCTGTTGGTTACTTACAATAGCTTCCACCGTGTATTTTCTCTGCAGTTGTCAGGCTTCATTCTAATATTGGATCAAAAAGCACTTTGTTTCTCAATTTTGTCGTAATTTTTTTGTCTTTCTTCTCACACATAACCAGAATGCACTTTATTTCTTAACTTTTGTCGTAAAGTTGTGTGACTTTTTCTAACATTAGACCTGAATGCTGTTTTGTCAGTTTTTAGTAACTTTTTATCAACGCTTTTAGCTATGAAGACTGTACACTTGATTGAACTTTCACCTTTCACGTGATACAAAGTCGGATTTCACACAAATGTATACCCAAGTTACCGAATACAAACATACGTTGCTTTCATATCCATTTAATCGTATACCATGTTGTGCTGCACTTTCCTTTTGAAGTGTTCGAAATGCTCTTTACTCTACATAGGGATCTGGTAGCACTTATGTTTTTTGGTTTATATTTCATCTACATTTATTTTTTTCAATGATTGCATTTCTTTATCATCACTTCCTTATGTTCTTTTATAAACTTTCAATGCACATTTTGGGAAAACATAAATTCTACTTTTATATTTCCTATTTTATCACAGGAACTAACATGTATCCCCTGCCATTTAACTATATTCCCATTGTCATCAATTAAAGCAATAGTTTTCATATCACTTTTTTGTTTTTCGACTTCTTTTAACCTTGGTGGTTGGATAAATCTTAAAAACTTCATATCCTGAAAATACTTGATAAACGTTCCTATTTATTTTGTGAAAGCTTTCAGTCTGTCTTTCTCTTTGTATAATCTACGGTCTTTGTATACTATAGACCCATTTTCAGTAACATTTGATTGCCAGTGCTGTTCAACTAATCTTTGTATGAGTTGAATGAATAGTTGGCGTCAAAGCAAACTGTTTCCCAAAGCTTTATTTCACGTTTACAGACTTATCATATGTCATACCTCTGATACTGAAAATGTCAAAATGTTGGGTCTGCAATTTGTATGAAAATTAATCATAATTTTACAATGACCTAAAATAATGGTTTTGTGATATGTCATAAATATTATTTAAATGTATTTTAGTATATTTATTGCATGTGTGTGTGTTTGTTTTTACGTAAAAATTGTCATGCTAAAACGTCCAAATATTTTGTATCACTTTTTATAATTTCAGAATCGTTCACACATTTTCTACTTACTGTCATTTTGAGCAGTCATAGTCGGCTTTTTAAAACATTGCTTATTAGTAATATTTGTTGATAGTTTTGAATTTTATCCATGGTTACGCGATGAGTGCCTCTCTGAAATATGACACTCAGAAATTTTAGTTTATTCGACCTTCATGTGCATGTTTATTATCAATGCATTACCGTTTTTTATCATTTCTCTATCATCTTACACCTTTTTGAATTCTTAATGCTTTAAAGTTATTGTGAATTTGTATATGCAATAAATCTGGGTTTTTTAATTTATGTTTTTAAAGTTATTCCAAGAGTTATTTAGAAAACACAGTATTTCTTCGCATTTTACATGTTTAAGGAAAAAAGAAGGAGAATATCTTATCATTTTGCAAGGTTTCGGTGATCTTTAGATAAACCAAGAATATGGCTTTTATACTTTGATATATAAGGCTTTCCAAATTTTTGAAATGTTAGGAAATAAGTGTAGTTTTCTCTCTGTAGGCTACAGGTCGAGCCCAGCCGTCCAGGGAGGATAAACAGGAGTTCCTCCGATCTCTTAGCGAATGTGCAAGTGGGCAGCTGACAGTACCCATGCTGTACTTCTACAAATATCTCGTCAAACATGGGCCTGAAGACGGCATTCCACAGATTGACAAGGACCTCTTCTTCTATATAGAAATTCAGAAGTTTAAAGTCAGTACACTTCAGAGAGTAAACAGAATGTAACTTGTAACCGTATTTGGTTAAGTAAAGTAACATCTGTTCATTTAGGATTTCAATGTGTACACGAGGTTTGATGCTGTTTTCATTGTTTTGTATAATTCGTTCTCATCTCCGAAGAAACTCTTCAGTGTTTAATCTTGACAAATATAGCTCAAGGTAACCGTACACATGTAATTATTAAGGATGTTTTCATGGATGTTTTTACCAATTAAAACATGGAAAATTAAGGGGTTTATGCTAGATGCTTTTTCAACTGAATACTAAAGAATTAGCTGTACACATAAATATATCAAAACCGGTGTGTCTATATTTTCTTAACAGAAGAAGTTAATTTACGGAAATACGTTGTTTACGTTGATGCTTTATTACATCACAGGACTGTAACCACGCCCACTCCAACGAGGAACTTCTGAAAGCCAAAGTGCAGTCAATAGTAGAATGCTTTTTGGAATCCGTCACAGCACCCACACTGCAGGTAATATCATGCACATATGAGTATTGCTTTTTTTCAAAATTATTTTACATAGTTAGTTTTTATCAAAAGCGAGATATGATATAAGGGCTTTCATCATCATTCATGCAGTTTCTTCTCGTATTTCAAGTGTAAAATTTATTACTTTCATTCTCTGTAAATATATGCTATTCATTCTTTAACCGATAAACCAAACTAGTTTTCCTCAATTAAAACATTAAAAAACCCAATAAATTCATTGCACGACATGGAGTTAAAACGGTTAAGACATTTGTTAATGAAATACTGCGAAAGGTTATAATACCTGGTGATTTGAAGAACTTATTAGCACCAAGATTTTTTGTGTCAAAACTCACGACCATACTAATGATTTCAAAGTGACAAAACTAAATTTAGATTTTAAAAGTCGGATAGCCTCACGTCTATATGAACGCTTGATTTTTCACTCTAGGTAATTACCTGTAAATATGATTACAGGTGGACGTGACACCTGAGACGCACTCGAAGACATCAAAAGCTATAGCACGTTACCTGGTAGGGAAGGACGCCAGCCCCAACGTGTTTGACGAGGCCCAACTGCAAGTGTTCAGAGAACTGCTGCCGTACTGGGCGGGCTTCATGAAATCCTTCGCTACAGCAGAGAGCAAGAAGAAACCGCCTAGTGCGTTTATTTTGATTATTCTAAATGATTTAAACTAATATTTCATAACAGTAGTTTAAAAGTAAAACTTACATTTTTAGATCAGACCGCAAGACATGCACAAAGTTCTTCAAAATCACGTTTTCGTTGTATGTAGTTTTCTGTGAGACAAGAATCAAAGGACGTCATATTTTATTGTCAAATGAATTCAATGTGTAAACAAACAAAAAAGGTATGTTATAGAAAACTTTGTTTGAGCTTCCATTGACGTGACCTTTCACGTTTTGTTGTTATCACCAGAGAGTTTAAAAGAAAATAACAAACATCTCACAAAACCATGGCCACTTGACGACGATAGAGAGATACTTTATGGGTTGTATCTGGGTACTCAGCAACTTAAAGTGTATGCTTTGTAAACTAAAGTTGGACATGGTAATGTGGAAAAGGACACTAAAAGACCCTTAATAATTTGATATAATTTCGAAAAATTCTCCAGAAACCAAGTACCAAAAGATGGTTGAGAAGCGGATGGAGTCCATTCAGAACTATCAGATCCCCAATTCTAACTTCACTCTCCCCCCTATACCGGAGGGGGCTGTACCAGCCTTCACTATAACACTCTCAGAGGGAGTCAAGTTCAAGGTACGTGTTGCGCCAACTTTACTATTATACATCTGTAGAATGAAAAACGTTACTTTAAGTTGTAATTTGTATACTGAGTTTGCTCTGTTTAGACTTCTGACATGGAAGAATGTTTTACCTATTTCTAAGATTTCCCAAACTAACATTTAATTCTCGATTAACAAACCACTGAACAACCCACCTTTGTTGCTAAACTTCAAAATCATTTACAAATCACCCCCTTGTTTTTCCTTATCCACCTGAATTTGTATTTCAACGTGAAATAATTCCCATTTTTATGGAACATGTCTTCCCGTATAACCATTGTTGCACAGTCATTCTTTTGAAAAGCAAAATTAACATTTGACGTTTGAAATGTGTTTCATATATATTTTATATTAAATGTTTATGTAGGCTGAACCAAGTTACTAAGGTAAATATGTGTAAAATAATGGATGTCAATCTTTACGTATTGTTGAATAACTATTGTGTTGTTCAATATGTATATTGTCAAATGAATATTGATAGCACAGATGTAAAATACAAAACAAACACCTTTGTGTATTGAAGGCATTTACCTACAGTTTTGTTGTATCAGATGTAGTATAAAGGCATGAATGGCTATATGTGTAGCAACGTTTATTATCTCGTTACACAATCGTCATGGACACATACAATAACTCAAATATCGTGTTGGTCTTACCAAAATTGTATCTTTTACCTCTTTTTGTTGTACCCCTTCACTCAGGACTTTATTAACTTTTATAAACCTGAAACAGGACGATTTGGCACGGAATGCTTATTCATTTATCCTGTCACATTGGTATTTGTTTCAGAAACGGATTTATTATTTATAACCAGGTTAATTTGTTTTTCAACATCATTGAACAATTTTTGAAAACTTTTTAGAATTTATTATTTCATTAATGATCATGATTAATGCATCAACAATTTCCTGGTTTGAGCATACATTTGAAGAATATATAAATTCGTGATATTTACCTTAATTGTTTTTACCTACAAATTCCAATATGTTGATCAAACCCGTATTTCCAGATAGTGATGCTTATGATTTCTAGAATCCCTCCCATGGTTATCTCCCAATAGACAGACAGTCACTCCATAGCAGTAACTTGTTGACAGTGAAAAGGAAGGTTCAATTAGCAGCACATATGGATAAACTTAAACACATTCGTTAATGGGATGTTTGTTTGAATTTTAAATTCTCAGCCTTTTCCCATGATTGAAATTACATTTACCTAGTGTAGAAGTTTACATTGATATTTTTTTATTGAGATATCTATTACATATATATTACTTACGATCAAAGCTTTAATCGTAGATTCTGATGTTTTATTTGCTGATTGACTATCTGACTATTTGGAGGCCTACCCACCAACCCCAACCCTGGTACATATTAGCTCAACCGCCCCTGCCTGAATCACATCCAAGCTGCTTACCATCCTTACTAATCTGACATGAATTTCAGCCGGTCTCCGAGGGCTCCATAGTGCTCTCTGTGTCTGACAGACTGTCAGACCGTGGCACTAACTTGCCTCTTAACACTCCCCCGTAGTTTGCAGTGCGGTAAGTCGCGGTGTGGCGTTTTCGGAGGCATGTAGAAATTTAGGATATGATGTACGCTAAGGGGAAAAAGGAAATGGCTATCCCAATTTTCAATATTGAAATTTTTTGTATTTGAAATGACCCATATGTTTATTAGATTTTGAATAGTGGGGTGACCGTTTACTTCCTTGTAGAATATATAATGAATGCCAGTTCGTAGGGTTTTACATTAAACCTCACGTTGGTTTGATATCGAGTATTTGCTTATTCATAAATGAACGTTGCATTTAATGAGAGTGAATTGGTAACAATCAATGCAACTGAATATGATCGACATTGCATGGCCTACAGTATAGAACGTGAAGTTTTTAACAAATATCACCTGTATATACTCATTAAACAATTAAATTCGTTGGCATTTATTCCAAGATTTTATTCAAGCTTACAATAATCTCAAAACTTTGAGAAATACACAAAATACATATGTTTTTACAGAGCTGACCCTCGTTGCAAAATACCTGCAATTAATGGGAATAATCTAGACCAATAAGGACAATTCTTATGGATAAGCAACTTCTCATTCTGTGAAAGCGACGTTTCGTTTCGACACACGCTACTAACTTGACGATGACATTTGAATCCATGTCGAAACGTCATTTCACAGAAAAAAGAAGCTGCTTACCCTGAAGAATTGTCCTTATTGTTCATCTCATCAACTTCTAGAATGTATATCAAAACAAATAATCTAGAATCAGAAGACCTACAGTTCTATCGCTTAGTGTTCTGACAGCTTAGATTGGTAAATTTTGCGTATTATGCACCCAATAGTATAGAAATACCTTCCCCTAAAATGTTGTGTCGCAAATTATTTGTATATTGAAGAGACTATAGAGCTAGAAAGCTTATTGTCATGGTGTGGCATTCATTTTACGAACATTTGTTGTTGTTGTTTATGGCATTACGAAATTTTTAGACTTCAAAATAGAAGCATTAAAGGATCAGTTCCTGAAAACACATCCGATAACATATCATCTACATATCTGTAGGGCTGACTTTCTTGTGAACATATCGACTTTTTAGTTGATATTTTATTGCAAGAGAAAGTGTTTGGTACTATGTATAAATATGCCAATTGTATGCAGTGGTTATGCTAAATGATACATAATCAGAAAATGCCAAGGGTTTAAAATGTGTTAGACATAAATACTTGTTAAGGATTATCTAGTATTTATATATTTGTTTTCGAAATGCAAGGATGAATCTTTATCTCAATCACGACTAAGGAAACTTAAAAGAGACTAGCTCCGTGTAAAGGAATTAGAGCATTTTCCTTTAGAATAAAAGTTATTCATTACTTGTGTGTATTTGTTTAACAGCAACCTGTAAGTATCACATTGTGGTGTATGTTGTGGGGATGTTTGTCACTAACAACAATGAAAATGACGTCACTTCCTCTTAATTATACTTGAGAGAGATTGAAGACTGAGATTGAAAATGATGTAAATATATGACTTACAGAAAGATGATTTCATCTGCTGACTGTAACTTCAGCTTTAAAGTCATTTCCCCTTGTCATTTGCTGCCTACCCACGATATGTTTTATCATTCAGTGTTGTATGTTTTATTTGGCTATTCAACTTTCTTGGCTTCCGTTACAAAAAGTGTTTTATAAAAGCAATATGCTTACATTTTAATAATCCTAATTTTTAAGACTAAATTATTATTATCAACCTTATATTTCAGGAACTAAAACAGAGGGTAATATATTAATAATCTAATATGTTGGTGTAGGGAATAGGAATTTTATGAGCATGAAAATAAAAAATGTTCAACCTTTTTCACATTGTTTACATTATATTCTCACAAGGTATTGGTTAACATGGTGTATGTGATAGATTGAGATGTCTTGAAATCGGTATATCTGTATATCTTTACCTATAGTGAGTAGTATAAGTAGTTGAGTTCAGCTTTATCTCACATTGTTTTGTTACTTAAATGGAAACAGGCATCTGCATGTTACTAATACCATTTCATTTATGTTAATGCTTTTTTTTGCAATTTGCATTTGGAAGTGAAATCAATATATAGATTTTTGCATGTTGTATATAAAGAACCACCAACGTTTTAAAGGGGCGGTAGCAAATTCATTTTTGATAAATAAAGTGATCTCGCGAAAATCAAAATAAATGTTACCAATTGCAAGAACATGTTTTGTAATAAAAAAAAGATGTTCCACAACGAACATGCCTTAATCAGTTAAACTTTGATAATTAATTTCCCTACCTCAAATAATTAAAAGGTGTTCACACAAAAATGGCTAGCGAGGGCTTTTGCTTTATACTAGATATTTCTTCTACGACTACGGATGAGCGGGTTGAGTAATATGTTTGACACTCTAATGATAATACATTTGGCATAAACTTATTTTTATAAGGGGAACATTTTAAGACATGAATTTGTCAAGAACGTACTATTGTCGCTATAAGTTAGATATTCATTTATATATGATATTATATGGTGTACATGTTCTTTCTTTTCTTTCAATTGTGAATTATAATATTATATTTCAACAAATATCTATATTTGTTATAACTTGTAAATAGCCGACTATGCTCAATGGTATTTCAGAGAATAGAAACCAATCATCCATCCATCCTCCAAGATAGTCTTTAATGTATTTTAAAATTCAAATATCAGAGTAAATGATTGACATGTTTTTCAATGTTACACAGGAAGCTGACGATGGAAGGACGAGCGCTCTTCCTACACCTATGCCGGACCGGTCAAGTAAAGTGGGCGGGGCTGTAAAGGAACAACGTGGTCAGAGTCGGGCCAAAATAACAAGTGCAAGCACCCTCCGAACAAACCCGTCCTTCCATAGATGAGGGTGGACTTAAATAAGTAGGAAAGGCTTCGAAGAATCACATGGTCTGATTCGGGCCATATTGATAAGTGCAAGCACCCTCGAAACCGACAGGTCCTTCCATAGAGTTGAGAGAATCACGTGGCAGGATCCTCGCTAACATTTTGTCTGTCAAAAGTTGGGGACGTTGATTGCCTTGATTTTCTTCTAATACATTATGACCTGTGCTGACAGCAGTTGATGTAGCTATATTCTAGAATATTGATGAACCGGATTTTTAAAGTTGTTTAGAGCTAAAAACGAAGATGTATTCAAACTACTGATAACCTCATCTTTCAAGATTACGTGGGGTATTTGTAACATAGCTAACTTCATTTACTGACGACGACGACGAGAAACATTAAAACATTGGAAGGTATTGGTAAAGCATGTCTAGCCTTAGATTACAATGACAGGGTATGTGAATAAAACATAAACGTTCACATGTACATATATGAAAGTACATTATACATTATACATTATACATTATACACTATACATTATACACTATACACTATACATTATACATTATACACTATACATTATACATTATACATTATACACTATACACTATACATTATACACTATACATTGTACATTATACACTATACATTATAAACTATACATTATACATTATACATTATACACTATACATTATACATTATACATTATTTGGTACATTTGCACTACAGGGTTTAGGAAGTTCAGGATAATGCTTAACAAACGAAATAATTGACAAACTTCACTTGATAGTAGAATCGATCTTCGTTTTGTCTATAACAAAACGTTGATAAATATATTTCTAGTAATGACCTTTATTTCCTTACACGGCCATTTATAAAAACTAGAATCACGATCAAGTTGACGTATAAGCTAACATTAGTGAAATAACTTCGACCGTGAACATTTCTTTAAATATTTTGAAAATCTGATGGTCGGTTTAATGGAGAAAACTGCTAAAGATAAGAATGTATGACCAGTGTTCATTCACTGAATATACTTATTCTAAGAGCCAAACTAATTGTAGTTCAGAGAACTTTGGACGACATTTCTATAACTGCCCGTTTGTAACGGAGGGTAGATGCAAGTAGATATTGTCTTCACTATTGCCCTATAAGTCTTGATATCAAGATTATTAATGTACATATTTATTGGATATGCTAACCATCATCACAATGGAAAGCAATATCTCGAAACAGGAACATTCGACAGTACTGTGCCTATAAAACAAATATTATATTTTTATTGTATATAACTTGCCTTGTTCTTCAATAGCTGTTATTATTGCGAGAGTCGTTTCCTATAGCCGTCTATTATGCCATTTCATATGATCTCACTGTAAAAATATCATTGTAATTTAATTCAAGATTGAATTATAAAAATGAAAAGAATTTTATTGTAAGCAAAATATCATCGTTTGATTACAATTGCTTACAAAATTTTAATTTATATGATTGTCCTTTGGTTATATCATCATTATTATGTCCGTATTTCATGTGCAAAATATTACTAAACATTTGGTTTTAATGTAAAGTACCCGAACGTGTTTAAAGGTCAAATTTCATTTGCGATGCAGTGATCCATTTAGAGGTATATATATTCCTTACCATGTCTTACGTTTCTAATTTTGAATTAAGTTCTTCCTTTGTCTCTTCAATTTGACTTGTCAACCTATCCAAGAATGACATCTTCAAATAAGATCCGTTCTTCAATGCTTGTGCATATAGTTTTGAGACGGATGTCTTTTCGGATAATAGTTTTTAAAGACAGCAAAAACGAATCTACAATACCAGAGAAGTTCAAGTTATTAATTTCCTTTCGCACGATGACATCACCGATAAGATATTACTTGGTAGTTCGAATAACAATCACTCTTTGCCTATTTTCGTATTCCTTCAGTGATTGAAGAAGAACCGACTGATTGTACAAACGATTGGTCATATTTTCGTCCAATGGCATCGGCGCAAAACGTTTTCGTGTTAAAGTTGGTTGATGGAGGCGTTACTACTCTTTACAGAAAATTCAGAAAGCATAAAGCGTTCTTTTATAAGTGATTTGTCATACTTTCGTATAATGGATTTGAAATATCTATCTACACTTCATTTCAAGGAGGCCAAGGTTTTTTTTCGGTTTTCGCAGGTAGCTAACTATATGACAGTTCTGGTTATTGTTTCTCACGGTAACGTCCGTGTATTTCGGTACGGACAGTAAATGAATACAGAAATACAATCAGTATTCAAGATATGGTATTCCAATTTTGGCGCTTTGAAACAATACGATGAAGCATTGAAACCAACGTTCTTATCTCATGAAGTTACAAGCATTCTTCTTTTTTTTTCCCGTTGTATCAACTACCTCAAAACAAATATCTTCTCTTTGTCGAGTGATCATGAACTTTCATCATAAATTTTAAAAAGCATTTTATTGTAAGTTGTAATAAGTAGTTCCATAAGTTATTGACGTACCCATCTATCTACTGACCAATAGGAATCCTTTTATGAACAAAATTGTTCCCAGATTAGAAATAAGTGTTACCATTATTGAGTGTGTTGTTTATTATCAACCTTCCCTTTGAAATACAGTATTACATGGGAAGGAAATATGCATTGTAAATATCTAGTATTTATTTACAAAACAGTATTTAATTTTATATGATTATATGGACTAAATTGTCTCCCATAGAACTGCTGATTTGTCAAATTGTATTTATGTATTGATATATTTATAGATTATCTTCCTGCAAGTCTGTGATAATTGTACAAAATATATGTCTAATAAAATCTTATGAAAGCAACTTGGTGTTTCGTGTGTACCACGCCTTAGGTTTAGCAGATATATAATTCGATTATTCAGATAAGGATGCTTTGTTAGTTTTGCATGAAGAAAGGTGTCGGTAGATGTTTCCAGGATGTGTTCAGTTTGGACATTCTGACAGGTTAATTTTTGCCAAAAGTTACATACCAATGTGTCATTTCAGTGTTGATATAAGTCATATCTTCCAACACACACAAAACAACAACAAAACTAAAACAAAAATGAGTATTATATATAAGTGCAACATGGTTATTGGTATTATATCTCCCTGATAAGAGTCGAATGGTAAATACTTTAATTAGTATTAACTGGGTCATATTTTTGACTATAAAACGCTTCATTTGATACAGAACTTAGGTGTTATATCATTTTACTTGAAAAAAAAGACGAGAGGGGTAGTTGATAAGTAGTGGGTCTCGACTAGAAAACCACACGACACCTTAGCACAGCGCTTTTTATAAGCACTAAATACACTCCTTAGAATTACTTTGTTGTGACAGGTCTTTTTGAAAAAGTGAGGTTAATTTAAAAAGAAAATGGATCACATCGAGTCGCGAGCTTTATTTAAGTATCTGCATTAAAAGGGTGTAACACCGATAGCCATTCGATGATGTGTTTGAGACTTAATCCATAGGCCATGATCAACAGGTGGTCAGCTTAATTCAAGCGTTGTCGAGATAGCATTGAAGTAGAACCATGTCCTGGTTGACCAAAACGTTGGAATCATCAAATAAATGGTACCAAAATATTCATGATCTGAGGATGAATAACAGAAAAGTTACCGGACGAATGGTAGCTTGAGTAATGAGCATCACCCGGGAAAGAGTTCATGTTAATATCACTGGAAATGTTCTGCTTTATTCAAATGGACACACCTCAATCATTGGTTGTTCCAATAAATAGAAATTATGCATTCATTTTCAATAAACCTTTCCGTTGATAAATAACGTCTAGTTTTCGGAAAGCTCTGGTCTTAGGTTATAGATACATGGTATAATTTCAAGAATATATTTTCTATTGTGAATATTGAGAATATTTCACACAGTCTTGTGTAATATCGTATATGTTAAACTTCAAAGTGACTTGATATCCAACCGGCGAAAGTGAGCAAGATGTCAACACCATCGACTTTCAATAATTTCATATATAATTGTACTTCATGGAACGAGTTTGTTATTTTTGCTAACCAAGCATTATCAAAATGATACTACATTATGGAAGGGAAATCTCGTTTACCGATCTGGTTCAAGATGGTCAAGATGATTGTCTTGGTCACCATTTTTGATGAAATTGACTAATATTTTTACTTGACTTAATTAGTCATAATTATGTTTAAACAGAAATACAACCTGATAAAAAATATCTTTGGATAAACTGTCTCAAGGACGGAGAGGGAAAAGATATGTAAAAATCAATAGGGTCAAACTAACGCTAGCTATAGAAAGTCAAGTTATTGTAGAAAAATTTGAAATTAGCATTTTTAAACATCAGTTAAGAATTAAGAAGAATGGAAGCTATTGTATAGTACATGTCCATACACATACAATTATGATGGATTATGATTTTCAAAAAATGCAACCACTGTCTATTCATTTAAAACAAGGGGCAAATAATCCTTTGTGCACGTTTGTATTTCTGAAAAAGAATGCATTGCTAAATCTTTGTTATGAGTGACATGTAGTCCTTTTGGAATAAGTTGTTACTTTTGAACACCAACAGTTTACAACAAGAATCTCCGCCCTGGCTTCAAGAGGTATCCGCTTGAAAGTTGAAACTTGATCATTACTCTGTAAACGATTCGTTGTCTTTGTTAATGGCTTCAAGCAAAATAACATCTTGACCATCCCAATCCCTTACCTGCTCCACCAAGACATAAATACCCACCACCTCCAATGTTACAGAGACCTGCGTCTTTGGGTTACGGTGGTCATTATCGAAACCATTACGGTATAACAAGAGACTAAACCAGTATCTTCATGTATGTTTAGCTGTGATGTTAATAACAACTTTAATATCCTTCATTCCCTGGCTCTTCTTATTCACGGTGCCACAGGCATGGAAGTAGACTCGTTACGGAAGAACTTGGATCCTCTAGGTAAAAGGTACTTCTCCACAAACCTTCAGCCTAGAGTATTCAGCAGTTCTGTCACAGCATCTTTTCAGCAATTTACAACCTACCTTTGGCCTCCTCACTTAGAATGGAGTGTGCATTTCAACGGATGTTTCGAGGGCGCATGAAACGCACGAGTGACGAACACGAGACACTGATATGTTCTAAGCTCGTGCACTTCGTGCAGTCCGTGAACATCCGAGGACTTTGTCAAATTCGATTTTGATTCTTCAGTGGAATTTCGACTTAAATAGATTCGATAGATGTTCACAGCTCAGGTATCATGACTTAAACATTCTTCATATCTGTTTATTATTGATGATTATAAATCTTAATTATCTTATTTACAAAATAACCGTTTATTGCTTTCCCCTATCCATTTCTGAGCGTAACAAGAATAAATCGTTTGGTACGACCGTGACTGTATACCAATTGATCTTTATACCCGATTTAATTTTTAAAATGTTGAATACGATTTTAAATAATTTTATTTCTGAACTAACATGATGTTGTGATATATCATAATAAAAAATGTATATCATAAGCTTGTTTATTTTGATGGTTATTTACTGCAAATTCAACTAGTCGATTGAACTATTTTTGATTCAGGTCATATACAATATATAACAAGGCAATTCACACAGGCATATCAAGTTCCGATATATGTACTGTTATACAAATACTCATAAAATGACATCGGTAAGTATCACTCGTAATGTATTCATAAATAATCTAACTCCAATTCAACAGTGGAATTACGTATATGCCACCTTTTTTGTTGTGTGTTGCCATTTCTGCTTCACCAAAATGTAAAACATTGAAGATCTTACAAAACGTTGTTTGTTAAGCAAAAGACTAAATCATGTGACGAGAAAAGCCTCTGTTTGTGTATTAAAGCTGATATTGCATTACTTTGATTTTATTTGATTCAGCAAATTTGAGTTGTGAAGTCTTACTGTGTGAAGACATTGACTGTTTAGTGACAGGGAGCACGTTTGATTATATAGAGATATGCTGAAGTATGAAGGCAACAATGTCATTTACAAAATAAATAAACATGTAATAGTGAAGGAAATATCTTGTTAAAAAAGGTTTTAATGAATGCTTTTCTACAACAATCATGTCCTTAAATCATAGACAGGTTTACCTTGGCTCAACTGGTTCTCTCTAACAAATCTGCTAAAATTACAACATGAGAAGTCAAATCAAATTTTTATTCATGACAAAATACAAAACAACACTGTAATTGTTAACTTGTAATACTTGTAAAATCCTTGGATGGAATGATAATACATTAGTAAAGTAACAAGAAATATCAACAGAAATACAAGGGTAAAAATTGTAAAATGTATGAAAATAAATGGGTTTTATATCACAGATGTTCACAGCAGTTGTACCACAGATGACGCAAATGGTAAATACTGGCAACTGATATTTAAGTACATTTTCCTTGAAATATACATACTATTTTGTGATAAACTTGTTCATCTCATTTCAAATTAATATTGTAAATATAATGCTGTATGGTTATGTTGAATAAAAGTTTATAAGCTATGATGATCATTTACCATCAGAAAGGTAACTATGGATATGGCAATGGGAAATATTACCAAATATTTACACGTCCTACATTAATATTCACACAAACTGTACATTTCTAGCTATATGCACATAAACTGTCAGCAGTAAACATTACATTTCTATTTATCACATAGTAATTAAATGGTTAGGAAGTAGGAGGTTGTCCAAAACAATTTGGAAAATCGACAACTTCACAATGAATGTAAACAATTCTGCATACTTTACTTAATGGACACAATGTCAAAATATGATTTGATATATCTACAATTTATATCTTGTACTTTGCTTACACATGTTTTACTTAATTGCTTCTAAAATATGCTCAGAATGTATTTTAAGTGGTTCTTAATGAAAAGTTCATTGTTTAAATTTCAAAACTCCAAATAAAAACAATGTCCTGTTTAGGCGAGGTTAGGAATCCTTTGAAGACGGGTAAAAAAATGGAAAATATGTTGTTTAGTCTTCTTGTGCTTGCCTGAGCATTGTGATCAAGGGGTAATTGAATGACATTTTTGGAAAGTCAAATTTCCAAACTTAAGCTACCGGTAGTTGTTTTGAAGATATTGAACTATCTATTGCTACATTTAAGTACTCAGAAACAGAAAATTGTCCTTGCATTTAGATATCAAGTTGACAACAGCATGGCTATCATGGCTACATGATCATCCATGACTGATCTTTGGATTAGTAGCTTGATGGACAACACAGTCAACTGATCTAACACTCAGTCTACCAAATTGTTACATGAGGAAAACTGTTGATCATCAAATTGACATTCATAGCCACCTCCTCACTGAGCACCCAGAAATTGGACATAAATTTCTCCACTTAAGACACAGTTGATAGAATGACGAGCAACTAATAATTTCCCCCAGATAACTTGTGATTTATGGGGTAAAATGTTAATCATCAAGCTGACACAACATGGCCACTCCTCTGAGCACCCAGAAGTCTGGCACTTGCAGAGTGGGCAGTTCGATGGATGACACAAAGTTGGTGGAGTGACCAGTGGATGATAGGGTTCCTGCCCGAGTGGACGTCCGGTAGAGTGGACAATCATACGTCTTCACCACCTGGTCAGAGTTGGAGGAACTGGTCTTTGAGGCTGAGTCAGTAGGGGCAATCTGAAACAGATGTTTTGCAATGAGTAGGTTTACATAATGCTCACCAAGTAAATTTACCTTGGATCTTATGGAGTGTCATAAACCTTATACCCGGATTAAACTGATTAAGTCTCCGCAGGATGGATAAATAAAATGTTTAGAAAAACATGTATGATGATCATTAAATCAGTTCAAATTGCTATCCTATTGTTTATATCTGGTCTCATATCTCATTGTCAATTAGTATTTCTTCTTGAGTGAGGTTGCTCCTGTCCCTTTAAATGCCCTTGGATATTGAGCTGGATCTAAAATGCAATATGGCCACCAAAAGGAAGGCTTCTTGATGGATAGCTTCCATCAAGAGGTCAAGCTTTCTTGAAAAATAAAGCATTGAGTCTGGTAGCTGAAAAGGTATCTGAACACAAGCATGAAAAATCCTTAGTACTTAGCATTCAGGGTAATAATTGAAACCTTTGGCTTTGGGAGTACTCATGTATGAAAAAAGCACTAAAACATTGACCTATTATCAATTTCATTATTATTATTATCTCAGACTGACCTGTACAGGAAGAAAGTGCATCTCCGGTAGCTGGGAGAACCTCTGGTTGGGAAGCAGGTCCTGTAGAGAGTGGGAGAGACTATCCCAACGGGCTCCATCCAGGAACAGGCCAAATATCAGCACTCCGTCCTCAGGGGCTTTGTTACCCTATGTAGGATTAAAACAATATCTCTGATAGTCTCATAAGGAAATTTTATTCTCGATAACTTCTTATTTTATTTATAAAAAAACAACATTGGTTTATGAGAGTGACTCAGAATTGAATGAAGTTGCTATTTCAATTGTAAATTATGATAATACTTCAAGATTTTTTGTTTTGTTTACATCCATTTGAGCAATGTCATGGATATTCCTGTGCTATACAACAAGACCTAAGCTGAACAGCTGTATATTTACGTATCATAATCTACCAAGCATTATAAAGTTCAACCAACTCACAGTGAATGCAGCTTCCTTGATGTTGAGGGTGTGATGATGCTTGCTGGGGTCATCCTGCTCCACCTTGCCAGGGAGCACCTGGTACTTGAAGGTCAGGGAGTCCACTGAAATACCCAACTTACGGGCGTGGTTCTGTAGCACAGCTGTCAGGAATCCTGTAACAAAGAATGCATCAATTTTTTAAGAATAATAGAGTTGAATATTTCGTTTCAAAATTGGTCAAAGTGTTATTTGAAAGACATTTGCCTCATTTGCAACATGTAATAATTTACGTTGTCAACAGTCACATGCAAGGTTTGTGGTAAAATACAGACAAGCAAACAGTTGTGGTATTTTCTCAAATGTATTGGGAACTGTGTCTGTTTAAAAACAGCTTAACTCCAGATTATTTGGACTAATTTTTTGTAGAGGTTGCAGTGGTTACCATCATTGTCAGAGAATGTGCCTAACTCTGAGAGTGTGGATTCAAATCCAGCAAATATCACTAAGCAAAAAAATTAAAGAATGTCTTTCTGTACATTTGTTCATGATGCTTAAAACAACTATTAAACATGGTATGTTTCTAAACAAAGAAAAGTTACCCTGAGGGAAGAAGAATCCTGAGAGCCAGAAGCTGCGAGGCTGTATGGGGAATGTCTCCTCCACATCCAGTTCCGTCTGTGCCATGGACCTGTTCTGGGTGGAGATCTTGAACTTCTTTCCCACAGATGTGGTGATAGTCTCTGCCCACTGGGAGAAGAAATCCACTCGCAGGACCAAGTCCATCACCCATGAACCAAGCGGTTTGAGGGACTCGTATGCTGATATCTGGCATATTTAAATTTTTTTGTCAATGTGACACCATCTTCAAGTGGAACTAACATTCCTCTTTTTAAAGAAATTACACAATTGAATCAAAACAATTTTGGCTAGATATGGACATACCAAGAGCATTACTGAAGTAAAGTTTTTGTTAGAAAATATTCAAGACATCCTACCTTCCACTGTAGAGGCACTTTCTGAGTAAGCAGAGCCTTGTATGCATCTTCCAGTGCATCTGACATGATTATCTCCCCCTTGACAGCAAGAATTAGGGCAGCTAGAGACGTGTGGATCTTGGTGAGCAGCTTGTTGAAGCGATCTATCTCCTGCCTCAGCACGGTGATAAGCGCTGAATTTCCTATCACTTCAAGGGTAGCCTTCTCCAGGGCTGAAGGGAAGATAATTTATGACAAGTGCGACATTTGTAAAAGAAATTAGCTCCAGAAATGGTTGATGAGAATTTAAAGGTTATTTGAGTACAGCCATTTTGACTCTTGTTTTCATACTAATCCACTTGCAATGGAATAATTGTGCAGGTGATATGTTGACATTAAGTTGCTTGACAGTATAACAACACACTATTGTTTTAAACAGCTTCTTCTATTCTAGTTGATAATTCTCAATTCTGTGTCCTTGTTTAGAGAATACTAATATTTGTGTAAACATTGAATAATATGTACTTTCATATTTAATGCTCTTTGTTTCTGCCAATGTTTAATATATAACTTGATGTCAACTGAAAATGGGTTGAATTTGACTTATTGGTATCTGACAAATCAGAAGCATCGACTTGGATTGAAAATGTTTTGAAATTGATTTCTATGATATGACCCTAAATAGCTATTCACCTGTCATGGCCTTTTCCTCCTTGTTCTTTGCGTCTGCAAGGTCCTTGAGGAGGCTGTGTAGACTGAGACGAGGCAGCTTGGTGGAGAGGTTGGTGGCAAAGGGGGTCTTTATGCTCTCATCCATATCCTCCACAGCACTTGGGATCCGCTCCATCATATCAGATGCAAGCTCCAGCACAATCTCATCACTGCTCTTCTGGCTCCTGGCATAAGGGCAGATAAGTTTAAAACTATATCAAGACATTGGAAAGACATTAAATTCAAATAGAGAACAAATGTAAGATATATATAAAGTTCTTTTTTAAATAAGAGCAGTCATCAAATGACTATATTGACAAATATAAGGCACTGCAGGAATATTCCTTTGGTAATGCTGCTGATATCATACTGTTTAGAGTACAATAAACAAGGGCCTTTTTTGAGTCACCAAATCTTACATTTGCACATTGACAAAATTGATGACTATTGGCAAGGAGTCAAGGAAAAAAATGACATGCCATTGAAAGATATATATCATGAAGTGAGAAAAAACAAGAATATTTTTCAGTACCAGTGAGAATCATAGATATTGAATAGATGGTAAACAAGAGAGGTACCCAGTATATCCAGCATAGATCCTGGGTTGTACAGACACCATGGTGGAGACAAGATCATTGGCTTGCTTCTCTCTGCACAACTTCTCCGCGTTCTCCGTCATTCCAAACATCTCACTTGAGTCATAGTTTGGGAAGGACTCTACGAATGTCAGCAGCTCACCTATACTGCTCTTATCTGGGACTGGGTGATACACCTGTACACAAAGTAGATTAAAATAACTCAAAAAGTAAACTTATTCTGGTTCATGGACTTTAAAAGTAGACTTAAGGTGTTGATATAAATTTCATACATCCCAATATGGATTGATTATAAGGTATCAAACTTTCCCAGGAGTGTTACACATAATGTCATTCTAGACGGTTTGCAATGGACCTCAGATGATTCAAGATCAAGATTTGTCATGGGGAATCATATTAATGACCCAATCAAACATTGTCACTGAGATGAAGCCAATGAAATTTCATTCTCTTTATCATTCTCATCAATATTTCAGCTATGAAACTGACTCCATTAAGCAGATCACAGATATCATTCATCAAGATCTGTCATGATCAAGTGAAACATAGTGAGTGAGAAGCAGCCAAAGAGAATATCATATCACAATATTTCCAAGGCATGAAACTGACCCCTTTAGAAGAGTAGCTGTAGTCGTCCTGCAGCGCCTCTACACAGTAGAATTTCTTGAGAGTGCTGAGCAGACACCTGCGGTCCCAGTCGTCTGTCACTCGACCCCCAAAAGTTACCTCCCCTGTCGAGTACAGCAGCGCTGCCCACGGGATGTCCTCTGCTTCCTCAAGAAGCAGCTGAAGCTTCAGGATAGCTACCTGCAAATGGGAAGAATGGTGTTGCATCATATATTAATCGTTTGTTTACCTAAACAAATTAAGCAGCTTTATCATGCAAGTACGATTCATAAAAAGAGTTTTTAAGTTTCTCCAACAATTTTAATAAATATAAATGTAAGGAATATTATAAACATTATAATACAATATAATGTATTATAAACTTTATCACTCTTGAAGTTTCACTTCATTTCTGTTTGAGGATTGAGTGTTTATTATTATTTCTTTCATTTAATTTGACCATTCGAAAAGATCTTAATTAGTTTTTAAATGTTTTGTACATATTACCTCTAAGGCAACCAGGATCTCTGTTTCTGTTTCAGGAAATGACAACTAGTAATAAAAAGTGATAAATTTCCAACATTTACCTCAAGGTCAGAATCATTAAACTCGTAAGGAATGTTCCAGCCAAGAGTGCTATACTTCTTGCGCTCATGAATGACGCTGTTGAAGAGACACAGTCCGAAGAGCAGTTTTGTCCAGGCAGGGTTAGTGGACCCCTCCTCATACAGTTTTTCAGTCACTACACCCGTCCCTCCGCTACCAAATGACTTCAACATGTTTGCCTTAAGACCTCGTGGTGATTCCACCGTCATCTGAACAACAATAATAATCATGGCCTTCAAAAATTTGTTAAGATGTCATATCTGACCTATTAATTAAGTGAAATATTCAGAAACTTTGGAATATTGAAAAAGTGTGTACACAATAACCAACTCAAAGAGGCATCATTATTCATTTAGAGGAAATATAGAATCTGGTATGATCAGTTCTGTGGACAATGTAAATATTGCATTAATGTGACATTTCAATGTAGATGCTTACACTTTATCAAAGTAAATTATTCTATTACCTATCAATATCTTGCATACATACCTGGGGTCATATTTTTCATACGATGCCATAAGGTAAAATACACTTTTTCATTGTGATGTCACATCATAAACAATGCTTTTACGTCACAGTTCGACTGTTCAAAAGGCGCTTATGCCTATAATCTTGGATGTTGATTTTGATTAGGTTCTATGATTTCTCGACTAAAAAACAGAATATCATATTCCCGTCCATGACATGCTAAGTTTACAACAAGAGTGCTTAATATTAGTAATTCCCGAGCGAGAGCTCTGTATCCTCAATGGTTTTATGCAATGGTACTTGTGTGTTATGTTATGAATATTGATGCATGTATATCCTATAAGTAAATATTCATCAAGAGTACCCACCTTCATTCCAGTTTGAAGTATCGAGATGGGGAAAGCTGGGTCAGGTTTTGAACTCAACCACAGCCGGAACTGAGGATCTATGTCATCATTGGGTCTGCTGAATCTAAATCATGGAAAACGCATCAAATTGCAAGTATTTCCTAAAAATTGGGTCAAACAGGACCATCTGTCTCATCTGATAGACATTGAATGAAGATTTGCCATGCTGATACCATTACAGTTACCGGCATCTGACAAATCATTTGCCTTCTACAAAAATACTACTGACTGAGATAAAAACACAAAGTGCCTTCAAGATTTGATTTTGCCTTTTTTCAAATTTGTCTTGCTTGTGGGATATATTTTCAGCTTATTTTGTAGATTTTGCCTGTCAAATCTTAAAGGGCAAGTTGCTAGTTTAACTAAAAACTATTTTGTACACTGCATGATGTTATCCTTATCATATGATCTCACCTCTCCACAAGTGCCTGAAGTCTTGGCATCCAGGAAGCAGCAAGATGGCAGTTCTGAAGGAAAACCCATCTGCCCTTGAGGATCTGTGCTTTAGAGATGAGTTCCTCTGCTTTAGGCCCTTGTCCTCGACCCAGGGAGATCATGTCTAGGTGAAGGGTGCTGCCTCGCAACTCCTTCGCAAACCTCAACAGCTGGGCTGCCGGGTCACATCCTGTGGGAAGAGAGAAATGTGTTACATTGAATCACATACATAAGGCTTGAACATAAACTGCATTGACTGCATGGGGTTGTTAAAATATAGATTTGGCTTGACCGACACAGAAATTATTTATTTCCATGTCACGTTTGTTAGGGATGTGTCAATCCTCAAGATATTGCAGTATTCAAATCTTGTTGATATAAAAGATATCAAACACAGCTAATCAATACGAGTCATTATCTGCCTCAGAACTAATGATCAAGTTGTTCATCAACACAAAGCAAGTCAATATAAATCTCATTGCAAATTTGTCGTGACTGACTCGCATAACCAAAAGTAACCAGCAGTAGTACATACCAGGGGAGAGGATAAAGATTAGAGGGTTCTTTGCAGTAGAGTCCTCATATATCTCCTTCAGGTCAAACGCTCCAGTGGAGAGATAATTTGGTCCAAGCTGTCTTTCAATGAACTTGGCAGTGGTTGCTGTGAGTTTGTCAGGAGACAGAACCTTGATCAGGATGAGTCTGTGGAAGCTGCTCAACTTCTCCCAAGGGAAGACAACTCCAACTGACACTTTAGCGGGAGTCTCTCCAGTCTGCTTCGCTGTAACAGCTGCAGATTAATAGCGGTATGATTAAGATTTACAGTCTTGTAGGAGCCAAGTACGATTGCTTCTTCTAAGAGTAATCATTTCAAGCATAAGGTTTAGACTTGACAGTCTTTAGATTTGATCTCAAACTCAAACCTACCAGTGTAATATTTGGCCATCAGTGTGTATGGATGTGAAACTCAAACCTACCAGTAAAAGGCTGAGCCATCAGAGTGTATGGATCCTCCGCCTTGAGGAAGTGCTCCCACTGTTGAGTGTGAGACATGATGCTACGGCAGATGTCCAGGAACACAGGCAGAGTGGCGTCCAGGTGCTGACACTGTCTCCACATGGTGTCTGACACCCAGCCAGGAATCTTCTTGTGTACATCAGACTCCTTGTTCCCAGCCTGGGCCTCGGACTCAAGCCTTTCCATGGGAGATAGACCTACAATAGAAATGTTGCTGTTTGTAAAGTTTCTCAAATAGTCTCTTTAAATCCTAATCCTTCACCTGAGTTGCCAGGAATATTCTGGAATATTTTATTTTAATCAATGGCTAAGTTTGGATAGAATCTTTTGAGACCAAGAGATCACCTCTTTTATTTTTCACTAATAATAGTTTGGCAGTGATTGATGAAACAGCCGATTGGATAACAAGTTTGATTAAATTTGGATTCTCCATTTTTGATCACAATTATGACATTAATTCTTTATCTAATTTGGCATCTAGCAGCAATTGTTTTAACCTTTAAGGTAACTACTTTAAAATCATGCATGTTTCTTGGCAATTCACAAAAGCATATATAAGTATAACCACCAAGTTACAACACTGACCATCTTTATCAGCAAGTGTCGTCTCATCCATCATACTGGCCATGATGTTTCCCTGTAGGAAAATTTGCCACTCCAACTCTTCAATTTTGTCCGAATGTTCAGTACTTTCCTCATAACGAGTGTTGGCCCTCATCACACTGCTTGTCAACATGAATGAGAAGGTCAACTGATGATGCCCAAAGAGACCAACGGACACCACACGGTAAATGCTGTATGTCAGCCTCTCAATCATGTTCCTCATATGCTTCATAAGCTGGTCCTGCTTGTCCATGGTGACCAGGGCATCAGGGGACTTCTTGTCCAGGGGACTGCTGGTGCTGGTCCGTCTGCTGGAGGGTTTGACGAATCCACTTTGGGTGGCTGAGGAGCTCGTGGAGGATGAGTCTGAGTTGCTGGTGATGCAGGCTGTAAACATCTCCTGGAACCACTCCAGGGAGAACTGGTACATCACATCTATGGTGGCTAGCTCTGCAAGTACGAAGTACAGCACTGCTCCCCTAGTAGCAACCTGGAATCAAGTCATGATGTTTTTGTTGGTAATGGGTCATGGCAGTGAATTATATAGTGAATAATAAAGTATGGTTTATGATTTTTTGTGTCTCTATCAATGTATAACAGCAATAAATTGTATAGAAATGCGTAGTGAATAATTCCATTAGTACAAATTATAGCCATACACGTCTCGTGGTGACCAGGGATAAAATATATATGGCAACACTTCTGTCTATTTTCTAGAAATGAAGGCTAACTCTAAAGGGTAATGATGGAATGAAATATCTAAAAAGCAAATTTTATTCTTTCCATTACGAAAATAAATATTTTAAGAAAAAAAAAACCCCCAAAAATATCCTAGTAGAGCTTCTACACCAGCTACTCACATGAAATATAAACTACTCCATGACTTGTTAAAGTTAAACAAAACCCAAATAAGTAAAACATTCATAATTCACAAGGTCCTCCTGCTATACCCACTGGAAGGTATCTCTTCCTGGCCTGGTTGAGGTTGCGCTCAGTTTCCTCTGACTGCTCCACACGTTTGTAAATCTCCTCGGACACACCCTTACTCTTCTGAAGCGTCTCTACCAGGTCCTGGTCATCCAAGATGTGACCTGGTGATTGGACTCTCAGTTATATATTGCCTCATTTATATGTGATTACTACTGTATCACCCTCCCTCTAAATTCACACAACTAATGGCTGAAATATTGACAAAGCATTGCTAAATAATATCTCACTCTAAATTCAAGTAAGTAAATTCTACTCCCAATTTGGAATCACAGTCAATCATTGTCCTTTTCTACTTGCATGATGTCTGTTGAAGGAGAACATTTCTATGGATAGTTTAAGTTTTCAATGCCATTTATATGGGCTGTTACACTGTATGTTATCAAGCTCGACTTATGAAACATTTCAAAATGAATTTACACAAATTGAAGATTACTTTACGGGACTGTTTAGCAGTAGGCAGACATGCCCACTGCCCACATCACATGTTATGCTAACATAACCAAATTACATTGTTTATACCTTAAAAAAGTGTATTCAATCTGATTCACCTATGACTGTTCTTCAGCAAAGCAGCTGTGGTATTTGTAAGGTTGATTATAGTGGTGCAAACATTTCCAAGTATCTTATCTTTCATCATATGAAATATATCATCAGAGTCGTTAAGTTGGTGAGGTATGGTGATATTGGGTTTAATGCTGTTTTCAAGTTTGTTTCACTTATATCATAGCTACTTGTATTATTGCAGTAAGAAAGCCTGCATCACTATTGTGGCTATGTATTGCAGTGAAACCTGTGAGCATCAGCTAGAACTAGCAAACCATAGGATGGGTGGTACTGTGCTGAAGTTCAGTGTAGCATTGCGTCCAATCCCTTACTGCATGCAGAACATACTCTACAGCAGACCAAGCTGCTGAGCACTGGAGGGATTCTAACACCACTTTGTAATTTCTTCCCCATTAACTTATAGCAATTCAAGCAATAACAATAATCATCCATTTTGTGTTACCATCAGATTTCTGGAGAAGTTCAAGAGACTTGTTCTCCAGATCGAGGAGCGACTGCCTATCATTGCTGATGCTCTCCAGCAGGCTGGTTCTCTGGGTCTCCAGCTGGGGCCGCTCCTGGAGATGAAAGGTAAGGAGATCATTATAGGTACAAGCACCTCCAGGCTGATTTCAAGTGAATGGTTTATGTCTGAGCAACCCTAAATGTTGTTCAGTACAAACGTGTGTTTGACATACTTTTATGATTGCAGTCTTCTACTACTAATGTTTTCCTATTTGAGTAGATGATTATGCTATTGTGATTACACTTTTCACTGACATGACAGGCATGACAACTCAGGTGATATATCTATGTACCTGTTTGACGACAGCTGAGAGGAGTTGTTCCTGTAACCCGTCAAAGGTGACAGTGAAGTTGATGATGTTGACCTGGATGAAGACGGCCGGCAGGAAGTGAGGATTGGCCATAGACGTCGCCAGGTATAGTCTGACAGTAACAGTTGTAAATTAGTACCAGGAACACAATTGACTATGTACAAAACCATCATCAATAATTGATATCACTCAACAATATTTTAAGTGAATCTTTTTATATTTGTTAATGGCATTTGTGATTTATTTATCCTAAGTGAGTCCCAAAATAGATGTCGTCTATGTAGAATCTAACATTCAACCATTGTGAATAAGTACCATTAATATGATTTGACTTATAATGTGCAAAATCATCATTATCAATTTAATTCCTCAACGATATTGTAAGTGAAAATATTTTTATGTTTGTTATTACCTACTGTGATTACCTATGATAGATTTAACCAGGTACAGTCTGTCGTTTAACCATTGTTCAACATTTATTGTAATTGTTCTTGGCTACTCAGCAGTTGTAGGGTGAAATGAGGTCATTTGGAGTTTAGTGCCGCTTTCAACAGTGATTCACTTAAAATAGCAGCTGTTAGTTTGGGAAAAGGCCCCCAACACCATTGTATCTATACATTGTGATGAAACCTGCAAACATCGGCTGGAACTAGCATTGTAATTCAATGTAGCATTGCACCCAAACCTTACTGCCTGTTGAACTGTTCTGTACTGCAGGCCACTACGCTTTCCCAACCCTCAGAGGTTGTAAGTTAACTACCCTTGTTGAGTACCAATACTGATGTCACCTACCTGAAGTTCTGGTTGTACTCTATCTCGGTGTCCCCCAGCTGAATGATGAGGTGACCTCCTCTCCTGAATGTCTCCTGAAGCAGGATCGGCCGTAGGGCAGGATCCAGTTCCTCACCAACATCCTGCCGGAAACAGAGGACAAACACATTCATAGAACCAGCAATGTTTCCTCGCATCTTGAAGTTTCTTTTAAACACTGATAATAATTGAGGGACGAAAATTATAATTTAAATTTCAACAATAAAAACATTAATTTCTATAGATTAACAATCTTTATAATACTAATTATTATTTGTTTAATATCCCTTTACTACAAAAATAAAAATAAACATCTTAGAAGTTCCTTTATGTTTCAGATCATTTTCTCCAAAAATTATGTAAGAAGACGGTCCTCCTACAAGTTGAACTCTCAAGACCTGTTATTGTGGATTCCACCAGAGATTAAAGAAAGAGCTACTGATACATACCCTAATGAGAACCGGATCTCCAACTCGCAGAGCTGTCTCCATCGTTCTCATGAGGTTCGGATCTGTCACAGTCATGGCCTTCAGACGGGCCCCTTCCATCTGACGTACCCAGCTAAGACAGAATAGATTTAAGTGTTTAAAGTAAACCAGCTAAGACAGAAAAGATTTAAGTGTTTAGAGTTGTAATAATCAAGTCTGAATTAATCTTATATCAAATGAATAATCTGAATTCCAATCAGACTGAAACAATGAAAGTTGACCTACTTGACTGCCTGTCCCTGAGGATCTATGAGTAGCGGCCATTTTGTAGCTTTCTTCACAAACACTGCATTAGCTGTAGAGTGTGTATCTCTTGGCAGTCCCCCGTTGTGCCATTTCAGAACCTGACATTGAAATTGTAGAGATATATTGTATCACTACAAAGACTTGGAAGATCTCTAAAAAGTAGTGCAATTGAAACAGTCACATTCATTCATAAAACAAAAGGAACATATGCAAAGATGTCTCAACAAATTAACCAGAGATGCCTCACCAGATTAGCATCTGCCATGCTCTTGACTAGATCCAGGTTCTGGGAGATGGGTATGTCTCTCTGTCTGCACATGTCTATCCAGGTAGTCAGGAGGTCCTTGCGGTAGCGGGCGGTGAATGCTCCAAGGTAAGCTACTCCTGCAGCCGCTACCAGTGTGTCTCCCACCAGACCCTGCAGCTTGAAGTCTAGCACCTTCACAGAGTTCACCCACCTTACCTGCAGGGAACAAGGTATGACAAAAATAAAATCATATATTTTGAATTGTCATATCTATTTGGCATGGACAATTACCATATCTCAGAATGTTAAATGTAAAAGTCCTTTAGCATGACATAAAAATTTTTTCAAAATATCTTTGAAAACAATTTAAAAGCTTGAAAATACCTTTACTTACCATTGCAAAATTCATCCATAGACCTTGAAGGTTTTATGTAGTCTTTAGTCGGTTGTATACTTGATAAGACTACCTTCCATAGACACAGTCACAAGATAAAGACTGTGAATGATACCTTAATATCATTTTGTATAATTCATTTTTGCACATACAAGAAACATGTCTAGCCTAATGTACCTTCTCATCAGCAAGAGCAGAGATGAGCACAGATGCCCTCTGTAGACGGAGCGCAGTGGTCTTCTTGCGCTCCTTGAGAGCCTCTCTCTGGTTGACGCTGTCCTGGTACTGCTGCTGGATCATCTTGAGGTGGTCCTCAATCTGGTAGCAACAAGAGGAGGAACACATGACAACATTTGCAAGGACTATAGGTTACATGCATCCTGAAACTTTGACAGTGAGCTACCGTGTTTACATGTTGATGTATCAGTAAGGTTGCAAAACATCTAGCAATCATCTTCTGGTCGTCTTTGAAATTATGTTGAAATTAAGTGATTAACAATAGTCAAGAGCTTAGACTTTAACCTTAATTCCCATTCCTTAACATTCTAGCAAGGTTAAGTGAGTGACCAATGATCACTTAAGTGCTTTGTGACACTTACTGTCTTGTTAAGTCTGAATAAAGCACACCATATGTAAGCTTATACAAAAGAGACACTGGTGTAGATAAGTTAGCACTATTGATGTCATTTAACTGTAAGCATCTACAGAGCTCATAATCATCAAGGCCAATTCTACTTATAGAAGCAGGGAAAAAGTAAGGTCTAAACAAAGAAATCAAAAGGAATCAATCATAAAGTTTGCAGTTGTGTGTGCATGTCTGTAATCTACATTTAAACAGAAATCACAGAAAGTTGTAAAATTCATTGAACATAGAAAATATCTATTGCTGTTAAATCTAACTCCATAAGTAATGCTAAAAATAATGACTATACCTTCTTGAGGCTAGCTTGCTTCTGAGCCAGATTGTCCTGAGCAAGTTTGAGAGCCTCCTTTGCTTCTTCCACTCTCTTCTGTTTGGGTTTAACCATCTGACCAAAAATATTCAAATTCTTTAAAATTTGTTTGTGTCTAAAATGCTTCTCAAATATGTCTTATTTTTCTCTTTCTTATATTCCTTATGCAATAATTTGCACAAGTTCACAAATGCAGGGTTAAATGAATTAACAATAATTAAAATTTTTACACAAGTTCAAAGTAGATAGATAAAGACAAATTCTTATTTTCCTTGTAGCAACAACTAAGTTTATAATGAAGACACAATGTGAGATTATTGAACAGAGATATATTCACTTGAGAAGATTGTAAAGATTGATGATGAGAGACCACCACTGACCTTGTAGACCTCATTGTAGTGTTCCAGAGCCAGCACCCACATACAGATGGACCTGCACGCCTCGGACACCTTCCCTACTGACTCGGCATTGAAATCAGGCTTCTTGGAAAACTTCCTTAACTTAATGAACACCTGGATGGATAAAAAGTCAAATAATATACATCTTAATAAAGGAATCATCAGTATTGTCTTTGAATTCAAATAGTGAAAGGGAAACAAACAAGGTGAAAGCAACTCTATAAATGTAAAATCAAAATATCAAAATTCACATCACATGAATTTATGTTCAGTTACTAAGTTATTCCAACCAAAGTTATTTCTCAGTTAAAAAAGGTTCAAAATTACCTTATCAGGAAGGCTGTTTTTATCAAACTGAAGAAGTTTCTTGAGGAAGTTTTGGTCTCCGAGCATCTGTTTAGCTGTGGGCCAGTCAGGCTTCTTTTGGAAGAGAACGCACACAGCGTTCATTACAGTCTCAACCAGCATAGGAGGGTTTGAGTACACTCTGGAAACATTGGGTAAGGGCATTCATATTACATCAAAAGTTGATAACTGAAAATTTATTTGTTATTTGATAGCTAAAAATTAACTACAATATAAATATGTTTCACAAAGAAACTCTTTACCTGATTTCAGCCACTGAAGCTTTGTCTAATGTCTCCAGGGAAGTGATGGCATTCTGTAAAGCCGGCAGTACTGATGCTAAATCTCTCTCACATTCCTGTCAAACATGAACTGATGATAGTATTTCACAGAAGTTACCAACCTTAGACTTATCACATCATCAGTGTTTCCATCATCTGATAAATCCCAGCTTAAGATATGACAGTCTGGTTTTTGAAAAGACTGTCAGACTTGATGTCCAATAAAAAAAAACGGTTTTCAACTTAAATTATTTCACCAAATCAATCTTAAAATGAGTGATCTAAAATACAGTGATAATCTGTCAAGTTTAAAAATTCCCTGTGATGTAATCATGAAGTGCTCAAGATATATTCATTAGGATACTTTAAACTGAATTTATTGTTCCTTGTGTTAATGGTTATGATAACTGTCTACATAAATTCACGCTAAAAAATATGCAAGTGTCCGGTGTTTTGTAAAGCAGTCAGACATGAACGGCTGTTAAAAATGCTAGCAGAAACACTGATGATAAACCAAATCTCTAAGTAATAACTCTAAGAAGATATACATTGTGAGTATTTATGACCCAATGAATGATTCACAAATTCAGATAATTGCAAAAGAAAATATGGTCGACTTAAAATTATTGAAATTAGTTAATAGAGAATTAAGCTATGACACGTTTCTGTGGTGCAAGTCTACATACATCAGCATAGTTCTGGACGATCTGTGTCTCCTTTATCATGATGGTCTCCTCCTCCTCCACGATGAGCCGCACCTGCTCCACCGCCTCCTGGTCCTTCTCCAGCTGCTTCAGCAACATCTCTGTGTCCTGCAGTATAAACAAAGATAGAGGCAAACAGATGCATTTGACATGCAACATGATGTATTTGACTAAAAATTATCACAAACACTGCTCTAAATGAACTCTTTTAGTGGCATTGTAGAAGTTGCAGTAGTTAATGAAGTACACAATTTTATGGATATTCAACTTCTTTAAGAGATTTGCAACGTTTCAGTATAGCTCCTTATACTGTTTTCAAGCATGAGGCATGACATTGCAAATGTGTCCATAAAGAAATTCAAATTCACTGCTCTTAATTTTAGATGAGCCATTTACCCAATAATCAAGAAAATAAAATTCTCAACAGAATAACAGATGTGTTAAGTATCTGATCAAAATATAAAACTTGCATCTCGACAGATAATACTACACAATTGTAATCTGTGAATTAAAATAAGCAAATTATGCACAAAATGTTATGTTAACAAAATTACTGTTGAAAAATTGACAGTGAGTACATACCTTAGCCTTTTCCTCTATTCTAGGTCCCAGGGTTACGAGTTCCTCTTGCATCACTCCGACCAGTGAGTTAGCTTCAGATAGCTTAGACAGACCAATCTGCAGTCGCTCTCTGAAGTATTAATTACATTGTAATTCTTGAATATATATATTTTGTCATCTGACGTATGAAGCAACAATTGTTTTTATAATTATTTTTTTATCTATTATTGAGAGGGAAATAGAATTCTGACAGTCATTTCATAAACAATCTAACCTCTGTGTGACCTCCAAAAGGATCTCAAATGTTACATAGTGACAATGGCAATTAATAAGTCAAGGTACACATATACAGCTACTTGTTAAATATAGAATAAAGAGTGCTAGTCATTGCTACTTGAGTTTGATTTTCCCTAACTTCATACCAAAAGTGTTTTAAAGATGGGAGTTGATGTTAAGCTTGATGCTCAACATTGTAATGTAAACTAACTTTAACTGTGGCTGCTCTGTGACTGCTGACTGCAGACTGCACAAAATGCACTGTAAACTGGAGAGTGCAAAGTCATGATTATCACTGAAACAATTAACAACACCACTGTTACTGACTTGTTGTTGATGAACTCTTTCTTGTTATCGCGGAGCATCTTTGAGTAGAGCCTGATGAGCTCCATGTAGCTGCTGGGGGTGGAGTAGTAGTGTCTGCGCATCTCCTGCCAATACTGACCCGCTTTCTGGGTTATGGACTTGTGGATCTCAACACAACACGCTGCTACATGCTCCTGTAAAACCTGCAACATCAGATAGGCTTGGTGAGCTTGATCAACACTTTAAGAGTTAACCTAGTACCTGATATCCACAATAATGTGACAGTAAATCTGAAACTTGCAAAGTGTATCAGGAAGCAGAACACTAACCTCCAGATCATACTTGGGATCGGCAATGAACTCTGTCTCTTGGAAGAAGACCTGAGCCACACTGAGCATTGCCTCATCTGTCCACTCATCGTACCAGTCTATTGTACAGCAGTTGATGAGGGCTGGGTTCATGCGACACCTTTGGCGGAATATCCCACCTGCAGGACTCATCGTCAGGACAACATGGAGGTTACGCCTGACCCGTGAGATAAAGAGTTGGTAGACGGCCGACCTTGTGTCTGGAATATCTGCTTCCTGGGCTGCAGACTTGAGGTCCATGTTGATTCCATCAAGCTCCTCATTGTCAAAGAGATCAGGTACCTCTCCAGAGTTGAGGATGCAGTTGATGTCCTCGAGGAAGGTTTCCTGGATGTGGACATTGTTTGAAATGTTATGTTTGAAACACATTTAAAGATGAAAAATCTATCATCACAAAACATGAACACTTTGTTCAGTGGGGGATGCAATTGTGGAACTACATACATTCTTGTTGCATTCTATAATCCGTTGATCATCACTTATCAAAGTAAATGAAGAAACTTTATAACTGAAGAAAGTTAATTCAAGTTACAACTAGTTCACAAAAGCATAAAAAATTCATTAACAATCAACTCAAGCACAACTGGTAATGCTGCAAGTTTGGATTTATTATGTTACATCAATTATACTCAGACATCTGAAGCAACTGGGCATACAATTACAATATATCATGGCCCTTCCAGGGTGTAAAATCTAGGATTGACAAACCTTGACAATATCTGAGTCCGTCAGCAGGAATGCTGTGTTGATACCCTTGACTCCACTCTTGAGAAAAACCTTTTTGAGATCGTCCCTGAATTCGGGGATGCCATAGGTCTTGTGTAGGGAGAGACGGAACAGCTCGCAGTTAGCAATGTGGCTTGCCAGGTGGATGATTGTGGACTTACCTGTCCCATCCAGGCCCACCTGTAATCAATGGTACATGCTTACGTAACAATAGTGATAATTATGATGGGGTTTTTTAAGGGAGCACAAAAATTGTAAATTGTCAATGTGTTATAATACCTTATTTTGGATACTCATTCTAAGCAAAATTTGAAAGAATGAACACTAAGTTGTATTTAATTGAATCTATAAAGCTGTACTGCACCTTAACTGCATTCAGAATAGTTCCATACTGGAGATAATGTATAATATTCAGAACCCTCAAATAAAACTAAGTCTGCATTCATAATGCAATATCCAAAACTGTTTGAATGTTTAACATAATTGAAACAGAACTTACCAGCAGTAGATGTCCACCAGGCTGTCTGAAGACCCTCGCAGCTCTCACTATGTGCTCTACAGCATCCTTGAAGAACACCAACTTGCTGGCCTACAATAAACATGTGAGTAGCTATCATATATTGTATATGGGATATGTTCAAGATGACATAAGACACCGTGATAGTCAAGTTTTCACTGAACAATAAAACAGAATTCCTTTATTGGTTTCACCCTCAAAAGTCATAAAAAGGGATGATATTTGAAGTGTTTCAAGTTTGGTGTAGATATCTTGTTAAGTTTGGGAGATATGCTCCATACATACACGGATAGACTGAATGCTATATAACCCCGCTTATAATTCAACAACCCCATAACAACTTGTTAAAAAGGGAAATATAAAAGATTTGCCCTGGCTAAATATAGGTTGAACTGATTTGTAACCCACAGCTTAGGCATTATATCATCATTCATGTTCTAATCATAGGTTCACTCAATAATACCAACACTTCAGATGATATAAAGTACTCTTAAAAAATCACTGGAATTAAACAAAAAAACAACAATAATGTAGACCAACTGATGCTGATATTATTCATTTTTTAGCTTATATGTAAACATAAGAATTACTGTCCCATGTCAACTGTCATCAAGCAGATAGTTGAGTATATAATCACCTGCATGTTGCCAGCATTGAGTCTCATGTACTGTTCCTCCAGAACCCTCGTCAGCTTGCTCCGGTCCATCAGAGGTTTGTACACGCGGTGAGACGTAGCGTCATCTGCCTCAGAGAAGTCTCCAAACAGAACAGAGTCTGTCATCAGCTTCTCTGCTGTCCAGGTCACCTATGTTTTTACAACAGGTTTAGGAGGTTAATAAAGAAATAGGACTTGAAATATAAAAGTGTTTAAGTCACATCTTGAATGACCTTCACACAAACAAGTATTGGTTGCCATTAAATTCTTCTATCATGCATAAGACTTCTAGCATGAAGTCCATGCTTGTTTCAGAAGGTTACATGTACCTGAATTTTACTCTGATTGGCTATGACATAATCACAACTAGACAATAAAAGAAACAAGACATTCTTACAATTTAGGGAAGTATGTGAAGCATATGACTATAATTGCCTTTATTTATCTTTTATGGGTAAACATGACCTTCATTCACTAAGGAAACTTTTCAAAAGGATCAACCAAGAGTTCATTAGCAATGGGGTTGGTACTAATTTGGTAACTAAATTTCATTTTTGTTAAATTATTTCATCTCATCTGTTAGACTCATTTATCTCACCTTGAAGTAGTCGTGTAGATTGTCTGATAGGATCCCGAAGAAGGTGAGTCTGTCCTCGTTGCTGACTAGTCTGTCATGGAAGACTCTTGTCGCCTCATGAGCCAGCAACTGGGCACAGTTCTCCTTTCCCACGATCACAGAGTTGTGGGCTTGCAGTAGACCTTGGATCACCTACACGTATGTTTAGGACAATCATGGGAAAGGTTCATATACATATACAAGTTTAAAGATAAATAATAAAAAAAATTGGAAGATTTTAAATTTCCCTTTCCAAACGTTCTTTATTACTCATACAGGGCATTTTTGGATAAGTTGTTTAAATACTTAATTGAATTGTTATCACATTACTGAAAAATAGTCTGACCTGACTTCATCATTTCAGCTATTAAATAGGCACTCCAAGAAAATCGCAGAAAAAGCAGACAAAAAAGTTTAAGATAAACTGGTCAAATTAGGAAATGGTATTTCTATGGTTGATATTCTATAAATATATCCATGAACAAGAAGATAATTATCTATTTTTTAAATTTGATGTATACTTAATACATTCCCTGTCTCTAACTACCTTGGAGAGATCTCTGATGTTGAAGGTGTAGTGAGACTTGGTGGGGGTGGGCAGCATGCTGGAACACATGCGGTAGTAGACAGCGATGCTGGCAGAGACGAGAGGGAAGAGACAGTCGGTGACCTCCGGCATGAACTCTCCGTCCTGCAAGAAGCGCCCCAGCTGAACCTGATAGATGTGCTGCAGGGAGCGAGTGGACGGGGTCGGCAGGGCCAGGATACTGCAGGGGAAGGGATAGCAGGTCAGTGGCAGGCTTCATGAGTTATTGTTATTATACTAAACTAATTACTGGATACGTTACTGCTCTAGTCTCTAACAAGGTAGACTGAATCATATTAAGATGTATTAACATCTGATAAGCTATACCTGCATTTGTTTGTTGAATAGCCAAATAGCGGATTTATGTATTTTGTTTACATTTTTACATTTTTCAACTTAAACAGTTAATGTTGTCTTAAAAAAACTAAAAAAATAACAAATTTTGTACAGTCTAATTCATTTTAATTCAACTAGCTGCACAAAATTGTAGAAGATATATATTCCTCTCTGTGATTTTTTTTCTCCTTTGAAACTACCCTGTTATTGTATGTGACTTCTACAAAAGTAACTACAATAATTGTGAACTCTGTAACACCTAGGTGCTGAGTATGGTTGTTGCATAAGGTAAGACATACCAGAAGTGTTTGAGGAGTCTAGGACTGGTAGGGTTCCTGCCTCCCCCCGGGGGTCCACAAGCAGCAACTAGAGTCACATCCAGGATGTCCTGCAACATGTACCAGTATTTATTATTGTAATGTTTGTTAATTGATACAAGAGCATCACTCCACATGTGAATAATAAGAACATAAATTAAATTCCAAATAAAACTACCTTTGTGGAAAAGTTTTGATTCCTTCTAGTTGGCAATCGATAATGGCTTGTAACTGATTTATTCAAGAATCAACAGATAAGCTTTAAGATCTGTTTGATTTCATCCCTGTTAAAAGTTAAACAAAGGTAGGCTATTGTAGTTATTGATTGATCAAGATGAGGAATTGAATGTTCATCAATCACCAAAGGTGAACCAAAACGTTCTGAATAGCCAGAAGAAGAAGGGAAAACATAATACCTTCCATGTGAGTTTCTTTGTATCAAAGAATCCTCCCGACTCCAAGAACTGTCTAAGAAGTTCTAGAGGTGGTTGAGCTCCATACTCCTCTGGTGCCGGCATGTTGAGGTCATCCACAAACACCAACACCTACACAGCACAAGTAAATTTTGAGGAAAAATATCTATTCACAAAATAATACACCTACCAATGACAAAAGGAGGACAAAATGTTTTGCCAATTACATCCAAAATACGATATATTGTTACAGCTATAGGACTACAGTGAAACCTTACAATACAGGAATACATATGAGCATATAAAGTTAGATGTTTACCTTCCTCCCTTTGGGTGCCCCCATGGACTCTCGCCCCTTCTTGATCAGTTTGTGCATGATCTGAGCCTGCAGTCTACTAGAGCTGGTCTGAGCACTGAACTGCACTGTTGTACTCAGAATACCTGTACTGATTTTGGGTTTTGTCGTCCCGAGCAGTACATCCATACTCTTCCCGTCATCATCCTCCCCAAACTTGGTCAGGGCACTGATGTTCTCCAACAGAGATGTATTCTTCTCAGAGTAGTTGAGCACACTGCCTAGGATGGTCCCGTTCTTGTACGTTGTCCCGCCGTCCTTCTCCAACCGTTTCAACATGTAGTCTATGATAGCTGACTTGCCGACCCCGGAGTCACCTGTAAACAGAGAAACATTATTAAGGAAGGTCGTTTAAAATTTGGTCTGTTTCAATAACTTTTCATATGTTTAACTGAAGACATGATTGGGGAATATATCAACAGCACTGAAGCTATCACATTTTTAAAATCTTTGAGTATAGAACTAGTGAACTATTGATGTTACTTCCTACTGAGTCACAATTAGCAACGCCAAAAATGTAAATGAATTTGGATAAATGTATTTCTATAGAATAAAACAATAGTCAACTGCAGATGTATATTACAAGCATTTTATGGAATTCACTTCAAAAGCCAAAAGTGAATCATGGCAATGTACTCAGATGATTGAGATATAGAGTATCACTACATTATACCAGAAACTGCTTGTTCAAGGGTCAGAGTTCAGTTGCATAGGTTACAAGTTCTTACCTGTGAGCAGCACCGGGTGTTTATTGAGGACGAGCAGACTGGTGAGGAAGGAGAAGCGGATGATGTCCACTGTGGGCACTATCTCCGCCTCCTTGGGTTCCGTCGACTTCTTGTGGTCAGTCTGTATACCCATGGTCTCTCCGATGGTGATGACAGCCCCCTTCTCAATGAGTGAGCGAGTGGTCGGGATGAGTGCGTCCCACTGTACAAAGTTACCAGACTCAATGTCGAGGAAGTAGCTAAACACACTCCTGTTGCCAGCTGGCAGCCGTAAACCTGCAGTGACAGAAGGAAGCAATATAATCTTGTGATGTGACTATATTTCTCCATGAAGATAAGAAAAAATCTGAGTTGCCACCAAGGTTTAGGGGCAGATTATTAATGTAATGGAGAGTAGTGGCAACCAAGAATGATAACTATGTGTTAGTTTTTGAACTAATGAATGAATGGCTATGATGTAAGGATCATGACACATCAGGATGACTTCAAACACTTTATTTATATCGTAAACCATTAACAATTTTCATGCAACACATCAAGCCAAGGTCATACCATACCTAGAGGTGGTTCAATCTCAAACTTCTCCCTCATGAAGTTGTCAAACTCATTACAGATGTTGATATCCTTGTCCACCTTGTCTGCTCCTCGTCGGTTGACAGTGTCGTCATCATCCGTGTCCTCTTGACGACGTAGTGGTCCTCCCATTCCCCAGGTATAAGAGAACACAAAGAGCTTACCCAGCATGTTCAGCAACTGGTTGGGGTTCTTCTGCAGGTAGAACTGCTTGTTGCTGCAATCATATTCGAAATTCATCTTAACAATCTTGGATATAATAAATCACAGTAAAGCTTCAAAGCTCAGATATCTTATCATTTTGGTAAATGGAAAACTATAAGTTCTTTTCATTGTCCTCTGCAGGTAGAATTGCTTGTTCCTGAAATAGAAGGTGATTACATTAACACTGGATACCTATCTTTACATTCCTGAACACTTTACTTCACAGTAAGATTTCAGAGCATATATGAACACTGTGCTTGCCTTATTCTCAGTTACAGATCCCTAGGATTTCTTCCTTATTTTGTACAACAAATCATTACATCATTCAAGATGAAGAGGGGAGAGGAGTGACATTTAAATCCTCATTTGATTATTGTACTCTAGATTTTGTTAAAAGACAATGACTATGGTCTGTGGAACAGGACATACATGATTAATGGCTGGTCAGCAGTTTCCATTCATCTACTAATTTTTCAGTATCAGCTGTTGCTGCTATTCCTTTTGATAAAAGCAATACCTGTTATCAATGCCATCATCCTTCGCATTCATGTCTTCCTTGAGTTTGACAGATCGCTTAGTTTTCCTCTTAATGCGAGATGTCCGACCAGCTGCTCCTCGAGAAGAGTTTCTGCTGGATGCACGGCTCTCTTGACTTGGAGGTCTTGGTTCCTCTTTGTCTGGAGTTATACATGCTTATACATCAGTGACATTCCCTCCAAGATAGATAACTCTTTATGATAACTTTTATAAAACTTGATGATTTAATCTCTTAATAATCAATTTACATGTGTGCTCAAAACATCAGACAAAAGTGGACCAGAAAGTTTGTGAACAAAAAATATAAGAATTTGTTTACGAAAGATCTTGTCTTGCCATGTACATGTCTAAATGCCATTGAAGAATTTAAACAATTCTAATTGTGCCAAGAGTATGCATTACTTTCCAATTCTTTTAAGAATGAAAACCACAACACAATTTGTCATTAATCCCTTATTTCAATTGACAAATGAACCTCTGTTACCAATCTTCAAATGGAAAAAGCAAATACAAAATGATCTTACCATTAATGTAAGTGCTAATCAAAAGAGTTTCCTTCATATCTACATAGACTTGAGATGTGCACTGAATGCCTTTTTGGTTAATGTAAAACAGTTTCTGACACACTTCATGTATAAGTATACCTGGATTTCCGAATCCTCCATGCTTGCTCATGAAGTCGAGGTATGCTGAGAGAATGTTGCAGATACAGGATATGATGCTGTGATGGGGCGTGGCTAGAACCTGGAAGCGCTTGTAGCGGGCGAGGAAAGCCAGCCCCTTGTCTATGCTGTGGTCAAACAGAGCCTGAAGGTGACTACGCCCACTCTCCGGCAGGTCCCTTGGCATGCGCTGTAGCCACGTCTTCACAAATGGTTTCCACCCCAAATCAACAGGATCCTGAAAAAAAGCATGTTGTTAACTCCATTGGTAGTTTTCTTTATATGAAAATACCAAATGACTGTTTGTATCAGATTTGAAAATAGATAACTGATTGCTTATTAGATTAATAGATTAAGTGCATTTCTTTAAGACTGTTCACATAGAGTTTTTTAACATTATTACTCAAAATAAAGTATAAAAAGTTATTCATATTGAAGTCAAGTATGACAAAGCTGTCATTAAATAATATTCCAAAAACAAATTTAGTTTCATTAATTTTTCCTCTTTTGTTCATATAAAGATAAAATAGCTCAAAGGAGGTAGAAGGAAATAGACCCTTAGAGCAAACCCATATAGGTTAAATTGCTGTTTTCTTGGACTCTGTATAGGCAATTCAATCATTTACTATGTAAATCGCATCAGGCAATCTTTATCTGTGAATGAAATAATACTAGTCAGACTTCCAGCAACCTAAGAAATTTTGTTCAAGGCTGATAATTTGTTGGAGGTTTTTCATTAATTTTGCCATTTAAACTAGTAAATTTACATAAACACTCTCGCAAGTTTCCAAGCCTTTATGACACATTGTTTATATGTCACATTTTGTTCAAATAACAGCTTCTCTATTCCAAGTATTCACATTGCTTACTCACCAGAGATTGCTTACTACTAGTAAGAGAGAACTCACCATGTAGACCATAGCACATCTACTGATGGTGGCTGGACTGGCCTGTGAGAGGTTGTCCACTTCAAACATTACCCGCATCCCGGGGGTCAGACTGATTCTTTCTCCGCTTGCCAGACACAGGACCTGCAATCATAGAATCATAGAGTGATCAAATTGAAGGAATCACAAACTTTGCAAAGAGAATAGTCAATCAATTTCAAAACCTGCAAGAGAAGGCTTAATGATTCCTATCAAGAAGTAAATATTGTGCATGTTGTCAAGCAGTTCTGATTCTTCTGATAACTAAAAGATTAAAAAAATATGTCGATCAAATTTGGATTTTTTATGTCTGTTATGAACATTGTTTTTTATTCTGGTCAGTCATAAACATAGATGTAAAATTTAATATTTCATAAGTGAATCTTTGTTGAATTCAGTACAAAGAATTAACACTTAGGATGCTCAATCAGTTGATACAGAACCAATCTAGGACTGACCACTTAACTAGAATTACAAATCATCAACAAAGTAACCAATCAAGGATTTGCCACTGACGCAAGACAAGCCTTCTACAAATAATCTGCGACCTCAAAGAGGGTTAAACTAACAATTGTAAAGAAGTTTTTAAAAAACAGTATAACTTCACTGGACATAATAATAAGGGAGATATGAAAATTCTGAAATCATAAATATTGTCTTTTCTTTATTTTGATCACCTGATCTAATATTAATCATAATATTGGCAATACCCCAAACTTATTTTGACCAGTATATATAATTGGTTAGCAACCGTTTTTCATAATTACTATATTAACCATTTGTTGGTTGATATTTACTTCAACATAACATCTCTAATATTATTTCCCTTTCACTAAATATGGTTAGGGTTTAGGGTTAGGTTTAGGGTCAGCCTAAGTGTAAGGGTTTGGATATGTACTCTACGTGGCAAACCAATTCTATAGTGTGTCCTAACAACATCCAACATTATGTTATGCCCACCTTGGAGTCATCTAGCACTGTGTTGAGGTTCTCCACCCAGAGAGTATCGACCGGTCCGTCCAGCACCAACCACTGCCAGTCGGTCATTGTCCCTTCACCATGGTCCTGCTTCTCACCAGCGTCATTCTCCGTCACTATGGTCGATGAATCCATGTCTCCAGCCTGGCTCGTTGTATCACTCTTGTAGCTTGTCTGGAATCATTCGTAGGTGGATATTGTTTCTCATTCAATTTCTTTTTCAAAGATAAATCTCAATTTTCACTGCCTTGTTTGATAAAAACAAGTGACAGAGTGTAGACTTTTAAGTTTTAAAATGCAGAAAAAAAAAGAAAAAATTTTTTTATGATAGGCAATGTGAAAAAAACATATCTTTGTTTAGTGTTTTTTTTAAAAATGATTGCTAGTTTATATGTAAATATGATTTGTCACAATATACTTTTTATCGAATGTACAAGCATTATTAGACTGTACATGAAATTAGACAAGGGTGTAAGATCTCTATCCTTCCTGGAAATATTGACAATTGATGGAAGACGTATAACTAGTAAGATGATTGGTCCTTCCAGACCTTATAAGCTAAAAAAGTTACCCAGGAAAACCAATTACCATTACCCAATATTCATCCATCATCCAAGACCACTGTTCATCATAAAAATTTAAAACAGTGATTGAAAGTGTATATTTTCCTGTAGACAACATGGTTTCGGGTTCAGCACACAAACCTGAGTTAGCACAGTTGTTTCAGATGCAACAGTCATGGAAGTTTCTGAACGACTCTCTCTGCCGTCTTCACTCATACTGGACATGGATTGGGCATTCTTGGCAAACTTGCGTGTAGCTGAGGCAATTAAACCATCAGTCCACTCGAATGTGATTGGGTTTGTCTCTCCATACAGCTCACCAAGCTTCACACACTTAGGGTTCATCACAAATGTGTCTACGTGACCCTTTTTCGTTCGGTTGTGCTGCAACAGAGATTGTGCATGGCAAACATTGAGAGTCCCGGTAGCTAAGATAAAGGAGATTTTGGTTTCTTTAAAGAGCAAATACCCCTGTGTGAGCAAATATTACAAAGAGGTAGATATAAAATTCTTGATGAATCTATTGCACATTTCTAAGTCAGTAACATTAACTTATCAATTAATATAGGGTGGGACATTCAGTAGGGTATTGTTGTCCCTCCCTCCTTTTGAAAACTCCTTGAACCACAAGAGCACTAAGGTCAACTGGATGGAACTAAACACTTGATGATACTCACAGTAAAGTTTTTCCTCGGTGAGAGATCAGCGCTACTGCTTCCTTCACTGTTTGTTGAGATGGTGGGAAGCAGGACCAGAGCTTTCTGAAGGATGTTTCTGACCACAGTCTTGCCGCCCCCAGTCGGTCCCACCAGCATGACTCCATGTCTGACGAGGATCTGACTGTGGAGTTGCTTCACCTTCTCCATCTGATTGGGCCAGTGCTGCAAGCCTTGGTCTCGGATTGCCATCGATATCGCTTTCTGTTAAAAGAGGATCAGAGTTTTATGAGTAAAGGATCTTAGGAATTATAGTATAGTCATTCAAATTTGTTTGTAAAATAAGGTCATCTAAAGATCAATTTCAATGAGAAATGTTTGACCAATGGTATATAACCTGAAGTAGCATTGATGGATATTGGCAGAAAAAAATTAATGTAGCTATGATTGTTTTCATTATTTTTATTCAATTTCATCTTTTGATTGTCAATTCATGATGCTGTTCTACTTTGTCTAACACCCACCTCAAGTATGCCAAGATCAGGCTGTGGTGGAGTAACGCCAGGAAACAGGTCGTCGAGGATACTCTCAAAGAGCGGCACATCTTCAGCAAGGAATTTTGGCAAGTTGACATCTCGCAGTGAGTGGATCAGGATGTGAGATTCCTCCTCACCTGTCAGTCGACGCCCACTTCCCCCTTCTCTGTAGAATATGGATTACATATGAAAAACTGTGTCAGGTTAATATTTTACTGATGTATTCAACCTAAGCAATAGAGCATGTTTCATGTTTTTATGTCTCAACAAATATTATCTTTGATGGAACATGTTCCCTATAATTAATGAATTTGAAGTCACTTATTGTATAAATCATCAATAATGAATTTGATTTCCAAAGAATATACTAGTATATAAAATCTTAAAACATTAACAAAATTCTTACATACTACCAGAAATCTTACCTTTGCTAACAATCTATTTTGACACCTTCAATGAGGCATATTTTGTTTTTCATAACTACAATTACAACAAAATTCGGAGGATGTCATTACTTGAATTAGAAAATCGCTTTGACAAATCAAGTGGCTTACTTCTGCTGAGCATGTCGGCGGCCATGTCCAGCCATGACTAGAACGGACTTGATGGCCCTCATACCAAAGTCATAGTGGTCCTGCTGGGAGAGCTGTTTGCTGGCCAGGTTGTAGAGGTTCACTATTTTCTGGGAGAAGGACTTGGCTTCCACGAAGCCCTCTGAGAAGAGCATGATCTCCGCAATCAGGGCATAGTCAGGAACCATCATGGCTACAGGCCGGAACAGAGACTTCAGGTTGTCGGGCAGCTCTACTCTACCTGCATAGCTGGGTGCAAAAGAATCGTATGAATTAGAGGTCAGCTCATACACATAGGAGGTATCTTGTCAGATACCATGCATATCCCATCGAGTAAAGTTAAAATCATACTTTTATGTGTTGCGCTTCCACAAGCATGAATTTATGAGTTTCACTTTTCTAGTTGAGATAAGATATACCATCCTTAGTTACCAAGCGCTAAATGTTTGAATGCTCTTCACCACTAATAATTTTTATCGGGAAAATCTGTATTAAAATTTCCTGCACTTGCTTTGAGTAAGCCAATGAACCTTCTACCTTGATTGGACAGGCAAGCCCCTCAAAAGAGGGGTTAAAACACAGTAAAGACTTGTTTTGAGGAAATTTGCTTGAAAGTACAACTCTTAGCTCACACTTTTGCAGTAACAGCCTAAAATATTAGTTTAAGCAAAACATGTTCATATAAAAAAGACTTCATTAGCCTATTAGATGAAAAATTCATCAGATTTACTTTTCTCAATTTACTTTCAGGAAAACATAATATTACCATAATTAAACAGAAATAGAACATGAAAGGAAAATGTTTGACCATGTAAAAAGTAAAGAATATCCCTCAGTTTGATAATAATCTTGATCAAAACAATATTATCATTATGATTCTAATAATGATTGGATTCAGCATGTATAACAAATTCCTTAGGGCTACTTTCACAAAGCATAAATCACTAAGGTCTAGCATAACTCCCATTTTGGTTACATTGAACAAAAGTTACCCTTGAGCTTTTTGAAAGGAGACCCTTGGCACTTGATCATCAATGAAATATAAAACACATTTTATTACAAGTTTGTTTCCAGCTGTTATTCACATACAAAGGTAAATGAATACATTTGAACCACTCCTCTTTTAAAAAGGCACCAGCTTTCTGTAACATGCTTAAAACAGTAAGATAATTCTGATGGAACAATTGAGACCCGCAATATTGACAGCATGTTAGTAAAGTAAGAACCAAAAGTTTACTGACGCCCAACAATGTTGATATCAACATTTCACCTCAAAACCTACCTCACTCGAGACCTGAAATCAGTGCAGCAATGAATATAAAGTTGAATTATGATTTACATGATTTTGTGATGATAATATAAATTGCAATTGATTATTGGTGAGAGATAAGAAAGTGAATACACCAACCATTTCATCACACTTTTTATCCCCAGCTGAGTCATTGCCGGGAGTTCAAACGGGGCTGTCACATGAAAAGAGTGATCGACGGTATGAGTCAAGCAGTCTGAAAGACAGTCAGCATAGATGACACTTACCCGCCTGCCGGCCCACTAAGAAGGTTGTCTTCCATGTTGGGAGCTGAAGCGACAGAGTATTCAGGTCCAATAAATTCGGGCCTGATAACCAGTCAAGCACAAAGAAAAGTACCAAAGAAGGGCTGATCCGCCGCAAAGGCAAACAGATCCTGTCCACACCTGCTACGAAATGCTGGACCAGGGGCTGGCTGCCAAGATGGGACCCATCCACTGGCACGTGGAAAGCCAAAATGGCCAATAAGTAGCCTCTTATGGTGGACTTGACAAGGCCGTCACCCAACCAAGACTGCAGAAACTCAAGCACTGGCACTAGAGCCACAAAAAAGGGATCAAGCAACCCTCTATTTCCACACTAGCGTGTATAAGAGGCCAATCTATGCTTGTACTGAATGTTCGTGGAATCCCTCCTCTAAGCCAGTATTGTGTCTGCAACTAATGCGGGAGGCCAAGCCACCCACTGAATCTTAGGATTTGGGTGTGGTGCCCCCTCCTGCGTGACAAGTTCTAGGCTCCCCAACAATAGTAGAGGAGGTTGAACCAGACACATGGGGCAGTATTTATAAAACAACTAAGTCAAAACCAGCTCAGCACCGTCCACAGCAAGGCCAACAGCACCAAGAGTCTTGGCTGTAGGCTGCCCACCTGCGACAGAACCCTGGGGTATCGGTGGGAACGCCAACAACACCCTGTCTATTCAGAGCTGCCAGAGCTACTGGATCTTGAATCCTGTAACCATACCCCGGTGTCTGTTGGTTCACTGAGGACGCAAACAGTTGTCCTAATGTCGTCCTATGGAGCATCCATTTGTGCAGAGCCAGCATGCAACGTGACAACACGTCAGGTAGGATTTTGTCTAGTCCAGGAGATACACTGGGATCACCTGTATGCTGTACCAGTCGCACCAGTGAATGAACTGCCGTGTTGAATCTGTCCTTTAAAAAGACAAGATCCTGTATGGCTGACTCCAGCCCTGTGACCTGGCGACCTGTGAAGGAACAGCATCAGCTTGGTGAAGACCCTTGGCACTGCAGGGGTGCCGATGAGAAGCACACAAAACTGGTAGCAAACCCTGTTGAACACAAACCAGAGGTATTGCTTGAACTAGGAATGCATAGGAACATGGAGATACGCATCCTTGAGGTTGATTGACAAAAGCAAATCCTCCCTCCTTCTTGCTGAGGAGGAAGTAAGAGTAATACCCGCCTTCTTCCTGTCCCGTCGGAACTACCTGCAGGCCAATTTGTCAAGCAGAGCGGCGACTTTCGCCGAGAGGACTTCCAACTCCTCTGGGGAGGATGGCACCGGGGTAGTCTGCCCCCCACTGGAAGATGAAGGAGAAGGCACATGTTTGACTCTAACAGCAATCTGGCCCCTTGTCGCAACATCATCAAATAGGAGCCCTGGTTGGAGCCTCCTTTCCCCCGAAAAGGCTGCTGCCAGCTCTTTGCCTGCCACTTGCCACTTGCCTTTCGTTTGCCCTTCCCTTTGCCCTGGTCCTGGTCTCCACCACCCCCTCCAAGTGGCTATTTAAACTTTAAAAAGGATTTGGCCAGCGGCCCAGCCGGGAGGTCAGCCATGGGTGAGGACTTCCACTTGCTACAGGAGCAAGGGAACAAGGTGTAACTGAGTTCATAAGGGAGGGCGAACAGTACATTTTGTGAAGACTGTGGCAGCTCCGAATGCTGCGGCCACAGACTTAGCAGCCCTATCGCTGCGCACATCACCTGACAAGTTGACTACCGATCCCAGAAGGTTATCCTCCTTTCCTTCGTCCAGTGACCTACCCTGGAGCATAGCCAAGTAAGCCACAGCCGTTCCTGTAGCTCTCTTTGAAAGAGTGAAACAGCTACTTCAACAGCGTTTTGTGAGGTTTCCCAAGGAGTCTGGGCTGACAGAGGCAAGTACATCCGGGTCTGACGCTGACACCTAAAAAAAGCTAACCTCCCCCAGGCAAATCGAAGGGTGAGTGTGACCCTAAAGGAGAGGAGCTATCGTGTTAACCCCCATTTCCCCTGATACATATTAGCCCTCCGCCGTGAAAATGAAGGATGTCTGTGAACTAAATAACAATTACAACTATTTCAAAGTGTATAGGTGTCTCTTGTTGTCCAAGCATTTGTAGCTGTATGCTGCTCCACTGTTATTTTTCATACAGCAAATAAAAGACATAAATACATACAAACAGCTGGGTAACTTGCAAATTATCAAAGAAAATAAAGACATTATTTCATGATCAAGGAGAATAAATGGACAGAAATCTGATGCAAATTTGATAGAAAAAAAGTGATAATGATGGAAATAGCAAAATGTACTCCTCTATAAACATAATAAAGGAGTGGTACGATAAAAAAAAGGTGACTTTACTGCAATGACAGTAATGGCAGTAAGAACTCTTGATTGTGAAAGTGATTATACCTCTTATATGGGTCATTACCAGACAGTTAAAAGGGACAGTTTGACTCAGATGGTTTTGTCTTGACATTCCTGTTTGTGAAAGATAATCAACATATAAACACAAACTTAATTTGACCTATTGCTTAGGATATGTTGTATATACATGTAAAAGTAGTCCCTGGGACAAACAGAGGTATCCACTCATGGTGTCTGTTTAAGTATTAACACATAATGTGAAGTTATAAAAGTGGACATACGTTGGGTTCATGGTGATGAAGTATCCACAGGTTGTGTTGAGTTTGATGTCGCGACCCTCAAACATGAAGCGGAGAGACTGCGCGTCCTTGGCTGACTTGATGGTGAGGATCTGTTGGGCTACCACTGACAACACCTCCACGTCAATACGGTTAAACTCATCAAAACAGCACCAGCTGCCCGACTGGGACAGTCCCGAGAAAAACTTGCCTAGCATCTGTGGGTAAAGGCAGAGGTGGTGTGAGGTAGTTTAGAGATTATTGTTTCTTAGAAATAAAAATGCATTGAATATTATTCTTAAAGTATTAGATGACTGCAGTTCCCATCTTGTTATTAGAGAATATGATCGAACTTACCTTGTAATCAAGTCCTTCCGAACAGTTGAACACAACACATTGCTTTCCCATGGCCTGAACAGCAGAAAAATTAGTATGACCAAAAGACAAGAAGAAAATTTCACATAAATAAAATTATTTACAAAAGTAATTATTCCTTCTGTATTTCTAAGCAACAGTAAATCTTAATAAACACTAGCAATGGACAAAAGGGTTGTACAAACTATGCTCAAAACAACAACTGACTGCCCCTACCTTGGCCAAATCCTTGACAGTTTCAGTTTTACCAGTTCCAGCAGGTCCAGCAGGTGACCCCCCTAGATGGAGATGTAGGGCCCCCGTGAGGGTGAGGTAGCATCGATCTGTGAGGGGGGTGATCACCAGGCGGGAGGAACATCCCAGGTACTCGTACCCGTACTGGAATGCAGCATTGGACTGTAGAACCTGGCAGTTGTTGGTCTGTTCATCCCACTCGTACCTCAGCTGTCTGCAGAGAATAGATAGAAGTTTGGTGAAAACTGTGGTGTTTTGGCTAAGATACCAGTTTTAAAAATACATTGGTGCTTGCTCGTAGAACTTAAACAGAGTTTTAGTGAGGCTATTTGTCAAATCGAGTCATGGATTCCTCTGCTTGCTGGAGAGAAATTGAGAGGCTAGGGAGATGGAAAACAAGAAGTGAAGTGAGATAAGATCATTAAAGTTTTCATAAGAATTGAATTTATATCTTGGCTTGTTGGAGCAATGTGGCTAATTATTGCTTTGAAACAATATCATATATGATGTAATGCATTTGTTTGTCTTCTTCATTACAGCATGGTTTCCTAAAAAATCCCTCTTAATGGATTAATTCTGTAATTTGAATAACTTTAATTGACCAAAGTATTGCACATTATCACTGCCTCTGATAAAAGCCTTCACCTACTTTTTCCATTCAAAGTCATCCCTCTTGATAACGTTGCTGGTGATGATGTTGTTGATGATGTCACGGTTGTGGACGGTGATGGTGAGGAGAGCCTCCATGCTGTTGCGCTGGAAGGACATGAGGTTTGTGAGCACTAGCCCCGCTAGTTTGCTCAGGAAGTCCACCATCCGGTCCCGTGCTTGAATCAACGCACCTTTTACGTCAGCCTGGTCAAAGCAGCGCGACACCTCCTTGTTGAACATTATCTGGGTCTGGAAGGAATAAATGAAGTATAAAGAATTGAAAAGCACACCAATGTTTATAGGACATCTTTCTTTTGACTGCAATGATCTGTTTATCTAATATTTCAATCTGTTGACAATTGAAAAACACTTTTGCTAAACCACTCTATAAGATGTACCAAAGCTCTCTCAATCATCTCAATCCTTTGTCATTGCTCAGAAGAAGTGATATACTGACCACTGTGATGACCACCTGGCCTGGGTGTTTGAGGACCCATTCCTGTAGGTCAATGCCAACCCAGTCAGACAGACCAAGCTTCAGATGTCTGCAAAAGAAAAGATCACACATGAATCAATTTAGTTGCAATATGTGGGTCTGCATTTTGACAATTTTCTTATTAGCAAAAAAGGCATTTACATGTTCAAAAAGCGTTCTGATAGAAGTCACTGCACTTTAGATTTGAACTCTGCAATTAAAATTCTTACTCATTAAATCTCCTGGACCTTCAAGGCTCTCTTACCACTAAGTATAGGCGTGACAACTATATTAGCTCTAAGAGGGCTTAAAAGGTCTAGGCCCTGGTGGTTGCCTTTAAGGCAAGAATCCTGTAGAGTATGATGTAGTAGTAGTGTGGTAAATCATTAATTACTGGCTCTCTGTGTTTATGCAAAAGTTCTACTCACTTCTTCACTGTCTCAAACATGCCAGCCTCCACAGTTCCCAACCATTGTTCTACTGGGCCCCTGGCTCGTACATTCCTGCAACATAACAGACCATATATACCAACAGAAGAGACCATACATAAATTGAACTTTTAAATGTATGACCATTGGCAAGTAACAGTAATCATGCTAACTTGGAAGGATTCATTACAAACTCACTTGAATGCCTCATGAAATATTCTGCAAGATTTTAATTACTTAACCTCTTTTGTATAAGGGTACCAACAGTGTGTGTTCAACTTCCTCAACGTAGATAACTTGTACATCAGATTCAGGAACTATTTTAGGAATTAACTGACCTTGGCATAGCAATGATCTCCCCTTCCCACGATGTGATCCTCTTGACAGTTGGTGGTTGCCTTGGCAACTGGCGGATATCCAGCTGTTTGATGTTTCCAAAACACTTGCCAAGATGAGGCTACAAAAAATTATGAATTTAATCATTATTTGATAGGGTTAGAAGTTTTGTTACTCCTAGAAAGCATTGAAGCTAAGGCAATACACATCTGATGATCTGCTGATGACATGCAACTGAAAGCAACAGCCAAACAAATTTAGCATAAAATTACTCGATTAAGGCTGAGATGTCAAGGAGGATGAACATATTTACCTGAACAGCATTAGGATCCTTGGACTGAGCGAGAATGTCAAGGAGTTCATCGTTGCTAAGGAAGTAAAACCTCGGGAACACCAGTCTCTTTGTTTCCAGGTAGTCCTGTACAGGGTCAAAAATTTATCAGCATTAACAAATTGTTTGTGAATGATAGCACAGTTTGTTCAGGATGACAGCCGTCAGATATAATCATTTTATTCAAAATTAAATTTATCTAATTACTTGACCTATATTTATAAGCAATTATGAAATACGACACAAGAAATACATTAGTAGATACATTTTTTTATAATAGTTGCCAAGTACATTGGTTCTGCACATTGCAATTAGTTAAATTATGGGATTGGAACTTTATGACAAAAAGAATAATCACGTTTTCTCATGATCGCTGTACCTAGACTATTACTGCAGTTAAAGAGATCAAAGATTCATTGCTTGACAATGACTTCACATAACACAGTCTACCAATAGAGCGGAATTGTTTCACTAACTTTCTGAGAATCTAGCAACTGCTGTAGTGAGCCATGCAATCTTTGGGCAGCTTCATCTAAGATATTTCATGTGCAGTCTATAACTACAAAAAATGACAGACCTCGAGACACTTGTGAATCTTCTCCAGGTTAGCGTTGGCTGACTGCAGAGTCTCCAATGTGCCAGGGGCAATGGCAGACCTCAAGGCATTTGGACGGTCCTCAACTCGTCGCATGATGTCCTTCCATGCCTTGTCCACCTGGGTAAACATCTTGAACTCATTTGGCAGTTGTCTGAAGGGGAAAATGTTAACAGTTTTATCATTGAGATCAGAAAGTTCTAAAATCCTGGGTCAATTAAGACAACTCTCACATACAAATAAAGATAATGTTTTATCCATGTGTTCAATCTCTAAATCAAAGCAGGTATGTTGCATGAATAGAAAAAAAATACATAACAAGGGGGTCATTGATTGGGTTTCAAAAGGAAATTTTAAGAAAAACAATTGTGTCAAATATGCATATCGATCCTTTGCAATGTGCAAATTTTGCCTGGAGCTCCGCTTTGCTCTATTCAAAATTGATACTTTTTCAGAATAAGGTCAAAGGTTATTTCTTGAGTAATTTAATCTTGAAAAATGTATTACTCACATCTATAATATCATCAAAAACTATTCAACATGATGATAAAGTCAGTGTTTTGATTGTATAAGTTCTAGTTGTCCTCTTTGAAAATTTGCTTAAAAGCAAGCCCCAACCCCATTTTCAATAAGTGAATCTCCTTCTAAACAGACACAGCCACCAAGATGCCTGAGCCCAATCCCTTGATCTCCTTCTTTGAAGAACATCCAACATCATCTGTATTCATTGGATCAGCAAGAGACACAGACACTCACCTTTGTATATCTGGAGTGGAGAAGATCTGCTCTAGGTAGAGCCAGTTCCTCTGACAGTTGAGCCACTCGTCCAGAGTCCTGGAGAACACCTGCAGCTTCCTCTCCCATTCCTCAACCTGCGGCTGTGTACAAGGATAGCAGTGTCAAACAAGGTGAGGTGAGTTGGTGTTTAACGCCGCTTTCAAGATTATTTCACTTATATCGCGGCTGCTAGTATTATTGCAGGGAGAAAGCCCGCAACACCATTGTGGCTATGCGTTGCGGTGAAACCTGCGAGCATTGGCTGGAACTAGCGAACCATGGGTGATACTGTGCTGAAATTCAGTGTAGCATTGAACCCAAACCTGACTGCGTGTAGAACAGTTCTCTACTGCAGACAAAGTTGCCGAGCCCCTGGCGGGATTCGAACCACGGACCTCCTGATCCGAACCACTGCGCTATCCCGCCCCAGTGTCAAACAAAGTTAGAAGATTGAACAATTTGACTCTTTCAGACACTTTTGTTAAAAATGACATGATGAATAAAAATTATAGGGATTACTCCTCCCATTCCTTTACCTGGATGTGTAAAGAGCAGGTTGAAAAGAGTTGCTGAGAGCTGCTTTGTTAAATAAATGATAATGAGGGTAGTTTATTGCCCTTAACTGAACACCACAAAGGATATAAAAGGTTAAAAACATTACTTCATTCAAGACATTATTTAACCATAGTGAAAAAATATTGTTTTTAGTTGATATTGCTGTTGGGTTCCATATAAAACATGGATGGTCAGGATCTCATATACTAGACTTAATACAGTTTAAGGTGGCATGTTTTGTCTTTGTGTATTTTATCTGTACATGACATTGTCACCTCTCATCAGATAGTACCTATAAGATGTGATACAACCAAGTAACATCCTATAAAAAACACTTAATTTTTTGTTTAAGGCATTTGCCACTAACCTGGCAATGTCCCCCACCTCTAACATTGAATCCAAAGAGATAAATTTACAGGTTTTGATTATTCAAAGACCTTGGAAATTATAGGGGAAAATGACTATAATGGACTTGTGTCTGCGCATTTTTCAGTATAGGCCGTCGCCAAATTTGAGACAAAGGGTGCAATGGTTTATCAGATATTGCATTATCAAGACTTTTAAAAGTGTTCAAAGTGCTGTGGTGACTTTGAAAATAATGTCAAGGCCACCCAAATCAACCTGTGTCTGTGTTATCCCCCAAAGTAGGCTTTGACCAAATTTGAATACAAGGGGGGCAGCAGTTCTTCGAGATATCTAGTTAACAAGAGTTAATTAAGTGGTCAAAGTGCCATTACGACATTAAAAATAACATCAAGGTCATCGAAAACTACAAGTTTTGCGAATTCTCTCAAAGTAGGCTGTGACTAAATTTAAAGACTTTGAATGTAAGGGTTCATGAGATATCAATTTAACAAGAATCTGGACATGTGTATGGACAGACACTGCTGAATTCAATGTCCCCTGTTCCATGTTGCAGCAGGGGACAATAAGCAGAAATTCTGCTGTCTTAGCCTGTGGGTATTTTGAAAATGAAGAAAAGAAGAAAGAGAAGCAAACAAGGTTACTGCAGCAATCCTTCAAGCAAATATTCATTATAACTAATCAAAGTTAATTTTTTTTCAAAGATATTTTTCAATTGTATACCTTGATAGGCCCGACATATCTGGAGCCGCGGATTGTTCCCACGGTAACCTGACTCTCCTCCAGCTGGGCCATGATATCATCTGCTCCTGCAATGATGATGGTGTCACGACCTGCATGAGGCAGCAGACGAAAATCTGTGTTCTGCCACAGGTCGATAATCTGAAAGAAAACATAAACTTCAGTGACAGACTCCTTTAAATCAAGCCATATGACAATATGCAAGATTTTAGAATAAAGACCTGCTAAATCATCTGTGAAATATGAACCCTGTATCTGATCAGTTATTTGATATCAATTACTCATTTGTGTCATAAATAGAGGATATTTAATTAAGTTTGTCAAATACGATGTTTATCTCATCGAGTGGTGGAGTTGGAGCTGTTATTTTCACGAGTGGCGCAGCCACGAGTGAAAATATCAACTTCAACCCTACCACGAGATGAGATAAACATCGTATTTGACAAAATTAATAAAATATTCTATTTATTTTATAATTTCATTCTAATTTTGTTGATTTTTAATGTTTATGATGTCGATAAACATTTCTTTACCTTAAAATATTCCTGGCACAAGGAGGCCCTGTCATATATATTATATCGCTACTGTGTCCAAATACAAGGTTTATTTCACTGATAAATCCCAGTATTTCATTGCTTATCATATAATAAAACAAAGTATCAACCTTCTGCAATGATTTTCTCAGGATATCCCTGGATATCATTTTAATCATGAGATGCAAATTTGAAATATTTAATTTTGTTCAGTGCTTTGAATATTTTATTCACAATGATAAGGAAATAATGTGAAAGGTTTTGTTAAGGATGGTTAACAACATTTTGAAACCAGTGAATACTGATATCCCACCTTCTGCAACATGAGTTCCAGTGTTGCCTCGTTGCTGGCTGTTGTGGAGATGTCCTGGATCTTCTCCTTGTGGCGGAAGATCTGGAATAAAGGAGTGATGATGACAACAATCACATAATCATGACATTGTAACAGATAGAAAAAAGGAAAGTTCAAAGAATCAAAGGTAAGGTACTTAGTTAGGTGAGGTCAGACAAGCACACTCACATTCATGTCAAGGAGATTGCCGAGCGTGAATGATTTATCTCTGACGATGACTTTGTTGATGATCTTCTCTATGATGGCCCAGTGCCGTGCCCTGAGACTGGGGTTGCGGAGACTAGTGATGACTGGCATGCCCTGCTTGAAGTCCATCACTTTCTCCTTCAGTCGGGGCAGGATCTCATTGTGAGGTAAACCTGTAGTTGCATAGAGGGCATCATATGAGGGATTTGTCATACTTTGTTATGGTACACCTGCCTATCACTATTTCCACAGCAAGAGAAATTGGCTGCAAAACATGCATTGGTTGTTTTGTGTCATACAACATATGAAATGTTACATTTTACAATGCTAGATCAATTGCTTTAAATGCAATGATTAATGATTTCCAGTCCAAATTGACTCTTTGTGGGAGAAATCATTCCAAAAAGCAGATTAACATGCTCAGATTGAAATTCAAAGCAATGCAAAAATGTAAAAATAAGGTAACTACTGCTGTTAAATCTCCAAACCCACATATAGAATAAATGAAGATCACAAAACAGTTTCACTGGCCCACAATTGCCATCCATACTAATGCTCACCTATCCGGTAGAAGTTTAAACATTAAGATACCTTTCTCAAGCATATAGACCGTCTGGGTGAACTTGTTGACATTCTTCTGCAGAGACTCGACAGGTATGGAATCAAAGGGTGTGGCCGTCCAGTCCTCAAGAAGTTTGGTCCACTCCTCCAGGGACTGCCACAGCAAGCAGCGAAGAGTCAGGTCTCGCTCGATCTCGGACAGGTCAGCCTGGATCTCCTGGGCACTCTCGTCTGACTTCTTGTCCATCAACAGGTACTCTCTGTAATGTTTTTAGTAATTTTTTTTTGTCATACCATAGTACAAATGGAGTTTTGTGGAAATACTTAAAGACAAAAGACTACATGTAGTTAGCATAGAAAGTGAGTTGACACTCAGCAAGTTGAGAACAGAGCCAGAAACAAAGGGACGAATGTTTATATTCAACTAATAATAAAACACAAATAAAATCTCTTCTCTCCACTTACTCTCCCATGAATCTGTTCTTGGCCTGTGAGAGAGAGCTGCCAAACCTCTCCTGGTAACTAGCGTAACTGCGCGCCCTCCCGGACAGACTCTGGACCTCGTCCTGCAGGAAGCGAATTGTCTCAAGTGCCGTCACCGCCATAGTGTCCGCGTGGAGCAGTTCCGGATCTCGTACTCTGTTCTTCAGGTCCATCAGCTTGGAGCGGATCTTCACGATCAGTGAGTCAAGGTCTGAGCTGAACTTGCGGATGTTGTCATCCTTCTTGGCTTCACAGTATAGGATTGTTGACTGAAGTAAATTTTGATAAAGGACAGTTTAAATTTCTTGAAAACATGATAAATGGCACAGCAGCATTGATCATAATAGAAGCAATTATATTTTAAATAAAAACTCATAATATTTTTTCAGATCTTATTGTCCATTATAAGATATGGACAATAAGGTTTGAAACAAGTCAATGATACATAAAGCTTCAAGTTAAAGAAAGATATTATGGATAACAATCTCTTTTTAACTATTAATCAAAATTGTTTCCTTTTTTATAAGTATCAGGTGATTTCACCATTGACCTGACCAACAGACAAGTCAAGTAGATATCTGAAATAAAGAAAAATTTCCTTCTTTTACTTGAAGCATTTCAACACAAACCTACATCCATAGATAAGCAATACACATACCTTGAGATGTTGGAAGCTGGGACCAAGAGTCTGGTACAGGGCCAGATCCTCAGGTTCAATGTTCACTCCATAGTCCTTGGCAATGGTGAAGAGTTTGTTGACGATGTTGAACTCTTTTTCAAGAGCGGCCAACTCGTTGGACATGCGGCCCAGGAAGGAGAGATGGTCCACAAACTCCTCAACCGAGGCTGGAGGTTTATCAAGACGACTTGATGCTCCCTGGATGTAAAATGAATAGCATTAGGTTACCTCCTTCAGTGTAATATACATATGTATTTTACACAGTATTTGTTACTATATCTACACAGAGGTAGCAAACTTACTCATACAAGGCCTTTACAAAGATATTCAGGATAATCTTCATGTTTTTCAATTCCAAATATTTCAACAACAATCAAATAAGACATGCTGATAAATGGAATAAACCAGATTCACATTCACAAGGTCTTAATCATATCTGAAGTTAAATACTTGTGTACTTTTTGGTCTATGACTAACAAAAATTTTGAACAAATCTATGCCAAGATTATTGTAATAGGCAAATATATGAGTAAATCAAGAGAAACAAGAGACAACCTTTATGATGGAGAGGAGATCTTCGTTCCTCTTGTTGGCGGTGACAGGTAGTCGCTTGTGGATGACATCAATCACCTTCTGAGGGTATGGTAGGGATGAGTTGAAGAAGTCTGTGGCCGATACTTTTATCATTGACACTCGGCGGTTCAGGATCATGTGCTTCATTCTTGTCACCTGAATAAATTAATTTTGTATAGAAGAATATACACAACAGAGGCCATAGATGCTTCAGCTGAATAAATTAGTGTCAATCTATTCTGATGGACCAAGTTGCAGGAATTTCAACTCCTTAGCTAAGAAATAATCCTGGATACACAATCTAAGATGTTTGTCCATTCTCAGGAAAAGAGTGAATTCCATTGAATCACATAATATTATGTTAGAGCATACTTTGAAAACTATATATTTGTCCAATTTTTCAGATATAAATGATAATTATTGTAAAATATTTTTTTATATCAATGTGACTACAATGATTTTTGGAAGAGCACTATTGGGGTCCTTTAAGATATTTTAGCTGTAATCTTTTAATTATCATATGAGTAATCAAAAAGATATTGAACCTATAATCGATAATACTAGAGAGTGCAATTATGTGATAATGAGATATACATAATAATGTTGACAAACCATCTCTGTGTGAGCGGCGAGCACATGGTTGAACTCCTCAGTAGACCAGGTCCTCTTGGCCATGGAGTCCTCAACATCCAGTGACTTTGACTGGTCAACCATCTGGCAAAACTGCTCATAGTTCTGGAAAATAGATTACATTTTATTCACCACTTTCAAGTTGGGGGTTCAATTCTTCACCAGTATAAATTTTTAAAGGTAACAGCTAAAGGAAATTGAGTGGATCCTGAGACCAAGATAAAACTTATATATTGCACCCTTTAAATCGTAGCAGGAATATAAAGTGAAGAAAAACAAGGCCTAGGTAGTAAATGAAAATCCAAAGTCAAAGGCTTGTGGTGATCGAGATAACTTGAACACTTTCAGGTTTTTATCCCTTTCAAATAAATAATAAACCACATTATAGACCAACTTTTAGCCAAGACTATACACAAAGAATCAGCAATCAGCAAGAAATATTGGATAGCGGACTGATAGTGCCATGCTAGACAGTGCCAGGCTCATGGGAACGATGAATACTTTAAAAGAAAATCCTTTGCAAAACAAGTAAGATATGCTTTCATTGGTCCATTGGTTCATATGATTGGAACCTGCCACAATTAACTTGATTTTAAGTTCAATCAGTAACATCAGGTTTGTAACCGAATGACTAAAGTAAAACCTACCAGTGAGAACTGTTTGACAAGCTCAAGCTCATTGTGTGTGTATGATGCAATTTCCCGAAGCATCATCTTATACTGGGGGTCATCACGGAGCATAAGGTCAAGGTCAGGCCAAGGCAGCTGCATCTCCCGTCGCTCCTGTTCCTCCTCTTCATCCAGCTTCAGACGCAAGTCGTGTTGGGGTGGCGAGTAAAACACCGCCAACTTGGGTTCTCTCAACATGGGCACTACCTCAGCTGGCAGGATAAAAGAGAAATCATTTGTGTCATGTTCAACGAGAAGAACATCATTATGGCTATGAAATATTCACTCCTTTTAAAAAACTGTTTTATGAAGAAGATGCATATGAAAAGAAAACCTACCAATAGTGTATTCAAACCCAGCAATGATCTCTGCCACACTTGACTTGAAGTCATGTTCTGTAGGGGAGAGGCTTACATAGGAGTTGGATAAAGAAACCTGGGTTTTTGGTCTGAAAAATATTTTGTTAATGGTTAAACATTACCAGCTTCATTCATATTACAATTGTTTCCAATCTGTAATTTGAGCAAAAAAATAGGGTAGAGGTAAAAAATCCAGAACCAGGGATTGGGAAAGGTAGGGGCCATGGGCCATTTTGCACATTGGATGAAAAATGGCCCATTCAAATTAGAAATTTTACCAATGCTACTAAGGGGAATGGCCCATTCACAAATTCTGAAAATGACTAAAATCTCTAGAAATGGCCCATTGTTTAAGGTGTCTTTCCCAATCCCTGCAGAACACAATAATTTTTTTAAATAGAATTTGTGAATGAAATATCTATGATGCCTAAATGTTTTCTGTTGAAGACTTTCCAAATTAAATGTAACACAAGAAGATTTCTCACTGTGGACTTTCTGAGTAAGCAAATCTGTTCCTGCTCTGGTCTTCTTCTTCTTCCTCTTCTTCTGACCACTTCTGTTCGTCTCCCTCCGACCCCGACCCGTAGTCACTCTCACTCTCTATAACATGAACAAAAATTGCTTGGACATATTCATCCATGGATATATATATATCTCTAAAGAGGATACATTCAGAGGAATAGTTCGAGGTATTCTCACACACATATCAATTAAGTTTGCTAATCTAACATTTAAACTCATTTCTAAAAACAATTTAGCAAAATAGGAAGAAAAAACAAATGCTGAATAGAAAGCCAAAAAAGAATGTAGTAAAACATAGTAAAACATAGTAAGAAAAATAAAAACTCCACTTAGAAATAGAATAACAAATGCTGAATAGAAAAAAAAAAACAATTATCAAATAGAAACAAAATAATAAAAAAATAAAAAATAGAAAGAAAATAACAAATGCCTACCAGAGATTGGTTCCTCATCAGGAAACTTGACAATCTTCTTCTTGGTGCTCCTACGTCCACTCTGAACCCTTGTGCGAGGACTGCGCTGTCTGGGAGAGTTCTTCCTGCCTGAGGACTGTCTGGTGCCTGGTTTGGGCACATTGAGCACAAGAGAGAGATGGAACACGGGCTCCACGGTCTCCTCCACTATCTCCTTGTGTTTCAACTCATCCAGAACCTGGGTAACAGCAAGGGCACTTATGTTGATGATATATATATATGATTATTCATAGAGGTGTCACATTGTTATACTGAACTAACAGTAGTATCTTTTGAATCATAATTTTCCTTTTGCAGGGCCAATATACAATTTTTAAGCATCTAAATTCACCTTTAAAGGGTATTAGTTTTAAAATATATCTATTCTATGTTATTTCCATATAAAATGCTATGATTTCTGATTACAGTTTTTCTTTGACACATCTTTGTTCAGCTGAGGCAATGACTGATTCAGAAGGATCTCAACAGAACATAATGTTGATCCTGTTTAATATCATATTGTGATACATATAAGCATCCAATAATGGATGAGAGATTTCGCATTGATGTCAGAGGTGATTCCTATTCAATACTTAAAACACTATTTCACATTTCCATTTTACATATCTACCAATAATCAGTATTCACATTTGTCTTGACGTAATGAGATACTCCTCTGTTTTTTAATTCTAGATAGTGAAAAATAACAATAAGTTTATGTATACTATTGTGAACAATTTATATGCATTAGGTCTGTGATTGTGCAAACTGCTCTAATGATGTTTAACTATTTTTCATAAACTGAATTTAGCTGTCAGTGTCTTATTTCCTTAACCATGCAATACATCAAGAAACATGACAAGCACAATATCAATAAATTACAAGCACAGTGTATTCATTTTTTCAGTCTCGGTAACAAAGCTTGACTACATTAAGAGGAAACAGGAAACTAATACCACTGTGTGATGTGAAAAGTAAATTACAAAGTGAATAGTCATGCATATCAGAAACCTTTACCATATACTGAACCATTTCTGCTGAAAAAAATACCAACAAATCCATGAACTATGACTTTAACATAAGTAAGCATAGCATAGGGGAAACACATACAATTAGCATAATAACATATCCATCTTCATACATAGATTTCATGAAACAAATAAAACATGATATTATTTCTGATTCTGAATTTTAATTTTTTTTTAATGTTTGAAAAAAAACTTGATTTACCATCTACATGTCTAAATATTTTAGAAATAGGAATAATGGAAAAGATTGTAGAACAACAATGTCTATTTCAACAGCATCTTGTAGTTTGATAAAGTACCTGGTCGATGTCTAACGGTCCTTTCTTCTCTTCCAGTTCCTCAAAGTCAAACTTGGGAATCACGTATCCAGTTTTGGTCACATTGCCTAGATGTCCTGAGCTTTTACTCTCAGTAGCACTGGACACTCGTCTGAGGAATTACATGGACAACATGGAAAGGAGATCAATTCATAACTTAAATCTTTTAATTACTATAAATAATAAGCACTGAACTAGTCCTTAGAGAAAACATTTTGCAGTTATAGCCAGGTTTGTTTGGAAATCATGATTTACCAGAATAGACAATTATGCTGAACTCTTACAACTCCTGTTCAAACCCAAATTTTGCATAGTTATATTGGTTTTTTTTTATGTCAATTGTGTGTTGAACAACATTTTTTTATGTATAATTGTATCTTTTGAAAAGGAATAATATTATAAAAACAAAAAAGAATAAACAATAATATTAGTATGAGGTCTTATGGGAATAGTATGGCAAATTGATAATGAATCTTCATGAAAAGATTTAAATATCTGTTTTAAACAGAACAGAATAGTTTAATATTATACGAAATGAACATTCATGAGTGGTCAAATGTGAGAAACAGAAAAATAACTTTAGCGATTATAATAATGTGACATTTTAGCTACCTCGGATGCCGCTGAAATCCAAATGACCTGAATGTGAAGCTAGCCTCGGTGCGGACAGACTCAGAGTCACTCTGTGAATCCTGGAAAGGCAGATACAGGGGATTAGCTTATAAATCAAATCATCTTTAAACAATGATATCTGATGATATTCCTTTTGTTCTGACCACTGACTCAGTAAGGGGGGTTGAGTGATATACAATAAGAATCATGAGAAAGCATATTCATTATTTTGTGGATAGTATAAATTTATACAGAAAATAGACTATAAATAACAGTGTAAATAACAATAACAATATCTGGTCAGTCAATTTAATCATCTCAGTTATGTTGATATAATTCCTTTACCAAGGAGGATGTTGTCGTTTTAAAGCTAAATCATAATCTATTTCTTGTACAAGACTATTTCAAACATTATCATATTCATTTTTTTGTTGAATCTTGTGTGCGTAATTTTCTTTCCAAATGGATTTATCAAGCTATATATCAATGTTAATTCACTAATGATAATAATGCTGAATAACTACATAACCTGTACTTTGTCTACTTAAAAGATTGAATGGATCCTTGGTCATAAGCAACTAAACAGACAGAAAACTGACAAGCTAGATGTTGGCATTAAAGACTTGAGAAAAGCAGAAAGTTTAAAATAACAGGAAGAGTTTCATTTAACTGATATAAAGCTTTCAGTCATCAATGTGCTGTCATTAAAGCAGCAATTAAAACTCATGAGTTTTCTTGATGGCCACTATGAAAAATTCTGTATTAATCATATAGTTTTTTGCCGTAAGCTCCAGAAATAGATGACCCTAAAGAAACCGTTCTGGCCTTTATTCTGACAGGAAAGATTTTCCACTTTGCTACTGGTAGTTTCTATCATTGGAAATAGAAAGACAAGCAGCCGGTGATAGTTAAGACTATACTCTACAGAGTTGATAGTTTCATAAGAGTTGAGCAGATTCCCAAACCTTTAAACTTCGTGGCGACATATCCACAAACTGGCATAAAGAAATAAGATACATTCATAAAGATTTACTTGCTGTAATTCAAAATCATCATCAGTTTACCAAATTGAATTACAATGGTTTATCATGCACATATTTTAACAACATCTATGTTTATAATATCTTTAGTATTGGTATTTAATTATTCTGACTGACCAACTCACAGGAATAAAAACAAAGATATCATTAACAAAGATAATTCCAAACTTGATGAAGAAAGGTGATAAAATCTGCCATCATCTGCAGCTAATCATGGCTTTATCAATCATGAATTTTTCCAGTCAATGCAAAGGATGGAAGGAGCTGTAAGCAAAAATTGTGAACTCAACATATTTCTCATCTGGGTAATGCTGTTTCTTTTGGATGCTTTATCAACAACCTAGTCTGTATTAGCACATATCCGGTCTACATTTCCATCTATTCAGTCTGTATTACCATCTCATCAGTCAAAAATACCATTTACCTTGTCTATATTTCCATCTCACCAGTCCCAAATATCATTTACCTTGTCTATATTGCCATCTCACCAGTCCCAAATACCATTTGCCTTGTCTATATTGCCATCTCACCAGTCCAAAATACCATTTACCTGGTCTATATTTCAATCTCACCAGTCCAAAATACCATTTACCTTGTCTATATTTCTATCTCATCAGTCCAAAATACCATTTACCTTGTCTATTATCCATCAGCCAAATCCTTAAGTCAACCTTCCCAGTTAACAATGCCACCTCCCCAGTCCTCAATTCCACCTCCCTAGTCCATATTACCATCTCCAGCCATCAATATCACCTCTTTATTCACAATACAATACAGTTTGTCTATATCACTACCTCCACTGTCCACAATTCCAAATATTCTGTACCACGTATTCCCACCTCACGTGTTCACTTTGTTTGACCCAACCCATTTTACCACTAACAAATCCACTTCATCCCTGACTCAACAAACATTTCCAGATCAACAGGTGACCCACCTGGTCCTCGTCCTCTCCGACACTGTACGAGGCGGCAAAGTGGTCCAAGAGTTGCTGCACTGCGCTCATCACCAGGTGGCGTAGTACATCCATCAACAGGTAGTCCACTGAGCGCAGGAAGCAGGACAAGCGGCTCAGGATCTTTCTCCATTCTGCTATCTCTGCATATAATGGCTTGTTCTCTGAAACAAGAGGAAAATATTTAAATACTAGTGATATTAGAATATGATGTAATTGGTAAAGCAAAATTAAAATTCATCAAATGCTAGAATAGAGGATATATACTTCAACCTCTAACACCTCTTGTCACTAATTCAACCATGTACTTTTAAAACTGGTCATCATATTTGATATATACACATCTTATGATGCTGCTGTTTTTTTTAGAAATGAAATCATTGAAAGATAAAATTTCACACACTTTCATTTGAAATAAAACAATCAACAATAAAATGAGAAAATAATCCAAACTAATGTCAATGTACAAGATAACGCCTGGAGTCAACCTACTTCTCTTAGGATCCTTCTTGTCATCCTGTGTTTGGTTGTTCTTCCCTTTCAGGTTCCTGACTTGTTCTGTGACAGCTTTGGGCACTCTGATGGTGACTTTCTTGTGGCTGTCGTCTCTGATACCCTGAGACACGCCCTCCATCTCAGCCACAGTCTGCAGTAAGTAAATGAATCATTGGACATGCAACAAAAAATTAAGTTTATTGGACAAGATGACAGCCAAAGGAACTATCTAGAAACATAATTCAAAGTTAATATAGTCCATTCTGGGCTTTGAATTATATTTCTAACATGTTCATCTTCCTGTTGAAGGAATATATTGTTAATATGAATTAATTTCGAAAGGTATACTTCATTTATGCAAAAGATTTAGGTTTTTTACTAATTCTGTGTTTTCTATACTACATTTAGACAATATATTTCACCTTCTCCAATTGGCGATTTCCTTAAGATGCTTTTGATAATCAAGTATAATGAAAATTAGCATTTGTAAAATTATGTAAAAGACAAAAAATATACATGACACTAGTTGATAACTCACAGCACAAGACTCCCAAACAATTTCAATGATCTTATCACGCAGAGCATTCAGCTGCTTCAAGGCCGTCAAACCCTGGTCCCGCTGGGCTGCCTTGAAATCCTTCAGCATCATGGTCTTGCTGCGGTCAAGACTGACCAATGAGATCTGGCTGTTCATGTCCATCTCCTTGTAGGGAATCCCTTTAGCAGACTCACACAGGTGGCGCACATGGATCAAACAGCCCTGTAGAACCTCATTAGCAACAAACAGGCTCTTGTAGAGTTTACCCCTGCAAGTTTGAGGAATATAAGAGGCTCAAATGACAACTGAATGAATGCAAAGCATGTATATAAGGTTTTACAAGTGCAACAAACAAAATCTGATAAACATAGTAACAATATCTGATATCTATGCCAAAACAACTCTTTTTATAAAACTAGAATCCTAAAATAGTAATCAATCATTGGAGAGATATTGTTCAAAAACAAAAACAAACCTTGATATGACACAAAGCATTATCATAATTTTCTTAAAAGTTACAGCAATAAATGTAATAAACATAAACTTTGATTCATAAACATCATCTTACCTGCTGCCTGTGTTCTTCTGATGTCTTATATTTTTTCTCCATTGCTTAAAGGTTTTCCACAGTCTACAAAAAAAGGATTATAGGACTTGTAACATAATATTTCTAACACTATATAACAAAACATTTAAGTGAGAAGCAAAACATGAAAGCATGATTTTTTGGAAAAATTATTTTTGTGTGAATATACTAAATGTTCTGCGCATAAGAGTACATTTAACTGGAACCCTGTATAAGATAACAATGAATAAGTAGTTTTTCAGAAACTTTCTTATGTTTGCGACTTTTTAAAGAGCCACTCCATGATTTTCAAAACATATTATTTACCTTTGATATGAACCTAAACTTTTCATGTCTAAAAGACATATATATATGACAAATACTGGTTTTCCTTGAAAATCTAAAATAGCCTTATAAATGCACAGAGGTGTAAATATCATGTCCAATATACATGGGTACTAGTTATATAACCTAACAAACACTATCAACTCCTAACTACTCTCCTGGCTGTTTAAGATAATTCACCAAAATTACGTTTGACTATTTGACGCGGGCCACTGTCCGATTTTCGATCATAATTGCGCCATTCTACCATTATATTGTCACTGTAAAAAAACAACAATTTTTAAATTGTGTCTTTTTGGTAACAGTCAATACTTTGCGATCAAATGACACCATTGATTAAGTTTGGCATATATGACTCCAACAACTCATGGAGTGGCTCTTTAATGTCCATGAAAGACTTGCTCAGTATCTACATATGGTGCATAGCAAACTTATCTCTTTTGTGCTATTGAGTTAGTTACTTGAGTGACCGATTTGAAGGAAAGACATTTTGTTAAAAGACATCATCAAAAGAACATGAAACTGTGTATCTGCTTAAAAAAATAACAAATTTTGGCAAGATATGGAAAGACACAAACCTATAAGAAAGTGAAACTCTAATTCTGCTTATGGAAAAACATAATCGTATTGACAGATTAATCTTTTTTTCCATTAACAACACATTTCCTGGCGAATTTATGAAAAGAGACATAACTCCAAGAATGTAACACAAGATGATTTCACCTGAATTTGACGAAGACCGGCAGTTTGTAGATCATGTAGAAGAGTCTTCTTTCCCAGAGCCACAGCATGGCCTGTGTGTTGGAGGAGGTGTCTTGGCCATTTTCCCCCTGGGTACACTGGCAGTAACGAATAATTTTAAAATGTGTTTGTTACATGTTTTTTTGACAATTTACATTTGTCACTATTACCATAATTTCAAAACAAAACACAGAATTAACGAGACATATTGCAGGATTTCTGCACTTTATCTTCCATGAGCTCTGAACATTATCCATTGTTAGTAAAATATACTCTAGGACAATTTGAAGAATATTCTATGAAAAATGTCTACCATAGTGATGAAGGAAGCGGATACTGTCCAGTAGATCTTCTCTGCACGTGCAGTGTCTGCTGAAACAATCTGAAGTTCGTAGGGATCGTAACGGGCTCGAGGATTCATCCTGTTTCTGGGTAGACAGTAGTAAAACTGACCAGTGTCCTGTTTCATAGTCTTTTCCTGAAAAGAAAAATGGTCGCTTATAATCATCTCTTTTCATCATGGTTTTCTTGTTCTTGGTTAAAGAAGTGGATTTTATCATTTTAATAGGAACACTTTGCTTCATTAGAAATCATTTTAATTCTAATGTTTTTACAGCTCAAATCGTGTGACAATCAATAAACTATGTAGCCAGGGAACTGTTAAGTCAAAAGACAAAAAATAGTATCAAATGTAATCAGAATAGAATACTCATGACTTAATGACTATTTGTGACAAATTCCTGGAATTGAAAACTTTTTATAAAGAAAAGCTGTCAATGCAAGGCCATGGTTGTAAATCAGTTGTAGTAAATCCAACCTAAAATACGTACCTGAAACCACCTGTCAAGCTGGATATAAATGCTATGCTTTCAAGAAACTGACTTTAAATATACCATAAATTACAGAGAAGTTTAAGCTTTTCATTTACAAACTCTAAACTTTATCATTAAACAACACTTTGAGGATAACTTACATAGGCAACACTTACTTCTTCTAAAGTCTTTGGTTCCAACAATTTGTTGAGTTGATTCTTACATTGGGGTCCATATCTGGGAATCTCTGCGTCCCAGTCTAAACTCTGTCTCAGCTGCAACAGCATGTCAACTACACTGTCGTTGGCGGGAACTGCAACACATGCATCAACATTCACTCACTGTGTACATAGAATAGAGCATCAATGCAATAATGATCATTCATATACACTATATAATGTACAAACAATTGGAGCAAAACTACTTTATCTTTTAATGGAATCATAACCTGTAATAAGATTTACACCTACTCTAATTAAAAGAGCATTGGGTTTCTGTAAAAAAAATCAGTAACAATTACTTATTCTTGTTAACAAATGCAACCAAGATTGACCAATTCAAAAGAGAATTTCTGGAATACGATCACCTCAGTACATGAATTGTCAAAGATAAGGAAAAAACAACATATGAACCTTGATAAGATAACCATCTATTATTTTAGAGAAATTTTTAAAAGACTATTCTCAAACCTTCTCATTACGAGACCAGCTTTTAATAAGCTTTTGTGTCCTTTTTTTTGCCCTGTTATTTAATATCATGCATCTAAGACATTTAGTACAAAAATAAAATTTACTAATTATTCTAATACACATACAAGGATTGTTTCTTGGCCTCTTTTAACAGTGTATGTAACCAACCAAATCAAAAGATTCACTCATAGTTCCTTGACTCTTTTTGTCGTGGTAACCATGATCCTACCTATATCGTCATACTTGTTTTTCCTCAGGTATGTGAGCACAATGTTTGGATCAGGTTTAGCGAGACTTCTGGCAGACAGTGATCTCTTGGCACTGAGAATACTGCTGCTACACTGCTTCATGTCCCCAAGCTTTAGTTTTTCTCTCAGGCTTGGTGTGGAAGGGGACCTGATTTCAATTGATCTCTCTCTTTTCGGGATGATTGGGATTTCTCCTGGATACTTTTTATTTACAGATTCATCATCTTCTTCGTTGTCAGCATCCATGGATTTATCTGGACTCGTGCCAGTCTCTGAGAGTAGGAAGGAGTCCTGTCGTTGTCGCTTGTCAACAATACTCAGCGTCACTGTCAACATAAGTTAAAATTCAGAAATGCCAACTAATAAATGAGAACCTAGTCATAGGAAGACGACTCTGTTATTTAAGACCATTAAACATTAATTGAAAAAATATCTTGAAATATGTAAACTACCTTTTAACCTATATTTGTTTTGTGAGATTTTGTATTAGTCTACTACTGAAATTATTAACTCCCAAGAGACTGATAATTCAAAAAGACTTTATGTCTTATCCCTGCCCCCGTATCCTTCTGTCCATCAACACTCAAAGAAACTATTTTTTACATCTAGGTCCTTGAAATACAGAAATGATGACAACGTTTCAATGAATGTGAAATTATTGATAGAATACAACTTTATATACTTAAATCAATTGATATTTTCTTGGATTAAAAGCCAAAGGGGTCTCTTAGTATAAATTTTCAATATTGGGGCCTCTTAGCAAAGATGTGAGAACATGATGAGGATACCAAGTCGAAAAGTGTCAAAGACTCCCAGAGAGGAATTTAGCTATGCAATTTGACTACTAACAACATCAGCCACTTGACGACATTGTTTTTCAATATATATATCACTTTTATACCCACCACTCTCGGTGCCAGTGACACTGATCTGTTCATCACCACCTTCTTCCGGCTCCTTTTTTTCTGTCTCCTTCTCTCTCTTGATGGGACCAGCCTTCTGAATGCTATAGAAATTATAGAAACTTTGATTTTCTAGGAATAAAGCTGAACTGAACTCATATTACTTGTTCTTTTACAAAAATTAAACAAGATTAAAAAGGATAGTTGCAAACAAACTTATGTTTCTATACTTTTAAACACTATTTACTATAAGGTTAACCACCAATGAATCAATCAGATAACTATATAAAGGCAATCAATACCAAAAACCTCATGCAAAAATTCATGTGTCAGGTAAAACAAGCAGGACAACTTCACTAAATCTCTACCAAGAGTGATATGATATCATTTTCAATGAATTTGTAAATGAATACATGACTGGATGAAAAGATAGATGAATATGTCATAATAGCTAGCACAAAATGCATTAATTGGGGAATATATTGATCGAGAGCAAAATACAAACATTTTCTGCAGTACAGGAGGGGAAGTCAGTTGAATTCCTGCGTTTTGTTTCAGATGTTGTTTCCTGCGTTCATAATCCTTTCTAAACAACATTGTATTTATAGCTGTTTTCTGTTGTTCTCTTTTCCCTGAGGGAGGTCGAGGGAGCTATAAAAATTGTAATACAATGAAAACATATGAAACTGAGCTCACAATTCTCACTTAGCAATTAACATGATACTTTAAGTTCTTTGAGAAGTTCTTTAAATTTGATTGCTTACTATTTCGACACATCTTATCTGAAGAGACATTTTTGATTCCTTTAAAGAGCCACTCCGTGAGTTGTTGGAGTCATATATGCCAAGCTTAATCAATGGTGTCATTTGATTGCCAAGTATCGACTGTTACAAAAAAGATACATTTTAAAGCTTGTTGGTTATTTACAGTGACAATATGAAAGTAGAACGTCCCAATTATGATCGAAAACTGGACAGTGGTGCGCGTCAAATAGTCAAACGTAATTTTGGAAACTTATCTAAAACAGCCAGGAGGGCAGTAAGGAGTTGATAGTAGATAGTAGATAACTAATATCCATGTATATTGGACATGATATCTACACCTCTGTGCATTTATCAGGCTGTTTTGAGATTTTCACAGAAAACCAGTATTTGTCATATATATGTCTTTTGGACATGAAAAGTTAAGATGTTTTGATTTTATTAACCACATATGACATTTAGGTAATAATATGTTATGAACATCACGGAGTGGCTCTTTAAATTTCTTAGAAAATGAATCAGTGCTTCATTACTTACTGAGTTAATTTCATGCACCTTTTCTTTCAAGAAAGAAAAATTAAAATATACACATCACAAACAAAACAAATAAACTCAAAAGATGACTCACAGGAGAATTAGGTTTTCCCTGTGAATGCTTCCTTGCATTGATAAGCACAGTGCAGTTTTCTGGTTTGTCATACAGTCTTTGTCTCAACTCCATTTCCATGTCTGGTTTGGGTTTTATATGAAGTGGTGGTATTCTAGCAGGGAAGGGGCCATTTCCTTTACGATTGCTGGGTGACCCTAGGTTAAATCTGGTCACTTTGGCTCGAGGAGGGGCATGTGACAATAGTTCACTGTCGAGGAGGCCAATATCTCCCAGGTCTTGGTTTAACACAGTTGATTCAGACAACTGGCTGACCTGGCTGCCACGAGATTCACCACGTCCCTCTGACATTCTGAAGTTGGTGATTGACTGTGCAAAACAAGCAAAACATTATAACTGAACTGATAAGGTATATAATGACATATACACATCTCGATTCTGCCTTTTTAATGTGGCTTTATCATATCTCGCTTATGCGCTTATCTGAGTTTAAATAGTGATTTTAGATAATTATTTTACAATGAATGGTTAACAATGGTTAGATATTTATCGTTATTGAATATCAATGTGATGGATTTAAATTTTAAAATGACATCTGATGCATTGATAATTTTAAGTTTGGTAAATTTTACAGCATGCATGTAATTAAAACACTGAAATTGATCTTAGCACATTTGGTAGTGTTTGACTCTCACTGGAAGACCCTGGTTCACAACCTTATGAATGTGGCAAACAGTTTTGTTTTATTTTAGTCTCAACTCACATTGTAAAAAATCCTTCACAATACAAATTACATTTACATCTATATACAGCTAGCAAATTAAAATATCAGCAGTGTTGTTGCTAGGTGATCAGCTGAAGGGATCATTTTACCCTTTTATGAGAATATGGGATCATTTGCAATGGTAAAAGTATCCTACTTCTCAAAATGTTAAGGGACACGGGTCACACCAAGAAAGGGAGGGAAAATTTCCCCAGGCCCCCCTCTATGAAAAACACTGTATGTCCTCCAACATTAGGGGACATAGAGACTAAAGTTAATTTAACAGATTCATAAATATGAAAATAATTGTCAAATCTCAGGTAGGTTAGAAATGAGCAACAATCATGTAGTCCATGACCGGTAGTAAAGTGTATTATTACCTATGAGGGCAATGATATCTTGGTTCATGTTTTTGATACGATGCCCTTGGGCAAAATATCACTTTTTTATTGTGATGTCAAGTCAAAAACAATGCTTTGATGACATAGTTCACCTATGATGCTGTGTTCCATTATGCGTCTATGCATATGCTTGGATGTTGATTTTGATAAGTTTCTTTGATTTATCGAGTTCGGTAATAAACAGAGTATCATATGCGTGTCCATGACATACTATGTTTACGATACTCGTGCTCGCTCTCGCTCGGGAAATACTAATTATAATATTAAGCACTTGTGTCGTAAACATAGAATGCCTTAGACACTAATACGATATCCTCTACATATTACCTGGTGGAACTGATGGAATAGTGAACACTTTAGATTACACGTCCATGCAGATGCATTTGGTGAGCTGGAATTTTTTTGACTTTCAGAAATGAACTAGTCCAAATGGTTTGATTTTGATTTAAATTTAGTCTTATTTCAATCCCTGCAAAAGTGCAAAAGAAAATCTGATAAATAATGTACAAGTTGTCGAAGAAACAAGTGCATAAAGTAAGAACGAAGTAGAATTAGGTGAAATAAATGATATCTAGATTGTATACAACAACGTATACAACATGTAATATTGTCTCTCCATACGAAACATATACAGATCAAAATGAGATGACTGATTTAGAAGAAATGAGCTGGAGAGGAAACGCAAAATTTTAGAAAAATAATAACTTGGAATCAAGACACACCTTTATATAATTATGCATGTTCATACCCAATTTGATCAGAATTAATAGATAACTTTAGAAGTTATGAACCGGACAGGAATTGCTAACAGTCTTCTTACAAATTCATCACTTTCCACCCAAATCCTCAATATTTTTAAAGATATTTAACAAATAGTTGATTATAACACATCATTACAAATATCTGAATTTCTTATTATTTCCATGACAAATTTGAAATGAAATGGCTGATTAGATACAAAGTTATGTCAATGTGTTCAAACACGACAGCAGTTGGATTTCATAGTCAAAGGGTAGATATTTCCATTCGTCTGTCGATTGAAGTTATATGGTTCATTTTTTATTGACTTAGACTTTAAAATCCTTCCCGTATTTATCTGTAGGGAAGCTGCTACAGATAAAATAGGCTTCGGATCCTAAGACGTCCACGTAGGAAGATGTCTAGCAAGCTGCACTAGACTAATCATACCTCAACCTACTATACAACACTCGTATAAATTCAAATAAATATAAATATTAATGTCTCAAAATTACATAAATATTGAATATTTATGCCTGTGAAGTGTGAACCCACAGATATTTCCCGTCCATAAACCTGTTTTGTCTATGACACACAGAAAGTAGTCTAATAATGAATAATTCTCAAATAAAGTGTGAATATGCACACTCAATGTAATCAAATATTCTGAAAAGATACATATGTTGTTTGCATGAAGCAAATACTTTAATTTAAAACAAATCAGGTCTAAATTCACCTTTTTTTGTTGTGAATCTGTCAATGTTTATTTGCGATTGCAGCCGTAGGTGAATGGATTAGGTGTTAAAATAAGTCGGGTTTGAACAAAGGTATAAAAAAGTTCATAACTGTAAACAACATTTAAAAGTCGTAAAACTGTCAATACCAAACTGTTACATACAAACTCAATATTCCATCTCTAATGCCGCAAGGTGCTCCTTGGCGGTATGGGAGACGCCATGATGGTTTACCTTAGCAATACCCACAATGCAACTGGCGAATCGAATTCTAGACTTTGTAACAGGCTCCAAAACTAAGCGCACTGACTAAAACGTCCGTAAAATATCCATTAAAGGCTTACAAGATCGGTTTTTAGAAAGGTTCAATATGTCATTAAGAAAATGTTTTATGTTTATAACGCGTCGGATTTCTTAGATGTTTGCATAAGGTTAGCTAAGGTAAGTACTATATTTTGTTGTTCTTGTTGGATCTTTAAATTAAAATTATCAAAAACATTTTCTTTAGAAAAGAGAAACGTATAATTCCATTTCTTTCTGGACTTATATCTGCATGATACTGTTGAAGTACCAACTCCTACGAACGCATCTGTATTGAATTTCCAAAAACTCATATCAGGTTTTCTTAACTTAAATCCAATTATGCATTTTTTAATCAAACGATGAACAATTAACTTTCATTGAGATTTCCTATCTTATGATATTTTGAAACATTGCGCAAACTTTCCAAAAAAGTCCAAATCTGAACATCATCTTTCGGGAAATTTCAATGACATTGAAACCATTCTGTCTTAAAGAGTTGAAAAAAGACACCATAGAGAACACTATATTAGCTTAGCTATCATAGTTGAATTATAAGTTACAACATCATAATATTATTCACTGGGCCAAAAAATAATTTTGAACCAACATGTATAATGAGCCCGGTTTTGAGGAGATGAAGTTAAAGTTTGTTATAAGAGGCGCATAAATATATCGATCTGAGGAATATCATTTTTGTATTTTATCCCAAACATTGACAAATATTTATACATACCAAATTGCCAATGGTCAAGATATAAACTTCCTCATACATATTCTATTACTTTGAAAATAAAGCTACAAAACTATTCTCAACTACCTATTTGCCATATATGGGGATATTTACTTTTGATACAATTTTACTTTTGACACATGTTTAAATGTTATGAGTTTGTTGCATACCTTTTTATAGTGGTTTGAATAGGAGCATCAATACCCCATGTACTGCATAAAGGTCAAATCACCTCGCTAAACTTTCACACTCGCATTTTCATCTTTAAAATTATGAACATAATGATTTTTAATTGTAATCGAAAAAATGGCTTTTGAAAGGCCACATAATTAGTTGAAACTCTACGTCATATTTACATGTATATCAATAGTATTGTTGACCGTGAACCTTTATGTCATGTTTATTCTGAATTAAATGTAACCCTTCTGAAAGGAACATAAAAATCGGATTATCCAAACACAGACATTTGAAAAAACCAAAACTCGGATTTGCTTATATTTGGTCTGGGGTGTTCTGTAATAACTCGTTGTTCTGCAATACATTTGCACTGCTAAAATTTTCTATCGAGAAGAATGAAGAACTGAATATTTCCCCCAATATTTCCAATACTTTACCCTTCAGTTACTTTATATAATCTTAAATAAAAACGGCATTAATCTTATTCATCGCATATTGTTGGAGTGGCTATTGACAAACTCTCTGTTGTAGGGACACAAATAAAGCGACTCAAAACGCTGCCTGTATCTTACTATGGGTAACATTTATAGTATAAATGCTTGTTGTTCAAGTTATCAGGTAATTCCTCGTATTTTCATGTAAGTCGGCAAGTGAAGGTTGTAATATGCAGGCAGGATACTCATAACATTTCAAAGTTTACGATTCATATATCTTCTATATATTTTACAGTATCAGGGGGATTAACATTTGGGAGTAGCATTTCTTTGTGGCTTTTATAATTTGGTATAATGTCTTGTTAAAAGAAATTTTCTCAACTTTGAGCCATTCGTTATGATGTCGTTATTTAATACGTATTCAAAAACGTCTTGTTATCTAATAAAACATGAAAAAAGAACGATGTTAACTGTTAATCCTTTACATTTAGTTGAATTTTGTGTAAGTGCATGGGCTACGTAATCGTCATCGTCATCGTCATCGTGGTAGATTTTTATTGATAGAATCCAAACGCAACTTTGTTTATCATGTTTCTCTTCGTTCATGTTATAAAATATTAGTTGATTAAAGCAGTAAACCAGCAACATATGCTCATGTCATTGACAAGTGTATGGAAAGAGTTAATTTCTTGTCGATAACGTGTAATGTACTTGGAATATTTTAGTTATAATCACTACAGTTTTCAATGCCATACCTTCCATGTTTAGCGAAATGAATTAGTCCATATATGTTCATTATCTGCCTAACCTTAATGTTTCAATTTACACGCCGCCTATAAACCAATACCCCTGTCCACAATGATGGACGGCGGTAAACATAAAGGGCGAATACAATGGCATGCATTTTCGATGCCAAACTGAATAAAAACAAGAAAAGCTTTTAAAAAGGCTAAGTTGGAGGCACCCTTGTTAGGCTAGGAAATACTGCGAAATCATAGGGTACAAATAGGATAGGATTTTCATTACAGCAAATAAGTAGATTAAGGCCATTAATAGAACAAAAGACCTTCATTTTATCTTTTATTTAGAAAAGGTTATACAATTATTTGTTCATAGCATCAAATAATAGAATAGTCAGGCAAACTTGCAGTTATAAATAGATCTATACAGTTCTGTTTTAAACAACAGTCACCGATTTATCCCTTGGAAATAGATCTATTTTTAGAATATAGGTCACAATTGATAGCGTCCAGCACCGCACAAAGTGTTCAACTCTTTTGCAAATTCATTAATCCATATGTATCACTAATTGTTTCTCAACTCTCAAAGATTGCCAGTACAATTTGACTGTTTTTCATTTACAATTGTCAAAATGAAAATATCATAATTTTGGAATGTAAGAGATAAGGATGAAACTTTAGAAAGGTGATTTGAACTTACTCGAATTATATGGTATTTTGGATATCATACAAGCCACATACAACATTTATGAAACATACACCTTGCCACTTTAATCTTATGAATTCTTCCCCTGTAATATTCAAAATGTTTACATTGAAAATTTCAATGGTATGAACAGTCATCCGTAAACTGATATATAATATTTCTTGAATATCTTGTGCATCTTGGGAAAATGCGTTCTGCAAAAGTAAACAAGTTTTATAACGACTTCAATAATGTTCGTTGAAATTTCCAATGGACCAATAGATTTATACTTGCGTTTGAACTAAAGCGAGGTTCTGATTAGCATTTGACAAATAGAAGATGAATCGAGTTCATGATAGCAGAATTGCAAGAAAGGCTACATAACCAAACAAATGAGGTTTTACCATTGTCACCGTAAAAAGAAACGTGTTCAAAACACCATTTGTCACTAGGTAAACATTCAGAGCGATATATGGCACTTTCAATTCCAAAGAATACCAGTTCTTTAAAACCTATATCATGTAGGTCTCTGAATACAGGGTTCGTTGCCCACTGAAAGGTCGACACAAAGACATCATTGGCGCAGTGAGATGGGACACCTGATTTTCAGTCGTTTTACATCTAACACACCTATTGGAGCAATTGGAAGAAGCGTTATGCCATTGGGTTATGTTTTGCCTGCGGATGTAAACTGAATCCTCCCATGTACAACCGAGAAATGTCGAAATGATATCCTTCAACCTGACGTGGCACCATATTTCGACTTCTTTTCGTAAAGCACAAAACTCCTTTACAAGAATGTTTATGCAAGACCGATCTGGTTAGGATTTGATAAGAGGCGGTCTCAAAGTAAGAGGCCATGGCCTGTATGCAGTCCTTACCTAAACCCAATAGAACATCTATTGGACATTTTGAGTGCACATTTTCTCCTGACAAAGTTTAATCAAATCACTTCATCGACTGAAGATATGACTTCATTGAGCCACCCTTTTCGGGAGATAATGTGGGCGCAGGAAGTGTCAGCTGAATCAAGCAGTACAATTTCAAGAAATTGCGATGAAGTTTGTTGATGCACTGTGTCAGCGCCATAGTCCTCAGCTAACCTTTTAGAGATTGATACGTGACATGGCCATGAGGGTTAAGAATCTCGCCATTTCTCATGATTCTTAACCGCTATTTACCAAAAATCAAATCAAGATCTTCTCAAAGATGAAGTTTTTATTTCATTCTTTCGCAGAATAAAGATGTTTGGAACACTGTTTGGAAAAGAGTTCACAACGGGCAGTCCACGAAATTGAACTTGCTTAATTGATATTTGGCTATTGTTAAAGGAATAACTTGTTTTCAACATTTATACGAGTTTGATCATCTCATATTTGAAAAAAAACCCTTCCAATTGTCTTTCATAAGGTGTTCAAATTATTCTGCAGAGGATAAAATGAATCACAATAAAATTGCATGAACATTCAGACATTTTCACGAAACATTAATGATTTCCTCTCTTGAATGTCCTCCAAATGATGTTCATGTAAAAGAAAAGATTCCACACATTATAATTCTGTATTTTGGAGCATTTAGAGATATTTTGAGAACTCATGTATAATACTATTTTCTAATGTTAGTCGTATGCAAATAGTAAAACTATGTAACTCTAAGTTACAAACAAACTGTATCCTTGAAATCATGTACGTAGCATTTCACTCTTCAAATTAAAAACACATTTTTCTTTTTACTCATGTCAAATAAAGGCTATTGGTCAATTGTTTTATATACTAAATAGTGAACGAAGATGTGTTATTGCAAAGATTAAACATTCCGGTTAGAAAAGATAACCTTCGATTTATCCCTGTTGTATAAAATAATATATAGTTGCGTGCCTCACCTATATACGTGTATTATCAGTTGTTAAATCGGTGCTTAGACATAGATTAATGTTGGTTACCGTGCTTAGATATCAGTGTAATGAGCATTTATTCAAATGTACTTAACGTTAATGGCCATATAGGCGCGATCTCAGGCCCATGTTATTGAGCTCGAATGATCTTTTCTATCTTTAGATTTATACCTTATTTAAGTCCTACATACCTATATGTACACGAAGATCAACTTTTGCATACATTCAGACCACTTTCATAACATTGCAGTCACTAGGGTTACATTTACGCTCTCACGTGTGGATACATATTACTTTTTGTGACATGTTTGTTGAAAAAACAACGACTCTAACTCGAACCAGAGGTCGAAGTCTAGCTGTAAAGACTACATCTAACCGCATACAAAGTTAAAGTTATTTTGATAATGCAGATAATGCATGTCTTTCTAAATATAATGGCTATTGCAAATAAGACCCCTAGTTTACATGAAGCCTATAACAATTTTGATATATCTATAAACAATTAGCACTTAAGATTCATTAATATTATCAATATATACACATAGTTATGTTATTTTTCGGGCAATCAGTGAATCGTGATCAATTGGTCATGAAACATGGTTATTTCCGTGGTCTGAGACTTGTCACATGTTCCATTTAGAACATTGATGATTGTCTTGTATTGTACAAATGTTATTTTAAAATATTTCAACTTGTATAAATTCTTAAAGGAAACCCAAGTATCAACGTATGACAATGAATGTCCGAGTACTTTATTCACTCGCCCGCCGGGGTTTTATTCACTATAATACTTAACAGACTCCTTCGATTGACTAGTAAATAATTCCATCAAGTTTCAGCCATATACTGTATACTATATAGACGTGAGCGAGGGGGTGGAGACGGGAGGGAGAAGGTAGGGAGGGAGTGGAGACGGTAGGGAGAGGCGAGAGAGGGGAGACGGGAGGGAGGGGAAACGCGAGGGAGAGAGGGGAGACGAGAGGGAAGGGAGACAGTAGGGAGGGAGGGGGAGACCGGGATGGGGGGGGGGGGGGGGGGAGAGAGGGGAGATGGGAGGGAGACGGGAGAGAAGGAGGGTTACGGGAGACGTCAATTTGTAAATAAGCATATACAGTGGTGTTTATCTTTATAACAAACAGATTGTAGATCTTCTATTGCTCTTAGTACAATCATAAGTTTGAAAACTCATATCATATTGAAAGAACTTTGATACAAATTGTATATTTTGTAAGGTTTACTGAATTGTCAACTCGTGTCGAATTGAAATTGACCATGCAGTCTATCAAGGCAGCTTGTAGATTTCAGTAGAATGCACGTAACATGTGAAGCGCGACTGGCTTATGTCTAAGTCACCTTTAAAAAATAATAGGCATTGTCGCTCATAATTGGAGAGAAATGATACACATTACACTCTTACAAGATATTCAGAAAACGTTACCACAAACTCAGAAAGAAACTCATTGCCTGAATTATCAAGCTTTATACATGTATGCAATAAGTGCGTTCCACTTTCCGTTTTTTAGCACAAATTACGACTTTGGCCTTTTTTTCCTTCTTATGAACTGATAAGCTTTGGGATACTGATTTTCAGAAAGAACCAATACTCCCCGATAAACTAATACCATTCATAAAGTTTGACATATTTGACTCCAATAACATAATTAGTTTCCCTTCAACTGAATTGGCTTAGATCGTTTTTAATTGATTAAAACTACAAGCTTTTTTTGCGAGGAATTTATTGTTCTCTGAAGTTCTCTATTCATTGGAATGATACAGTTTTCGGTTATTTTGATGGATCTTAAAGCATTTTGTCTGTCAGCTTCGTCCTAGAGAGAACACTCCGAGAGGTAACTGCTGGTTTTGTCTTGACAGTAGTCTCTATAGGCATACCTGGAATGAATAGAATGAAGATATAGTAGATATAGAGTAGATATATTTCATGGATTGACGGCAGGGAAGTACTGTCACTCAGTACAACTAAAACACAAACAGTAGCCTCAGAAGCACCTGCGTCTATTGCCATTGCAATTATACGTATGTCGGATACTCCGTTCTGTAAAATAGACGCTCAGTATATATGTATTGATAATGAAATACCTATTCCTGACATATATATACATGCAAGCTTCTACTAAACTGACTACCATTAGTTATTCATGTATGTAAAAGGTTGATTTATGTGCAAAGTATGCACTCACGAAACTCTTGCGAATGAACCCTGCCAGCCAAGGAGTCGTCGGATACACGCCACATCATCAGACAGGTCCGTGTCGGTGAACTCTAGAATGTAATCATGTAATATGTATGAATAAGTAATATGTAATTCATTCATTTGTAGCGTGATAGAATAATACATCAGGTGAGATCAGTGAATTCTATATGACATTTAAAATACTTTCATTTGGTTAGTTTGTGCAGGGATCGTCTATACGATCCTGGTTTGTGGTATCTTTGAAGGTTTGTCCCAATCGCCCGAAAACCTAAAACACAAGTAATATATACGTTTCAATCGTAAATATTTTAAAGTCAGTTTAGTGCAGTATGCAGGAATTTGTAAGGGGTTTTGTTCTCTGTTTTTGTTAATTTGTTGTTTGTTTTCGGGAGGAAACGGAAAATGTTTGGACAATTGAAAACGGCTGAACCAGTAAAGTATGCAGCTATTGATTGAACCTAAACTCGGAACAGAGAAAAAAGGATGAACTATAGTTTATTTGAGTAATCTTATAAATTAACCGATTAAATAACATAAAAGTATTAGCATTGTTATTCGATTAACTGAAGTGGCTGCCTATTCCGCTTTTCTAGTTGTAAATTTGTTTCTAATAGTTCCGATATCGTATACCATGCGGATTTAATGCAGCGTCGACTTAACTTTCTTTTTTGCCACTATCTGGACTTATAAGCAATGAGATGTAAATATTCAGAAACGACCACTACTTCTTGATCAAATAACAACATTTATAAAGTTTGACATATTTGACCCCATGTGTCTAGAGACACAGAGTTTCGTGAATTATGTATGGATATGCTTGATAAATAGAGCCAAATAGCATAGACAGCCGAGTTCAAATCGCCTAACTATAGTTGCATCTTTATCTCTTAATCGCCTAAGTTATGACACTTTAATGTTTTCGATTGTTAATTAAAAACGGCCATATTTATTGTAAGAAATCGAAATTCTGCGTCCAATTGAGATGTTTATTAGTTAAATGACATTCTATACCAACCTATATTTCTCGTTGTGTCTGTTATGAATAAGTTAAAATTACGTTTGAGTCATTGTCGCGTGCCATTGTCCGGTTTTATATATATATCATAATATTATATTACTTATATTTCTTTATATTGTCACTACATATGCTAACTGATAGGCATTGAGATTTTAAGGCTCAGAAACAACTACTAGTTGTCGATGAAATAACACCATTTATGAAGTTTGACACATTAGACCTTGTAATTACCCTTTAAACGCACGCTTAGATGGTATTGGGATCTTTCTATTTCTCAAATATTTCATCACTGTGCGAAACATGCACGCACGGCTCTCTATTTTACTAAAGAGTCAGTTCAGTTTGTTCAAATTTTTTATAATTGATTACATGGATATCTACCAGAACAAGGCTTTCCACATCCATTTTTCGTAGAAGTTCCATCCTTGGGGTCACAGTTCCAGTAGCTGTTTATCTGAAACACGCCGAAGTCCCGTGAACCGTTGCTGTTGGTGTTTGTTGCAGTTGTTCGGAAATTGGACTCGTACCGTGCCATGCATACCCCTGAAACAGATATTACATAAGCATAACATTTCTATAGGCCTGATAGCGTATCGCTTGATAGTCTCCTTTCCCTCTGCCTTGCATGACCTTTTTGCATTTACGTATTTTTCTCAAGAACCACTAAAGTCTTCGACATGGACCCTCTGTTCAGTTGGAATAACAAATCAATCATTTGTAGACCATAAAGGCTAAAATTTGGAAACTATAATTAGATATGTGTGCTTATTCATCCGATGTAGACGCATAAGAAAACAGTTGTCTTGTTTGAATATTCCTGTGTGCGTAAGATATTTGCAAATAAGGTTTCACGTTATGATATCTGTATCTAAATACTGTATACATCTACATGTAGTACTTCAAAATGTACACAGTAGGCTACTAGGCACAAGCGTTTTGCATTCGTGAACGTATGGTTTTATGTAACTGCATATTTTTAACTTTGCATTCATTGGTGGAAAGTATTTTTTCTAAAAACGAACTTGATAATATTTTTTCGATTTCCCTTAACTTTTGATTGATCGTCTTTGCAATTTACAACAATCATTCTTCATAATCATGTCATATCTTACATACTTGTTATTGTTAATCTTCCATAACTTTTGATGGTAGCACTAAATATTCCACCCTTTTTTTCGCAGCTAGATAAGGTAGTTCATCGTAACCACGCATGTTGAAATGTACCTAAAATTGTAAAAAGGCCGGAGAGTGTAATTCTATCTTATGTTTATTCGAACACAGATTTCACCATAAATTCTTCTTTTTCTGGACATCAAATGATAAGGTCAAGATAAAGATATATTAAAATTTATATTGTATTGTTATAACTTTATAAAGAGTCTAACTTAGATTCTTGTGAGCCTTTTGTTTAGAGATTAATGACATGAGAAAAGACACTGTACATTATCTAATTTTTAGAATGTTTACAGAAATAAACTATATGTATGGAACGCATATCCATACATTTACAAATGATTTATGATAAGACTAATCAATGCCTGTTTATGCCGTAGCAAGGCTTGTCACGCTCGAAATCCCACTTCTCATTCTTCATTTATGTTACCGATCTCATTTATCAAGTTGTCGATTCAAAATCAACCAACATGTTCCCCCTGATTAACACGTTTCAACTTGGATACGCTACAACCATATACTAATAATATATAACTACAAATGTATCAACTAGAAAGTCCCCTTGAATTCCGTTTCCACACAAAATACCCCAATGAGACTGTCCTTTTAAGATTTTCGCATGTTTGTCACGCTTTCGACAAGGAATACGTTTCAAATGGATAAACAATTTCAGATAAATAAAGAATATTATATATAAGTGTCCATGGCATGATGTTTATGACACGAGTGTCTAGGTAAACGTAGTTCCAGAGCAAGAGCGAGGAATATACTGATATTTACACATGAGTTTCGTAAACATAGTATGTCATAGGCAAGAACATACTATTTTTTTTATTACCGAAATCAAAAAAAGTTACCAAATTCAATACAAGAGCAAAGGCGGATTACCCACTGTTGGCGCATTTGGAATACAACAACAAAGGCGAACTGTGACGCCAAGGTATTGTTTATGAAAATATTAACTTTGATAAGATTGAGGTATTGATAATAATAATCTAGCTACTTACATTTGTGAAGCTCGCCTCTCGACACACCTAAATTCAACAAGGTACTTGCAAGACCACATTTCGTGAACGTGTAACCTTGGGCTGAAACATAGCAACATTGGCTATCAAGCAATACATGGAAGATAGGCAGTAAATTTGCGCTTTCATTTAAGACCCTTTTCATTTAAGCTTGCTATTTTTATAGTTGATGTAAAGTAATGCATGCTGCTTCCTCTTAATTTTGTTTGATAGGCCATAGAAATTGAGGATTTCATGTCAAAAGAATCCAAGTAACATGTGTGAGTGTGATCGAACTAGCGAACTTTGTACCATGGAACCAGAAACCAAATGTCTAGGTTGATGAAATAAGTACATGTACACATTAGCTCTGTTAGTAAAAGCGACTTAACAGCTTCGGTTACATTTGACGATAAAACCCCAAAACACGTTTATTTGATAATGCATGTATTATATATATCATGTACATGCATATATGAAAGTGATTACCGTAGCAGAACGAAATAATTTTTGTCTTTTTATAAAAAATAAATACGAACTCAACATTGGCACAGAAAAGAGGATGACCTAGAAAATATGCATTAAAAATTTCTTACACAAATTATTGATACATAAAAATGTACCGGGGCTGTAATGTGTCGTCATTTTTTTATGTTTGCTTTACTTAACAAGTTGCGAATTTATTGGTAGAATTTAAGGCCAACGACTGGGTGTCCCAGGTTTGAATTCAGCTCTAGGTATTTTTAAGATCATACCTTTTCTCAAGGTCTGTTATTTCTATTTTTCAAGGAAAGGTCAATTCTCTTCCCACAGGGGTAGCTCCGTCATAAATTCTCTATGGAGACAATGGAAATTTCTAAATACCTGACGCCAAGGTTGACAAGAAAAACAGTGCCAAAGTTGTCCACATCTCGCCTGAAATGTATCACCGAGCTGTCGATCTGTCGAGTTAAAAATGATAAAAAAAAAGTTCTCAAATTAAGATTTTCTTTACAAAGTATTCTTACCCCAAAAATGTTTTTAAAATGAACATGAAATGATATGTAAAACAACTGAATTGGTGATAATTTCAACCACATATATAAGATACCATTGACAATAAATTTACACAATTGTCTTAATCTCCACTTATGAAAGGATATGTTTAACACTTGAATCGATGTTTATTTCAGCCACAGCTATATGATGTCATTGACAATAGTTGTAAACATCTGTCTTAATTGCCACACGTGAAAAGATATGTAAAACAATAGAGTTGATGTTAATTTCAACCACATTTATATCATAACAATATTATGATCAATTTAAGCAATTTTAAACTTTCAAATTTAAAAAAAAACATAGTTATTTAAAACAAGAACCTTTTTAATTAATTAACCTATCTTTTTCGTTTCAAATATAAAATGTTTTCGAAAAATATATTAGACAAACATCTTTTAACTATGAAAGCGTTCTCATTTCGCTTTACTTACCTGCGCTAAGATTGACTTAGCTGTACAAAGACACTCTGTTACTGTCGATATTACTCTCTGAATTTAGGCTGTGAGACACGTGTTTATATACTTTGCACTGGAACATTAATCATTTTAAACGTTTTTTAAAACTCTCTCTTAAAAGTTCAAAACATAATGTGTCCTGAGACAACAACACATAAGAAGATTGAAAAGTTACTCGACACAGTTTATCATTTTTCGCTAAGGGTTTTCCTTGGATAATAAATTGAGCCTCACTTTTTCTATTTTAAACGGTTGTGATGCTTCTGAAATTTTTCACCCTTTTTAACAAATTTCTTTTCTTTTCTTTTCAATAAATAAGTATTTTTGAGAAATTTTTAAAATAAGACAGGTAATTCTGGAATATTTCATTTTCTTTTCAACCATGCATTGAGGTTTCACTCGTCAAACTGTGGGATAAACTCCCAGAAGGAAAATTTTGTTTGTATATCGATCTGTTTTGGAAAATGTTGATTCGTCTCTTTATTGAAATAATGTATTACAGGAATTACATAATATCTTTTTGTATTTTACAAATTGTTGTATAAATTCGGGTATACTTTCAGTTTGTCGATCCATCTGTAACATGTTTACAAACAATACGACTTTGAAAGTCTTTTATCGGTTAATTCAGTATCTTTATAATCGGGTTTTGTGAAACGCTTTGAGTAAGTGTTTCTCAAAAAAAACATTAAATTGATAATGTCACACTGGAAAGCGTTATAACTAAATTCATATGAATAATTCAACAGTAATGCAATGGGTTTCTTGTTACACAGCCTCTCTGTTTGCAAGTGGAAATGCATCTCATAAACTAACATGACATGTTTCGGAACAGTTCCGTAATTTGATAAATTAGAGTTTTTAAAATAAACGCGGAGAAATGAATAGCAAACTTTTATCCAGTTGTCATGCAATCAATTATAAACAAGAAGTAGCGGTAACTGTAAGGAATGTTAACATTTCATTTAACGAAAAAAGAAAGAATTTTTATTAAAAACATCTTAAAACTGCTGCTCTCGGCAATTCCAATATCAGATTGTATGGGCGTTGGTTCAAATTCTACATCCAGTATATAGGTCTGTATGTTTCACGTGATAACCACATATTTTCAAGAAACAGGAACTTTCAGATACTTCCCAAAACGTATTTAATGCTATGCAGCTGTATAGTGAGATGAGGTGAGTTGTTGTTTAACGCCGCTTTCAAGACTATTTCACTTATATCGCGGCTGCTAGTATTATTGCAGGGAGAAAGCCCGCAACACCATTGTGGCTATGCATTGCGGTGAAACCTGCGAGCATCGGCTGCATCTAGCGAACCATGGGTGGTACTGCACTGAATTTCAGTGTAGCATTGCACCCAAACCTGACTGCGTGTAGAACAGTTCTCTACTGAAGACAAAGTTGCCGAGCCCCTGGCGGGATTCGAACCACGGAACTCCTGATCCGAAGTCGAACGCGCTAACCACTGCGCTATCCCGCCCCCCTTTTTTTACTGATATTCAGATATATGTTTATTGAATAAGAACAAAACCCAGTTGTTATTTGTTATTTTTTACAGAAACTTTGTCATTAAACACAGTGTGTAAAGCCCAAATATTGCTTTTGATTTGTTTGCAATTTGAAAGTGATTAGATATTTTGAAGATTACAACGCAAACGGACGCCAACCTCGGCTGCAAACATTTTGATCATACATAAATATACCGTGCAAATCACCATTGACATGGATAAATAATATTTAAAAAATATTTGAAATGAATTAACATTGAATGAGTCTGAAAAGGGAATATATTGTCTACATTTTAAAGATATGTTTTTGAAACAATACGACTATGTAGTCAAAGAAAGCTATAAATACATAATCAGACTTTCAGTCAACATCACAGAATAAATTGATTCAAATAGAACGCTGGCAGTTAGTGTTGGTTATTGTTACAGTCATCCGCACATGAATTTAGAATATAAGTCTAAACTGTCGACTTGATTATAGGTAAACAGTACCACGCAGTAATGGAGTACCGGTTTCTTCAATAGAATATAGGTGACATTATCCGGAAATCAATAAGCTATTAGACTAGCTGGACAGCTTGACAGAGGTAAACAGAAATTCTTATAGAAATGGTAGCAAATCCGAAGATGCGTTGGCCGGTGTGTACCAAGTAATTGGCATTTACTAACATTAGCTAACGTTTAGCTGACAGGGCATTTCAATTCATAGTATCACTTAACTGAACTATTTATTCTTCACGAGCAGCGGCTGGTCATTTACACCAATCTTTCCTGTCGCGTCTGCAATGATTTTCATTTGCATGCTCGTTTTACAGTTTAGGGTGATGCAACTTATCGTCGCGAGCCGTTTCAGCTCCGAGGGAAACCAAATCAACTACACCTTATCGCGAATACGATATACCGGAAATGTAGTAATTGCAACGCACATATTTAAGACAGACGCATCCTTCATTTTTCGTATGACCTTTTTATGTTCTTTCTGTGTAACGGTAAGCATGAGCAATTTTCATTGCATATTCAACTTGCAAATTGCATGTATTTAAGTCCTGGATTTTGCGAAATGACGTGGTAAGCCCTGTCGTTCGACAACGGCGATGGGTAGGGGTTTTATAAATTTCAATATTGAGGTCTAGAATGCAGGCAAAGTTCTGGATATTGTTGTAAACCTCATGGGAAAGATTGATGTGAGTGATGAACTATTAGCCTGACGTTCGTTAAGAATTGCGTTGCAAAAGCGACCCTATGACTTAAATGGTTTGTCATGTATACAAAAGAAAAACAAGTTCTTATGGATAGTCAACTTCTTTATTGCATGGATTGCGACGTGATCATCAAGCTTGATAACGGTGTTAGTATGTTCACCGAAACGTCGCAATCCATGCTAAAAAGAAGTTGACTATCCATAAGAACTTGTTCTTTTTCATCAATCCAGCTTCTAAAAATGCCTCTTAAGGAAGTTATGTATACAAATTTAAAGTAAAAATAAAGTTTAAATTTAAAATACTTCTGGGACTTTTTCTTCAATGAAGCAATAAAGGAGAACTTAGTATATAGTATGCCAAGCAGAAGGGCGCATGGAACAGTACTGAAATGTTTAAACGACCTGCATTTTTGCTTTAGGCAGGACCAACTGAAAAATGATAAAGAATGATGATTTTTTACCGTAGTTAATTATTTTATTTTTTTTAACTCATTATTCTTCTGACTTACATCTCGGTCAAGTTTAGATATCACAATGACATACATTTGTAATGAATCCAGAATGAATTTATAAAATCGATGATGGTGTGTATATGTTAGATAAGGTAGATCATTAAATCGCATTCTTTCACTATCTACTATCACTAAACTTAACCAATAAAATACATGACTAAACCTTAATAAGAAACCTTCAGTAAAATGATACCTCAATACGATTAATGAAAAACATTAGCTACATGAATTCATGAAAGATTCGTGGTCAAACTTGGATACTATTCATTCATGCTATATTCGATGTGGAGAATTGACGTTAATGTCTAGTGCCTATCATATTCACTTGACTTCACTTATATCAAGTTGGCGTTAGTGACGTTTTTTTATTTTTTAGGTTCATACCGTGTATAAAATGGACCCTTTTTTAGGAAAATAACAGATATCAATATCAGTTTTTTCATTTAAGTTCGTGAGTGATTATACAAAAGTATTGTATCATCTCTCAAATGTTATACACACAAATCAATAGTTGGGATTAAAAATAACTTAATACGAAAGGCTAACACATGTGTGAAAGTTTAACAATATCAATTCTTACGACTGTAGTACACTATTCCTCACACAGACCGCTCCATGCATCTTCCTAATAAAACTGGCAGAATCATAGATGTGCAACGAAGAATTAGGAACATTAATTCTTTCCTGCATTCAATGCTGTTGTCCATTTATGCACAAATCAGAGTTTATTCATATTGCCATGAATATCTGACGTACATTTATCATCCAAAACTGTGTTCCACAGGAGATATCGCTTGTGGAAGATCAAGCGATATCTCCTAGGAGATATCTTATCTCCTAGGAGATATCTTTTTGGCAGTAGATTTTGAACAATGCCCCTCTGACGTCAAGTATATGACATCACAGTTGTTTTACATCATCAATTATGACATCACAATGCTATGACGTCATAAACATTACGACGTCACAATGCTATGGCATCACCGCGCTTGGAGTCTTAGGGCAGCAGGGTGTTCAGTAATGTTCATTTGTCAATCAAATGTAATGAAAAATGATTTTGGATGATAAATGGAATCTCAGCCTCGTGTCTTCTGATATCAAGTATATCAACACTCGTGTTGATATATTTTATATCAGAAGACACTTGGGTGAGATTCTCTATATGTATTCAATAATAAAGACGAAATTGAAAAAGACGACACTAACACAGCAGTGACCTATGTCCATGATAAATATTCGGTAGTAGAACGGTTTCCTTTGTCATTACGCACTTGATTTTCAGATAATGTGACAATGAATTTTCAATTTAGCAAGAGCAAGTTTTAAAAAATGTTATATCATTGTATTAAAAAATTCATAGAAAGGCGGTTGTCTAAAATGAATACTCGTTTGATATACTGGAGAGAAATGATAAGTAATGTTTTGAAATTATGAAGTTTGAATAGTAATCTATTTAGTCAGTGACAAACTGTAATGTCCGCAATAAAAATGCATTATCCAAAACTAATTCTGTCAAGTATGATAATAGGCACCAGAAGATTGATTCAGCGGAATTAATTTGATAATACATGTTTGTTAGGGTCAAGTTATTAAAGTCAAAGTATTATCCCATCAACTGAAAATCGTAATAATTGTGCATGCGTTTCGATAATGATCCGATTCGAAATAATCAACTGGTGTCAATTTAAGACAAAAGAATGCATTGGCACTTACGTCGCCATAGGAACTGTGAAATTTTAAACCAGTCTCACGTTTAACCTTTTGAGAACAGTTTTCTTTCCACTGGTTAAAGGCTTAACTTTAGCCTTTACTTGATATAATGTTAACACATAGGATATAACTATAGTAAGGACACATTGTTATTATACATTTAATAGATATTATCCCCTATCAGTAACAACTAGACACCGTGATATAATGCTTCATGGTATTGTGTTAAGGTTAAGAATGCTTAAATGATTGCAAATATGCCTTCAAATAATGCATAATCCGAGGCAGATTTTGTTGACATAAAACCATTTAATCAAGCACGCTAGTCGGTATTATTTGATTCGCTTGAAGTCACAAACCAATATATAATAACCATGGTGCGATGGCGTAGTGGTTCACATAGACGTTTATCAAACCAGAATCTATAAGCTTTCTAGCAGATAACGTTCGTAAGGTGACTTGGACAAGAGGCTCAAGAAATGAACTTTAAACCTAGTCAATACTGGAGGGGATATATATTTATATATATGAAGCTTTTCAACTCATACACCTTTGCTTCTCAACGAATCAATCATTTTAGACATGTGAAATACATTTAGATCTGCATGTAATATATACATCATGGCTTGAATAGACCTAGTCTCTCTGCAGTATCTCCCTTACATTACATTAGCTGTTACATGGCTACTGAAACAGAACACGTACATAGCCGCTATCCATTCTTTTTTTTTATTTTACTCCAATCACTTAAGTAAACCAGTCGACGTTGAGTTAGCAATGATATTTAATTGTCCCCACACGTAAGTGCTTCTCTTCTAACCATACCATTTACTTAGGGTCATTTCCTCGGCGGAAGAAAACAACTGTAGAAACAGACTTCATTGATCTAACCACTAATGACGAAGATCTGTGAACCAATTATAGTCTTACAAAGAGTCCTGGAGCAACATAAACAGAAAATCGTATGGAATATACTCAAACATCCATTTATGACAGTTAGTGTAATTGCTAATTATTCCTATTAGAAATTCTTACCGAAAAAAATAAGTTCAATGACTTTTCTCTTGCCAATGAACATAACCAATTCTTTGTAATTTAAATCAAACACAAATATCGATGTGTGCTACTTTGATGTGAAAACCAGTATTTAATCAATAATTTATTGAATATGAAAGTTTAAAAAAATATATCTTTCCCATTAAAGCGACATCGTTCAAATACCAAATCACACAAAACTCATAAAGCTAACTTGTCAGTAAGAATCCGACGATCTCATCTGGAAGGATAAAGCATGGAACGCACATGGAAAACATATGTAGCATGACATCTCGGTGCGTAAGAAATGGCAATGTAATAAATCGATTTGAAGATTTTCTTTTGGCGTGTCCCTTATCCCTTATATGGGCTACATAAAATTCCTTCCTCAATGTGAAATAGCAAACTTTTCTAGTATCTTGAAGTCACATATGGCGATTCGTAGTTACAATAACACAATATGTTGTGTTGCCATCTGTACGCGGTGTACCCCTCTTAGGAAGTTTTAAATATTGAAACACATTCATGATATGATGTCATACCATACCACATTGGTGGAAGAGAATGATTCAATTAAGGTTTTGAAATAAAAATATAACAGTTTTTGCATGCATTACCGATGAACATGAATATCATAAATTGTCATAATTTACATGCAGCGATGTGGACTTCGCTTCAAGGTAATACATTTGCATCAAGAATTCGTTATGCGAAATAATAAATCACTCACCTCTAGATGACTTTGAAACTTTGTTTCTAAAGAGTTTTGAATTGACATTTATTGTAAAACGTTCCCGGATTTACACCTCAGCCAACAGAAATTAGATACAAAAATGCTCCCGGATTTACACCTCCAGACACTAAAACAAGCCACGCTCCCGGATTTATACCTCAAGACACGGAAGTCCTGAACCTAAAATTTCCCAAATTAACTCTAATCAGCAACATACAACGCTCCCTCAAAACACAGACAACATCTGAATAATGAGTTTCCTAAATTGCAAGTCAACGTAATTTATTTTTTACCTTTTTTAATTCATTTTTTAAATTTGTTTTTGCCCTATTAGTCTTCAGACTTACGTCTCCATCAAATTTAGTCATTGCCGTTGCATACATTTGAGATGAGTTTAAAATGAAATTAGAAATAAAATCAATGAAGTTTTGTATGACAGTTATGGTGTAACACTACGAGTATAATATAATGGCATTTTAAAACATATACTGTCTTTTAACCAAGATAAATTATAAAAGATTTTTTTACCCAAACGAGCACAAATATGCCGGGTATTAAAGTTTAGTTTTCATAATGGTAATTGGAATAACGTTTTTTTTTTCTAAAATTGAGAAAAATAATAACTCAAAGCTTGGAATTACGTTCCTCTATATATTTCGTTAATCAGTGTGATTAATTCCTCGCTAAAAGTCAACTCAGGACAAATAAACCGTAATTCCTGGCATCTTGATGATTATTCTGATACTGCTCAGGTTTTGGAGAGACTTATCTAACCTCTTACTACTTTTTTTTATTACGATTGTATAAATACTGACGTTAATTTAAGATTTTATTTACAGATGAAACACTGACATTGTTTTATTATAGGTCATTTATTGTAAATTAGAATTATTGTAAATGGGTTTTGTGTCTTATCGTGAAATCTACAATTCTCATGCCATTGTCGTACTTCGAAGTGTTCAAGCTAAAGAGCTTTTAAAACAATTTTTACCTTTATTAGTTCAATAACTGCGATCAACATTTAATAACTCGACTCGACAACAAAACTGTTTGGTTTTTTTATAAATGCAATTCATGTAATTTATGTTTTCAGATGAAATTTAATCTTGAATATTATAAGAACAAAGCACACAGGAGTCATCAATGCTATAACCTGGTCGAAAATCGCATTCATGGGGATATCTCTTATTTGCAAGCTGTTACGCTACCTAACGTTTACACGTAATTCGGTTTAAAACCACTGACTATAATTGATCAACAATTATGAAACGTTCTAAAAAGTTATAGAAATGCCATGAAATCATAAAATTTTAAATCTGTTATATTTTACATAAATCAATTATGATTATTTACTGGATTACTATTTTAATGTGACAATAATCGCAATACACATATACATTTTTGATTAAGTATAAACACATTGAATGATATAATCATGTTCAAGATTGAAATTAAAAACCTTTTCCATCCTTTAATACCCAATTCAACGATACTGATAAGCGTTAACACGCATAGAAATTCAATGCCTACGGTTCAAATTTTGTTGCAATTGAAATATAATGATTTATTCTTTTAGTGCTAATTGTTCAGTAACAGACTAAAGGTCTTTATAGATTATTTTATCAAAAAATACCGTTGTTGGTGAATGTGCTCATAAGCAAATTATGCTCGTGACTGTTTCAACGGTGTAATGGAGGAGTTACACAATAAAGAATGAATGAATATGTATCATTGAGTGAATGAAAGTTTTTATTCTTAACTTTCCTTTTTTGTTTTTCTTGCTTCCTTTTGTCTTATGTACTTTCTTGAAAAACACTGTCATCATAAGTACCAGTTTATGCCTTAAATGATGTATCAAGATGTAAGATATCGGGAATAAATTTTTAAAAAATTAAAAAGAATTTGAATATAAGGTTAAACATTAAGTATTTTCAAAACATATTATTTGACCATTACCGTTACCTCCAACAAGTCTGATTTATGTTAAAATATGTTGACCTACACATTGATTCCGTCGGAAAAGCAAAATTGATTACAATTGATTGTTTTTAACTATTACGAACATCAAGTTTTCCAGAACGCTATAGTACGCATGGAAATAGGAACGAAATGTATTTGTGTTTTTCCCAAAATATATCCGATTATTCTCGTAGATAATAAGAGCATTTTCCCCGAATTACCCCTTGTGGATAGATCATAACAGGTTTTTAAAAAATTTAATTTTTAGCTAAAAATGCTAGAAAGTTTCATATTTGCAAAACATTTCGAAAAGTAATATAACTTATATCATAACCACATATATCAGTGAGAAAACAATTGGCTGCGCTGGCCACACAAAAGGAAGGCACATGTATAGCCTAAGCATCTGTTTGACTTTATTGATTTATCCATTATTTGCTTTAATGTTAGCACTTAGGATATCAGTAATAATGACATGACATTAACCAATTCTACCCATCAATCATTTTATCGCTACGGCGGAATGAGGTTAAAGTCCATTTACAGTGGCTTTAAATTTTTAAGATATCTAAAGAAGACAAAAGTGTCAATTTTCTCACAAACAAAATATTATCCTTTCAAAAATTTTAAGAGGTATTTGGGAAACATAAGTAGATGAGTATTTTATTGAAGGCTGTTACGGTGTTCCAAAATACAATATAAACCCAAAACACTATATAATTGTAAATACTATATTTCTTTGACTTGTTCATGAGTACCATTCAAACTCTGTCATTTTGCCTGTTAAAGAAAAGTTCCCTAAACTCCATTTGATTATTTCAATATGGTACAGTGTCCGTTTTTTCAATGGCCATCGAATACCCTTTAAATTTTGATTTTTGAATTGTTAAAGCAGTTAATAGTCTCGAAAGTTATCACCATTGACAAAAATGGAAAGTTTAGTGACACCGGCCCAATTCCCACATTGCTTGTTGAAACAGTCATCACTATATCAAACAGAACACGAAGACAAATAGCCAACTTGTCTTGAGGTAAACACCACCTAATGGTATAGGTTATTTGTTAAAAGCGAAACATTTCAGGGTCAATAAACATTTTACTTTTAATAAAGCACCGGACAATAAGCATTATTGGCATAATTTCATCTATAGATTCTAAATGTTTCTTTGATTTGTATGTAGTCGACCATCAGCGTTCAATCATTTATTATATGACAACTTTGTTATTGATTCTTTTTATCAGTTTTTCTTGTTATCATCATGTCATTTCATTCTTATTTTCATTACCTGTACACATTTATCAATCATAGGGAATGGTATTAGTTGCTTCATTAAATGAATAGATCTGGTGAATGAATGCTGTATTGAAGAGAGTTTAAACAGTACGTTGTTTACACTGATTGATTTCTTAAGTCTTCATTAATTGTCATATACATCTGCATTTAAAAAATGTGTTCACTTACTACTGTATCTTAGTGAAAATATGATGTAATTTTAATTTGCATGGTATAAACGTCAATTAAATAACTTCAGCAGAACCGACAAACCATATTTCATTGTCAATGTGTTAAATAGCCATAGCCATATTGTGAGATTATGTAGTCTCTCGTGCAAAAATTCAAATTTTGGCATGATCAAATAGACAGAAGGGGTCACATTTTTGAAATTCCAATTTCCTTAAATATTGATTAAAATATTCCATTTCGACTGTCTGCGAATAAACCAAGCAAACTCACATTGAGTTAATGCAAACGAACAAACATGACTTGTGTTTAAATCTGTTGATCACTAATAAGGGATTTTGTAAAGAAAAATACAAATGACTGTTTTCGAAAATTTGACCCCTGGTCACTTTAGTGACCTGCCAAAAACTTTTACGGTTAACTTTATACGACAGCATACGATTGCGTTAAGGTGCAATGGATTTTCTCACCTGTACAGAAAATTCAACATTATTCGTTTCTTTTCCGCAATGCTACGATGTTTTAAATACATGCCAAATTACACGATGTTTGCACTAGGATATGCAATTATGTGGACAAACTTTTGATATGCAGCTGTATATGTTTATAGTTTATAGTTTGACCTTATATGGTTAATTTGTTCGGAAACGTTATTGAACATCCTCCATTTCTTCTTGCAAGTTCGGAGCATAAATAAAACGTTTGATCAATTCTTCATTATTTCACATGATAGGAAATTATTGATTTTTTAATGTATAAGCTGCTCGTGGTTCTTCATTAATCTAATAAAAAGTTTTTGAAGACTCTCCTTTGAAAATACCTTGCAAAAATTCAAAATCTGGAGGACGAGAGAGGTGAAAAATTTACAATTTGCGGTTATCACTTGCATAAGTGCACTTGAGTATCGGAGATAAATATCAATAGTTGTTTTGACTCATGTACTCAATACTTTACATCACAAGGAAGTTTTAAATTCACTTAAGTCACTTTAACGGATTTAAAATGTTCTTTCATCGCATATTCTCAATGTGTGGCCACCACTTACAAACTTGTGACGAGAGCCCTAATTTTCAGTATGAGCGTAAACCTGTGATATATAGTGCCAGTTGAGAACTGAGAGTTGAGGGATGTCACTACTGAGTAGGCTCCTTGGCTACTACCATCAAGTATACTAGTCTACTTCTTGTCAGGTCATATATTTAATTGGTTCATCTTAATCAATATTCTCGTTGACCACAAGACAGTTTGCGGTTTGTAACGACCTAGGTATTAGATATCCGATATCGCTAATTAGGATAATTCCCACCTAGTAACAACCCAACAACGGGATATAATGGTTTAGGGAATATCACGTCCTGCTTTTAATAATTGTTAAAGGCACAGTTCCGACATTTATCACAACGAGTCTTCAGGAATGTTGTCATATCAGTTGTTTATTAAATGTTCGTGTATCTGTATGATAGGAACAGGTGTAAAAGCTTATAAGATTAGCTAGTAACGTTACACTGAATACATATGAACTTCCATAATGTCAAGAATACAACTAAGTGATGGACGTTATTTGGCATGAAGAAGACGTTGCCGCGTGCCGTTCCTTTACTTTTATAATTCATTGTCATTAGATATGTACCTGGAAAAGGAGATATTTTTGAATGATTGCTATCTGTAACAAGCAAGTGCATCAGGTTTGGATGAAACATTTATCAACTACTAGCTCTGGCGCTTTGACTAGTTATCTCTTCCCCGTCGATCTGCCAACATTTCTATATTGCTTTTTTTGTTTCTGTAGACAAAATCCTAAGGTTGCAGAAAATCATAATTTCAGATCTTTTATTGCAATAACTGGTTTCTCGTCATGTTAAAACATTTCTCGAAGTATGGAATTATGTCTTTTAATCATGCAAGATCTGATAAGGACACTGTTGACATAAAACTATTTAAGCACGCTAGTCGGTATCAATTGGTTCACTCAAAGTCACACATAACATATATCCATGGACGGATGGCGAAGTGGTTGACATAGATGTGTAGTATCAAACCGGAATGTGTGATGTTTTAATTTCTGTTTCTGTTATTGTGGCCTGGACAAGTGGGTCAAGAAATGTAGTCCACATTAACAAGTGATTAATGCGATAACAAACTATTTACATGGGTAAGAAATTGAGATCTAGAGTATATGTACAAAATATAATCTTTAAACTATTGATCTATTCAAATGCCTGATCCCCATTGGCGTGTCTTTGAATCATTCAATTTAGATACGTATGTACACTCATTATTTATTTTGATATACAAGTGCAGGTTTATTAAGCCTAGTACATGTATGTATGCAATGTTTCCCACACGTTACACCAGCTATGACCAAACTTTTGCATTCAAACACATACATAGTCACTGTCCAGTTTATAAAAATCCTTTCATGTCTATTGACAACCTGTCTTTAAACGATGTTGAAAAATCCATAATATTTACTCTTAAAAAAAAAAAATATTTATTGTATTCTCATGTTAAAATGAAGAATCACAATTCATATTTTGTTTGGGAATAAATCTTTCTACAACTGGTTGGATGTTGGCTCATAAAAGAATGTTAAAGTATCACTGTGTTCGACCTCCTCAGCGACCTTCAGGTTATTCTTAGGGAACTGCAATACTTTCTATATCTTATGTACATTATATCTAACATTTGTTACCTGGGACAGATAGATTTGGAACTAAACCTTGATTTGGAAGAAAACATTATGAGCAAACATAAAATTCAATATTCATCAGATCACTGATGGAAAGGTCCATTTAGTTTTGATGAAAGATAATTAGTTCCGATATATAGTCAAGCAGAGACCCTTTGAACATCAGCTAATGCCATTGGTTAACCGTATCGGGTGATATATAAGTGTCTCTCTTTCAGGCATATCATTTACAAAAAGTCAATTACACTACCTAGGGAAACTACTATAGAAAATTCTATATCGGACTTCCACGACCTAGTGAAACCACTACAGAAAATCCTATGTTACACCTCATTGATCTGCTAGCTTGTAACTACTAATGAGGCATTGTTAGTTGGAAGATCTGTGGACCAATTATAGCCTTACAAAGAGCCGTGGAGCAACATAAACAGAAGAATTTGTTACACTATACTCATTGTATCCATTTGTTGAACACGCTAGTGTGACAGTTACTGTAATTGCTACTTATTCCTCTTAGAAATTCTTATCGATAACGATTTCACAAGTGCCGGTACACCGAACCAATTCTGAGATTGCGAAATCCAAAATATGTATTGATGTGTGCCTGTATGATTTGGTAATTTAAACAAGTATTTAATGCAATTAAATTCTTTAAACTTGGGTACGGAATATATAGCGCCGTGGTTAGCGAGTTCGGTTTCGGATTAAGAAGTCTGTGGTTCAAATCTCGAAAGGGCTCGGCAGTAGAGAACTGTTCTACACGCAGTAAGGTTTGGGTGCAATGCTACATTTCAGTTCAGCTCAGTTCCACCCATGGTTCCAGACGATGCTCGCAGGTTTCACCGCAATGCATAACCACAATTGCTGCTGTGAAATAAGTAAAATAGTAAAAACCCAAATCACATCACGTCTGAAAAAAAATAAAAACATTTAATGATTGTATGGAGGTTAACTACTTCTAAATGAAACTAACATCTTTGATAAAAAAAAACAACCCCGCGGTATTGTTAAGTTAACCGTCATGGAATTTTGTGAGTTTCATATTGCAATTCAGTTACCGTGCACAACGAAGTGTTCTCAATCCTTGCCATAGAAACTTCCAAATACCAAGTCACATACGTTCAATATAGAACAACACGTAAATACTCTTCCGATATCTATTAACCTTTAACGACATCCATCAACTCATCACACATTTTCATTGTCATATACGATAGCACTATATATCACCAAGAATGTATGAATAGTCATGGACAATACTACCTGGCTGGAAGGAAATTTTGCAAACAAGGGTATTCCGTGGACATATCCTCTCGAAAAGTTCATTCAGTTTACCGAAAAAGAATGGAAAAAATAACCTCAAATAGGGCTTCGTATCTTGTTTGGACCAAGAGGAAACGTTTTGAAATAATTAATTGTGTCACTAAATACTGACTTTCTTTCTTTTCATTGAATTTTCAGTAATTGGGCTACATGTAGTCACTCATTTTAATTTTTATTTTCGAATATGTAATTTGACCGTTTTACAGGGGTTACTTTGATGACTGATTTTTAAAGTCATAGTCTCATTTTTGCAAGGCAAATTGTAATAAATGCCGGAGAAATAGTTCACCACTCACAGAAATCTTTCCCCTGACGTTTGCAACAATTTTCAGAACTCTGCAGGCATTCTAGCCCTCTAGTTCAAACTACCCTACCCTACCCGAATATTATGTCTTTTGCGAGTGTTAGTCCTTATCACGTCATTTCGATAAGGCCGTGACGAAGAACGCATAAAATTTCCAAGCTGAATATCTAATGAAAATAGCTAATTCATAGGTTTCACTAAACCATTCACTGCGAGACTGTCACCGGAAGTCAGCCATTTGTGTGGACAAGCAAGCCACTCGGCTCAGTAATGATCGTGTGTAACTGACTCTCTAAACACAATAAAGGGTCGTATATTTGCTATTTCTTTCAGGTGGAGATGCAGAGGTGGAAAATAAAGGAACAGGGAGTTGGGTTTTTTAAATAATTCCCACTTCAGTATATACTTTGACTCCATTTAACACGGACTGAATCGACCGAAGTTTTCGATGACAGTGAGCATACTACCGCACAATTCCTGAGAAAAAGGATAAACCTACTTAATATTTTCTTTATACGAGATATCATATTTAGTTAAGAACGTTATCATTAGTAAGTAGAAGGCATATACGTATGGTATTAGATATTCCTAGACATTCGTCGTGGATGTGCAGTCGCTGGACGCTTGATCGCTAAACCGATCACAACTTATTTTATGTAGAATCAATAAATATGAACATATGGACCTTTTGAAAGAATTCTCAAACCTACGATAATCTTTTTTTCTCTTAGTAAAGACCACAAGTTTGATGTCTCCCGTGATTGTGTTAGAGACTCGTTTCTAAAGACGTTCAACTGCCATCAAATCTTGCCATCAAAACATAATGATTCATAGACGTAAATTCCTACATGGTATATCATTTTTTTTTCAAAAGGAATCAATTGAACATTTAACTGTTTGAGTCTGACACATGCACTTTTTGTTATTATAATAACTAACTGAAAACTTTGCGTCAACGATACTCTCTAATATGAAAACAAATAGTTTCCTTTCATCGCATATCTCAATTAAGTTTTTAATTGACCTGTAGAACCTTTATCTATGTGTATCAGCTTAAATTTTCTATCTCTTGCCATTGATATGACATAGTTGACACATAATCATAGTGATCTTCTTACCTTCAATACCTAATGACGAAACAACACAAGAATAGTGAGAAAGAGAGAAAACTTATTTATAAACGGATTAATTAAATGTAAAGAATATTAGTTTCATGAAAGTCTTGCTTGTATACACGTTTTTGTTAAAACAAATACATACAATACAAGTACATTGAAATTGTATATAACGAATCGCACAATCATACAAATAATAGTCTTATCAGATATCAATAAGCGTACGTCAAGACATTTTTTTCAATAGCTGGATCATGCTCACAAAGAGAGCAAAAAATAAAGTTCGAATTTAATTCAAAATGTTGCTAATATTTTATGAATACGGAAAAAATTATGAAGAAGATTTTTGAATGACATTTAGACAAACCGCATGTGTCTAACAAGTGGGATGTTTTTGGGTAGCCCAAAATCATAATCACGGGAAAGTAAAATTAATCATGCAATTTCAAAAGAAATGAAACCAAGATAATAATATTCCTCTCCTTTGTCAATAGTCTATTGCTGTTTGGGAGGGGATATTTTATCATCTATATTAAAATTTAATTTCCTGTGATCAGAATGGGAAAAATAACTATAATATTTTAAACACCCGATGTAAAATGTTTTAACAAAGAAAATAAAAAATAGCATGTCCACCGTAAATGGTGTTTAGTCTACAAGCCATCAAACAAAGCATGTAAGGGGTAGGATAGATATTATTCCTTTCATTTCAAGTTTTTTTTGGAGAAAGTTCGAAGTCACATCGATGGCAGAAGCGAGTTCAAATTGTCTGAATTATTTCTCCGCTAGTACAAATATTCACATAGATACGACATGAACATGTCTTGCAATCATGTAAGTTTATAATGTGTGCAAGTTTCGCATCGTTTGGAGCTAATTCGGCCATAAGATAGACCGTTAATTCTACGGAGAATATAGTGAGAATGCACTAGCCGCTGTGGCCGGCCTGCGCTGGTTGTCCACACAAATGGCTGACGGACCACGTGACTGAGGCTCGTGACGTCATGTGAGAACTATGAATAGCTTACGCTTTTCAAATATAGAAATCACAAAAAGGTGGTTAACTCAATGAAGATTGCGTCTGTCATACATATCGGCGCTGCGATGACTAGATATCCGGTGTTTCGTACTCGCGATGGGATTGCACTTGATTCGGTACCTCATCGGTCTGAAACGGCATACGCCAATAAGCTGCTTCATCCAAAACTGTAAAACGGGCATAAAAATTAAAATCTTTGCAAATGCGACAGGAAATATTTGTGTTAGTGATCAAATTTTGTTCGTGAAGAATAATTAGTTCAGTTTAGTTGCCTTACAAAAATGAGACTATGACTTTAAATGATATTTTATGTAATTACTGAATAGTTTCTTGATATCAAATCTTCAGACTTGGTTTAACCTTGTTCTGCAATTTTGATATGAATTGGACCCTTATCAATCAAATATCGTTAACATATGTAACGACAGAATTTGTTTTTAAAAAACATAGGTTTCGATACTCCTTCCTAGATTTATATTATCAACTAGCTCTTTGGTTTTACTGTCATACAAAACTTTAATGAAATATAACTGCTAAGGTCTTTTTAAACATTTTGGATAGCATAATATGATTTTCTTTTTAATTTCTAATTCTGTATGAATCCCCTGCTGTTTTGATGTCATATAAGAAATGCCTATCTATACTAGAACATATGGATTATCATAAATATATCTTAGACATACAGAAAGACATTCTAGTGGTCGATATGAGACAATATCATATGTATGGGCTAATGTTTGATATCAGACCATATGATATGTTTTGGTAAACGTGTATGATAGGCCTTCTAATGCTTAATATAATACCAGACCGTATATCTAATTGTTAATAACAAAACGTATTAAATGCTTAATACGAGACCGTATATCTAATTTCGTTTCCACAAAAATACCCCACTCGAATGGTGCCTAGATCATATCTAAAGCTTAATAACAGACCGAATCTGATGCTAAATACCAAACCGTATCTAATGAGAATGAAATCATAACTTTACATTACATTGTTATTAAGTGCAATTTTAAAACGATAATTTCAGACTTTTTTCAAATGCTCTTGGAAAAAATTACATTAAGTCATTCGACTATTAATGGCTCAGATAACGATCGACCGAGCCAGTCAGAAGAGCAGAATTCCGAAGTAACTAAATAAAAATCTTCTGTATTAACAGCAAGAGAATGGTACTTTTTTACTTTGTCCAACACATAAACTATGAAAGCTGTGTTAGTCACTTCATCGGAAAAGGGCGCCGAGACGCTGACGGGACATCTACAGAATAAATGCAACATCAATCAACCATCTCATACGAGGGAAATGTTCACAAGAATAATGTCTGTCTATATTAAGAATTTATTCCTATAGGTTGCAATAACTTGATGAAGAAGAGGTCGATATCAAGTATTTATCTCAAAGCTCTCAATCATCTCACAAACTCTTACACCGTGCACAAAACCCCATTTTCGTTAATTTACTTCGTATGGTTTATCTCGTTTTCCTTTTCAAAGAATGATTGATATAATATTATCTTTGCAGTTGTTTTATAAAACTAACCAAAAATCTTAAAATGGTTTTGGTATCAATAAGATTGAAGTCAGTACTAATCAAGTGTCCTTACAGGCTGTTTTAATTTGTTGTCATTTTAAATAGAAATAAAACGTTGCAAGAAGTAATTGCGACATTTACTCATCCATTTACCATGTGGAAATGTTTTAAAAAGTACGAAAAAAGCGTTTAATATTACTTATGTTATCTAGATATCGTTTTTTAATACATTGTGCATAATCGATCACAGCACTACAGCTACCACTGAGGGACAGATCGATCTTATGAACATACTGACGTCTTCTTACTCAGCCAATCTCACCAATGAGGTCATATATTGGCATGGCGAACCTTACTTTAATTAACCGTTCATCTTATTCGGTAATCAGCAAATGATCAAATAAACTTGTTCAATGTCAAATAGTTAAAGTGTATATGGCCTTTTGCCGTATTGTATTTTATGAATGACTAACAAGTTTTGACTTATACTAAATCTATTTATATGAGTAGTATGGTTTCAGTTCAGTTGTAATAATAATAAAAATAATAATAATAATAATAATGATAATAATAATAATAATAATAATAATAATAATAATAATAATAATAATAATAATAATAATAATAATAATAATAATAATAATAATAATAATAATAATAATAATAATAATGACGATGATGATGATGATTGTAATCATAATAATCGTAATCATAATCATAATCATAATCATAATCATAATTCTTTATGACCCCCAAAGGAACTCAGGTTTTATCATTACAGAGCTTGTTCATACAGGAAAGGCAACACATTTGTAGTGTAAACAAGAAATCTCCTATTTTCTCATTTTAGCTGTATAGACATTTAGAACATCATGGTTTTAGCGTTTAGTGTTAACCAATTTCCAATTTGTCAGAGACCCTAATTGAAACTGTCTCACTGACTACATCCAAAATTCAAATCATTCTGTAATGGAAAATACATGAGGAGGATCAGGTTCATGAAAAGTAATCAACGATACCCGAAAGGAATCAGCTAAAACGTAAAAATTTGTTTGCAGAGAATGATTAACTATTGCAAAGTTAAAGTAGAATGGGATATGAAAAAAAGAAAATAATTAATTGACATTTTATGATTATGTGATTTCTTTGCTTTAAAGTCTTTGAAGTAAACGACTAATTTACAGTTTAAATAGGAGTTCATCTGATCGATCCGTTAATGGCGTTAATGTATTTCCGTGTTTATTTTAGTTTAGGTAATTGTTTTAGAATATTACGTTAGTAAAAATATTCATTATCCTTTCTAAAACACTGGGGATAAAACATTAACATTTACATTTCTCTTCCAATTTAACTTACTTATTTCTTCCAATGAGTATTTAAACCTTTAATGTCAATTAAAAGCCTAATCCCATGTTTGAAACCCATTTTAAACAGAGACTTATTGTAGTGAAGGTACAAGAACCTCAATAGGGGGCCTCTGAAGCTTTTTTCTTCTTAATGAAATTGGACAGTAATGTTTTTGTGAATATGCCGCTAAGCATTATAATTGGTCAATCTGATTTGAATTTATAGCTTGTTGTAATGTATATGCAATACGTGGGAGCGAGTTGAAGGTTAAGTAGAGTTCTCACGAGATGAAGACGACATTCCTTTTAGAACAGTCATTGTCACAAGATAATGTGAACAACCATTACGACAATTTGTAAAAGTAAAAGATCGAAGCAGCTCAACTCTGATAAATGAAGTTATAAAATAATTTTCAACAATGATGACTTTATAAAGGTATAGACGTGACATTTACCTAAAGCTACTTTGGCTGTGACAAAAAAAATTAAGAAAAATGGGATCATATCAATATATGTTTATGGGGGATATCGATGAAAGATATATTTCCATTGTACATTGCGTAAATGGACTAAATGGTTGACGTTTTAACATGTCTGGTATAGCATATACATATGTATTTAATATTTGAAAATGTCTCTTCCTGATGGCCCTTACACACATCATGTATATAAAACTAAAATTAAAATTCTTTTTGAACTCTTACAAATTCATTTATGTTGTAATACACAGCAAAATCATGAACATAAAAGGATAAAGTTAAGATATTCCTCTTGTATACATTTTGTTAAGAGTTGAAGCTAAAAGAGGCTGTAGAGAAGCATGTTTAAGAATTGCAATAAATTTGCAAGAACTATCCATATGTGAAGTCTAAATGTGCTATTCAAATTCAGGTTCAGGAGCACATGGTGGGTGGTGAAGCAGTTAGTTAATTACTACCAAATATCAATACAACTAAGAAATGCTAACCTATACATAGATTGAAGGACTCCTCGAGTTCTCATGCATATATTGATTACTGTGGTAACAAGAAACGTGAAAATGCATACGTGTCATTAAATCTTAGAATAATCAACGTGTTACAAAAAGTAGTTTTTTCAAAACCTGTATTGTATATGGGAACATAAAAAAGGATATATAATCAAAAAAATAAAATGATTTCTTTCAAAACCAACAGTGCATTCAACAGTGTTATTCATCTTAAAGGTCTAAATTATCCCACGTGCAACATGAAATGTGTGAATTCACAGGTGCAACAAAATCAAGCAAATATTGTATTTTCATACCATCAAAGCCTTGTATCGTTAATGAATGTAATGGAAACAATGTATACAATCTCTCTGTTACGAAATTACAAGAGAAGAAGAAGAAGAAGAAGAAATATATTTTATTTAAGTGTCACACAATGTACATTCATGGAGCGAGTTATATCAACGTGTTAAAAGTACACTGCCCGGCCAGGAATGGCCTATGAGACACTAGATCACGTTATGTGTCACATTAAAAATAGCTAAAAGCGCGTAAGCTCTAAAATAATTAAAATGTAAGTATATATTTATATTTATTAATTCAAGAGAACCCTGTTTTAATTTCATGGTTATATTTCTTCTACGTCTAAACATAGTGCTTGTTGTAGCGGCAAGTGGTTGGGAGAGTTGGGGAGAATGCATAAGAAAAATTACTTGGTCTGTTGGAGACATATTAATAAATTGACTATCAATAGCTTGGGCTTTAAACCATAAAGATAATCTGGCATCAGAATAAAAATTACATGTAGTTAGAAAGTGTATCTCATCCTCTACTTCAGAGGAAGTACAATATTTAGATATGCGTTGATTTACTTCTAAAGGGAGAGATCCACATATTAGTTTGGCTAGAATTCTTCGCTGAGAGCGGTCAGAAACTGAGCGAAACTTTCAAAGTGTTTTTAAACAATCTAAATGTCCTTAGATTATTACCATTAGTCTGTCTCTCATCATTCCATAGGCCACGTAACCAGTTTTCCTGATCTATGCTAATTACCTTACATTCATGTACACTTTGTTTTAACTATAGGAACAATTTTTCATCATACAATGCAACAAAATCAGTACTCATTGACATTACAGTGAACATGAGTATTCACAGCGAACATCTCTACATTTTATAGTATATTCGTACGCCGTTATCAGTTGGGATGTAGGGTATTACAAAGTAGGAAACATTAATAAACCATAAATCATGTCAACAATAATGAGGAAACCTAATAAGGGGGATTAAATAATTGAGAATGTCAAACAATGGCGATTTGCAATATAAGCATGAGGGGTATAAAACATTCGAGAGCAAAACCAACGCCCTCCATGTTTTCAACATGGTAATTAACTAAACACTGCTGCCAGAGAGAGTCAATTTTAAAGTTCTGTGATAAGAACAGCTTTTGTCAAGAGTACCCTCAACATTCAATACATTGGAGTATGATGCTTACATTGTTATGTCTGTTCAAACACATTTGGGTCGTCAACTCTCTTTTTTAAGTGTTTTTTTGTGCCAGAACTTTAAGTTGATAAAGGTTATCGACTATATATAATCTTCTTGGAAAATGTTAAGGCAGCATCACTGTAGGAAGCTATGAAATAAGCATCTTATCTCCTCAAGTTAAACACAATCAAACGACGATTGTTTAAAAATGCTTTCTTTAGAAACATTGTTTTAAAAAATTAAAATGTAGCATATTTGGATTTCTGTAGAAATGCTTTAACTGTTTCAGCCGTGTTCAACACTCAGGGTTTAATATATTCCGTACTTATTACCTACGAGGGCAATCATATCGTGGTTCATATTTTTCATACGATGCCCTAGGGCAACATATCACTTTTTCATTGTGACGTCACGTAAAAAACAATGCTTTGACGTCACAGTTCGCCTATGACGTTGTGTTCCAAATGCGCCTATGCCTATGCTTGGATGTTGATTTTGATTAGTTTCTTTGATTTCTCGACTTCGGTAATAAACAGAATATCATATTCGTGTCCATGACATACTATGTTTACGATACCCGTGCCTTAATATCAGTATATCCCTCGCTCTCGCTCGGGAAATACTAATATTAAGCACTCGTGTCGTAAACATAGTATGTCATGGACACTCATATAATATCCTCTATATATGGTATGGTGACGTTTCGTTTGGTCGTAAGTATGTTATGGTATAAAACTTGTATGAAGACGTGGGTAGTTTGTAATTGTTTGTGAATGTCGTAGATGTATCAATTATACTGATCATATATGCGTCGGCATATTTATTTTCATTTTTAAAAAATAAGGCAAATCTAAGGTTTAAAAGGTAAATCAGAGGTAATAGATGGAATACCACACGGTTTCTAAATATGTGGTTGGGACGTCACAATGATAGCATCGCTCTAACAAAGGCGACCAAGTCGTGGAGATTTCAGTTCAAATACACTGTCTGCAATTATGCTTGAATAACAGAGAATATCGTTTTGATTTTGATATCTCTTACGAATGGCGGGGAGGAGCAACCACGTTGTGGAAAGGAAACTACCGATAGAAGGTCGTATCCAAGTAGAATCAATATTTTGAAACTTTTCTTCCTGTGAACACGGGTTAATCAGACAGTAATTTGTCACAGGGAACAGGTGTTTCTTCAGTTTAAATATGTCACATGAAACAATCCTGTAAGTATATTTATGTCAGAAAGCTTTTAAGAATAAGTATAGTTTTGCTTCCTTCCAAACAGTGTCCTTACATGTTCAAAAGAAAGAATGACTGAGAATGTAGGTAATAGACGGGACACATATACTTACAGGAGTATATCGAAAGCGTCTTCGTTTACTACAGTATCTTAGAGGAAATATTAATTTATGACACTGTGGTTTTGTTTGGACATCAGTCAAGTATCTTCAGCAATGCTGACAAAGGATCAGCTATTGTCCATTAGTGAAATAGACATTCTTTAACCTATTTTGTGATCAACTGGTCTCTCCTGCAAAATGCGAATTTTTGGTATGATGAAATAGACCGATAGTAAATGGTTGTACTTATATTTTATATGAATAATTAACTATGTAATAAACATGAGCTTCTCAGGCAATTTTAAAAGCTACCAAATGTGATATCTGCCCTGATTGATTCAAACGCCTTTATCTCTGTGCTAATACTCAACTCACATCTCAAACAAACACTTTATTACATTTGAAGATTTGACCAAATGTTTTTCTTTGCCTAAAGAAAAGATTCCGATAAACCATTAAATTTTCATGATAATCGATTTCAAAAGAAATCCCGTTTTTCTGTTGTACCTATCAACAGTAGCAGAGTAATTTCAATGTGACTTTTTTTAGTACATCCTTAACCTTTAAGACCATTTATCGATCGGTCATCAAACATTGTCAGTATTATATAATGTCTATAACTACCATATTGACACATGTTTTCAGAAAAAATTGTTTTGTGTTTTAACATGTGTTATGTTTAACATGAAGAAACCTCTGTTAAAGACAAGCTTGTATAACTGATGATAAACATTACAAAAATATACAAGTCTTACAAATCCACTTTGTCATAAAACAAAAAAATTTTAAAATGATAAAATACTTCTTGAAAACTAACGAAAGTATTTTTCAAACTTAAAACCCGTACTCCAATCAAAAGGCAATGCATCAACATTGTATATTTACTGGCAACACCAGATGAATGAGATAACTAAAAACGGAAGCACCGAATGTAACTCATCTGCCGCATGTTACCGTGGTGAAATAATGACATTCCACGTAGAAGAGAGCACAGCTGACATTTCTCAGCTCCTTAACGAGTAAAAGAGAATACTTCAAATTAATAATCTTCACATCTATGGATTATTGCAATGATAAATGAATATGTGCAAATTGACATGAAAAACGTTTAACAGTTTCATAGGCATTTTCAATGTTAAGCTTTTGTTAATACTTTTAAAAGTAGGTATCAAAATCTATCCAAAACTGATCAAATTTAATGTTGTACACCACATGGAAACATAACATGGAGGAGTGTCTTGTCTTCAGTGGAAAAGATATCATTCATATCATAAGAAATAGTATTCAAGCAAAGATGTTATTCATAGAAGCTAATGGACAGTAACAAGATTTTTATTTATCATGGTATGCTACTTAGAAAGAATTCTATCTAAATTATATAATTGTACTGTATACTTTATTGACTGATTATTGGTTTCTTTACGATAAATTGTGATAACATAGATAGTATTTATGTATATTTGTAAATGTATTATATGTTTGACATGAATGTGTAAGAATTTAAAACACATGTTTTGACATGCTATTTTACATTTGTAACATATTTGTACTATAGGCCTGTGGCCTTTAAGTATTGGATTAAATAAATTATTAGAGATAAACATTAATGTCTGTCCTACCTCAAAAAGGCAAATGTGAGTTTCATGATTAATATGTGTATGAAGTTTTATGTAAACTTAACATGTGTGGGGTAATCTCTCTATATACTATGAGGTTTTAAAAAGTCTCTCTTATTCAAATGGAAACTGCAATGATATAGAATTCATATCAATTCTTAAAAAAACCAAAAGGGCATATTTAGGGATTATGGTCAACTCGATATTGTTTTTCGCGTAGTTAACATGTGTAGTATGGGAGACATGCTCCAAACAAAATGACTTCTTATAAAGAAAAAAGTTTTCAAACATAGTTCTAACATCAAAAGGCACATCTAGCAATCACGGTTGACACGTCTATCAAATGTGTTGAATCTATCATGTATATTATAGGAGATATGCTATGGACAAATGACTTCTTGTGTATAGGTACTGATTGAGTCATATTTCCATGGAAACAGTAATAAATCTAATTAAAATAGTGGTCTGTATTGTCATCAAGACAGGGATCATGGTTGACAAGTCTATCAAGTTTGGTGAAGCTACCAAGTATGAGAGAGGAGATATGAATCGGACAAAAAAAGTTGACTGCGAGGCAGACAGACAGACGGACAGAGTGAACGCTATTTACTCTCCGCTTACGCTGTAAGCCGGAATATATTTTCGAGTTTGGCACCCTGGACATTAAAACAGACCTATGCATCTGCATTACCTATCCATGATGCAGTTTTCAGTCACTTGCAGCACATATTGAGACATATTTTAGTCATTATAATATAAATAATATATTTATCATAATCATATAATATATATATGATAATACTGTCGTGATAATAATAATCAAAAAATAATTCACGAATAGTTTACGAATAGTTTACGAATAGTTTACGAATAGTTTACTAAGACTTGTTATTGTCAAATAAATTTCAAAAGATGCTTCAGGTCTCTTCTTTTTTTTCTGTCAAGGAGATTTAGCAAACTTTTAAGGTCCATGATATAATCTCAACATCCCACGGATTGCATCAACCCGTTTTCCTCCCACGTTGTTAGGAAGACTATCGACAGAAACGTTTGTTTCCTCTTCTAGAATTACGTCCTTTACTTAATGAGTACCTATTGATCCACATGTAAATGCACTTCAAGGATGGGGGGGGGGGGGGGGGGGGGGAGAATAGGCATTGTATGCAGAGTAAGTTTTTGTCTTTGTTAAGTGTTAACACTAGAATGTTGATTTTTACTTGATACTTCAGTATGTCCTCTACGATTACGGATGATTGGATCGAGTATGAGAAGTTTAGACGATCTGAAGATAAGACATTTGGCACAAACTAATGTAATGGTAGAAATACTATTTTCACAAAAGTTCTACAACCCCGTTCTACAAAACATTAAGCATCATTTATTATATTAAACATGAAATAAGATACATACATAAATGAATTCCTTATCATGATCAGTGATTCAGGTCAAACAATGGGTAGTTAAGCTGATGTTACATTTGTTGTAAATCTGTTCTGACCGGAAGTGTCTGGCTATTTCCCAAGCCGGAAATTGATGGGTAATTCCTGTTAACGAGACGTTTTCCAATTATTGTCTCGAGTAATAGTTATATCCTATAAGTTTGATTTCAGTACTATTAAACAATGTCGTAAACATCGTTGTAAACTCATAAAATTGAAATGTTTTTGTCTTCAGGTGGATTACTCTCTCTCTCTCTGTCTCTCTCTCTCTCTGTCTCTGTCTCTGTCTCTCTGTCTCTGTCTCTGCCTCTCTCTCTCTCTCTCTCTCTCTCTCTCTCTCTCTCTCTCTCTCTCTCTCAGTCTCATACGCAGCTTACTTACTTCCAACTAAGTAACTTAGATATCTCAAGGATGATGCGCTATAGATTCAACATGCAACACAGAAATTACCGCGTTTTCTTTAATTAAAGCACATGTTTATTAGAAGTCAGGCCCATATTGACCCGGTAACTGCAACTGGAAGATTTACAGTCTGTATAATTTGAAAATAACATTTTTCACACCGTGCCACGTGCAGAGGAAATGGTATTATTGGTGATACATTGCTTCATCAACTGCGCAAACAAATCGTCGTTTTTTAAAGGGAAGGAGATATCATAGTAAGTTTCAGTATTTCAAGACCTATCCAGTATTCAAGTGCAAACTTGATGCACCTGAATTGGCCTCCCAAACTTTGTTTTGTATACTTGAACATCGTTTTGGTTAAGTTCCTGTTCTTTGTTTCAATGCACTAGACAGAGGTTTTTTTATACATAAAGTAATAAATGATAATGTTTTATTTGAGAAACATTTTGTGTACATTTTGGTGGTGAAAATCAAACCGACTGGCTTCTGTTGAGACACACGATGCTATCTGTGCATGGCGTAGAGCCTAGTTCTAATGGTCATTCATTAAAAGACAATTGGCCATCCCGACAAAGTAGCCTCAAGGGTAATTGACGCCATCAAGAGACGATTATTGCCGGTTTACTGCTTGAAGTCGTGGTAATTGGGGGCCCTTAGTGTTCCAACATGGTACATGGCTCCGAAGGGATAGCTTCTAATCGTGCAATTTGTCCCTTAAGTTTCCCCTAGGTGTCTTTTCCCCTAAGGAATACACAATATTGATTATTGATTTCACTATTAAAGGGACAGAGAGTATGCTGTTGGAGTCACATATGCCAAACTTCATAAATGTTGTTATTTCATCGACAATTAGTGCTTGTTTCTGAATTAACATCTCAGTGCTTATCAGTTAGCATAGTGACAATAAACAGGGAAAAAAGTCTAGATTTATGATCGAAAACCGGACAATAGTTGACGTCAATGACTCAAACGTACACAGAGAAAAATATAGGTTGTTAATGCTAAGTAGGTCATTTAACTAATAAACATGTAAATGGGACCCAGAATTTCGACTTCTTAACATCTATATAGCCGTTTTAAATTTACAGTCGAAAGCAAGAAAATGTCATAATTTTGTCATTGGATACTTTAAATAGACGATTTGAACTTAACTCAGATCAGTTGTTATTTTGGCTCTATTAAACCAACATACAAATTTCATGAAACAAACTCCGTGTCACTTTAAAGCTGAAACGTGCGCAGAATTATATTTTTTTCGTTATTTCCAGCAATGGATCTATAACAGTTTTGTCTCATCAACATATGAAGTTGTTTTAATTGGTTCATACGCTTAGTTTCGTTTTAATTTTAAATAAGTTATAAATAATAGCATCATAAGTAAATGATCACTACCGTCATAGCACATACGACAAAAACGACAGTGATTGTAACGAGTTGATTATGAAATTATTAGCTAGGAAATCCAATAACCCGTTCTCATCGACAAACTGTATTCCGCCGAGGGCGTTACTAAATCTACAACAGAATCGACGGTCGAAGTATAAGACGGTTTTTATCGCGGAAGAGATTGAAACGGACAATAACCATTCTCAGAGTTAACCAAACCTGGCATGCAAAGCCGATTCCATTAGGGAATGGAGCGGTCGATTCTTTCCATTGACGTCCCGGTATACACTTACGCTTGCGGGACTGGATTGCTATAGAACATACACTGTCGTCATAGGAGATCCTTGTTGGCTAACTCTCCGAGTCTTTCTCGTTAAGCGGCTGGCTGGTGTCATTCGATACAAGATGATTACTTTTTCCGGAGGTATCGGCTTTAAAGCATAACCCAATACCTGCATGTAACATAGTATTGGAAACCTCGAGAACCTTGAACTGCTGCAATCTTGGACGTTTTTCACTGTTGTTTACAAAGGATTTCAAGACTTGTGAACAACTTTACACCAGTGCCAAACTCTTACCATAATTTGGAAGGTAAACGATGCAGTTAACATTTAATTGGATGTAGGTTCATTCTCGGGAATGCAAAAAGGTGGAGAAGATTCAGATGAGAAACATTCAAAACAACCATCTGAAGGTAAGCGATCAAAAAGTGTTTCTGATATCAAACCGAAGACCAGACCGTTCGGTCCTCGGACTGAAACAAGTGTTAGCTTACCGATGGATGACGCTATAGAAGAAGACGATGGTTCTCCAGACACCGTAAAGGATCTACCAAGTGTGTTCCAGTCCAGAAATGCATGTGCACGTTTAAATCAGAGGCGAAATGCACTCTGTGACCCCGAAAAGATGGCAATGACTCAGGACACTCGGGAGAGAATTCAGAAAGACGTTGAAAGTAGACGGAAGTCCTTAACCAGGAAACTGTCGAACTATCTCAGTGTTAGAATGAACTTGAATGCAGAGGAAGATCTCATATAGAAGAGGGTATGTGTGTATGTGTGTATTAGATGGATCGGTATATCAGACGCAGTTCCATGCATAACCTTGAATTTCTTATGATGTCAAAGCAGGAACGAAGTAAATATGCCCGGAGAACATTTACCATATAGCAAAAGGTGTATATGTATTAGATTGATCGGTATATCAGACGCGGTTCCATGCATAACCTTGAATTTCTTATGGTGTCAAAGCAGGAACGAAGTAAATATGCCCGGAGAACATTTACCATATAGCAAAAGGTGTATATATATTAGATGGATCGGTATACCAGACACGATTTCATGCATGTGCTTTAATTATTCCGGTTGGTGCCGTGATAAGGGGTGAACTAAACATGCCTTGGAAGATATACCATACAGCAGGACTGGTTCTTAAATAATATGAACTGATATACTAAACAGACTACAAGCATAAGTTTGAATTATTTCGTTTGGTACCAAGGTAGGAACGAACAAAACATACCTGGAAAAGACTTATATAGCCCGTGTATGAGTATTGAATGAACCGCTATACAAGACGAGACTACATGCACAACCTTGAATTATTTCGTATGGTTTCTGTTTCTATGTTGGTGTGTATAAGTATTATATGACCCTATAAACGAGACAAGACTTTATGCGTGACCTATAGTACTTGTCGTCTCGTTCCACAGTGAGAAAGAACTAAACAAGATATTTCATACTGCCGGACTTGTGCTGGTTTTCGTGAGGAACTATCCACGACTCCATGCATGAAATTGCACTTTTCCTTTCAGTTGAGGATTTGAAAAAGGCTTTACCAAGACTAGAGAAGACATTACGTATAGAGGTGTACTTTCTGAACGATATACTGGAAGAAATGCATATCGGATGGTGCCGTTATCTTCGTCTCATGTAAGCACGAATTTGAATGATGTATAATTCATACAGGCTTCATTGCTTATCAGACATTTTCGAGACTTTGAACATTTTCGTGACACAGTTTAAGCATCAAGTTGCAAACTGTAACAGACATCACATAGCTACATATTTACGGCTCGTACAAAGGTTACTGAAATTGTGCAGTGTTGGATGTCCCTGAGGGGTTCAGTTGCCCGAGCAATAAGAGCAGGAATGTGGTCCGTTTTCTATTTACGCTCTTGGTAGACTCAACTTTTGGTTCAAAGTGGCATATTGAGGATTCAATTAAACGGCTAAAGTGTGGGTCATAGAAAATCATAAATAATTCAGGTTTGAGATATAATTGCCCCTCGGTAATCTAGGTGCCGGCAATCACGTATTAATATCAACTTTAACAGCATGAAATGTATAGTAAGATTGCCTTGATAGATATGCAGGGAATAGAAAGGGAAAAGACCAAAGATTGCCAAATATAAAAGAAGGAATAAATTGAAACGAACGTATGATATACGTTATGACCTAAAGGTTTGAGTTGGTTTGAAAGGATCATTTAAAAGAACTTTACAAATTGATCTCAGAATACATTGATCTTATTTTGAAAAATTAATCTATCGGCCACGAACATTAAAAAGAACTGTGTTCACATTATCCAGTGAAATGAATGTAAATTGAAATCATTTGTTCTTCCTACCGGCCGATCAGTATCGATAATGCACTATTACTAGCAATAACGTTTATAACATGGACCTCTTCTATGATGTACTTAAAACCATATCTATGAACTGTGTTTGTGTGTATGAAAGGTAACAGACGGAATGAATTAAGCAATATTTATGCAAAACTACAAATGTATGTAGATTTGTATATGAAGGTCAGATTTAAATCTTGATTGATTTTCAAATCTTGATAAATGTATATCATTTTTATATACTTTTTGTTTCAAAAATCAAAATCTCTTTTTGGAATATCAAACTTTTATGTGAATTTAATTTCAATCGATCAACAGTAACACCTCACACATATTTACTTTACAATCTTTTTATAAAAAAAAGGTTAACCTCATTTCTAATTTATTGTGAATTATTCTATCTGTACATAGGAAATATTAAGAGAAATGGCGACTAACAATAAATAAAATACAGGAATACTTCTGATTCAAATAGTCATGATGGTTGCGAAATATATGTCTATTGTTTAGGGAGAAAATATACAAGGTCAGAACGATACAATTAGATATTTTATTCTCTTTATATATGGAAATGGTAATAAATTGTTCCCATTTGCATCATTAACTTCCCTAGCGGAAGCTATTATCATCACACTCCATGATGATCGTCTTAGGGTCTTCTATGAAGCAATCACATAGCTTCAACAAACGTATATTTGTAAGTTAATGTTCATGTTAAATTGTGTTTCAATAACTCTCGATTTTCTTTTGTGAATATTCCTATGTTGTCAAAATAAATTAATTTCTTAAAAAACTTTTTTTTATCTCATTGTTTATCATCTTCTATTTGTGTTCGATTTCGGATTTAAGTGGGTGTAAGTCAGCGTTTCCAGTTTAACGTATTTTGACGATTGATGATAATGATAGTTGATGATCTGCTACGAGCTAATGACAATCGGTGATGTGATAAGAGATTTTATTGCATCTGAACAGTTCTGATTATCTCGATATACAAAAACTGTATCATTTATGGCAACCTCATTGGAAGCAGTGATAGGTTATCCCCCTATTTCTACTTTTATCGCATCATCGACTATAATTATCACATATCACATCACAAACTGTCATTATCATCAATTGTCAAAATACCCTAAACTGGAAACGCCAATAAATGCCCACTTTATTTCTTTTGTCTTGAATCTTCTCGCCTCTGGAGTCCCCTTGAAGGAACAATGGCAACCCTATAAATTACTAGTCTTTCAAAAGTAATATCTTCAAACGCCAGGAAATATCCAGCTCGGTTATTTTCTTTATCCTTTCTATAAACTACTAATTGTTGCATTGTGTCAGCACTTCATTTGTGAAAGTCTGAACCTGAACTTTTTCGAAGATTTGAAAATTATTGTAACAAATAAAGAGTTCAATCATATCAATCTTTTGGGAAAAAAATATTCAATTTGTTTTGCAAAATGTGAAATAATTATTGTTTTTACAGAATTTGAATATCATACCTCAAGTCCCGGTCTGTCATCCTAAAGCAATATTTCTAAATCGTCGCGGTACATGGTCACCTATGTAACGGCTGAATGCACACATTTAACAACTCTAACAAATAACAAGTAAGACAGGATTATGTACACAGTTGTTTAATTAAACACTTCTCATGTTGCCACTGTTGTTCAAAGGTGTAAATCTGATCGAAGATTTTCGGGGAAGAAGAGAAAGTTTCATCAGTTGCTATCTCGTCGTCGTAGATTTGGGGAATTGGCGTCACTTCCGTCTTGGCACGATGGATCAACTTGGCCTTGATTTCATCAACTTTGAAGATAAAGTCAGGTTCAGGATGGTTGTGGTTCAACGTCGCTGACTGCAATCTGTCTCCACTAGTCAGGATATGAGCAGAGCCTCCAGCCTCTGTGCACTGACAGTAAGCCGTATCTCCCTTGTTCTGGTTCAAACGAAACTTGTTCTTAGCATAATACAGTGATCTTCCCCCACGAACGGACTCAACGAAGCGAACTCTGACCTGTACGTTTGCCATCACAATGTGTATGTCTTTGCTGTGAGAGTTTGCAACGTAAATATAGATGCGTTACTGTTTTCTTTATAAAATACATCTTCTCAATATACAAAATACGTGTTCTCAAATTCTCACTTTCTTGATAAATTATTTCTTCTCTATTGAAAAAACAGTTCTCAAAATTTTTTTTTTGCAAAACATGTTTTCTTAATAAAATGTGTCAACTCAATTAAAGCCTTAATTACCCCCGGTGTTTTGATAAGCAAGGTTAAGGATTAGGCTAAACGGTACTTTTTCCCGCACAGAAAATTACGCTTCGCGGTACATCCGAAATAGAAGTTTTAGGCGTCCCGGGCCGACACCCTTGTAAATACTTCAAATGTAACTATCTGACAAACAAAGGATGTCCTTTTAAACGTCCCTGCTATATGATTCTATGTGTAAGTCAGACTTTTCCAATAAAATCGAAGATTCTATCAACGATGCATGTATGAGGAAGACAAGTAATTTATGGATAATCAACTTCTTTATTGTACTGATAGCGACGTTTCGATATAGATTCAAGCAATTGGTAATATGGTTAGATACAGCATCATATACACAAGTTACGTATGGATCGAATAACAGGGTAACAATGATAACAGGATGAGGTAACAATAATATGAAAGGATACAGGTAGGGAAGCATGACAAGATGTGTGGGATTACTCCCCTCTGATTACAATCTCATTGAAATCAGTCCGAAACTAATCGCTCGTACCACGCAGCGAGGTACGAGCGATTAGTTTCGGGCTGATTTCAATGAGATTGATCTGATTAATAGGTAATCCCACACATCTTGTCATGTCAGATGTATGTATGATACTTCCGGACTTGAAACTTCTTAAATTACGTTTAGTAGTGTATTCACATTCTAGAATATATCACCAGTTGACATATTACTCTGAGTATTCTGTAATGAATAGTTAAAAATATACAAAACTTTCAACTCCTGTATCAACGATTATGTTTTGATTCCTAATTCTATAACAGCACGACACCTTTTTCTTTTATTGCCGAATGAACAAAAATCCAATACATATTCTGTACAAATTCTGCAAAAATATTGTAATGCGCAGTGAACGACTGATATATTATTCATCAAAGAGAATTGGAGAGTCGTTTGTATCGCATTAATGGGAAAATAAACTATGATTTGTGCCTATTTATCAATAATGATTGTATATTTGAAGAGCGTTCTTATTATGTCCATCGGACAAACTGCCGAGTAGCATTTTGGTCGTCCTAGCCGGATTATAGGACGTCGACCACATGCTCTGGCAGTCGATTTGGGCCTTAAAGAGCCACTCCGTGAGTTGTTGGAGTCATATATGCCAAACTTAATCAATGGTGTCATTTGATCGCGAAGTATCGACTGTTAGGAGTTGATAGTGTTTGTTAGGTTATATAAATAGTAGCCATGTATATTGGACGTGATATCTTCACCTCTGTGCATTTATAAGGCTGTTTTAGATGTTCATGGAAAACCAGTATTTGTCATATATGTCTTTTGGACATGAAAAGTTAAGATGTTTTGATTTTATATCACCACATATGACATTTAGGTTCGTATCAAAGGTAAATAATATGTTATGAAAATCACGGAGTGGCTCTTTAAAGACTATCACAATATAACCATTTTCAGATGTTCCCCTAGGAGATGGATCAGGCTCTTAACATGAACATAATGTGAGTAATCCTCTCAAAGGATATAATGTCACATGAATAATTTCCTGTTATGAACGGATGTCAAACCACTCAATAATGTGACGTTTGAGACATCTTCCATATTACATTTTTAGTTGTTTTCCCTTTATAACAGTGGCACTGTTAAGCTTCTGTTAGGTTATTACACGTCTACCATCTTGGTAAACGAAAGATATCATCCACAATGCCTCAATTACAATTATAATGAGTGGATTTGACGTCCTTTAGGAATTGTTGAGCAGTGTATACTTAGTTTGCGTAATTTGTTAGTGTGTTTTAAATTTTTTTTATTCAGAATGAATAATCTCCGCCTAAAGAGGTGTTATCAGGCGTTTGGAGTAGCTCTTCATAAGATGTACTTAATTCCATGACAGTATACCAAGGTGTATCAACACCAGAAGAGTCTTGTTATCAGAATGAGAATACTTACTCCTTTATTCGGAACCGGGCAACAGTGTTATATTTAGCATGGTATAGTGAGTGAAGCCGGTTGTCGAGCTATCGCCTGATTATTGTTTGTTAGTCTAATGATTATTTATTAATCTATTACTGTACTACCAATTCACATCTTTATTCACACAGACACAGACACTAACACACACACACACACACACACACACCTACGCGCGCACACACACACACACACACACAAAGACACAGAGACACACACAGACATATATGCATGTATATGATCATTCTTCTGTAGTAAATTAGTAAAAGAACAATAAAAACTGTAACTATTTTCAAGTACATGTATAGCATTTCATCTATAATTGATTAAGTAATCTTTGCCAGTGTTTACCTATTTGCATCGCTTTACGTTGATTGTAACCATGGCAACATATGGTTATTTGTTGGAGATTCGATCTACTACCATGTTTGAAAAAACATACGGCAATAAAGCAAATGGGGGGCCGGGGCATTCCATAAACACTTTAAGTTAAGTACAAATCGCTCTTTAAACTTACCTGCATCTACACCTCTAAAATGTCAAATTATTTCATTTTCTTTTTTTCCAATAATAATTGAAAAACAGCCATATAAATTTCATTGCCTTGTAGGAATGGGCTATGTTTACAAGTTGTAGTCCAGTAGAAGCTCATGCTATAAGATTCACATTTGTTCATCATGAAATGAAAGGTTTACAAGCCAAGAACATCGGAACATGGTGACAAAACTTGCCCGACCGGTAGTAACTGGTACTCACACAATTTGTTGGTTAAAGTTCACGTTTTAAAAATTGTAAGCACTACACGTTAATCGATCTCTGATATCTATAGCTTCACACTTCTCGTTTAGAAACAAGAAATAGGTTAACATTTCACTCTCATGCGTTGTCGATGAGTAGAAATATGATATGCACTATGGTGTATCGTACCAAGTAGAGAAATATTTCTATCGATTTTATGCATCCTCAAAAATTTTATATAAGTGATATAAAGTGCGAAAAATTTATGCACATTTTTAAAAAATTGATCCTTAGTAACCATGGAGCAATGGCGACGGTAAAACATGAATTTGCACTCATTTTGAAGACTTTGTAACTTTTTGTGGAAACTTTCCGAGAGTGGTGTCTCCTTAATTACACATTTAATTCCTTTAATTATAGCGAGTATAATTTTCTTTCGACGACGCGTCATTGACGTCATGATAATTTCTTTTACGCCATGACATATCATATATATTACACATAATGATAAAAGTTATGTAACGTGCTTGCATACCCTTTACAACTAAATATTATGCTCCGTATTGTCTATCAGGAAATAGAAGGTCACTTCGTGCAAATCCAAATAACCAGAGTTAGAAAGGGCGATATTCTGACAGATTTGGATTATTAAGTAGGTAATTATGACCGTAACGTAACCAGGCAACATAAAACTGTATCACACTATGATGTTATTACATAATAACAGGACAGCTTTCATGAAACTGAATGGACAATACTACCAATAGAGACACGAAGACCGTTCAAGTCCCAATCGATCAGAAACACCGGAAACATTGATTCTGACAAGGAAATCCGGAACCAAATTAGACATCCATGAATCTGGAATTGCTTGCAATATCATGCACTTCTATAGCCAGAGCTAATCGAAATAAGAAGTCCATCGTGCACATAAATAACGCTCAGAGCTGGTGAAAGATCAATACACATATTGCATACCATTAGATATAGTTTTGAATAAGGTTAATCAGCGCACAATATTTTTTCTAGTATAATGTATGGTTAGAAAGAGGAAAACATGTTGTAGAATGTGTTGAATACATGAACATTTAACAGTTTTAAAAGGGTGAAACTCCGCTAACGTTTCCTCTTTTTCTTAATCCAAACCAATATATATATATATATATATATATATATATATATATATATATATATATATATATGACATCAACAGGCATTCATACGCAGATGATACTCAGCTGGGATCGCTCTTCAAGCCTAAAAAATCTGAAGCACTGCGAGCAGCTCAGGATATGACATACTGCTGCCAAGATATACAGAAATGGATGTCTACAAACAAACTCAAGCTGAATGCTGGCAAAACAGAGTGTGTAATGGTTGGACCAAAGTCAAGGCGTCTACAGTGTGGACTAGCTACCTTACAAATTGGTGATGCAGAGGTACCATTGTCAGAGAGTGTCAAAGACTTAGGAGTCATCGTGGACGCAGATCTGTCCATGGATAGTCAGATCAGTCAGATAACCAAGACATGTTTTCTGCAGTTGAGAAACATAAGCAACATCCGGAAATATCTGACTAAGGAATCCACCACCATTCTTGTACTATCCTTAATCATCACAAGGGTCGACTACTGTAACAGTCTCCTTGCTGGGGCTCCTTCTGTACAGATAAAGCGTCTCCAGCGAGTTCAAAATGCTGCAGCCAAGATCGTGACACTCTCCCGAAAGCATGACCACGTCAGCCCGATCCTGAAGGAGCTACACTGGCTTCCTGTGCATCACATGATTACCTTCAAGATCCTCTGCCTGGCATACCAGTGTCTATCTGGGGAAGCACCTGCCTACCTAAAGGACCTCCTGTCCATCTACTCCCCATCTCGATCCCTACGCTCGGAATCCAAAATGCTCTGCAGAGTTCCAAATACCAAGTCAGTGCGATATGGCAACCGCTCCTTCTCGTTTGCAGCGGCATCAGCATGGAATAGCCTCCCAGAACCACTAAGAAGATGTCCTGATTTGACTTCTTTCAGACGTCACCTCAAGACCTATATTTTCCAACTCTAACTCTCTGACTATCTACTCTGTGACTGTGCGCTTCGAGCATGCATTACGCATGGAGTAATGCGCTATATAAGTGCCCTATTATTATTATTATTATTATTATTATTATTATATATATCCGCGGTTCGAGTGTGCGACCTTTTTTCTGCCTCTCCCCTAATGTACTTTCATAAAATATCTTATTATAATATATTATTGTATATATCGAAAGTACGTATCATGTACTTTACATTCACGTATCTATTTTTATCATTCATGTCTTTATTCGCCGACTGTGGCTATTTTTATATTTTCAAATGTCATTTTCATGCTCCATTTATCAGCCTTTTTACATGTAGCATTAATACGTCAATGCTCATGTTACATATATTTATATCTACTTGTAGAGGAGTTTGCGCCCTTTACAATAAGCCATTGTAGAGCTCCATAACTTAAATATTTATGGAGCTAGGGATAATTTAGTTTCGCAAAGAAACACAGATTCGCTATATCCTTAGATAAGCTACCATCTCTTCTTTGGAGTAAGGCCTAGTCTTCTCCGACATCCGAACGGAGCCAATAAATAGCGGGCTAAGCTCTGGTATCAGTAGTCTTGGCTTGATCCTTGCGGGGAGAGGTCACGGGTGGACCCTTGGACGTTGGAAGTGGATTGGTGAGGTTGATATTCCTTATTTCTCTGTACCTTTCTGGAGTATGTGATCACTTCCTTTAAGAACTTACAGTTTTAACCTTACCTTCCCTCCCATTATTTTATAAGTTCTACTATACCTATACTAGTGTTCTTATTCATTTACTCACTCAAGTAGTGATTAGGGATCATCTAAAGTACTGTGTGCTTGTTGTTTATTCATCCCTATTTTTAGTCCACCCGTGTCCCGACACCACCCTTGTATATTCGCCAAGTATTCATTTGTCTTAGTGATGCTATCTCGTTAAGACGATCATTAGCTTATCTTGTTGTTACAACGTCTGGGGGTATGCTAGAGTGATTCCCTACAGCTTGTCTATTTGTTTATTCATGGGTTGTTGACTTCTTTAATTAGCTGTTAACTCCGGTAGCTTGTTGCTGTACCCGTTTATCGTCTTGTTTAGACTGCAAATAAATCACTGGACTCACTGATTTGCTTCTCTCTAGTATTTATTGGCTTGATTATTTTCTTTTCTTATCTTTCTGTCGGAGAAACGGGTCTCCTCTGAATTTAGATATCTTTACACCGTGACAATATATATATAATGTAAGAAGTATCAATCGTGGAGAAGCAGATATGAAAGTATTAAAAAATACAGCGAAGATGTTAATCAACTTTCAAAATCATGACTTAATCTTTTTTCCAATATGCATATTTCTGCTTCTTCATTCGAAGCTTCTTCAGGGAATGTATGCTTGAAGCACAGCAGCAGTCTTATATAGTCTTCAGTGTATCTAAGTAACAACACAATGCAACACAAACAGAAAATACATGAAAATGTATTAGCCTTTGTGACAACCTATAACCCAAATAACATGGAAGTCTTTCCTAAATTACATAATAATCTATATATCAAGAGATAGGACAATCGTCTTGTTAGAATGTTAAACAACATTGCCTGTGTAAATATGAAATTTACCATGCATACAGTTCTTGTCTTTTCCGTAGTGCCGCTCTAGATCACGGTAAATTGTGCTGCTCAAATATACTCTATTTTCTTCATGGTTTTGATACGTTTAGAAAATGACGTCATTTTCTAGTTTTCGATCAGAAACGCGATTTTATACATTTATATTTCCAACACAGTGGACCAAATAGCATAAAATTGATACGTCTCAGGAACAGTTAGTTCTTCTCGATAAAATGAAACCATACATAAAGTTTGGCGCATGTGACTACAACAACTAACGGAGTGGCTCCTTAAAGGGACAAAAGCAGGTTGAAATTTAACAAAGGGATCTGACGGGAACGAAAGGGAACCCTAAACAGTTAAAAAACTAACGTGGAATGGGCGGTTTATCCAAGCGAAACCATTTCCCTAACCGATGATTGAATAGTGTTTACACCAAAATGAGCGCCAGCAGTATTTTCTTGATACACGATACTTTCTTCTACGGTCTATGGATAATCGGGTTGAGTAATGAGCTGTTTGACATCTAACAATAATCCATTTGCCATAAACATATACAAACTGGTGAATATTTGAAGAAATTATATTTTACAAAACGTGCTACTGCCCCTTTTAAAGAGCCACTCCGTGAGTTGTTGGAGTCATATATGCCAAACTTAATCAATGGTGTCATTTGATCGCGAAGTATCGACTGTTACCAAAAGGACACATTTTAAAGCTAATTGTTTTTTACAGTGACTATATGAAGGTAGAACGTCGCAATTATGATCGACAACCGGTGCGCGTAATTTTGGCGACTTCTCTAAAACAGCCGGGAGGGCAGTTAAGAGTTGATAGTGTAAGTTAGGTTATATAACTACACGTAGTACCCATGTACATTGGACGTGATATCTACACCTCTGTGTATTTATATGGTGGTTTTTTTAGATTTTCATGGAAATCCACTATTTGCCATATAACTGTCTTTTGGAAATGAAAAGTTAAGATGTTTTGATTTTAAATCCCCACATATGACATTTAGGTTTGTATCAAAGGTAAATAATGTAATGAACATCACGGAGTGGCTCTTTAACGGCAGTTGTTTCAAAGATGATTAATCACTAATTCTACATCATAAGGAGCAGAAGACAGCATGATAAATGCATTCACGAGTAATTCCTAATAGGAAGGGAATTTTTACTCTTTCAGGATCATTTAATGCCAAGCGACTGTTGTATTAAAAGCCTCGATGTGTTTCTTTTACTGGCGTTTCCATCAAAGGTTATCGATTAGAGACATCGCTTCCCTACCAGCACAGAATCTGGCGAGGAAATCCGGAATCAAATTACCCATCGACACGTCTGGCATTGTTGTTGATATCGTGCAGTTTTACGGATAAAGGATACTTACTAGATTACACATTAACTTCATTGTATCATTCAGGATTTATCACCAAAAAAACCAGAACTGGTAATAAGAATATTTATAACTGGATGTGCATATTATAAAACTAATTATTTCCTCATAAGTCTGATTTTGGCATATCATATGACATGTTTTGTTTGATTGCTAATTTTCCTGAATGCTGAATTTGTGCCTGTGTAATGTGGGTCGTACTGTATATGGGGCAATAATTCACAGAGGCCTTTACAAAGGTTTTTTTTAAAAAGTATTTAGGTACTATGCACGGGCTTCTTTGTAAGAAAGACGGTTAAAAAAGCTATATTAACTTTGCCTTGTTAATTTCAAATTAAACTGAGAATTATTGAAAAATATGCATTGTTATTATATTTTGTCACTTTGGACTTTTCTACTCCTATCTCCTGTCTATTAGACTGATTGCAGAGTTGGCAGAATTATGTTATGGATAAAACATAACCCGTGGGAATTATAGGCATTCAAGGATGTCTGCATGGCGGTTTACCCAAGGACCGTTGGTAGATTCGACTGTGAAATATCCTTCAAACCTTTATATTCCGCTGTTTACAGTGGTATGATTGATGGATTCGAGACGACATATCGCTAAAACAAAGGCAGATTAGATTTTGAATTGAAGTTATTTGTGATTGATAAGTATTATCTCTTGGACTTAAAATTGTTTTAAAATATAACATGTTATCCTTGAAATATAGATACATTATTATGAAGAGGGGCATTCCCGAATAATTTCCCCTCGGGCAGGGCAATATTAACTTGCATGTGTGGGAATTATTTCATTGATAACCTGTTTATTCACAAGGTACCCGCGAGAAATATCGTCCAGCAAGTGCAACAGAGTAATTTTACTAGTAGTTTATAACGCTGAATAACCTGACTGATAAACCAATTTATCGAAGTAACTTCAATTATAATCGTTTTACCAATTAGATTTCATCAAGTTCTAGTTATCTGCCTCTAATATAAGTAATCCGTGCCATGCCATTACACATCTACTTTCATGGCATTGCACGGAAGTGTTTTTTTAGACAGTCATTATGCATGATAATTTACAGAATTGTATTTGAATATTTTATTAGAATACCTCTAAGAGTTTTCCTTCGGTGCTTGATAGAATAATCTGTGTTTTGCCCGGGAAATGTTGAATGAATGAAATACATGGAATGGGATTTAACAAATGTTATTAGAGTATTTTCCTCTGAAGATCTGTAATTTGTCCCAGTATGTTTACGATAAAGACTTCATCCATTAACGAGAGACGATGGTATTCAGGGAAAGTACAGGCTAAACGCAATTTCCTCTATCTATAAAACGCACGATATTAGCATCAATTCTAGATTTATTGATGCGTAATTCGATCGCGGAATTCCTTGTCAGAATCTCTGCTACAGCGGAACCGATGTCCCGAATCCATTACGTGTTGAACGATTTTCTCGCAGTACACGGAGCGTAACATACACAGGGAACCAGGATGACCATTAACAAGAACACCTTTTGAATAATCTAATTAACACTTTCAAACATAGTCTGTCTTCCATTATAATAAGTTTTCTAAATTACAACTGAGTATAATTTCATATTACCTATGCAATCTTACTGTTATATATCAATATTACACAAAACTGAACCTGAACCGATTAGCGATAAGCGGTAATTTACAGAAGGACTCGGTATTTTCTACAAGTTAAAACCTTTCATACCGTTTGCATATTTTATTCAACAAGATACGGAATGTCTCATCAACTTGTTCAGTGACATTTTGTTAAACGGTAACAAAGTTTATGTACATTCAACCGAATAAGGTTGATAAGATTGCATACATGAATCAATGTTTCTATAGTGGACATTTTTTTAAAATCCTTTGTGTTCTTCCAGACACTCAAATTAACTTAACATCATTTTGTGCCTTCAAACAGACAATGTCTTTTTAAAAATAATTGTGTTAATTTTTTCATTATAGTACTCAAGCGGGACAATTTCCATTTGTCTAATGGCCAATAATCTGATAAAAAAAACTGTTGACACAACCTCATTATGTTATTTTTCCCCCTTTATTCATTGATAATAGGTTAGGATACAGCAAAATCCCCCTTCAATTCGTATCAAGATTGCATTTACGTTCTCATGATGTTCAAAAGGTCAATTTTGAAATCATGTTTTAAACTTTAAACTTTTCCTTTTAAGATAAATCTGACGTTAATTGTCTCTTGAGATGTCTTTAAAAGACACTTAAACCCGAGTTAGTACAATCAATGTTTTCTTTGCCTGAAGAATATTGAAATTCAATCATTTCAGATAATTCAAATTATCGTTTTCTACACCATCTAATGAAACGTCAATTTTTCTTGCAATAAACGCTTGCTAACTGCTAACACATCATTGAACTAAATCAAAAGATTAACAAATACACAAGTCATAAAACTGAATGTTTTTAAAAAAGTTTCATTTCTTCATGCTCCTGAATGGTCACATTTATATAGAACAAAAAGATTCTTTGGTCGAGTGGGTGAGCTGGTGTACCGGTCGGTCGTTGTTAACCTTACCTGACTCATAGGATACCAATGGAGATTTGTCTACATTAGAAAAAGAATGGAACATTTGATAGTGTATGCCTAAATTAAACAATGTTGACTATATCAATGAAATTTATGTGAATTATTGTAAAATTTTGAAATTGATATCAGATTTTTATTCCTTATTTTTATCCTTCCTCTAATTCACAGAGCTATGCGTACAGTTTTATTTCAATTTAAATTTTCCCAATAAAATATTAACAAATGTAACTTTTCATTTCAACAGTCGTTGCATTTACATTTTTCTTTGAAAATAAGTAAATTTATTATCAACACTATTACAAAATCAAACCGTCAAATAAATTCATTCTTAAAATATACATTTTGGTATCCAAATCAACTGTTAATAATAATCATATTATTTCTTTTTACTGGGAGGATGTTCGTAAAAGAAAAGAATCTTTATGAATGATTTATAAATATTTCTAACTAAAGGAGAACTTGTGCATGGAACAACCATAGTGCTGCTTTATAGAAGAAAAAGGCGAGCTTATCACGAAATGCATGATCAACAACTCATATAAACTGTTCAACGTCGTTTTCAAATTGTTTTAGCGATTCATGCAAAAGAGTTATGTTAACTGCGCCGTAACTGGGCAGATGAATGAGATTTACAGAGTTATCTCGGCTGGGATAGAAGAGTTAATTAATCAATCCTTCTCATTAGAACAGTTTCACTGTACACTTTTCTTTCTATTTTTTTTTTTTTTTTTTTTTTTTTAAATAGGGAAGAATTACATTTCTTTCTTAATCCGGTCTTATAATTAACAATGCGAAAAACGAGATCGCTTTGAATATCTTTGAGTCTCGAGACTGAATGCAAGTCTATCACAGTAAATCCAACGGGAGATAACTCTATTCTCTGTCTGATACAATTTCCGGTTTAGTCCGAAAGGATAAGGCGCTAACTTCGATGTGAAAGTTTGATCTCTTTATTCTGATTATTGTCCCTTTTCCGAGTTAAGAATATATTTGCATTCGAGAAGTTGATTTATTTTAGCAGGAATGAGCACGTTGTCAGGTACTAATTCGACATAAATTAAACATCTTTATTATAATATTCTAAAACGAAAACGAAAGAAGAAATCATGACATGTTTTCATTGTAAATTATTATTCCCCTACGATATATGAGCAACATATTCGAATTTGAATAATGAAATAAATGTTTCAAGAAAATATAAGTAAAGAAACGGTTGTTTATTCTATATAAAATGATGCATTGTTGTATTTTACGAGTGCTTCAAAAATCATTGTTTTCTACAGTAGATGTTATTTTTTCAAATAAATGTTTATAGACATTAAATAGATTTTTTTTTATAAAAATATATCAGTCTTATTAATAATTATATTCTTCAGAAATACAGAGCTATGATGTATTCATCTTATGTTTTAATTTGGTCCTAGTTTAATGAAAATCAACATCGTTCCTTGGAAGAAAAGTTTCAAAATAATTATTCTATAGTTGTATGAACTGTAGCCATTAGGGGTGTTCCCTCCATGATTGTCCTAACTGTATTTAATTTTTGTTTCTACTTTGGTCATAAGTCTTTATATTGAATACAGAATTGTTGATATACGTACATTATAGTTTAAAAATGAACAATAATGAACAAAATCTAAATGACTACCATTTTACTTGTTTAGATTCAGACTCTGACTCAGATGAACGCCCTTCATTTGGAGGGTTGGGGATGGGAACTTTCGGGAAGAGACCTTTTGAGGAAGTGGAAGAAGATGAGGATGGAGGCGGAGATCCGGATGCGGCGGAACCACACGCAAAGTTCATCAAGACTGCCCCAACTGTATCATCTCTTAGCTCAGACAAAGTTGGGAAAATGATGGTGAGTGCTGCATCAAATATGATTCAAAGGTGCAAAGACAGTTGTAGTTAAAGATGGCCAACTGTATGTCATCCCCTTTACTTCATTCAAATGCAGCTTTGATCTATTATTAGTACACAATAAAATCTCATGAGCTCATCATAAAGAAGTATCTAAACAGATTATACTAAAGTTTGTTCAGTGCAGAGGTGTATAAATAACTGTTTGAAATACAACATCCATAAATTCATTATGGAGTGTCATTTCTAAATTCCGATGCAATGGGAAATACAACATCCATAAATTCATTATGGAGTGTCATTTCTAAATTCTGATGCGATGGGAACATTATGAATATTATGGTTATGAACAGATGAATATTATGGTTTACTTTTGATATGAAATGTCTATCTGTGGAACTTTTGACATGAAAATCCATTGTGCTACAGGCCAAGATGGGTTACCAAGCTGGCAAGGGTTTGGGAAAGTTTGGCCAGGGTCGAGTCGAGATTGTTGAAGCCTCCAAACAGCGGGGACGTCGAGGTCTGGGTCTCCATCTGGATGGGCTGGAACCAGAGGATGTGGAGTGGAACTTTGACCAGGAAGAAGTAAAACCTTAAAACCTTTATCTAATGTTTTTCAATCACAGCTCTGTTAAAAACATTTAGACCATGATGTGCCTTTAAAATGTGTTTTTTGTGAAATTGCCAACTACTTTGAAGTCACTTGTATCAGGGTTTTTTATTTGTTTTGCATGAACTTAAAGTTTATTATTTTTTTGTAAGAAATATGTGAAGAATATGAAGAGATGAACATGTGATGTGATTGATATCAACAATTACATAATGAACATAAATCATTTTACACTGTTTTGTAGATTATTACAGAGGAGACAGTAGAGTGGTTCCCCGACTGTCATCTCCCGGTACCAACCCTCGAGGAGATGATGACATGGAAAGTTGTCGGTCCTGTAAGTAACAGAATTTGAAATGTATTTCAATAAACTCCAGAATAGCCATAAACCTTTAAAACCTTGAGTAATCTTTCACTTGGAAAGCTGTTCTTAATGAAGACAAGATTTTCTGGATAACAAAAAGTTCAAGAAAGAAAGAAAGATTGTTATCCAGAATAACTTTTCTTCCTAACGTATATCACTACTGAATTCTGTTTAAAGACTTAATTTTTTCTTATTTTGATGTATTTTCAATTTTAGAAATAAAGTTGAGTTTACTGTAGCTGGAATCTTAAACTGTATGTTTGTAGTCATTTCAGCTAAAATCAATTATAAATTGACTGTAAGTGTAAAATCTTATATGACCTGGTTTAGTAATGATTAAAAATGACATGTTATATTTTTTTTTCAGAAAAAGAGAACAATCAACGACGAGGACCAGTATTGTTCTGCTAAAGTTCTCAACATGATTCTCAGTAGCAAGGTGAGGGTTGCTGGGATTATTCATCATTCTGTGATTGCCAGTGAAATATCTTAATCTATCATCGGAAATAAACTGTGTCATCAGTCACTTGTGGAAATAACATTGGGACATTGTCACTAGTGGCTGATAAGAACAATGACCTGCCAACATATTGACATGCTCATGACGTCATATTATTATTAAGGTGACTGACTCTTTTAGGGGCCCACTCAACATAAAAGTGCTTCATTTATTAGAAAATATAATGATTAAATCATAAAATAAATAGAAAATTTATCTTTTCTCGACAAATACCATATTTATAACATCACGTGAAGCAACAATGATACATATTATCACAAGTGGCACCCCTTTTTAAATGTTTGATTAGCAGTTAAGAAGTTGCTGAGGCATTCATGGACACAATGTAATTGATGTCCTGCATTGTTCAAAGAAAAGCAACATTTTTAAATAATATCTATTGGCATTCACTCACAATGTCATATGTAATCACAAATCTTTTGAACATAGCAGCTGGATGTTCATCAATTTATTATCAAAGGGTGTCCTTAAGTCAAGTTGATTTCCTTTCCAGTCAATCTTCGACCACCTTGAACCGGAAGAGATGAGAAGGGCCAGGACGAGATCCAACCCGTACGAGACCATCAGAGGGGTCTTCTTTCTCAACAGGTGCCACATGCTGATAGGCTTTGTATTCCATTTTATATCTACAATCAAAGTTTTTAAATGACTACAAAAACTTCACCAAATCATTTCCTCTGACATATATGTTGTCATAATGTTAATGACAATATGAATGCATTTGTCTTTTTCAAGAGGTGCACATGCTCATTTTAACTGAGTTTGTGAGATTTTGATCTTATATTCAGCCACCAGCCAGTTTTTTTAAATTACTACAAACCCCATCCGAGGGTTTCTTCTGACATTGTCATGAAAGATAAAATCAATTGTGTTTTGAGTATATGTGGTCCCTGTGTGTGAACCAGACATAAAATGTAGCCCAGTTTTTGTAGGTCACAGACTATATATGCACGAGTTCAGACATTTTTCCAACCACTGTGGTCTAATGGTAGATTCTTTGCTGCAGTGTAAGGTGTATCTGATTTGATGCTATGCAACTTTGGAGATTGAGTACCATACCTGATAGAACTTAAGAACTATGTTGTCAGAATTATTTAGAGTAACAATTTAAGCCTCAGGAAAGGTTGAAATGTCTTGTACCAGTAGGACTTAAGACAAAATAAAACCTTAAGACAAAGTAAACTTTCAAAGTAAATGGTTCAATTTACGTTGAGGTGATTACATGATAGCACTTAATTCAGTTACCTGATAATCAATAGAGAACTCAAAAGCTAGGTATGTACATCTTTTTGATATTTCAGAGCTGCGATGAAAATGGCAAATATGGATGCTTTATTAGACTTCATGTTCACATCTCCAAAAACACCCGCCGGGGTAAGTATATTATCTTATGTATGATGTTCATGCTTGGTAGATTTTCTTTACCTTTTTGGAATAACATACCATAGTGAATAGTATACTATAGTGAAACCTTGATGATAAAATCTTTCTTTAATAATCCTTGAAAAACTTTCCTCAATTAATTCTATTGTTTTAACTCAAAAGACAATGTTTTGGTCAAAACGTTTGTAGATATTCAGAAATGAGTGAACTTAACCAAAAGGATATGCTTACTATCTTCAAAAATGTTTTTCAATTGACAAAATAATGTTAGCATAAAGAAATTGAAAATTGAGTATAAATCAAAGTTGTTCTATGATATATGTTAAATTTATGAGTCAAAATTGATTTTAGCTCCAAATACCTGAAATGTCCATTTTTATTTCTATCTAATTTTAACAAGATTGATTTTTAGTGGCAAACAGGTACATTTAAATCAATTATTTTTTCAGCAAAAGATGATTGGTTCCAACGAGCTCTTGTACTTTGCGGACATCTGCGCAGGTCCAGGGGGGTTTAGTGAGTATGTGTTGTGGAGGAAGAAGGGGGACACAAAGGGCTTCGGCTTCACGCTGCGCGGCAGCAACGACTTTAAGTTGGAGGACTTCTTTGCCGGGCCCAGCGAGATGTTTGAACCTCACTATGGTATGTTCACAGGGTTTGGAAGAGAAGCATTCCTTACCCATAAACTCAGACATCTTTATGCTAGAAAGCTTTCAAGCAGCAGTTGATGACTTGAATGCATGCATTTAGGAAAGATTAGCCTATTCATTCCAGTGAATACCTAGTCTAGTTTAACCTAGCACCTGTCATGCAGGGCACAGCAAATGGGCAAAAACTCACTCGCTCTTCCTGGTAAATTTGTAGTGAAAATCAAATATAAGGTAAAATATTTCTGCTAGCGCTTAGATGGTATTAAAACATGATAGAAACAGTTAAACAATAGTTACTCATGGTGATATTTTGTTTATTTTATGTTTGACGAGTAATAACACACATTCATGCAAAATGGAAAACAAAGTGTAAAGCCTCTCAATGGCACATAAGACTACAATGTTACAATAAATCATTCATCAGAGAAATGACAAACTTTTTGAAAGGGAAAACCCCTGACAGCTGATAGATCTACCCCATTAAATGGCTGATTATTGCAGGTGTGGGAGGGTTGGAGGGAGACGGAGACATCTTCAGACCAGACAATCAGGAGGCCTTCGCCAAGTTCGTGCTGGAGAACACCGAGGGAAAGGGGGTGCACTTTGTCATGGCTGATGGTGTAAGTGGGTTTCAAGAATAATGAGGGAATAGTTTTTATTCCTATATATTGTATGCATAATCCAGATTAAATATTCAATAAAATTTAAGGAAAATCCATGCTTGAAATAGTGATCAATAATTGTGTTTGAACCTAATGATTGAAAATCAAAATCACATAGTAAAAGGTCTTTTTAGAATTACTTGGCTTTATATGAAACCTCTTCAGTGAAATTTTAAGACTCTGCCTCATTTTGATAGCAATGATATGTGTATTTGGTCTGTCCGATATTCAGGGGTTCTCGGTGGAGGGTCAGGAGAACATCCAGGAGATCCTGTCCAAGCAGCTCTACCTCTGTCAGTTCCTCGTGGCCTTCTCCATACTCAGAGAAGGTTCGTACCTTGGATTATTCAGGGAGTTGTTTCTTGACCACTGCTTGGGCATCATGATGTTCAGCCTTACAGTTGTCCTAGATGTCTTGTTTCCTAACCGTTGCTGGTGTGTTATACTGTCCAGGCTATAAATAGGGTGTTTTTTTTATCTTTTATTGGAGCTGTCTCGGTCTAAAATAGCTTGATTGGTGGCATATTCTTATCCAAATTGATAGCATGAGCTGAAGAAGCTTATCAGTTTCTGTACATCAACAGTGCTTAGTTGTTGGGAGTGTAAGGTTCCTTCGCCGCTAATTGCTGAAATACTGCCCCAGTGGCACTAATCAATAACTTACTCACTCACTTTAAGGTTCAAATTCTTGCTTTTGTTTTCAGGTGGTCACTTTGTGTGCAAGTTGTTTGACCTGTTCACTCCGTTCAGTGTGGGTCTCGTCTATCTCATGTATCTTTCCTTTGAGAAGGTCTCGATCATCAAACCTGTCACCAGCCGTCCAGCCAACTCAGAAAGGTGGGTGTCAGTCTCTATCTTTAGCTCATCAGGCCTATTTAACCAGTTTGGGTTAAGGCATTGGCTGTTGTCAAGTATTTGCTATTGGCATTTGACTTTTACTCTTTTCACATTTTCAACTTTTCCATCGATCTATTTTGTATCTATCGAATCAATTAAAGGCGTGAAAAGTTCTTTCATTAAAACCTTACAAGATTTCCCCTTTATTTCATTGAGTCTAATTTGTATAAATTTTCAGAGTAACCAATTATTTGAATATCCCATGATATTTAATGTGTTGAAGTGGAAGTACCCATGATATAATTTTTTCTGAAGAATAACTTTTTCATTCCTTTCACATTATAGTGTTTAGATGTTATTGATTTTTTAATGTGATTGGATAAAGCTGATGTCAAAGTCTCTCACAGATGATTGCAGGTACATCTCTCTAAACTTTTCATAATAACATCTTTGTAAAAAGTCAGTACTAAACCTCAAGATTGATATGGAATTGTGTGAAGTGAAGGAGTTATCAGCATTGCCAGTGAAATATTTCAGCCATTAGCATTGTGCAGTTGTGTTCAGTATCTGTCTTTAATGATGGCAGGTACATTGTCTGTAAGTGGAAGAAGCCGAACGCTGAAGCTGTCCTGGAGTACATGAAGTCCATCAACAGAGACCTGTGTGTGTATATGGGAGCCACTTCCAAACAAGACATCAACGAGGTGGTCCCCACTCATCTTCTCATGGACAATGAGGACTTCTTTGACTATATAACCAGATCAAATGCTGAGTAAGTAAATCAGTTAGTTGTATCATTTCTAAGTGACTGCTTTTAAGGAATAAAATAGCCTCAATGATTATTAGTTTTGTGATGAATGAAGGTTTTTCCCTATACTAATATAGTTAAAATATGATGCCAAGTAGTTTTATTTTTTTGTTTCCAGTACATCTGTAAGTAGTTTTTAATATATTTGTTTCATGTCAAGGGAATTTTTACATTTGTCTAATGATGTGTAATTGATGAATCAATGTTATCCGAGCACAACCTTATTCTTTCATCTTGCAGGTTAGGCAAATTACAGATAATAGGTCTAAAGAAAATCCAGGTGTTCACCCAAAATGTGTGAGTCTTTTTTTTTTCTTGCTCATTGATGACAACATTTCTGTTTAAAACTTAAAAAGGAAACGTTAAGAGCAATTGAATACAGAAGAGTCATAAAACAGCATTTTGTAGCATATTGTTTTGAAAAAATGAATAATTTTTAAAAATGAATAAAATTTTGTGAAGATATTGATCAAATGAACCTTATACCAAAATCACCTTTCAAGTCATCTGAAATTCAATGAATTATGAACATCACCAACTTCAGCTTAGTTATCCTTATGTGTTTATCACAGACACTTCTAATGAAGTCATGAAGATTTTTAACAGCTGCAGATCCCTCACATTGAGAAACGAAATGATATCTTTTAATGGTTACAGAGAGTTACATGAAAGAAGACAGGCGGATGTGAGAGCAGATTGTCTGAGGAGGTGGCAGGTGGGTGGATATCAGACAAAACAAGGCTTCTTCAATCCGCTGATAGGTTTCTCAGCATGTGCCTCATATCACTACCAATTGCTTACTTATCACTTGTCTGAATTGGAGACTGGAGCAAAATCTTTTAAGGAAATTGTCCCTTAAGTGCCAGTATTGCTCAGTTTTAAGTCATTTCATTGACTAAGTATTTATAGTTAGACACATGAATAAGAGGGTATCATGGGATTGATTTAGTCTCAGAGATTGATATACCATGATTTATCTGGATGCTGTTACTAAGAGATTGTTCAAATGTTACAGAGATTTTTGGTGAAAGTGTTTAACATTTTTTCAATTAATGATATCCATCTTAAAAGCCTCCAGAAACTATATTATATTTTCATTTTTTAAAACTTTGGAATAGATTATAATTGAATTATTGTTTTTAATTTATCAGCTTTCTGTTTCAAATGCTGATGTAATTAAGAGTATTGTGCAAAGAGAAAGATGGTGAACAGAAATCTTACTTGATAACTTACAATGACAGATTCCGGATGAAGTACGGAAAGCGCCGACACGTCAAGACCCAGGAAAGAAATTTGAGGAACTCGTAGGGGTAAGGACATGTACTATTCCTTGATTGAATAGTTTTGGATTACAAATGATAGTAAGATAGAGCAAATGAGATGTTTGACATTATTTAAGATTATTGCCTTTAAGCATTATGAAAAAACTGTACAACCTCTATCACCTTTCAGCTATTACATATGAGAAAATACTAAAATCGTTGGAAAATTTCAAATGAATATAAAAAAAGGGATTATATGAAATATTTCAGGATGAACCAAAGGATTACTTCGAGCACACTCCAACAGCTCTGACCCCAGGGAGTTTACACCAGATTCACAGTGTTTACGACTACATGTGTTCAGTCTATGGGGAGGGAAACAGATTCTATTTGCTCGGACTTGGGGTGAGTGATAAGAAAACCTTTTTTAGTGAAAACTTTTAAAGAAAACTGTTGACACATTTTATTATCGTTTCTCATAGAATGTTATTGTTATCATGTACTCAGCGTTATTGGAGTTCAGCAGATTCAAACTGCTTGAATTTGAACATGGATCCATGAAAAAATTGCACATTGGTTATTGCTGTAGCAAGATTACTAAATAGTCCAGCATCATCTTAACCATAGTCATAAGTATAGCCATAGTCAAGACATGGAGCGATGTGTGTGTTTCAGAAATTACATGTGTACAAGTGGGATGGCCGAGGGAAGTGTCGGTTTACGAAGCTAGATGAGAACACGCGTCTCGAGTTGCCGCCTGATACTCTGCTGGAGGTCCAAGAGGTGCAGGAACTCAAGGGCGAGGTGAGGCCAGGGGGAAATTAGGAGACTTGTGGGTGATCTTTGTAGACTAATTTGAACTCTAGGGCGAGGTGAGACTGGGGGAACTAGGAGACTTGTGGGTGATCTTTGTAGACTAATTTGAACTCTAGGGTGAGGTGAGACTGGGGGAAATTAGGAGACTTGTGGGTGATCTTTGTAGACTAATTTGAACTCTAGGGCGAAGTGAGACTGGGGGAAATTAGGAGACATGTTGGTAATCTTTGTAGACTTATTTGAACTCTAGGGCGAGGTGAGGCCGGGGGGAATTAGGAGACTTGTGGGTGATCTTTGTCGATTTGTTGGTAAACTTTATAGACCTATTGGTGGACTTAGTAGACTTATTGGTGAACTTCATAGACTTGTTGGCGATTTTTTGTTGTAGACATTTTGGTGAACTTTTTAGGCTTTTTGGTGAACTTTGATGGAGTTTGTATACTGATTAATGAACCTTGTTGATGACCTTTGAGATGTGTTAAATATTGTATTAGAAATTGTATCCAATGATATCCACAAGATGCTCCCTTGTTGACAATGAGTGCTCTATTTCAAGTCATAAATGTTTTGTTTTGAAGTTGACTTGTTATCACATGACATGAAAATCAAAACAAAACATGGAGGGGGTGATGTAAACGGAGTCAAAATGCTCTTTTATATTGATAGTGTGTTTTCATAGACAGCAATTTGTGAATTAATAGATGCTTAGAATTTACATGGGAAATACACTTGGAGGTATAATCATTAATTGAGATGATTTGTTACTTCAATGATTCCAGGGCAGAGGTCAGAGACGTCAAAGAACATTACGCGTGCTAGATGCTTTGTACTTGTGTGGAAACGATGTCAGGAAAACCCATTTTAAAGAAAGGTAGGTTGAATTATGTTTATTTCAAAACCAATTCTTATTGAGTTTCTTATTGGTATTTCAACAGCCTGTACCATATTTTTTTAAACGTCTGGTGCAAAGTTGTGTTTATTTATGTATTTGTGTAATTACTGACAGATCTTAAGAATATTTGAGCCATTCCTTATTTCAGATTTGACAAGTTACAGAAGTTTGTAAAGGCAATAAGAAAACGTACACGGTCTGATCTAGCTCCTGTTACAGTGCCTAAAGTCTTCAAGCTGGAAAACATTGATCTCATATTTGAAAGGTAAGTTAATGCAAATTGATTTGAAATGCTTAAGAATGTGTAAATTAATTATTTTTGTTCTCAGTAAGGAATCATATAAATATAAAATTGCCTGATACTAAAAGAGATTAATTGACACTACCTTGCCCTTTAATTGAAAGTATACAGTCTAACACCAATATACAAGTGTGTCACTGTCAAGAATAATAATTCATTAAAAGCAAACCAATGTGTATTTCTAATAAGAACAGTTTTGTATGCTGCAGTCACACAGTATGTTGGATTCAATATATCTTTCTTTACAAGCATTTGTCTAAAGTATTGCACTTAAGCATGCAGGTTTTTTACAATTATCAAAAGTAAACAGGTTCTTATGTAAAGTGTAGTCATTGATGCTTAGCAACTAAACAAAAAATAAGGGACATTAAGAATTATTCCACCATGAAAGTGCTGGATACACGATTCGGATTGGTTGTTTTGTCCGATTCACAGGGTATCAATTCACGATTGAAGTTACTCTGTTTACCGGAAATCTGTTTTCAATGTATTAATACATAAATTGACTTCCAGCTATCCGACTGGTAACTTCAGAGTCGATATTCTGCTACCAAGTGGGATTAATCTCTTTCCAAAAGGAGTTAACCGTATTTGTTTTCGTGTGTTTACACGGAGAGAGATAATTGTTTTCATTTTATGTCATTTTTTTTACAAAATGGGGAGTTTGAGTGAAAAAAGTCATAAACTAAGCTTGCCGCTACTGGGCATGCAGCAGCATTCCTTCGAATACGTCAACAAAACAATGACGTCATTTTGCAAGCGCTTCTGATGTCATAAGCCCTATTACGACGTCATAGTGATTTACTGTTAGAGTCAGCTATTTGCTTCATAGGGATGTTGCTATCTTTGTTTGCTATCTTAATAAGAAAAAGTACTTTTTAAACAATTCGATACTTACATTTGTACTGCATACTATGACAAAACCATTTCGTGAACACGCAGTATTAGGTTTAACTTTGTTAACGGTTTTATTTAAGTTCAATACTAAGACTCAAAATCCCCGATGCAGACGAGTTCATGTTTGTCTCCGGAAGTCGGAACATTTTACACTGTGCATTTCGCTATGAAAAAGAGTTCAGCTTTTAAATCGTCATGGTAGAATGGAGATAAACCTACCGGTAGTGTGTTTAGTTTCAATTTAAAATTTACTCGCTATCAATCCAGTATAACATGTCTCTGATTTTCAAACACACTAGGTTTATCTCCTAAGTCTCCTAAGTATCTATAAATACATCTCATTAACTGGACTAACCATCAATGTGCTTTTTTGGTTGTTCTGAATGAGGGTAGGCTCCATGTAGTGCCAAGCTTTAATGCGATGTTTTGAGTCTCAGGCAAAATAAGGAATCCTTTCTGATTGGCTTAACGGCCAAATGCCACAGTTCAACAAGACGGCCTTAATTATCAGTCACATCAATAGTATGACATGATATTAAAAACTGTTCATATTTATATTAAGATTGGTTACCTGCTATCAGTGCAATTAAAATGCCACATTGTAGACGAAACATCACGCCATAGTATTGGTAATGATGTCATGTCTCCATGACAATTGTGATATTTTACCCTAGAGCGTGATATGAAAGATTTAAACTCCCACATCATTCCCCGTGTAGGAAACAAATAGAGATGATATATTCAGGTTCTTAAGTTTTCTTTAACCCTTGAAGTGAGGGTTTAATTCATGGAATTTTGTACTCTGACTCTTGCTCATGAGGTAACCCTGATCAAACTGTACATTGTTGATATTGGTGCAGGCTTGAGATGAAGATCGTGAAGGGAAGCGGTGGGAAGCCACGTCTCTGTTTCTGCACCGATGAGGGGAACTACTTCCACCCACAGGGCATCTACTTCATGAAGACTGTCAAAGGTACTCTCGCTTGTCCTTGCTCATAATAAAACATTTCTACAGGATTAGAAATTAGCATTTGTATAAGTTTGTACATTTTTTACCCAGGGCCAAATGTTACAATGCTCTACATGTTTTATCAAACTTTGGACTATTCGTCAGGAATGTACTGAAATTACCGGCCCTCGATTTGAGTAAGCCGATGATATTGTAGAACCTGAACATCTCAAAAGACATCTAACAACACTCTTTGATGTTGTGTTGTTTAAAATTGGCTTGAATACAAGCTATTAGCTCATATTTTTATGTCTCCAGCCCACCAGTTGGCAAGGTTTCCTTTGAAATATCAAATTCCTGAGCATGTGCAAAATAGAATGATTTAGTCCGAGATACCAAGACAAGTTTCTCCATCTCCCTTCTCCATTAGCTGTTTATTTGGTAACAAGAATCAAGGGCAGATAACATTAGTACGTATTTTCCTGATGAAAATGCCCAAGGATGAGACGTGAAGAATATCAGATAATTAAGTCCTGACCAAGAATGCTAACCCCCTGGTGTATTGCAGACCCGTGGATGATGGCGCTGAGCCGATCACAGAACAGGAAGTACTGGTACAACACGACTACGAGGGAGTCTCTGTTTGAGTGCAGAGCGGAGTGTATAGCCTCAGTGAGGTGTGTGCTTTCTCTCACTTTCTCACTGATAAATCACAGGATTTCGACTTAGGCTTTTACTCTTTATTTCTGAAAAGACTTTCAATATCTCAAAATTTAACTTTGATTTTATTTTGGGTCTTTCGAATGGCAAGTGTCAAAATTAAACATTATTGTTGATAATAATAATTTTTCTTCTTAGTGATAGGTTACTGTAAAAAAAATCTGTTTGCAGAGACTGTAAGCTGAAGAGTCTCCAGTGGGTGTGGGAGCGAGGGGTCAGAGTTCACGACAGTCAGGAGGACCAATCAGCAGACAAGCTATCGAGGGAAGATGTCATGAACCATGTTGTCAAACTCCTCAGTTGAAACTTCTGAATTCCATTCTGTGTTCACTGTCTTGAAGACGTCCAGAGCAAGGAGTGTCAGGATGCAAACAGTCAAGATATATCCTCAAAATATATAGATAATACTTGAAAGTTTGCATTTCCTCCAAGTCATTTGACAATTAAACCCTTTGATAGAGATCAGTTTTCATGTAAGCCTGTTCCAGAATTATTCTTGCTATACCTATCGTAAAACAGGATATTTTGATTGTAATCGAATCCACGACTGTAATATAGCCACACAGAAATGGTTTGGCTGTTACTGATAAAGAAGGTATTGGTGGATTGTGAATGTGTAGGTAATGATAGCAGATGTGTGTAGTAATTTTCACCGACATGAGTGGTTACATTGTGCTCTCTGGGCACTGGTTTCTTATAACCTCAAGTCTCATGTTCTCATTGGGTGATCGTGGGAGTGTTTTTAGTATGGAATATGAGTTGTATGATACGCTCGTCCTATAAAAGATCAGTGTTGTTCCTAGGTGATTACCAAAGGGGGTCATTTTAGCCTATTTTGAGCAGATGGGACCCTTTGATAAACGTATCCTTAATCTCAAAATATAGGGGATACCAAGCATAAAGGGTGGGCAAGTTTCCCCAGGACCCCCTCAAGGAACAACACTGAAAGATTAATAGATTACAGAGGAACTGAAATAAGATATGCCATCTATTAGAGCAGATATCGCAATCACAGAAAGTGCATTATAAGATATAAGGTTTCGGAACATGTGCTTGAAAATATACCTATAGGCATATCATCACTTTCCATTATATGTTTTTTAGCACTGATTTTTTTATTGTTGTTTGTTTTGTTTTGTTAGTGAAAAACCATGTCTTGTCCGACATTAAGGGACATAATAAGTAATCATTAAATATAATGTGTATTTAAGAAATGTAGGTTGAATGTCAATATTAATATAATCATTTATAGAAAAAATAGGTTTCAAACCCATGTGAGTACATTTAATCAATAATTTATTATTCATCTTCATTGATACATAGTCCAAATTGAGCATTCATGATCCGTCTCTCAGTAAATCTTCCTTGTGTTAACTTTGAACAGTGAAGCATGTGTAAAATCATCTTTTTGAGGTACTTTTAAAGATAGATGTATATCCAAACATGCAAATTTATGCAAATAAGTTTTAAAAAATACTTTCATAGTGGTGAAATAATTCATCAGTATTCCTGATGATTGCAACATCAACTCAACAATACGAGTTCATCAATACAAGACTTTTTTTAGGCGATTTATTATGAGGGCCATTCGTAACCACAAGAGAGGATATATCTGGATAGTATTTACATGATATATAGCAATATTTGATATTTTTTAGCATGAATTGTTTTTTTTATTGATTTTCACACACGCTATTTCTGTTATCAAAGGGGCAGTAGTATGGGGTTTTTTCAGGTAAACAAAGGGATTTCACAAACATTAAAATATAAATGTTAATTTTTTTTTCGCAAAATAGAAGCAGTTCTAAAATGAATGAAACATGTTTGGTTAATCTTTGCGAATCCATTTCCATACTTGAAATGATTACGGGTTGATCACACTAAAATTGCCACAGGCAGGTTTTGCTTGATTCTTGCTACCATCTATGAGAACAGATAATTGGGTTGAGTCATGAGGTGCTTGACCCTCTGAAGATAATTCATTTGGAATAAAAATACTTTTATTGGAGAAATTTTAGAGAAATTAAATTTAAAGTAAACATGCTACTGGTCCTTTAATCACACAAATTGCAATAAATTCAAACTTTTGTTGTTGACACTAATCTTGCAGGTTGAATGCTTAAGGCTTAATTATTGTGGAATGGCTGGAGTTTAGTATTGCTTCTGTTAAACAAAGGAAATTTCAGTCATTTGAATTCTTGTTTTTAGATTGTAGAGTATCAAGAGGAATGTAGAATTGCTGACATGACATTTCAATGACACTTACATGACAAGTTGTCATGCTCATGTAAATTGTTATCAGAATACATCGTCTTTAAAATTGGCCCTAATATACAGAACTATAGGTTGAAATGTAAAAATCATCCACTGTGAACATATTTACCATTGACTTCTCTTAATAAATATTTTCGTGATTTTTTGCCACTAAGTATGATTTGATCTTTTGGATTATTTGCAAAATGATTTCATTAATTCATTCCATACAAATTGTTGTCATTTTAATGACTTTGTAACATCATATTGTTGATATTTGAAAGTTGAAGCATTCATTAAATATTCCTCATATCAGTAAAGTTTTATAATTGCTAGTGCAATAAATATGCTATGTAGCAGATAGTCCACCAAGCTGTAGTGTCATGGCATAGAGCAAAGGTGTATATCTATAAACGTTTTTGCATAGAGGAGGAATATGTCCGAGACATGAAATTACAAATCATGAAAATATTTGTTTGATTATCTATTTTATTTAACGCTTCTAACACTAATGTACACTTGATGAGGTAGTCGGTTATTTAATCTTGATAATCAGGGTATTCAAACATTCTAAACTTCAGTTCTTAACTAATACCCTGGATCAAAGGTATTATTTCATTACCTCCCCTTACTGTCTATATGAAATCATCCGTTACCACTTGGCTGTCCAGTGTACCAATCAAATTGCTTTTTTCATGACACACCTCAGCCTCATCCATATAAGCAAAGGCTTCATCGTAAGATATAAACTGCAAAACTGTTTTTGAATAGAAAAGCCAACTTCTCTGAATGCAGGGAGTGAATGCTTCAGTCTACATCTTTCAAATGATTTAGGTGAATCTGTTTGGTTAGTGCGAGAGGAAGGCTCAGCAAAGGGAGGTAATAAAAGGTTTGCTATCGAGCATCCCTTGGATCAAGTTTATACATTGAGAACTATCTGAATGTTTACCCTTGATTATCAAGTATGTTGGTGGATAAAATAAGTAAATGTCATTTGTCATTCATTCTGTACAAAGTGAATTCATTTTACAAAAAGGTTAATATCATTAATTAAAGTATTCATGTCTAAGTACAGATATTTTGTTATTTTTGTATGAACAGTCTTATCCAATTGTAACTTGTGTTTAAGTTTACTGTCACAATCCATCTTACAGTTGCTTAGGTATCCTCCCAATTTCAGTTATACAGCGGCATCAGTTTAGTGTACACAAAAAAGTCATTCCCGAATCAATCAAACCATCCCATCCCGTTAAGAATTACAATAAGAATGGAAAAGTATAGGCTGATCACAGGGACTCCGTTCACAAACCTCTGTGGTGATCGTAAGTAACATAGGTATCCTTAGTTCTATGATGTGCTATATCAGTAAAGGTAGCTTTGTGAAGGGAGGCCCAGGTCAATAAGGGTGTGGGTAAAGGTGTGGTTTTTGGGAGGTGGTCTATGATGAGGGCACATTATTGCTTGCTATCACCTGTCAGTAACCCTTCCCATTTTCATATTTCCATGCGGCATGGCATGGAATGTTGTCCAGCACCCATCCATCTGTCCGTCTGTAAACTTTGCACTTCTTCTTCAGAACCATTGCCTCTGAATTATTGTGTACAGACTCCTAGACTAATTAGGTTTCTAACCTTATCTGAAAGGGATTTTGTTTTTATAGATTTGGTGACCCTGTGACCCCTAATAAGGACCGCACGGACCACACCCTCAACACCCTAAAACCTATTTTTATCTTCTCCAGAACCAAAAGGACTTGAAACCTTGTGTACAGACTCCTTAGCAGATTGGGATTCTAAATTATATATTTGTTGAACTTATGAGCCTGATGAGGGCCACAGGAGCCTTGCCCTTAATTTTTTTTTTCAATTTACCTTCTCTAGAGCAAGAGTCCTAGTATACTGAAAATTTGTGTACGGACTCCTTGGCTAATAGGGATTATGAATAAAAGATTTAGTGACCCTATATGAACCCTAATAAGGGCAATAGAGGCCACACCCTAAAAACCTGTTTTCCTCTTTTGTTTTTCAAAAGAAAAGGCGTAGAAAACAGAAATGTTGTGTACATACGCATAAGCCCATGATGACGTTAATAAATGGATTTGGGGACCATTTATAACCATTTATAATGTATATCATAGATAGCCTGATGCGCTACAGAGCAGTTGGCTCTATTGTTTATTGTCGCTGTGCGCTGTACAAATCACAAAAGTCGTTCATAAATATTTACAAAGATTTATTAAAGACAATACAACTTTATATTTTCCCCTTAAGAATGAAAATTGTGATGTTTTTTAACGCACGAAATATATTTTATGAGTCATAATTATGTCGTTATGGATGTAAGGCAGACATAAGGCAAAGGTGAGCTCAGCTCACATTCCCCCGCCAGTAGTTAATCTTGAACAATTCAGGAAAAACGTGTAACTTCCCAATAACAATTTTTCCAATCAACGCATAGAGTTTTCAAGTTATACCCATGAAGTGGAACACCATTGAGTTTTGAAGGTCACAACAACACCACAAATGTAACATCAATAGCAAATTCGAAGTTTCAGATACCTTTCAAGCTAGGTTCCCGGCGGACACGAAACAAAGTTATGAAGTTTTGCTTTTCCGGTTAAGATCTCAATGTTTTGACCTCTGAAAAGCATAATGCCACCACAAAGTAACATCCTTGCAAATTTGAAAGATGAAATTGGCTAGTTATGGTACATTTAGCTGTCAGGACTTTTGACGAAAGACACTACACCGCCACAACATTCATACCCAATTAGAATTTTCCGATTAGTGTTTTACCCCGAAAACGATTTCGGACGGTCGACACGGGAAGCATTGAATAACCTCAACTACGTAGAGGGGTTTTAAAGAGTATTCATCATTTATTCAATACAAAAGTAATTACCTTTATTTTGAACTTATTTTTGAACACATTGATTATGATGATGTTGTTGGAGAGACAAGGCAAGTGAAAACAATTCAATGAAATATATTTCAATAAATAAAACTGTAATGGTGATTTGAATGACACAATAAATTATCTTTGTCGTGTGAGTGTTTACAAACTGAAATCACGTAAAGTTGGAAAATTCACTTCAAAACAAACTAAGTTTATTACAACCTGATTTTCAATATTTAGATATTTTGTTCATATGATAATCCACATAATGTTTTTATAATTAAAATGGGATAGTTCTAAACTTTCCGGATGAGTGTATATTGATACATAATTGATTGAACATTATCAATAACGATGATTACCATGATTCCGTGTAACGTATGAACAATTACAATTAAAGGGTCACATACAGTAAATGAAAAACATTTACAATCATAAATAGTTTGGGTTTCCATACTAGATAACTGATCTGGAGTGGTCCTTGTCCTAACTCGTTATGTTAAGGCTAGAAAAAGTTCGATAAACCATTCAAATCTATTTATGAAACATCAACGAATGGTGACATTTCAGCATCTCTTATTCGTCACAATAACACTAAGATAGACAGTCAATACATAATATAAGTAGTTGTAAGTAGTAGTACGCGAATCATGACATTTCAACATTATACATATGTCGTTTGTCACAACCAGTAAAAGGGAAGTGATGCGATGCATCCGATAGTTTCCCCCACTATTCGGGCGTCTAAATGCACATTACGATTTAAAATGGAATGTCTTGGATAAAGATGAAAACATAGACAAACCTGTTGGTTTTCGAACCTGCCGAGACAATTGAGCGTTCCATAACATTAGGGACAATTTCATACAGTAGAATTAGGTTTTGGTAGCTCTAGACTCGGGGAGGTTTTAATCTTTGCAAAGCTCTTTTTTATATTATGCCTCTGTGAAATCTTAAATTAGTACACTGCATATTGACACAGAAATAATCTATTATCTACAATATTTTTAGAAATGGTTATGTGGGACCTTCTCTCTCACGACTTTAATATGGTTGTTATTTAATTATTTCATAAATTGGAATCTCTTTAAACTACATGGGATAGTATTAGAACTTGTATTCGAGGCGCATTTAGAAGTGGTATTCATTTGAACAGCAATAAGAATCCAATTTAATAAGGGATTAGCATTTACTCGGAAATGTTGGACTTTCACAATAAAGACGATGTATCCAGAAAATGGTGCTGTTCATAATAAAGGTGTATTCTATAAATTATCGTAACGTGTTATTACATTCTCTCTATAAATAATTGGCGTGTACCATTCGAGAAGCCACCATTTTGTTGCATCAAGCCATAGATTTCTTAATTAATTGCATGATACCGCCCAAGGTTGGTGCTCGTATTTATGTATACAAAATAATGACGAGCGTCATTCGTGAAGCCAAAATATTCGTTGTATGGCTTTAAGTAACTTGGTTCTCCCCGCATGATGAATGAGTTTGTCTGCTTCTAATTGACGGTATCAGGAGTGTGATACGATCCTCTGTGTTCTCAGCGAGGCTTCAGAGCACGGAACACATTAATTAGATACTTCAAGGATAATGTTCAAAAGCATGGAACACCCTGGCATCATTATCACCGAGGACAGCTTCCGATATCCCAATTATACACACAGGTGAGTTACGAAAATCACACCAAGGCAAATACTGATTTTATCTGAAATTATGTTATGCACGATAATGATTGAAATATCACTATCAGATGTTCCAAGTAGAAATGAAATGTAAAAAGGTCGATTTCAATCACTTGTGGATGTTGGCTAAAAGCGATGTTTGCATCATTCGAAACATCTTTCATATAATCTTTTAAAATCTAAAATAATTCACGTTACTGTATTTTCAATTCCGACATGTTTAAGGGCCGTGGCATTGTTTTTTTTTAATGAATAATGTAATCTCATCAAGCGAAAACGAATGTTTTTAACTGCAAGACTAGTATTTACTGAGAAAAAAAGTTTCAAAACGAAAGAACCCTGATCGGTAATGTCAACTCAGTGATCAAACAGTATTCACATCAAAACGACTGCAAGATATTTTGCTTGATACTTGAATATGTCGTCTACATCTCCGGTTGTGTATATTGATGCTCTGAGCCTCTGGAGATGATAAAATTGGCAGAAAACAAATTGGGAGGAAAACTTATAGAAATAAGTCTTTACAAACCATGCTGTTTCCTCTGTATGTTGTCATTTACTATGGACCCTGGTTTTGTATTATTGACATAAAGACGTTTCAAGTTGTCAATTTAGGACGGAATAGATTGTACCCTTTTGTCGACACACTTGGGTGTTCCAGGGCATAAGAGATACAGTGATAAGGACGGATTGTTTCTTTAGCTTTAAAACTATCCTCGTCGTCATACAAGATTCTCCCACATGCATATGCATTTCTTGTTATTTTTCACCGTGTAAACCGTATAGTCATGGAAACATCGAGCGGGATTCGAACACGGCACTTCCGGGTGAAAGTCAGACACCGATTCAGCATAAAGTTATCATTCCGGCTGAAGCCAGTAGGAATGCTCTTTTCTCATCCCGCCAAATATATGTAAACGATGTCAATCTTGTAACAATGGGTTGATAAACTCTATGATTGAAAGCACATAGGGTCGCAGTTGTCATATTTTCATAAATGTTATGACTTTGGTAATAAATTGCCACATTCTGGACTAAGGATACCTTGGGGTCCGCATGATTTCACTTTTTGTCTTTAAGTGCTGAAGACAATGTCTACCTTTTAAATTATCTCTCACCAGCCTTTAAATGATAGTTTATTATTGTAAAAGTTAATCTATTCACTATTTTTGTTGAATGAAATCCTTTTTATCAGTAAACAAGTAAGCTGTAGATAGAAACAAAGAAATTCTCAAAACATCTAAGTTGTCGGAAAGTAACACATTCACCTCTTAAATCTAAGCCAACACGCCATTAGTGGCATTTAAGTACTCTTAAATTACTTTCTTTGGACCTGTAGTAATAAATTAATGTATAACATATAAACCGTTATAAAGCAGTGTGCCCTTTAAAGTTTACCTAGTCGCGGGTTAAGGGGGGAGGACCTCCCTTTTTGGAAATTGGTATTTGAAAATCAGCCGTAAAACCGTGCCCCGACCCAATCGACTCTCTTCAATAGATGACTCCCACCACCACCTATTTCAAAATTCTTTGATCCACTCATATTTGTAACCACGTGTAGACTGTGCACAAGTTACAACACAGCTTGTAAGGCAATAACTCATTACTTGTAATACGGTTCTCGTCGTATTCTGTTACACTAGAAAAAAAACGTTAACCAAGCCCGTTGAAAAACAGATGTCCTTTACGACTGTTCGGGTCAAGAGCCAAGCAGTCAACCTTCTTGCCAGTCGAGTTTATATTGTTCTCATTGTCTTAACGAGGCTATAACACTGTGATCCAAACCTTGGTGAGTTTGCCTGGTGGCTATTCCTGATCTGGCCTATCCTCTTTGACGTTCATTACAACGTTCTCGCGATCCGTCGTAACATGGTTAGCAGTGTTTGTTGGTATTCCGAAAATCTCGAGCAGGGAAATCCTGAACCTCCTGTGGGCGACGAAGTAGAGGACGGGGTTGTAGGCGCACTGGGACTTGGCAAGCATGGTGGGTAGGGTGGACGCCATGACGCTGATTGGGAAGCCACACATGGACATAAAGGACATGACGCCATAGGGGAGCCAGGCAGCCAAGTACATGATGACAGAGACGAAAACCATCTGAAAAATATACTGTGGAATATATGCTACCTTTAAAAACCTTTTAATCATGGATTTGGGTTATTGTTACACGTATTTTGATTTGATTATCTTCAGCACTTTTCTAGTATCAAAACCATCAAGCTATAGAATAAACAATAATATTCCCGATGGGAACACCACACCTTTGTTGTTCTTACACAACAAAAAGAAAACCGTTTTAATTTCTGGAGAGTGTTAAAGAAACACAAATTAAATAAAAGATATGTGGGTACTTATAATTGCTATAGAACAGGTGGAGGCATGGTCTAACTAGATATTTGGTATTAGAAATAGCATGAGTAATGACCGAAATGACGCTGTACTGCATCAACTCTTATAACGGAATGATAATAAGCTTAGTGTAAGAGGGGACATTAATCAACATTGCTCAAATCTTTTCACGAGATGAACACGCAATATGGAATTAGTTTCAAGCTTCGAACTAACGCATGGACACGAAAGAAAATCCCTAAAAGCCTAACACCCACACAACATTTAGCCCCTTCTGAATACGTTTTTTTACAACAAAAGGCTGGAACTGTGCAAAACCGGAATGGTCTTAGTAGTAATTGTTTAGAACCTTCTGGACGCACTCCGACATACTGAAAACGGAAGCGTGCCCCCGAACGTTAGAAATGCTCCTTCTCCCCGTTTTGAAATTGGACGGCGTACTAACGTAGTTACGGGATTGCCGTTCTTAGATTTTGATCTTACTATAAGGACGAGCGAGGATGTAGAGCACTCGGGTAAATCGATTGCAATACATTTGAAAGGTTTCCACAACGGCCATCATTAACACAATCATATGCAACTCGTCCACGATATGTCCTCATGACTTGTTATTTCATATATGTTCCAAATAGAATTAATTGTTCGCAATAGGCCCCCCTTACGTTCTATTCTTTCTTAGTACGTTTCAGAAATTCTGACACATTTTTGCTACGTTTGCAGCACGATATGAAGGGACGTGAATGAATACATGCGGTTTGATACACAGTTAGATAAGTTAAACATTAACAACTGTGAACTGGTAGTATGTTAACTGTTGGTTACCTTCAACTTTTGGATGGAATTGGATCAACAGTACAAAAAGCCGTTTGACTAAAAATAGTTCTTAATGAATAGGAATGAATGAAATAATGAATGGAACAAGTATAATGCAACTTTGAATATCGACTTCTTGGGAAGGGTACAAGAGCTGGTTTGGTAAGGAAATTTATTTCTTTTGGCCAATCTTTTTTGTCCACATTATACTAGAAGACTTGTTCTTTGTCTTATCTAAACTGAGAAGAGAAGGGTATGAACTCTGGATATGTGTAGTAGAACAAGTAGTTACACACTAAGGAATTTGAACAGAGTGAAAGCAAGAAGAACTCTCTGAACATCGGTTGGTCAGTAGACACATGGGTTAGAACAGTATTGTGTGTATTAGAACGAGATACGTCTAGGTGTGCGGATTAGAACGAGTTACGTCTATAGTTGTGCGGATTAGAACGAGTTACGTCTAGTTGTGCGGATTAGAACTAGTTACGTCTAGTTGTGCGGATTAGAACGAGATACGTCTAGTTGTGTGTATTAGAACGAGATACGTCTAGTTGTGCGGATTTTAACGAGATACGTCTAGTTGTGCGGATGAGAACGAGATACGTCTAGTTGTGCGGATTATAACGAGATACGTCTAGTTGTGCGGATGAGAACGAGATACGTCTAGTTGTGCGGATTATAACGAGATACGTCTAGTTGTGCGGATTTTAACGAGATACGTCTAGTTGTGCGGATTAGAACGAGTTACGTCTAGTTGTGCGGATTAGAGTTGTGCGGATAAGAACGAGTTACGTCTAGTTGTGCGGATTAGAGTTGTGCGGATTAGAAGAGATACGTCTAGTTGTGCGGATTAGAGTTGTGCGGATTAGACCGAGATACGTCTACTTGAGGACGTATAGAACTGGCTGATTACGGAATTAAACCTGAAACCTGAAAACCTTGTGAGCACGAGATGAAAGGGCAGTATTATCCGATGGGTTATACAACTGTTTGAGGACTGGGTAAGTGAAATGGACGTACAGAGATCTGTTTATCAATGTTGAATCGTTGTTTGGAAACCTAGACGTAAATGTAACCCGTATCTGTCCTGTTCGATTCATATTTGGTCGGATTAGGACATAGTAAAAACAAATATGGGTTTAAAAAGGATAGTACGTTAAAGAGGCATTCCGAGATTTTTAAGACAATATGTTACTTTCAAACGTGTTACATGACATACATATGGTATGGATCGAAAACATATGATATTCTCAACTTTAAATGATGAATAGAAAATATTTGTCTCGTCTAGACCAATACCATGTGTACAATCTCCTCGAGTGTAAATATAAAATTTTATACTTCATGATGAGATATATGCCTTCATAGCACTCGCCTAGCTAGAAATATCAAATGTTATGTAACATTCCTAAAATCGTCCTAAATGACGTTCCTATTATATAGACAATAACTAACGAGTGACGGGGAATGACAGATTATCTTTCCCGAGTTATATTAATTTCGTAATTCTCATAATTATTAATATCACTCTTCTTAAATTACTCTTTTTGATACACTCATATCACTAAAACATATTCGGAGACAAAAATCACACACACACACACACACACACACAAATTCACAAAATATTTTATCTATCACATATGATTGTAAATTATTGATTTCGTTTAACTATCTCTACCATGTTACATTATTATGTATGTTTGCAGTTCATAGGAATTATGTGCTCCTTCATGCTGAATATATTCTTATCTTACTAGGTATCCATGTATTGGAAATATAATCCATTTCTTGTCATACTCACAACGTGTAAGAATAAAAAAAAACTGGTGTACCATATGACCTGTTTAAACTAAGCTACTTATGAGCAGCCTATATATACTATGAGAAATATTCCTAGATCAACGAGCAAAGACACGAAAGAAATAATCTCACTGAAAGCAGATAAAAAACTATCCCTAACCACACACGAGATACGATTTATAGTTTTGGGAAGATTGTAATGAGACTAACCCTTACCCTATGCAACATATTATAGTTTTCATGATGTAAAAGCTCTTGTTTGTGAAATTTCGTTAACCCTTTTCTATCAAATACATTGGGTTCACTGTTAAGTAGAAGTGTACAAGCCGGGAGTGGAGTTTTAAAGAGCCACTCCGTGATTTGTTGGAGTCATATATGCCAAACTTATTCTGTGGTGTCATTTGATCGCGAAGTATCGACTGTTACCAAAAAGACACATTTGAAAGCTTGTTGGTTTCTTACGGTGAAAATATGATGGAAGAAAGGATCGAAAACCGGACACTGGCGCGCGTTAAATAGTCAAACGTAAGTTTGGAGACTTACCTAAAACAGCCAGGAGGGCAGTAAGGAGTTGATAGTGTTTGTTAGGTTATATAACTAGTACCCTTGTATATTGGAAGTGATATCTACACCTCTGTGCATTTATAGATTTTAGATTTCATGGTGAACCAGTATTTCTCATATATATGTCTTATGGATATGAAAAGTTAAGATGTTTTTATTTTATATCACATATGACATTTAGGTTCGTATCAAAGGTAAGTAATATGTTATGAAAATCATGAAATGGCTCTTTAATACGAACGGTTACAAGGTAGAAGCTGTTGACTCTGTAAACTCAATTGAGGTCCGGATTACCCATATAGCATGTGCGCAGATATTAATTAGATGTTTGCGTTTACAGTGTGAAAATCAATTAATCATGATATACCTTGAAAGTAAAATCAGTATTTTGTTCAAAAATCATAAGTTTACACAGATAACCTCATAACAACAAAGTTATGTTATTTAAGTATTTCTCTGCTTTCCAATACCTAAATGTAAATAATCAATGTATTTTATCTTGAAATCGTGGTTTATTTATTCGTAAACATGACAACTTCTGCCACGACATAAAGCCATTATCAACCTTGATGACCCCATGATACTTGATAAATAAAATTCACTACAACAATACCACAGGTTTACATTACAGACAGTTTATAACGGACTCCCGCGTCACAACAAAGTTTACCTTTGTAGTTCTTGTTTCGATGTTGCCAACAAGATGAACGCCATGCGCTGCGGACCGCATTCCGGTCATATTTTCACGGACAGGCACCTTCCCACTTGAAACTTGCGAGTAAGTTCTACAGAGGATTCGCGCATAGGCTGTCACCATGCTAACAACAGGGATCAAGAGGATGAAAACGAGAGCAACGCTCATATAGATGACCGCTACTTTTTCCTTCGATGTCCAGTCGAGGCTGCACGTGGTTTTAAAAGGTTCTGGGGCGTAACTGCCAAGTCCGCAAAAGGGCATTAGAGCCCAAAACAGCGCATACAGCCATGTACCCGCTATTATGTAGGACACTCGTTGTTGGGTCAGTATTCGCTGAACTGAAAAAATTATATGTATACATATATATGCATCTGCAATGTGAAAAGTCTCCAAAGCACGATGTAATCGCGTCATTTAATTGACAGTTCCACACTGACCTCCCTGAAGTTTCTTGGCAAGACTGCACCACGACTATATGGCTACTTTTGAGGTTATTTCAAAATCATTTGAAATACGTTTCGTTTTGTAATAATTACAGTTATGTCATTCATCAACATACTTTGGGGGGTTTGATTCATAGTTTAATATAAAAATTTAATTCGTGTTTTAACTTGCACGTTTTTGTTTTTGAACGAGGTGGTTGGTCAAAAAATCAACATTTAACCAAGAAGAACTATAGACTGCTTATACAAGTGAATAAGTGAGTAATGGGAAGTTCCTTCTACAATAGTTGAGTTATTCAGTTCATGGATGAATCAACACAAAACCTCATCAAGGTTCTTGAAAACATAAGAAATATTGAGCGGTGCACCATGGCAAGAGTGGGTACATCGTATTCATGTATGGATTAAACAGAAGAGATAAATATACTCACTACACGTTGTTCTGAAGACCGTGATGTACCTGTAGAGACTGACAGCTACGTGGGTGATCATGGTCACCAGAACACACAGGTAGCAGATAAAGCCATAGAAACTGCACCCTATCTCACCGAAGGACCATCTGTAACAACGTTGAATAATCGTCATAGACATGAAATCCAAAGTTGACCATTTTTACTGTACTGTACTAACTTCAAACGTGGAAATTCTGAAGCTCATTGTCTACAAAATAAGTTTCTCTTTCGGTGGCAACCTTCAAAACTGTTTCATTCTATGACGATTTTTTAGGTTTTCAAAATCCTGCCCGATTCCTCTGTAAACATGCACCAGGAAATACACAGACAGCAAATTTATTGCTTTATCATCAAAGCATTTTAGTTCATTTGGAGAAATCACAAAAATAGTTGTCATTAAAAAGGATGTTGCTCTGAAACTTTTTGTACAAAAAGAAACATGTTATTGGCCTAATTAGCATTTCAATTTGCACACTTCCAGAGATAATGACCTTTCACTTCTAGATATATTTGTCCTTCCAATCCGGAGAAATAGGTCCTTCACTACCGGATATATTGATCCGTTACTTCCAGAATTATTAGTTATTCACTGTCATAGAAAATGGTCATTTACTTTCTGACTTTCGGAGATATTTGCTCCTCGATTCCAGAGATGTAGAACTTTCACTTCAAAAGATATTCGTTCTTCTTTCCAGAACTTTTTGCACATTACTAACAAACATATTGGTCTTTCATTTACAGACTTCATGGCCCTTAAGTTACAGATACATCGGTCTTCCACTTCTAAAGAGTGAGTGAGTGAGTTTTTGTTTAACGCCACTTGGGCAATATTTCAGCCATTAGCGGCGTGACTTCTAAAGACATTTGCCCTTCGTTTCCAGAGATAATCTATTGAGATATATGAACGCTTCACTTTTATAGATATTGGTCCTTTGCTTCCAAAGATATACACCTTTGTAGACTTCAAGTGAGACCGAAATAACCTCTGCTATTGACAACAACAATAGAAGTTGTATTGCAAAATTAATTCCTTAAACATTTGAACAAATGGTAGCAATTTATGGACGTCCAAGAGAAGTTAAGATAATAGGACATTTAACTAAGTTTCCGATTCACTCAAAGGAATGATAAAGTGTGGACCTGTACGAATATTAACAATTTCTTGCTTTCAATAGTGAATTAAGTTAAAATTGAGAGAGGACCACCAGTTGAATAGCTATTACCCCTCTATTGGATATAATGATATAAGTCTTTACCTGAAGGAAAAGTTTGAAATGACGGCGAAAGGGAAACCAAGCATTGACTCGCCCAGGTTAGATATTGCTATGTTGACAACGAAGAAATTGATGTGAGTCTGACGGAAGAGCCGGTTCTTGGCGAAGAGAAACAGAATGAGTGAGTTACCGATGAAGGAAACCAAACCTGGAATACATAAATTAACAGATCATGTTGAAGTTTGTAAAATATGCAACTGAAATAGTTCACATCGTGGTCAATACTTGATACAATTCCATTATTCAGCAGAATTCTAATTCTGTGTGAAGTACGCCATGATTACAGTGGATGTACCTTGTTTCTAAGATTATTAACTTGAGACGAAGCTTTAGGACTTTGGTCACGAATAACCCAGAATCTCAATGAGACGCCGAGTCCGACATTGTTAACTAATGAAGTGAAGGTCTAGATTCGATCTTTAGATTAACTTCTAAAGCTAAATTCAAATTGTTGATAAATTCCTAGATTTAGACTTATGTTAAGATCAAGGATTTATGACACTGGATTTTAATCTAGATTCGAACTTTGCCTTTAGTGTTTGCATTGATTCAACTGTTTTATCAAAAGACATTTTGTATTGACTTGGTTCTGTTTTATACATCCAACCTACCAACAATTGTCATGTAGACGCCCATGATGATGTAGCTGTTGTTGTCCAAAGTGCCTTCATAGAAATCCACCGACTTGCTGCTGTTGTTTGCCATGATATTACGTCTTGATCTGATGAAAACGAAGATGAAATATAGTAAACATACGTAAAAACTTTAAGCATACCAATTCCATTAAGTTGAACTGTAACGTCATAAAGAAGAAATAACAAACAGCTCTTAAAAGGTTTACCATTTTGCCTTTGTACACTCTTAAAAATTGCAGCCTCATTACCAGCCTTCTCTCACTACGCTCAAAATATCATTGATAGCGGTTTAAATATATATATATATATATATATATATATATATATATATATATATATAACCAACCACTACTGACCAATACATAAAAGAACATTAATTACGTCAGCTGTATGTATAGGCATGCAAAGCATAAGCATATAATTTTTTCTACTTGCTTTATAAAGTCTTTCTTTTTGTGCTAGACCATAGCTATTCCATCACAAAACTGAAATGTTAATCCAATAGTTTTTGCAAATAAACAAATCTCAATTTTGTTTAGCATAAGAGGAACTGAACTCCTAGTGTTAGGGATCAAAAGGGCCACTTTCACTTTTTAGATCACACGAATCCTTGTTTCACTAAATCAATGTTATCGTTCTGATTTAGGGGATTGGATAAATTTCTACTGAAAAGATTGTTGGTATAATATTTACAATGAAAGAACCAAATCTGTATTAAAAAATGTTACATTGTTGATTCTATTACTCGAAACAGTTGGGTGTTTTCCCATTTCTATTTATTTGGATAGATATAAAATTGCATTCGCGGGACCGCAGGTTTATTTTTCTATCAATACATATCGAAGCGGGATAGAAGGAACGAAAAGGTGAAATTTCTGTTATTTCCTTTTCAGAGATCAAAACGTATGTACATTTTTTATTTGAAAGCTATAGCATTTCGCAGGAAAAGGTACTTCAAATATGCCATCGTACGCAGGGAGATTTATGATGAAATACAGACATTATAAATACATTGTAAAGTTTGGTACAAATGTGAATACCAACCCAAATAAAAGTGAACGTGTACTTACATACAAATACATCAGAACAACCTGTGTATGTATGTTATGTGCATGTCGTTAGATTATTAGGTGGAATTGATAATTTAAATTTATATATGACTATTCCTTTTTAATGTGAGGACCGGTATCATTATACATATGTGGGATGTGGGATATGCTATGCATATGATTTGTCTATGACATGAATGCATCTTTGTATACCAGTCATATGTTTTGTATCTGTAAATATTGAAAGAAATGTGTATATTTATGTCAATTGTTCTTATATCAATACCTAACGAGTTAAGGACTAGTTATGAAAAGAGGCCAAAGGATACTTGAGACTAAATACCATAACCTATTGTGTTACATATATCTAAAATGTCAATGTCATAAAAAAATATTTTCTTTAATTTAGTATTCTGTGTTCATTACAGCTCTGAAAGGTTTAATAGATTTACAATACCTTTTATTACTAGCATTCACTGGGATTTTTTTCCGAGTTCGAATATGAAAAAATGAACTACATTTCTTGAATTAATAAGACGATTAATTTTGGTATATAAAATGGTGTTCGAACAAACTTAACATTCGAGGTCATATGCTTTCTCATGTTCATGTTGTGAATAAACCGTACAAAGATATAATAAAATAGTGGATGTTTATCTAGTAATGCGAAATATATTATTATGAAATTAAAATCTTGTCTATAGACTTTATTTCTTATATTTTGATAAATTAGGATATTTACTAAATTTATTGTGATTAAGTAGTTCAAAGACATATGATCTCCAAATAGAATACTAGAAATGTCAACTTAGTATCTGTAACTTTGAACTTTCTAAACATTAACAGCATGAAGTTCAAATTTGTATCTTGCCATATCAATAAAAGATACTGAATTTTAAATTGTTTCAATATAATAACATACACTTAGAATGATAGACATAAGCTATCACTGTTAAATATGTCTCAGTTAAATTTTACTCCATAAAATCTTAGGAGATAAAAGAAAAAATCAAACATACATAGCCGTGATAATGTAGTTTATAAGCGTTTGCATGACCTGTTAAGTCAAGGAAGATATTTTCTGATGACTAAATATATTTTTCTATAAGATTCAAAAGCACTTTAACTCATTTTAATCCAACTTAACTTGTTATATATGTTGTATTACCTGATATTTGAAGGATATATAATTTAGTTTGGTATAACATCCACCATGTACTGTATTGAATATCAATACAAATTACACACTTAGAAGATATTTTCAATAAAACTGCATGGATAAAGTTAAGATATTGCTAATTAATTGGTAAAGTTTACATATATTTGGTACTACATTGGTTACATCTCCAAACAGTACATTAAATACTTTTGATCTTAAAAAAAGATTTAAGAAAAACAGCATGTCGACCAATGTTGCTAACATGATAGGGCAACACTGATACAACTATCATCAAGTTAAGATATTAATACATATTTATGGCAGTTTTCTTATTTACCCAGTTTGTAAACTTTGGTGAATAATGTAATAAATTGGTTTTAGTAATTCAATATTCTTCTACGTTTTGAAAACAAATTGACTAAGAAATAATCAGAACATTTGATTTTATATTCAACTGGAAGGCCAATGATATCATGAAGGAAAAGGAAATAAAATGATGACGATGAGCCCTTTTTAAACATATTTTCAGCCATAAATACCTTTTTAGTATATAGCATCACACATTATACCAAGTGTAGACAACATCGTCATATGCCTTTTCATCGTGCTTAAATGTTATAAAATCAATATTCTGAGCTTGTAGAATAATTCAGCATCCAATCTTTTCCGAAAGGTGAGAAAAGCCAGTTGGTGCTTAACAGTCGATATGTTGAATTAAGTTCGAAACGTCTGACTTATTTAAGCCCACTTATTGCCACTTATACCAGAAACAATCCATACCAAATATATAATAAAATGGACATAATAATGATTCGTGAAATATACAAGTTCAGTAGTGCATAAGGAAGGGTTTATATTTGTATATATATTTGTCAACTTTTTTTTTTGTAGGGAATGTGACATTTGATACTCACACAGACATAAAATATTATAATTAGCATCCACAACCCCCAATATGCACTAAGTTCAAATTTTGGAGAACAAGTAAAAGGAAAAATTAAGAATAACCAAAGTAGCAAAAGGCACCACCCATGCACTAGATCTAACCACATACCAGGTTAAGTAAAATTATACTTATATATTTTTATTTATAAGTTGGATAATTACCCTATCCCCATATGCACAAAGTTAAAATTATTTCCATGGAAACCAGAAAAATGTTTTTAAAATTGAGTAATCAAAGAAGCAAAAGGAAACACTCCATCACTAGATCTAACCACATACCAAGTTTCGTAAACAAAATAATCTCTGTTTTTTTTAGATATTGCCCAGAAAAGGACCTTATCCCTATTTGCACTAAGTTCGAATTGTTTCCATGGAAACCAGAAAAAAAATTCAGAATAACCGAAATAGCAAAAGGCACCACTCAACCACTATACCTAACCACAAACCAAGTTTCGTAAAAAAAATATTGAACACATTTTGAGATATGGCCCAGAAACTGACCTTACCTCCGATTTGCACAAAGTTTAAATTGTTTCCATGGAAACAAGGGAAAAAAGTAATATCAGAATAACCAAAATAGCAAAAGGCACAATACTAAGCTTCTTAGCACTGACATGGCCACTGTCATACCGCCAGTTGTCACAATACTGAGCCGCATAGTACTGACATGGCCACTGTCATACCGCCAGTTGTCACAATACTGAGCCGCATAGTACTGACATGGCCACTGTCATACCGCCAGTTGTCACAATACTGAGCCGCATAGTACTGACATGGCCACTGTCATACCGCCAGTTGTCACAATACTGAGCCGCATAGTACTGACATGGCCACTGTCATACCGCCAGTTGTCACAATGCTGAGCCGCATAGTACTGACATGGCCACTGTCATACCGCCAGTTGTCACAATGCTGAGCCGCATAGTACTGACATGGCCACTGTCATACCGCCAGTTGTCACAATGCTGAGCCGCATAGTACTGACATGGTAACTGACAATACTTTTCGAGAGATGAAGAAGCATTAAAGTCAATTAAGAATGGAACGCATGATCACATGGCGTAAAAGTAACTCATGGCATGCCCATCGTATACAATAACTAATGGCATGCATACAGCACATAAAATAACTATTTACGTAAAAGTATCTCATGATTGTATAGTGGAGTAATGCCAAATTTTTTTTCATACCAAGAGACCATAAAGTCATCAGCCATTTCAATACGAGCACTGTACACTCACACCTAAATAAACGCTACCAGTAAAATGAAAGGCAGTTTAACTCACAAGTGATAAATACGCTTAAACATTGAAACAATATGTCTCCAGTAGCCAACTAAAGTAAGTTTTCTTGTTTCTTTTAAAACATGCACAGTTATCATAACCATATTATTTAAATGTCGTTTATTTGAACAGCACGTGTTATTAACAGACGCAGAATCCTTGATATGATGACATGATGAAAAAATAACGAAACGAAAATCCAAATCCTATTTTACTTTAATTTTTTTAAAGTAGAGGTCATTTATAATTTTGGTCGTGCAAGATATTTTCAACAAAGAGATACTTAACTTCTTTATGCACTTTAATACTAAAATAATGCTAATACAACTTACCTTCAGCTCCAACAAGCCTAGCTACGCTACAGCAACAATGCAGTATGAATGATAGCAGTGAAAGAGAGGTGACTACGTGATGCGTTAAGCCGCGCCCCTTGATCACGACTAGCAACTCGATGGTTAAGTTGAAGTCACACTACAACAAATTGGTGTAATTAAGATTCGGTAGCAAAGCTAACAAGGACACGAACGAATCACATAAAGCAGTAATCAATGCTTATTAATGAGGATAGAGTAGAGAGTTCTTCATATTCTTCATATGTGACTGAAAACTCATGATGTACTTTTGAGAAAAATCAATACTAGGCAATGTCTCCCCGGCAAAACGTAAATATCATCATTTATAAGTATTTTTATGAATCTCTTAATTGGATGTTCTTTAATGTTATAAATATTGTACATCCTCAATGTCAGTTTGTAACCCTTAAATACTGTCAAAATAATAATATAAAACAGCATTTCTCAAAAGAGATTTTTCTCGACCGTTGTGCACATACCATTAGTGTACGACTGGTGATTGGTATTACTCTGTCAGCTTGCATAGATTCGTATACCTTGAAGCAAAATAATTTATTGTCCTGATGTTAATCCATGGTTATATAGGCACTATTGGGTTAATACTGAATAATGTTTCACCAATCCGCATAAGTGTGACTGTAACAGTAAGGCTATAGTATAACCAGTCAATAATGTAGTTATATTTCATATTGCAAGGTATACACGAATGGAAGTCTGTTTTTGTTTGTTGCTGAGCCAGGTCCCGGTCATGAAGCAATGTATCCACCGAAATATGAATCACATGTTCATATCTAATTTTCAAAATACGCTAAGTATATTAGAAATGAAAATAAACCCGAGGTCATCATTGCGAAATTCTTGGAAATGTATTAGGATGAATTGCATAAAGATGGAAAATGCATAGAAGGGAGTGTGATGGGAAAATACGACCCTCCACTTCCGTTGTCTGCAGCCGCTCAACAAGAGTTTGTATCATTACTAATACATTAAATGCATATATCATGTAAAATGGTGTTAACTTAAAATCGGCTTATTAAAACAAATCCCAAAGTTACGATCTTTTAAGAAGATTAAGAAAAATCATATCCCAATAACATACTTACAGACGATTCTACAAGAAGTTATTTGAAAGAGATTTATTCAACATTTGGACCGAAAAATTAGTCGAAAATGTCTTAAAATAATTAGTCATTGCTGACATAAGAAAATCTCAATTTTCTATTTTTGTCCCATTTGGGAATGCCCAAATTGTTCCTGACATACCACAATGTTGGCCTATGTATATGAAGTGTAAACCCGACCCCATCATAAACTTATCTAAACGTTTTGACTGTAATGCATTTTGAATTGTAAATAATTAAAGTTTTAAATAATTAATGATAATTTTACATAAGCAATCTTACAATTTAGACAAACCTTTGTTCAGGAGATGTACATACAAATTAGCTCAATGCATACGAATATGATTTAAGTATGTCTTGCTAAAAATGTTTATCTGTGGAAGAATGTTAATTCATTGAGGCTGGGAATGAATCCGTGCGAGTGGGTTACAAAAGTGATAAACGGACGAGTGAGGAAGTGGAATAGTACAAATGAGTGTATGATGGGGTAGTTATGAATAGTCAGCTAGTGTAAAATACGTGTGATAAAGTGTTAAAGTCAAATCGCCCCAGCCAAATTGGTCAAATTGCTCCAGATTTTTGGTCAAATCGCCAAAGATTTGGTCAAATTGCCCCAGGAGGGTAGTCAAATTGCCCCAATGTGTTTTAAATTATTAATTATGCACAAGTTGACATCTAACTTTCATGTTTTACCTGATTTGACTTGTACCCACACAGAGTATGGATTTAGGATTTTTTATGTTCTTAAAACAAGATCCAGGTTACCATTTGTCATCAGTTTAGTTCAAATCGCCTACCTAACTCGCACCTTTATCTCCCAAATTCCTAAATTGTGCTATTTTTATGTTTTCAATGATAAATGAAAAACGGCCATATAAATGTCAGGACGTCGAAATTCTGCGTACATTTTACATGTATATTAGTTAAAAGTCCTAATTAATAATACCAATCCATATTTACATTTGTGTCTGCTGTAAATAAGTTATAAAAATTACGTTTGAGTCATTGACGCGTGTCACTGTCCGGTTTTCGAACACAAATCGAGACTTTAACCTGTTCTAGTGTCACTATATTAAACTCATAAGCACTAAGATGGAAATAACCACCACCTCTCGGTAAAATAACACTATAACACTATAACTCTGAAGTTTGGCATATTTGACTCCAACAACATACCCTACGGTCCTTTAACGTAGTACCGGTGTAGAGATAATTATCTGAGATAAATAAAGATCTAAGTAATATACGAATTTTCTCAGCTCCTTTTCCGTGACTAGTATGTTTATTAGTATGCCTCGCCTTATTAAATATGATCCCTAGAAAAATCCTTTAAGACTAGAACTGTCAATGAATATCATCATTTCCGATTTCTACGGAAACAAGATTAAATATTTAACTTATGGAAAGGTCATGTGTCCATAAAAAGTCTCCTATATATACTGTACATGTTAGCTACAGAAAATTTAACTAATTATCCAACTATGATCCCTACTTTTAACTTTTGACAAATCGACCTTTAAATGACTTCTTTGCGCTTATTGATAATTCAGTTTGCTTTTTTTTATTTGACAAGCTTTTATTTTCGTGTTGACGAAAGACGTAGTTGCATCCAGCTTTCCATGATTGTTATTTTGTTAGCGATATGATGCGTCGAAAACGTCTATCCATTTTCGTCCGCTTCAGATAGAAAAAAAAGAAATTCTATCTTATAGGCAATTCCCACAGCTAATGTTTTTAATTACAAGGGGTAAAAAGTTCAACAAACAAATATCTCATTAAGGCTTTGACTAGAAATATCCCCTAGTCGTCTCTAATTCACTCTTGGTTCGCGTGATACAAATGTTTTTTCAGATGTTAATATGACTAATTACTATGCGAAAGGAAAGTACAGTTAGCCCTTTGACTGCCATGATTGATTGATTCAGTCAGTGCCGGAAATATTTTATTTTCAGAATTTACAATACATTTGAATAACAAGAGGAAAATACAATGAACAGTTTTATTGAATCCATTGACCGACAGAATTGGTGTGAAAAGTCGATAGGAACTTGTATTTCTGAAAATAGTCCGTTCTAGATGGAACATTTTAAAGTGACACACAGAATGTTTCATTAATGTTGTATGTGCGTGAAAAGAAACAAAGTACCATTTGACCCGAGGTAAGTTCAAATCGCCTTTCTAAAATTTCATTTCAGTGTAACTCTATATAAACTGTCAATATTACATTTTCTTGTTTTCAATGAAAATCGAAAAAACGAAAAAATGTTAAGAAGTCGAAATCCTGCGTCCCAATTACATGTATACATTTTATGTGACTTACTTAACCCTATAAACCCCTTTTTGTTTTAATGTCTTCTGATAAGATTCCAAAATTACGTTTCAGTAAATGACGGGCGCCACTGTCCGGATTTCGATAATAAATTTCGACTTTTACCTGTTTATTGTCACCGTTATGAATTGATAATCACTAAGATTCCTATTTTCAATGTTTCTATGTTTAATAACATCAGATATACAGTTTGACATATTAGACTCAACTCTCTCGCCCTTTAACAATCACAGCTATATGATTTGAGGAAAGGAGAATTAATAGTTGTCATTGGTCAAATGTGTTATCAAGTACGTTTTATCCTCCGCAAAACAACTCCCTGTGGTCCATGCTACCAATGATTACAAATTGCGCTTCATTATCTAGGTGTCTCTACACCTCCGATGAAGAACTCAAGATTTCAGATTGACAAACAATGATTTTGGATGTTAAAAGCAACGAGTTAATTATAGGTTAAGATGTAAATTAGCAGTAGGTTTGTGAAAATAATCCATTGTTTTCACAATACCTTGACGTTGGCCTCGTGGATTTAAAACAGAGCTCAATTAATAGCATGATATTTGATTAGAGACGTTATAATGGGAGCGGCAGTGTAAAATAATTGACACTGATAGGGGCGATTTATAGGCTTATATCTGTCATATTATCCAGTCATTGCCTGATGTTTTATTTACTTTCCTTAACAGAAAAAAAACTATCTCTCTACGTAGAAAATCTTATCTAATGACAGAAGCTTTTTATTTATACCTTTAAGCCTCATAATTGAATTGACCTTATTTGTGCTTTATTTGTATTTTACAGTATACATATTATTTAAAAACCGGTCATTGGTATTCATAAAGGACATGAAAAATTTTCAATATTGACATTCTGTGAACGGGTTGTAGTTTATAGCGTATCATATGACATAGCGTTTGACGATAAATAATTACCCATCATAATCATTACCTGATACATGTCGCCATTATATATTCATTATCAGAGAATGAGAAATAAGTATGTTATAATGAAGTGTAAATAAGGCCGAATAAATGAATACACATTAATTGTTTTTATCGAGCTTCCTACGTAACAACCGTCTTTGATACTTACATCAAATACTAATTTGATTCAAACATATTGTACTCATGCAGACACAATCCATGAATAGATTGACCAACAATCTCCGAAGAGCTTAATTTAAGAGTCCTCCAATTCAATTACATAACGACAAAAAATATATAAAGATATTACAGATAAACACAAAAATTAACCGAGATGACAAAATAACGGGATATCACCGCAAAGTAAGAAAACTTGTTATGTATGAATATTAATTCGTTTGTTTGACGGTCATTAAAGATAAACTTATGAAATGTCAAGACGTTCAGATTTCAATATCAAACGTTGAAAAGATGTTAATATAATTTGTTCAGAGCACTTCATGTGAGTGATAGACATCCCTGAAGTACAGTGTTGATACTCTAACCTTTTAAATAAAAGAATTATTTTAAATTACTTTTTTTCAGGTAAACATACAGGATATACATTGTCACATATAAGGACACACAAATCTGATATACATGCAGAATAATAAATAAATACATACATACGCTTTTCATACAGAAAATTTGTAAAGTGTCTATTCGTTTGTTCTAAATTAAATATGTAAAATGGACCACAACTTGGATTTGACTTTTATACGACAAAGAATTGTGCAATCAGCCACAAATGGTATGAGCTATTCGGTCACTCTGGAGATTAAGCGAGGTGTTCCTGCTTTATTACAATAGCTATCAGTCAATGTTAAAAGAACACTGTATACCCATTGACGGGTTGAAAAGCTCCGATATCACCTGAAATCGCATGGTCATCATCTTGTGCATTATGTTCATAACGAAATCACGAGTAATACCATTAAGACTGCGTTTTGGCTTAGACCAGGAGTCAAATATTCGAAACGTCTATGTGAAATCCCGAATGTGTGATCGACAGTATCAAACAGTATTCACTATCATGCATTGTTTTAACACTTAATCAATGCAGTGGAAGTGAATTGTTTTCATATTAAATCAATATTTAACCTAATTCAACATATAAGGAATCTGGTATTTGAAATTGAAAATTCTGTCAATTTCCTCATAAAAATTTTCGATAACCTCACTAGGCACTGACAAGACGACCATAGACAAATTTGATAATAGTTATTGAACACGTGTAGAGGGGGTGATTTTTATAATTGCCTATCAGGTTTCGTTTTACGTTTTTCTCCCTCACTGACCCCAACGTTAAACTGTCACCCTTGATCGACATGTCGCGCTAATACGACTGAATGGAATCACGAATGACCACTGACAGCAGTACGATATTAAAAATACTGACTCATGATGTTTGAAATACTATACTTTCAGTTACCTATTTGGGAGTTACAACTAATTTATATATTAAACTAGAAGATATTCTCACGTGGAATTTCTTGTGATTTTTTTAAGAACAGTGAACAGTGAAGAAACAGTATTGCATATCGAGTGGTTCAGTTTGTGTTATCGCTTGTTAAAGTGCTGATCGTCGCTTGAATGATTCTCTTTCGTTCTTTCGGTTCGAACCGCTACAGGGATAAGATTTCTTATGTCTTCGTCGAACCTTACGCTGTTGCTATCAGGGATAACTTCATCGATGTCAGTCCACATCGAGCAAGGGTGTTGAAAATATACCTTCAAATTGAAACAATTGAAAGGATGAAGTAACCTGCACGTTCGCCGGATATGAAGTCAATAAAACATGTATGGAACCTTCTACAAAAAGCATTGCGAGACCACGTGGTTAAATGACGCACCAAACAGGAACTCGGAAGAGCACTCCTGGAGGAACGGAACCATCTCAAACAGCACACGATAAATGGCATCATTGGCAGCATGACAATTTAAAGATGTTGACCTTTTTAAACTCCAGCTACATTTAAATTTTGGATCCTCTGTAGTTTACTCAGGTAAAATGATTGCAAAATTTTCTCTGAGTAGTGTAATCCATCTTTCATCAGATGTGTTAGATGTTCAAATGAGTTCTGGTCAAAACTGAACATGTTCTGTACATTCTGGACAATAACATACAGTAATAAACAACAAAAAATAATACATTCCATGGTCCTTAGCAAACGATGATCAGTATATTTGAATTAAGGTTTTCTGATCTAATGATTGACTTTGACATGCAAAAGCCTTTTGTGAAGGATCATGGCCGACTTTTTAAGAAAGAGTAAAGTCAGATAGAAGGAAATCTTAAAGTACCGATAAGCAGATAACGAATTTGCATGATGACCGGAAATAAACTTTATAAAACTCCTTTGCCCCTCCCTTCTACTTTTTAGCTTTGAGCTAGATAAAACTTTTAAAAAATAAGCTCCATACTTCGATCAGCACGTGGACGCCTACAGCGATTAATGCCATAAACCATTCTTCTCTTACATGCAGAACTGATGAGCTAAAATGTACATCCATTAATGAAAGTTAAATAAATATTTATGGTGGTCGAAAACAATTTAAATTGATACTTGACTTCTGTGGATACTAGTTGACTATTAGATTTTTTAAAAATAGAATGTTTTGCAGAATGGCAAGTTTAAAGATGCGTCTAATTGCTCTTTTTAGACTATAGTAATGGTTTTTCACGAAGGACGTAAATTTTTAGAGGATGTGAAATAAACTCTTGCTATGATTGACATTTGCAAAGTTTCAGTTCAAGGTAAGAAATCATGCATCGACAATGTCACATAGTTCTGTCGAACTCGCTGAAGTTTGGCAGATCAACATCTTTATCAATCCACAAACTATTGTTATCATAAAATAAGTATTTAAGTGTTATATGTTGTCATGACCATTTAAGCAAAAAGGTGTCGTCCATAAAATGCATCTGTGCCGAACATGCATGTACCGTGTCGAAACTGGAAACGAGTTCTGTGAGATAGTCAGTTTCTAAAGGGACATTACAACTCTGTTCAATCCGATACGGCTCCATTCAGCAGACTTAGATGAGACATGTTCGTGTTTAACGCCAGTATATCCTCTTATCTCTGATCACGTTAAATCCTATTCGACATCAAAGGACTTCAATCTCGGATGCAAGATGACTGTTTTTCTCTACGGGACATTTGTTTCGACTTACAGTGATTGATGATTACAAAATAGAAATGTGGAGGAAATCAGATCAAGTTATGTTTCAACCATGTCCCATGTAAACACTTATATTGAATGAGAGTGAAAGGCTTGAATGAGACGGTGAAAAAGACTGGAGCGGGTTATGCCCTGCAGTGTTATGTGCTCTCCCTCCTAACTTTCTCTTTTGTTTAATTAACACGGAAAGCCCATACAAGCAGCTTGCAAGCTTTGATGATTTATCCCCTCAGGCCCTCTCACATTTAACCAATATCCTGAATCTTTATCTCTCTGATGTATAAATCTTAAAAATCCATGCAAAGAACAAGTTGGTTAATATAGAGATGCATGACACAAGGACTAAGGAATCAGGTATTGGCTTATACGAGACTTGTGAAAGATTCAAGTCTCACGTTTTTCAGGGAAGCAAAGTCTTTCAGTGGAAAATCCTGTTTATTTCCGAAACTCGTCAATCGGTCATTTTCTATTAGAAAAAAGTGCCAAAATCCCAAATATGAAAAATCACAACATGTCTTCGCAATAACATTCAAAGTAAATTAATTAAGATCAACAATGTGTTTTGTTATATAATGCGACTGTATCCATGGCTCTGGTGGAACCGACTGACAAAAATAAAAGAAGTCCATGTTGCTTGCCTATCCGCTGACCTTATAAAAAAACGATGTCTAGATATCCTTTTATCTTTGTTGGGTTTTTTTGGTCCGGGAGAAGGTAATAAATTATTATCTAAAATATCATATTTACAATTCACACTCCCTACTGTTAGTATTCAAGGAAATATTTATACATATAAATGGTCGGGCTTTAATTTTCTTACAACTCGTATCATATGTGTAATTTTTACAGATGTTGAAATAACTACGTTTTTTCTAAAATGGTCTTGTGAATACACCCCATAGAAACAGCATACATTGTATTCTCACGAATAAATAAGTGCGTTTCTACAATACATTTAGAAACATATTATAATTTACGTCATTATCAGCAGTGAATGATTGAATAAACCTACAGCGCACTTGACACGTTGTAAATGATCAGTTGAGTACAAAGGCATGGACTCAATTCATTTATAAAGTGATTAATATGCGATTATGACTATAAATACACTAAAAAAACACGTATATATATAATTAATTCATGACATTAATATGCATGACGTTACCCGTGAACGTAATGAGATTACAACTTATTTAGATGCTTTAGCCTACATAGGAGATGTACATTTAGACTAAGGATTATTTTAAAGTGTAAACTTTGAATTGTTCAATGCCATGTTGCCCTATAACATTCCATTTTCAGCTCACCTAACATGTCCATCAAATTAGATATGTTTGTTGTTAGCAGTTTACTACAGAGGTTAAGATACAATGGCGATTTTGTTAATCGGCCATTGTTTGTTAAAACAAGTTGAAAGAAAGACTAGTTCTTTCTTCACTGTCTAATTTATATAAACCTCAAGGTCATTTCCAAAAGGAATCTAATGTGTTTAAAGAGCCACTCCGTGATTTTCATTATACATTATGTGGTGATATAAAATCAAACCATCTTAACTTTTTATGTCCAAAAGACATATATAAAACAAATACTGGTTTTCCATGAAAATCTAAAAACAGCCTTATAAATGCACAGAGGTGTAGATATCACGTCCACTATACATGGCAGGCCCGTAGCACCAATTTCGAGAGTGGGGGGGCTGAAATTAGGGATTTGCTAGCTCAGGGGGTGAGGGGGGTAGGGGAAGAATAACGTTTATACTTTGTAGGTCATGACAGATTATTTATTTAAGAAAAACACCCACTCACAACGTCGGTGAGACCAAATACAGTTTTTTTCTCAATCTGCAGAAAAGGGTCAGATGCCTCATGAAACTTATAATATTCTATTTTTTCATACAAACATTGAAATAAAGAGCAAAAAAAGTTCCCCAGGCCCCCCCCCCCCCCCCCCCCGCTTGCTACGGGCCTGCATGGATACTAGTTATATAACCAAACAAACACTATCAACTCCGAACTGCCCTCCTCGCTGTTTTAGATAAGTCTCCAAAATTACGTTTGACTATTTGACGCGCGCCACTGTCCGGTTTTCGATCATTATTTCGACGTTCGATCTTCATATTGTCACTGTAAAAAACAACAATAAGCTTTAAAATTTGTCATTTTGGTAACAGTCTATACTTTTCGATCAAATGACACCATTGATTAAGTTTCGCATATATGACTCCAACAACTCACGGAGTGGCTCTTTAAGTTTGACATATATGACTCCAACAACTCACGGAGTGGCTCTTTAAGTTTGCTGTTGTTTACAAAAATATCATGAAATAAAATCATGTCAAAACTCTCCTTGATATATGAACATTGCTTCTTTATTCAATCTGATATATTGACGTTTCCTGTTTTGTTTCAGGTTAATGACACTGGTTCCAGTTTTATTGACAGTATTCCAATTCAATTTTTGTTCAAATTTGACATGTTTGTTGTTTCCTGTTCTGTTATGATTGCTGGTTGACAGTGTCTAATCAATGGAAACCATGTGAGATAAAATCCAGTTGAAATTATTCTATCCCATTTGGTTGTTGAAACTACAGAAGGTGGCCATATTACCATGTACATGTGTCGATATTTCTATAGACTTACATGTTAATGAGATGTCTCTAGTATATTTATAAATAAGACAAAATTCCCTTTGCTTTTATATAATGCAGACAGCTTGAAAATCATCTCAGTTATAGGTACACAATTACGTTTCATATACCTCTTGATTAGTTATCAAATGACACATTTACAACAACTTTTGTACAACTTGTGATTCCATTGACAGTCACTACAAAAACATAACCTGTATGTTCCATATGTGTTAGCTTATGACATGCAATTAACTAAATAATCATCAGAAAAATTATTGGAAATTTGAATCTGTAACTTAGATCCTTTTCAACCCCTCTGCAAAATATGGCAGCAAAGGGTCTTTTACTTAATTTAAAACAGTTATTCTTTCAAGAGCTATGACATAAGTCCATAGGAATAAGTCACCTGTAGGTAATAATACTGCCATCCGTTGTAGATTGCATGCTATAGAAGTCCTATAAGATCAAATCTAATCAAATTTGATGTGTTTGTTGTTTCCTGACGTTGACACAGGTTTGGGAGTGGAGAAAGCCTTATCAACACTGTCCTTTGTCCTTGACTTCTTGTGCCTGTCTTTCTTGAATGCTTTGGGCTTTCTCTTCTCTCCTGGCCGCATGTTTGTTGGCTTCAGACCGAGCTTCTTAGCCTTCTTCACCAACCTCTGTCTGGCTGGATGGTTGTGAGAATTGTTAAGGACCGGTAGCTTCTTCAAACATTGATTACATTTAACATCGACATGAAAACATATAATAATAATACAAGTGTGGAAGTGCAGGCCCGTAGCACCAATTTCTAGAGTGGGGGGTCTGAAATTAGGGATTTGCTAGCTCAGAAGAAATCAGGGGGAGAATAACGTTTATACAGGCATTTAATGTTCACGTCACTCACAAAGTCATTAGTGCCTGTTGTGCTCAATGTCAGTGTCTATTTAACTACTTGTAGCATGCAATCAAAAAAAGTTGTTTTTTTCCCTAAAATTAGTGGGGGGGCTACGGGCCTGAAGTGAGCAGAGGTCACAGAAGACCCATGCCCTGTTTGGGTCAAATGCACATACTGAAGAACATACGTAAAGTCGATATGAAAGTTAAGTGAAATGTTTTAGAGGTGCATAACAATAAGTGCATTATTAACATCTTTTTAAGTAATTCATTAATAATGCTTTAGCATTATTGCAGGGAGGCGGCGGCAACATTATTGTGGCTAAGCATTGTGGCGAAACCTGCGAGCATGGGATGGACCTAGCTAATCATGGGTGGTACTGTGCTGAAATTCAGTGTAACTTATACCAAAACCATACAGCGTGTAGAACAGTTAAATGCCATGGATTCGTTGCGGAATGCACTAACGACAGCGCTATCCCATCCCAAACATTCAGGAAGGCACATGAACAGACTACACAAACCAAAAAGGTTTCAATTCTTCATATCATGATTATTGTTAACGAAAATTGGAGAGGGGTAAAAAATATTTGGTATTAATAGAATAAAAATCGAAATTAGCGCCTCAAGCTTTAAGAATATCTTTTTTTCTATCAAAAATGAAAGCATACAATCAAAAACTTAACATTGTAATAAAATTCAAAGCATTTTCTACATTTAACAATACCTTCTACTTCTCTCAGCCTCCCTACCTAATGTGTTGTGAAAGTAAATCGACATACAAAGGATATTTTGGGTGTTTTCATCTTTTGCGAGTCCCCACACTTGTCAACTCGTATTTCCCTCTGTTTCAGCCTCGAACAGTGCAATTTCATGGCTAGATCAATTGATGATCGATCCTGAAAAAAAATAATTCAACAAATTTACGAACTTAATCAAATTGCTCTTGACAATTTATCAACCAATTAACAACAAGTCGACAAGCCCATGTGGTAAAGTGTCAAAAATATCATTGTGGAGCTTTTACAAATCTAAATCCTTATTGTCCAATTCTACTTTGATAAGATTGCAGCCCTAGCAACCATAAAAACTTGATCCACTTCAAACATCTACTTCATGTTCCTTTCCGTTTTAAATATCAGAAGTCAATATCTACAAATGCTGATTTACCTCAAACAGGACATATCCAAAGCCCTTTCCAAGTCCAGTTTTACGATCTCGAACGATCCTCACATTCTCCACAACTCCACAAGGTTCAAAATGACTCCAAATATCATTCTCCTCTATATCTACAAAAAGAACCCAAATAACTCACTTCAGTAACAAATGGCTCAGAAAGAATAGATTTTAATTTGTACAGGTGAGTAAACTTCATGAGGTTTCAAAAAAAAGAACTCAAAAGCTGATTTCAAGGTTGAATCATCCTTGCTTTGCAAGAACAGATTGCTTGATGCTCTACAACTGTTACCCCTTGGACTTTTCATCAAGAAAATGTTTGCCCAATTTACCAGTCCTTGATTTGCAAACTTCTATATTGAACGGTCGTTTGAATCTCCCTGATGACATCTTACTGTATGCTTTGGTCTTCCATCATAGAAGACATTTTATTTCTATCTCATTATGTGTTTATATCATATCATATATATATCATAGGTCAGATACCTATACAAATCCATGTCCCGACATTCCTTGGATTGGTTGAGTTTAAAAATCATATTTGTAAGACAGTTAAGTCTTATACATAACTTTCATAGCTCAATTTTGTCTAAAGAAGAGCAAAAGTTGTTTGATTGCAAGTTTTCCAAAATGACAAGTCTCATGTTGAGTGATTAGTGGAAGACTATAGTACATCAACCAAGGATGTGGGTCAAACATGTCAACCCCATATTCTTATGGAAGATGTACATAATTGATCCTCTTAATTATAATGACACTATATGTTTAAAATTCCATTTTCTTCTTGGAGAAGACCAACTTATCCCAATCATGGCATATCTCACAAAATTTCTAGCCTAATCAATCCTTGCTGAACTCTGCCAAAATTTTAACTTGATAATACCCTCCAGGTGTTTTCTGATTGGCTGACAAGTGGAGGGGCAGAACACCCAAGAGCTGGTACAGAAAAGTTCACAAAAGGCAGCAAGGCTCAATCTAGCCAGTGATTCAGACTGGTGCCAGTTTCAGATGGTGAAATTTATGTTTGAGTCTATGGATAAGCCCACTGACCTATACAGAAATCAAACATTAAGTCTGATGATTGACTGAACATGACTGATTTGATTTCAATGATTATTAATCTAAAGCACTTACCATAAGGCAGATTTCCAACAAACACAGAGTTGGCTTTGTTATGCTGCAAATAAAAATTTAAAGAAAGCATAAAAACACATTGACAGAAAAAAAAGACAAAAAAAATTTAAAAATTATAAATAATACACTTTCTTAATGACAAACATTGAAATGGTGACTTGATGCAGGTATTTGAATATATTTGTTATTTCAATTTTTCCCATGCAAAAGAATCTTAATCGAGATACAATGATTTACCTTCTTTTCATTGCAAGCAAGATCTACCCTCAGATGAAATCCATTCATATTGTGTCCATTCCTGCAGAGAACATAAATTATGGAATGGAGAATAGAGATATTTATTGTAATAAATGATTTATCCAATATAACAATGCGGGATTATATGTATTAATTTGTGATTTAACATTGGATATAGAATGAACCATCTTTAATAACATTTTTTATCCATCAATTTCTCTCTAGATATTACAGAAAAAGTGAAGAATAAGTTTTTGGCAACTTGAAAGTGAACAAGCAAACAGAGGTGTTCTATCTCCCTCCAGTAGAAAGATAATAAAAAAAATCTATGACTTTGACTTAGCCTCATTTACTATGATTATTTGATAATAAATGTAATCGTGGAGCCAAATAGATAAATGATGTGTTGCTTACAACTTAAGAGACTTGACTGCAGATTCAGAGTCCTCAAAGCAGATGAACGAGACAATGTTACTTCTGTCAGGATGGAAGTCTTTCCTGCAAACAAAACAGGAGGACAGTGATGACTTAAGTTCAATTAGTCTTCGGTGAATATGATCCCAAACGTAACAATGTGACAATGAATTCAAGCAAAAGATGAAGACATTGTAACATGAATGATGACAATGAATGATGACAATGAATGATGTTAAAAGATTACTACAATATACTAATAACTAAAACACAACAATGACAATAACTACTGCTAGGCTTAACAGAAGCATAAATTTATTTCATAAGACATGCAGAGAAAAGCAAATGAGTATCATTTAAATCAAACCGGAGTCGCATCAAGAACCATACTCTCTGCTTGCCATTCATATCTTCATATGAGTGACACAAGACGATGTTATGGATGACAACTTCTTTATTTATTTTTTCACAACGTTTCTGGGCTACTTCTTGCCCCTTCATCAGGTGGATAATGAACAAAAATAAGTTGGTACAATATATATAGATATACAGGAAGCCATTGATTCAATTAATTATGTACAAATACAATAAGTGAGATAATAAAGGTAATGATACAAAAAGGGGTGTTGTTACAGGTCTGAATGTTTTTACAGTAGAGTGGTCTATGCTTCTTTGTGGATTGGCCAGGCGGTAGGGAGGTAAACCCCTTGATCCCTGTTAATCTCAGGGGCTAATCTTCTCAGGCAGATTGATTCGAGAAGTTTTCTTTTGCGCCAATCATTGACGTTGGAAGCCAAGATCTTTGTGTGTTGCCAGTTGATAGAATGGTAGTTGATAGAATGAATTTAATATGAGTGGTGATAATTTTGTTTGTTAAAAGGAAAGAATTGGCATTGATGCAATATGAAATTTGCATATGCAAAAAAAAAAAGAAAGGAGAGGAAAATGATGCAATAATTCTCACATTTCATAAATAAAATTCACAAATGTATCATCTGTTTTGCTGGTCATATCTCCTAAACCATTTGGCAAATTTTGATTAATTCTTAACCTTTACAAAGAGTAAAGAATTATTTCTAATTACAATAATAAGATAATTAAAGATTAATAATATTGTAAACTTATTAATTGAATAATTAAATGAAAGACATAATATATGGCAAGTGATATATCAAACAAAACACATGGGGTCAAATCCAACAAGGGGCACTCAAAAACCTCAAGAATTTGTACTTTTGCAAATCCTGTGATCCGAAATATAACAGTGTTACATTTTTGCACTGTCTAAACAGCATGTATCTCGATCTAATTATCTAAGTTTGTAAGAGAGTGTAATCTTTAAAAAATCAATACCATAGTTCTTCATACTAGTGAAACTCAGTCTGTTAATATGTTATTGTATACAGCACAGAAACCTTTTACAACAAACTGAAATGCCTTTCATGCATGCTTGTTGATTCAATAGATGACTTGTTATATAAATCTTGGATACAATATTGATCACACACAGTTTCCCTGAATATGCTTAATTTGAGTAGAAATGGGGTGATAATCATCATTTATCTTGCTATTATCAGCTGATTTGACACATTTATCATATTTATCATTAACTCATTTTATCTGTTATTTTACACATATATGATCACATCAAGAATGCTGATAATGACAAGCCAGAGGGAGCAGGTGTATCAATACAGATTGGTAGGTGGCATAAACAGGTAGACGACAAACAAGTTTAATACCAAATAACTCAATAACAACATATTCTTTACATTGGAGGACTCATTTATTACAGTAAAGTACAGCTCTTTTACATAAATCAAGGTGACATTTTTTCATTAGAAAAGATTAAACGACATCATTTCGTTTCATATTTCACCTATGAGATTAACTTTTGGCTGTTTACCTGTACATAAATATTCACTTTGAATAAAATATATGAAACAAATATTGAAAAAACCTACCTTGTACCTAAAAAAAAGTATGAACAGCAAGTCAACATTTTCAAAATATGTCTTCAAAATATGAAAGCAAAAAGTATTTTACTTTATTCATAATAATCATTCTCATAACAGTTCATCAACATTCAAGTCTCTGGAAATGATGTCATATATACATAACAATATGGACAATCCATCTTCACCCTCCGGTTTTCTGTCCCAGGAAATATGAGTAAGATGGGTATTAGCCCTTAATAAGATCTTTTCAAAAATCTATTGGTTTACCAATAAAAAATCTATATAGGTGCTAAGTGTTAGTTTATTGCATTATCTTGACTCCTTGCTGACTTTCCTTTCTAAGGAAGCAGCCAAATCAATCCAGAAGGAATGTTTAAGCATATGTTATGAACAGTCAGAATAGTGGTTTTCAATTATAAGTTCACATACTAACATAAGTTTCAGAAAAAATATTACTTGAAGTTTTTATGTATCAAACCTGCCATGCCCATTCTGAGGGGTTATCAGGACCAAATCTGCAAATTCCGAAAGTGGAATGTTCGATTCACACGTAATCAGAATTTCATCTTTGACAAAGTGAGAGAGAATTTGGTAATGTGAAAAGTTTATGTTATGACTAAAAGGCATTAGACTACCTGTACATTCCATTACAATAGTCCAATTGGCCTTATAGGTGTGATGAGTTGATAACATAAATGTATTTCTGTAAATGACAACTATGTCATTTCATGCCTAATACATGTACAGAATTAAAATTAATCTTGTCTGGAAATGAAATCCTTGTTTCTATTGTCTGAAAGACACTGCAACATGTTTTCTTGGCAAATAAAATGATCTTTGTGAAGGAAAATATTTCCAATTTCACGATGATCCTAACAAGCAGAGAGAGTCGGCCATATCCCCCGCCAAGTAGCAAAGGTGTGACATATATTGAATAATAGTAACATATGTTAACATATTTTAAGTTAAAAACTTTCCGCAGCAGATTGGTAATTAATTCATGCTTCAAAAGATGATTGTTAAGGTTTCATAGTTTCATTTTGCTTAGCATATTATTAGGTATTAAGGATCTAGCCTGTAAACAGTATTGTAACTTGTGTTTCCTTAGAAGCAGCCAAAACAAACATTCTGAAGAAGTCGAAACTCAAGAGGCACTACAACACTATGATGGTTGTTCCATATACCAAGTTTCAATGAGTTAGACCATATAGAACAGCTTGCACAGACTGAGGGAGGTCATTCTATATCCTCCAAAAAATTTGTTTTGCGGGGGATCACAATAAAAAAAAAGGTGAGCATGGCTCACATACCCCCGCAGCCCGTCTGATTTCTCCTCCCTCTAGTCTGAACTAATATGATTCTGGATAACCTGATTTACTAAAAATGACTGTAATAATTTAAGAGTAAATGTGTCCCCATTGGAGCAACTGATCTGTTAATCGCTCCACAAGGGCTATAAATTGTATGAAAAATAATATTTTGGAAATGGCTTTTTAACTCGATCAAGAGTATCATCAGGTGTATCCAAAACCAAAATCTCACTCCTCTAGGTGTAATAGTTTCAGAGAAAATTTGTCCCCATTGGAGCAACAGATTTGTTAATCGCTCAAATTGAGCAATCAAGGGCCATAACTCTTTTAAAAAAATATTTCGGGAAATGGCTTTCGAACTCGATCAAGGGTATCATCAGGTGTATCCATAACCAAAATTTAACTCCTCTAGGTGTAATAGTTTCAGAGAAAATTTGTCCCCATTGGAGCAACAGATTTGTTAATCGCTCCAATTGAGCAATCAAGGGCCATAACTCTTTTAAAAAAATATTTCGGGAAATGGCTTTCGAACTCAATCAAGGGTATCATCAGGTGTATCCATAACCAAAATTTAACTCCTCTAGGTGTAATAGTTTCTGAGAAAATCTGTCCCCAATGTACACCATATAACTAAGTCCAAAAATGACATTTCCATGGAAACGACAAAAAAAATGAATTCCAGAAAATTCAAAAGTGGTCCAAAGTGTAGACAAGGTTATGGTTAACAAGTATGCAAAGTTTGGTTGATCTAGACGTTTTTTGAGTGAATTGACCGGACGGAAGGACGGACGGAAGGACAGACAGACGGACGGAAGGACAGACAGACGGACGGAATGACCGCTACATACCCGCGCTCACTTCGTAGAGGGGGTATAATGACCAGACATGAGAACAAGAAAAATTGTTTTTGAAGGAACTGAAGTTATAATGTGCGTCAGCATAAAATCGAGTGCGCGTAGCGCACGAGAAATCTAGGGGGGTTTGGGGGCATGGCCCCCCAAGAATTTTTTTAATCTAGATGGTCTTAGAATCGATTTCCTGGTATTTTTTGAGTGTTTATCTCCAAAATATTTGTGGAGAAATATGTATTCTTATGGTAATTATTTTGATTTTTACACCAATTTCTACAACAATTTCCAAAAATTTTATGTTGAAAGCTATTAAAAGAAAACATGTAGGCCTACTTTTCCTGTTTTGTAAATAAAACTAAGACATGAGTCAATCCCAAAAATATTGAAAATGCAGCATTTGGTGCAACTGTTAAAGAGTCTCAGAGGGTACTTCAGTTAAAAAAATAAATAAAATTAGCGTTTACCTTTGCATACATCAACATACAACTTCATTCAAATGACCAACGATTAAGATCATAATTTCTGTGATGGTCATCAGGTTATATACAGTCAGTGGACAGTCAATTTATTTGTCATCAATACATAGTCACACACAAGATCACAAGTCCAGGCTGATCTCCAGGATGGTCAGTCAAACACAGCAACTATGAATCTACTTCTTTATCTACACACTATATACACAAGGTACCAGACGTCAGTCACATCATAGGAGTCTTTGTTTTTTTTGTGCCCTTAAAGACAAATCCTCCAGAGCCCGCTTTCTGGCTGCCTTCCTCTGCTTCTCCATGTGGAGTTGTCTGGCCTGCTCCACACTCTTTTCAGTGGCGATCTTGTTCTGAGCCTTACTGACAAGTTTACCTGTTTTCAGTTTCAGTCTTTCTTGGGTTTTCATTCTTGCCTCCAACCTCTCTGCAGCTAACCGCTTATGTAGTTGTGCAGCAGACCTCATGTTTCGGCACAACCTCCTGTTGACGGGAGTGTACTTAGAGTCAGGCCGACGGAAGTACTCAGTTGCTTTTGTCTTCTTTGACATGAGGGAATGTTTTACAGTCTGAAATGCACTGAATGTCTCTACATTAAGACGTGATGACTTTGGATCTATAATGTCCTGCATTAGACTGAAGGAAGATTCCACTTTAGGGCCGTGGAAAATCGAGAGCGCCACCCCAGCAAGTTTGGAAAGAGCTGGATATGTTCTCAACTTGATGACCTGGCTCCACCACTGGGCAACATCAGACTCGTCTGTGAAAGCTGGCACCTTTTGATCCACTTGAAACTTTAGAATCTCAAACTGAACTGCATCTTGTTCCTCATCCGACAGAAAGGCTTTCATGTGGTTAGCCAGCTTCTTTAGTCCCTTCACAGCAACTGTATGACCTCTAGCAATAGGGTCGATGCAGGAAAGGGCTCTCAGCAGCTCATTGTGTAGAGGAAGCTTTGACTGCATGTAAGCTGCACACTCAATATAGGCTGAGGATGCTCTCTTTTCAAAATCAACCACAACTTTGTCATCCTTCCTGCACTCTTTTCGGATTTGGGCAACATGGTCTCCAACAAACATATCTGCCATCTTCAGAAATTGTCCATTGTCAGTCTTTATTGGAAACTGCTTGAGCTGTTTGGCAGAGAGATTGGCAATCACCTCTGGTTTCACAAAGCAAACTAGAAACTGCTGGAAAGTGTCTAGTTGCCTGTCATGAAGCTCATGAATAAGACTGTCTTTTGATTGGAACACCTTCACATAGGCCTGTAGAAGGGGCAGGGCAGAAATGTAGAAGTTCAGAAAGAGTTTTGTTTTCCGTTCTTGGTAGAAAATTTTCTCCAAAATTCTGTTCTTCCTTTCCTTTCCATCAACTGTAAGTGATTTCCATTTCCCTGCCAACAACTGGTGGATTGTATTGATTCTTTGTCGTCCTTCTATGCTGACAGACTTGTCCTCAAGAACTTTATTCAAGACATCAGTATATGTAGCTTGAGATGTTTTGGAGATGAAACCGAAGTAAAGGACTGTGTATCCATTAATCAACATCTTTGTGGCCAGAGCAACATCATAAACCGACAACCATCTGTGACTCACATAGTTTGGGGGCACTGTAAACTTGATGTGAAGAATTTCACATATTTCATGAAGCCATTCCTTGAGATCCGCTGACCATTTGAAGTCATTGTAGACGTCCCTGAACAGTTCTTCAATCCAATTGCCAAAAGGTGCACAAAACTTCTTGCACGAGTTGTGGATGTGATGGCAGGAATCTCCATCGATGTCAAGTAGCTGTGGTGCCTTATTCTTCATCCTCAATTCTACACCACTCTTTGAACCTCTCATAACATTGCAGGAGTCCATCAGTGAGGAAACCAAATTTGCCCATGGTATGTCAAGGGAAGTGAACAGTTCATCGATGGCCTTGTACAAAGATTCTGAGTCAACCTTTGTAACTTCCAGAGAAGAAAGATGTTCCACTTTCACAACTCCCTCTTCAGGTAAAAAAAATGATACTAGCACAGCTAAGATTCTCTTGTTATTGTTGGATGTGCTCTCATCAATGTTAATGGAGAAGGGATATCGCCTCAAATTCTCCAATAGTTCCTCCCTGAAAGTCAGTGCTAAACCGTGCGTCATCTTGTACGAAGCTGTATGACGACCCATCTCGAGGCTGCCAAGTGCTGCTTTATCCAAGGCAAGGGACTTCGCTAAGTCAATCAGTTCCGGCACCATACTTAGAGACAGGGAGTGCTCCGCGATGAATCCAAGTACCATGCCCTGAAAAATATTATCCTTAATAAGAAATTTGTACAAATAAAAACAACATTTATAATAAACTAGTTAATTGAGCATGAAAAGCTAAGAATAATTAATCAAAATAACAGATATAATCATTACTTGCAGGCTACCTGACTTAAACAAAAACCAACTGAAATATTCTGTCAATTGATTTAACAGAGTTAAGTTTTTAACCATTAATAATCAGTAAAAAATTGAACAACATAAGAAAATGCAGAGTCTGTTAAGAAAATGGAAGTATTGTTATGATTGGGCCTAAACTAATTGACATAGCCGGAGGCTAATCTAAAGATGAAAGAATGTGTGGGGTGGAAAATTGGAAGAAAAGTGAGTGAATGAGTAAATGATTGAGTCATTGGTGTATAGTACTGCTAGGGCAGTAATTGAAGAATAGAGGTAGAAAGCAATTGTTATAGTAGATATATATATCATATACAAAGCAATATCAGAGTCATTGCAATCCATCACCAAAATGACAGGTCTAGTTGAGGTTAAGAAACGTATCAGATATGTGCACAATAAAGCAGAAAAAGCAAAGAAACAAAATGTACCTATTGCACATTTTACTAGCTAATCACCAGTCACCATTTTTACTACTTACCCTCAACTGTTGAATTTTCTGTGATAAAATAATTAAGATTAATAATATAATCATTATAAACCGACAAGCAAAAGAAACTCCACACTTCATTTTCACTAAGATTTGAAATATATGTGACACTTGATAATGGAATTATTAACATTAATCATATCTACACCACTTCATATGAATTAATCGTTGCTTGATTAATGTTTTGTTGAGATATATTTGTTTAAAGTAGACAGGGATAAAACCTTAAATTTACACAAACATGACCCCTTACATGTTTAAAAGGGTGTAAATGTGTTTAAAAAAAATTTATGTTTGTTTGATTGTTGTATTCTTTGATTGATAACTAAAGGCCTGCACTGTTCAGTTTAAGCATATGGCGCCTAAAACTGAAAATATTTGTAATTGAATGAATCAACTAAAGTGTTAATTTCTTTTGCCTGTCAGTTTATATAAATTATCTCATTTATGGAACACTAATTGACTGCAATTGATGCCAGACAGTGACTAGTTTTTTTATATTTTATTTGTTCATTCGAATAGGTGTGTTGATTATCCTAAACAAAAAAATTTCAAGTTCTCAAAAATAGCATGAAAATATATCTGAAGACTAGTATAAATTTCACCACAAAATAATGAGAATTTAATCATTAAAAATTAAATTTGGATCATTTGTCCAAGCTTCTCACCTCAGAGTTGGAAATTCGATCACACATGGGTACCAATGGTTGTAGCTTTTCTTCGGGAGGGTTAACTGTCACGCTGGGATGAACACCATATGAATCTTCCTTGTTCTGTGTACTTGTTGTAGAAATGAAGCTGCCTAAAGTTGTATCAGTCATGCTGAGAGTCATTCTTTCGGCATGTTTCCTAGCCTTAGAACAGTGTTCTTCAAGTGAAATTGCCCCTTTCGACCCATAGTTAATGAGTTTGTCACAAGTAATGCACAAAGCTACACCAGACTTGTCAACTTTTCTAATAAACTTTCCAAGTGTAAAAGAGTCCGTTTCAGTCAATCCCCTTTGGTTCCGGTATGTGATCTTCACTGATCTTTCCAACCAATTCCATTTGAATTTGTTCTTCACTTCTTTATCAATTTCATTCAACCGTTCGTCGGATTCCTCTCGCTTTATGACTTTCGACATTTTTATGTTTTCCCGCGATCTCTTACCCTGATCTTAGGAGTACGAAACATGTCAGCAATGATAATGTTATGGAGCTCCTGTCGCCGTATGTTAGAAATATTGGGGAAAACTAAAGCTCTACTCATTGCACTGTAATGTTACCCGTGTGAAGCGAATCCTTCGTTCGCTGCAAGGAGCACTAATTGTCGTCGTATGTTAGGTCTCGTTATACAGTTTTTTCCCCCATTGACTCCAATGTAAAATTGTCACCTCTGATCGACATGTCAGTCTTATACGAGAGAAACGCATCACATTTAACCACTCCCAGCAGTAAGATATGCAATCTCCTGACTAAAATATCAGGAAAAAAATATACATTCACCTTACTGTTTGGGAGCTACAGCTTATCTAAAACATACCTCAAGAAATTCACACATGGAAATCCATGTGATTTTGGAGCCGGAAGTCACCAAACAGCCTCTCTTAAGTAGGTCGCTTGACCTTCCGCAACTGGCGTAGCAATACATGAGTGTGACAGGCTGACAGCCAAGTATATTGACTGATTTTAAAAGAAAGACACATTCTTATACCACATATGAGTTTTCTGGTAGGGGTTAAACACTATCTCACTTCTATTTGCTCTCTGAAGTGAGAACTCTTTGGCCCCCGTTTACAATGAAAAAACTGTATAACGAGACCTTAGTGATTATGGTAAGCGGAAGCTCTACTCATTGCACTGTTAACCGTGAAGCGAATCCTTCAATCGCTGCGAAGAGCTATAATGTTGACAGCTCGCTTTACCGGTTATAAATATCACAATTCGTGAAAAATAAGACCTCACCCCCCCTCAAAATTTTTATTGCATTTTTACACTGATCTCAAAAATGATCCAGAGGAAACTAAAATCCCGGAAATCCGCGAATCCGCGGAAAATTCTCATGTCTGTTAAATGAAGACAGTTCTTAAACAAGCATACCAAGTTTGGTAAAGCCATGCAAATCCTTTTCTTTTACTCAAATGATTGATAGGTGTTCACACAAAAAAGGCAGCAAGCAGTTTTTGCTTGATGCATGATATTTTCTTCTATGACTATAACCAAGTAATGAAATGTTTTGACCCCCTGAATACAATCCATCTACATGTAATACTGTTTGTTGTGGATAAATCTTTCAAAAAATGTGCTACTGACATATCAAAACCTACTTTTTGTAATTTTATACTTGGGATGACACTATCTGCAACAGTACACTAAAATAAATTTCTTCTGTTATAGACAGTGTCTCTTATTTATGACAGCATTACATTTGTGATTACCTAAAAAGTATTCAAAATCTTATTAGTTCTAAAACTTACTTTATCATGGTCACCTTCTTGGATATTTTGGGATCAGACACTGGCTGCAAAAAAGGAAGAAAACTTTGATAAAGAAAAAGTCTAAATCTTTGAACATGCTGTACAGAGATATAAGGCCGGGATCCAAACCTCTTAAAATCCCATGGGTTTCTTATCTTTGTCATCTTTACTCTGATTGGTTGATTCCATAAACATATATATAATCAGTGTTTGAGTGACAGGGCAGTAACGTTTTTTTGTGTGCTAGGTGGGAGAGCTCAGAAGGGTCAAAGGTCTCAAAACTTTACTACAACTTGTGGCTGGTAGTAGTCTATTCAGTTTCAGTGCATAATCATTTGGAAGAAAACCATTAGTTATAAAACATGAAGTTTGATCTTGCGTGGTAAGCTTATATTATTATCAGTAAATTAAGTTTTATTAATCTAATGAGATGACCAAAACTAAATGAGAATTATAGAATTAACTATAGGGGATTCTTAATATTATCTCATGAATATTTATGAGGTATCAGAAACCAAGTGTACGTACTCGAAAACGAGGCTAAGGCCGCTTCGAAACCCGGAAGTTACGTTCCTACAGCATTGTCAAGTCAGTATCCTTTCGAAATTATGCTTTGTTTGTAAAACATTTCGCTAAATTCAACTGCAGAAAGACCATAATCGGATAAGCTTCTACATTTCTTGGTCTATCAGAGAATAGAATATAATTTTACTTGCAGATAGAATTCTTTCGACCGATATTCGGGGGTATTCCCATGCTGGGTTTACCGTCATTTTGTACTGTCCGTTGAAATATTTCAATGTTTAGCAAAATATGGATATGAAATACTCACAATAATTATCACATTTCCGAAAAAAATCAAGAAGTATTTTCATAACACACACTCGTTTACAGTTGGAAAATGATTCAGATTTAGCGATCTCTACGTAAAACCTTCAGCCGTTTCAACGTGCCCACTTACGTACGTTACTAATGGGTTATCCAGTACAGGCCTCAATGTAACAAACCAGAATTTTAATTCAGGGGGCTAGAATAGAGATACAAACAAGAGCAAATGTGAAATGTTACTATTCCTTTGAATATAATTAAAATACATAATTTTGTTAGTTTCTGATGAGGTCACAAATAACTTTTAATTTAGGCCTAGCTGAAAAATAAATAAAATTTTCTAGCTTGAATAACTCCCAAAGTCCTCTACTTTTTGGGCCTAATATGATTATTTATAAAACAAGCTACATAAAAGCAGAAGCCAATTATTTCTAATAAATAAAAAAAATTAGCTTTCCTTTTCATGATAAATACATATAATGATATATACAGCAAATAAAATCACATAATTAGTTAAAACATTAATGTTAATCATTCAATAAAATAATCACTGTGATATTATTCTGAATTTAAGAGATTCAAATACTTATTACAGGGTCATATGAGGGTATTCATTGACTGTATGTACAAACAATTAATTGTTCGAATTGAATAAGAAATTCCTATTACTTGTATAGGCCTATTTTTGTTTTTATAAAATGCTGATTAGCTAAATGTATCAACATTAGTAAGAAAATGAGGGACTTCTTTAAATAAGGTATAGGAAATGAATAGATTTAAGAAATTAAGCCATTGATTTTAGGAATAATATTTACATTATAATTATCTAAACTCTATTATAAAATGACAGAAATTTATCATTATGTCTAAAAAGAGAGGACAATTTGGAAGCCTTGATACATATTTCACTCCATGTATATTGTCATTGAAAAAGCTGAAAGTAAGTTTTGAAAACTGACAGTCAATCATAATGAATTAGGATTTATTGAATTCATGACTTCAGTAATTTTGATATTAGACACTTTTATATACGTGTGTTTATCTTCAAGGCACAATATACAATCTCTCAGCTAATTTCAAGTTATTTGTAGCATCCACCTTATGTCTACATGGATTGCTAGTAATAAAAATTAATGTGGGATTTCTACCTAAAAGTACTGAAATTAATCCCTCCCTTCACATTATTGGTGTCATAAATACCCAGTCACCACCTAACATACACCAATAAATATAATAGAATTTTTTTTAAATAATATTTATACTCATGATTATATTTTCCTATTCAATATGATTATAATTAAAATTAATCATAGCATAGGCCCTATATTAAATTCGTTTTGTGAATTATAAATTAATAATTTCTGAAAAATTTTGCTAGGAAAATATTCTTTAAAATATACCTATGTATATAAATATATCACTTTTCTTCCAATCAGTTGGTGTCTTTGAGAAGTTCGGTAAATATACGTTTTCGTTTCTTCATTATATTGATACTGCAGTACTGTAACATTTTTTGTAAACATGCCGGTCCCACTACTTGATTCTTCATCGTTTGGGTTTAAAAGTCCTGAAATTCTGGGTAAAAATAATTTTATGAATATTTATTTTTGCATAACAATTAAGAGAAATTGGCACTGTGATTATTATAAATGCACTCGTGCCAATACGGACCAAATGCGAATGCAAACTCACGTAATATATCTTCGAATTTGCCACGAATACAACTATCAAAAACAAGGTTTTGAGGCTATCCCTGGATGAATTTCCCTTCATTTTGCCGTTTATTATCACTCGACATGTTTTCATGTCTGAAATAGACTGATTTTCTTTTAATTCATGCTTATACACTCGTGTAAAGCCGAAGGAAATTCAAATTACACAGCGAATCGTACTATGAAACTGCAGCCATTACGTTATCCAGGAAGTAGGAAGCGGCCTTAGCCTCGGTTTGGATTTGAGGAGGTCATAGGTCGTATGCATGCATAAATATTGAGAATCCCCTATAGGCCTAACAAGGAACTGTATTTGTTAACATTTTGTGAAAAGCGTTCAAAACAATCATTTCTTCTCAGTCTTTTATCAATGTTTGGATGTATTTGAAGTAAATATTTCACTATTGTTGACAAAAGTTATACAAAATTGTCTAAATCCATTTCCTGTCACAATAGTTTTTTTTTATGACCTTACTACTAAGTCTCTATAGCTTATCCCCAAAAGCAAAACTAAACAAGCAGACAGAGTCAGCTATATCCCCCGCCAAAGGGAAAGGGTAGTTAAGGATACTAGTTGTGGAATATTGAACATTGATCATGTTGTTTTTCTACAAACAACCTTTAAGAAATCCTATGTCACATTTCCATGGAAACGGGTAAAAATAAAAATGCAAAGAAGTTGAAAACCCCAAAAGGCACATCTCCGCATGATGCCCGTTGCACATACCAAGTTTCGTCGAGCTAGGTCTCACCGTTTTGGAGTTGTGCTCCGGAAACATTATCGGGACGGACGGATGAACGGACGGATGAACGGACGGACGAACGGAAAAATGCAAAGAAGTTGAAACCCCCAAAAGGCACATCTCCGCATGAAGTCGTTGCACATACCAAGTTTCGTCGAGCTAGGTCTCACCGTTTTGGAGTTGTGCTCCGGAAACATTAACGGGTAAAAATAAAAATGCAAAGAAGTTGAAAACCCCAAAAGGCACATCTCCGCATGATGCCCGTTGCACATACCAAGTTTCGTCGAGATAGGTCTCAGCATTTTGGAGTTGTGCTCCGGAAACAAAATCCTATGTTACGTTTCCATTGAAACGGGTAAAACTAAAAATGCAAAGAAGTTGAAAACCCCAAAAGGCACATCTCCGCATGATGCCCGTTGCACATACCAAGTTTCGTCGAGCTAGGTCTCACAGTTTTGGAGTTGTGGTCCGGAAACGAAATCCTGTTACGTTTCCATGGAAACAGGTAAAAATAAAAATGCAAAGAAGTTGAAAACCCCAAAAGGCACATCTCCGCATGATGCCCGTTGCATATACCAAGTTTCGTCGAGATAGGTCTCACCGTTTTGGAGTTGTGCTCCGGAAACATTATCGGGACGGACGGACGAACGGACAGACGGAGACCATTTCAATATCCCCCACCAACTACGTTGGGCGGGGGATAATAATTGTGGGACACATGGAATGGGGGAGGTTTTGATTTCCCAGTCAGGCTGGGAAGGCAGTGAAATCTGACAGTCTTAATGGATCTTTTCCTCCACTAGCAGACTTGTTTGGTATGGTAAGGATAAGAATCTAGTCACGTGACATTTACAGCATTAATTCAAATTTTGAAACAAAAATGAAGGAAATGCAGTCAAAGCACTGTTATAGTTTTTAGTTTGGATGAAACATGTTTATTAATTCCCCTTCTTTGAGTGAGTGAGTGAGTTATTGTTTAACGCCGCGTGGGCAATATTTCAGCCATTAGCGGCGACCCCTTCTTTGAAGTGTCCAGGATATATTGTGTAAATATGATAACTAATTAACTATCCCCTAAGAAGATTTTGATTTATTCCACTTTGAACATAGGTACCCTAAATTTCCATTTGACAAACCCCAAAAAATATTCAGAACATTGAAAATATTAAAAGGCACAACCCAAGTAGGTGGGTAGTACTCAGGCAAAGTTTCAAAAAGATATGATGAACATTTTTTTGGTTTTACCCAAGAAACTGATGGATGACAGGGCGATTACTATCTCCGCAATAGTTCTAGACAAAACTCGTTGAGGGTTAATATTAAACTGACTAAATAAAAATAGTGTATAATTCTATTAACTCTCAACATTTGAAAACATTTAGTGTAAAGATTTAAGCTAAATTTTTAAGATTATAATTTTTCAATCAAAGAGGTTCAATGTTTATTCAAGTTTTTTCCCCAAACCTCTTATTAGATTCAACTGTGAAAATATGAAATCAGTAATGAAAATAACATTCTCATTAACAAGAATTCAATTACCGTAATCATGTTAAAGCCTCTTTACAGCTCTATTGTCACCACATCACGATTTCATTCCATAACAGCTAACTATGATGATGGCAATTTATGATTTGAAAATAGCTATGAATATCAATTAGGATATTTGCAGTTCTAATGTATTTTCAGATACTAGTTAGTTGAAAACAAATCATCGTTAAGATAAAAACTTGATCATAAATAACTACGATCATTAGGATCTCTTATGTTGAGATATGTTCATCATAAATTTTCAAAACAACACTGAAGATTGGGACATTGGCTTTGAAGTTAATCAAATACGTAACATTTAATTATCCTAAAAGAGCCACTCCGTGAGTTGTTGGAGTCATATATGTCAAACCTAAGCAATGGCGTCATTTGATCGCTAAGTATCTACTGTTACCAAAAAGACACATTTTAAAGCTTATTGGTTTTTTACAGTGACAATATGAAGGTAGAATGTCGCATTTATGATCGATAACCGGACAGTGGCGCGCGTCAAATAGTTAAACGTTATTTTGGAGACTTATCCGAAACAGCAAGGAGCGCAATTAGAAGTGGATAGTGTTTGTTAGGTTATATAACTTGTATCTATGTATATTGGACGTGATATCTACACCTCTGTGCATTAATAGGGATGTTTTTAGATTTTCATGGAAAACCAGTATTTGTCATATATATGTCTTTTGTACATGAAAAGTTAAGATGTTTTGATTTTATATCACCACATATGACATAAAGGTTCGTATCAAAGGTAAATAACATGTTATGAAAATCACGGAGTGGCTCTTTAAAGTGACACTGAGTATGTTTCATAAATCTTGAATAAAGCTTGAATAAGAGCAAAATTACCATGTATCTTGAGTTAAGCTCAAATTGTTTTTCTAAAGTAAGATCTTGACCTCAAAATGCCACAATTATGATATTTTCTTGTTTTAAATTGTAATAAATAAAGACCACACAAATGATCAGAGGTCGAAATTGTGTGTCCCATTTAAATGTATATTAGTTCCTTAAATGACCTAATTAACACTACCAACCTATATTTGTAGTCGAGTGTGCCGTAACTACGCTTTTGAAACTACGTTCGAGTCACCGGCGTGTACTTCTGTCTGATTTTCGATCACAAATATTGACTTAAACCTGTTTGTTGTCATTTGATCAAACTCATAAGCATTAAGCCAATTTTCAGGTACAACCACTACTTCTCCGTCAAATAATCCCAATAATGAAGTTATGATGAGCTAAAAATCAGTTTTAATGATCACTTACCGGACAACGGTATCTCAAACTTTCAATCTTGCCGCACTGTGCAAACAGGGTCTTCACTTCCTAAAAAATACGACAATTATTTCAATAGTGCTTGTCCCTGAAGTTACATAATCTGCAAATAGATTCACTGAAAATTAAAAGAGAATAATAAAAAAGAAAAATTTTAAAACCCAAAAAGCCCAATAAAACATGAATGTTAATCAAATTACAAAGTTACAATCAGCTGAGTCCTGAAAATATTATTTTCAGTTTTGTTTCGATGGAAACAAAAAAATTAAAGTCAGAAGAAGTTGAAAATCGAAAAGGCACAAGAGCACATGATGATTGTTCAATACAACAAGTTAATGAGCTAGGTGACACAGTTTTTAAGTTCTATTCAAGAAGCAAAATTTCTTAGTTGTATTTCAATGTAAACAACAAAAAACCAAAAAGTCAGAAGAAGTTAAAAACCTCAAAAGGCAACATGAGACAAGATATTTGTTCCATATATCAAGTTCCAATGAGTTAGACCTCATGGTTTTTTAATTCTGGCCTAAAAACAAAATTCTAAGTTCCATTGCCATAGAAATTGACGAAAAATGATAGCAGAATTGATGAAGTTGAAAACCCCAAAAAACATCACTATACATGTGGTTCCATAAGTTTCAATGAGCTAGGCCTTGAGGTTTTAGTTCTAGTCCGGAAAAGAATAGCAAGCTCTCACTGATGAAGATTATTTCTACATCCCCTGAAAAATATGTTTTTGTGGGGGATAATGACAACTCACTATATGCATCAAAACAAACGATAAATATAATCTGCAGGATTAAGTATGGCCAGTGCTAATTGTACATTAAAAGAAGTAACATAAGAGCAATGGATTCTGTAGCTCGTCAGGAATTGCATTATTTATTTGTCACCCAAGATTATCATGCAAAATCAGTGATTTGTGAGTGAGTTGGGGTTGGGGTTCAGAGTGTTTTGAATATTTTAGTTATTAAACATGCAGATGATAATCATTCAAAAGAGAGTGGACAGATAAGACAGAAAGAGGTAGAAAGGATGAGGGAAAAGACTGAAAGAAAGGAACAGTGTGAAATAGACAGAAGCTTTTGGAACGACTCAAATTCGGCATGGCTTCTACCTGTTGACCTGTCAATCTTGGGTGCCCCCACCCAGAGCATTTAAGCTGCTGGCATAGCTCTTGCGGTCTTTGAAGCAAGCAAACCACCCACCTAGATAAGTTATTTAGTCAAGTGGTAGAACCAAGCTCCGCAATGCGAGATGGTATAATAATAAGTTTTATCTGTTTTCAAACAAATTTAGCAAAGGTCTCTTGACTCATATCAAAATAATGTTTGTAACTTTATTACTACAAAATTTCATCTACATAATTTCCCCATAGGATTGTGATCTCTTGGTTTAAACCTCTATCTTCCCATTAGTGACTTACATCAGCGTTCAATATAGCTGTCTGCCCGACCCCTCGGGACAGATTGTATCATACCCTGCTTACATCATATTCATTTTAACATTTTAAGTGCTCAACATGGGCACACCAACTGCCCTCTGAGTCCTTTGCCCCTGCAAACATCTAGTATGTCACAAGGTAATTCATTATGACATCTTTGGACTGGCCTGAATTAAATGATTCCAGCATGAAAGGTTGTGGGTGACATTATCATGATTAGTGAACCTGCAAAACATTTTTCCGTGTTTGTTTTGCTTTAAGTCTCTATATTCATACTTTAGATTTAAAATTTTCAAACTATTTCCAACAGTTATTACGCAATCATGTCAGTGAAGTAACACTCACAGTACATCTAAAGTCTGCATTAAATAGAGATTTTATAATGCTTCATTAAGCTATATACTTGATTTGAGCAACTTTTGTACCAACTTGATTTTGTAAAACTACCGAGTAATAACACTCAAACTTTAAATTCAAACCATTAAACAGGATTGTATTTTTCATATGGAAAGAGCATTTGTTCAACCATACATTCAAAGTCAGGTGACAAAAATCACAACATCTGATGTGAAACTTTTAGTTATTTCTACCTTTAGCTTTATCATATCTCATTCATGTGATACTTAACGTCATAGATTGATTAATATAGCCATGAACACTAGTACTGGTAAGATATAAGGCTGCAATCTTCAATTCATATAAAACAGATTTCATTTAAAGTAAACACATTGCAAAACAGTACCAGAGTTGCACAACAAATATCGAACAACAGAATCCACATCAGAATCCACATCAATCTCATTGAAATTAGCTCAAAACTTGTCCCTCCTACCTCGCTGCGTTTCTTGATCTGACCATGGCTCCATATGAGTCGTGTCAGCCGACCTTGACTGTGACCTTTCACCTTCAATTGATTTAACCAATCATACATATCGCTTTTGTCCGATGATCAAAGATTGCGGAACAGTTTGAAGTGAGGGACGCTTTGAACCTCCTCCCCTGTAGATAGACCTCTGCATACTTTCTGAGTTTCTAAGTAACTGCCCCCATTAAGAGATATTTTTACTTCGAAATTGAAAAATAGAAATGAATTCTTAAAGATCTTTTGACAAAATGTTTGTCGACCTAATTTTGAGGTAAATGCTTTTCCCTTTTCTATAATCTGTCTTAGTTTTTTATTTTGGTAAATTTCATTACTATTACTTCCCAAATTTCATCAGCAAATATTGTCATGTTAGATACTCTTCCTCACTATCTTCCTCGAGGTCACAGACATGGCTCATTCCGATGAAACATGAGCGTAATCGTCATGATAATAAACAAACACATGATCATTTTTGTTTATTCTCCGGTTCATTCAGACAAAGCTTGTATTCCAAGATACAAAGGTTAGATGTGATATTTTATATGTCGGTTCAAAAGTTGCCGATATCTTTCCAGCCTCAATTCATAATGGCTGAAACAGTCTGGCAGTCAAGGCTGTCTGACACAGTTCTTATGGAGCCGTGGTCTGATCATAAAACACAGTGAGGTACAAGGGCCAAGTTTCCACATTTATGCAGATGCCGTAGAAACATATAAATTCTGTAGCATGCTATAGATTTTTTATTTCACATCTGATTACCAAATTATACATCAGATTCAAGGGCTACAGAAAAGGGGTACACACGCGATAAAGAAATATATTGATATTACAGATAATGAGAATGCATTATGCTTGATTAGACAGTCATATGATCAAAACCATCGGCTGATATCAACAGATTAAAACAAACGTGACTAGGACCCCATATCATATGATTTGGTCTTAACACTCGAAATGACAAGTCAATAAAAGCGAGTGTTTCAAAATTGAGACCGAATTTAGTTTCTTCACATACATGTAGATTAATTGAACAACAGTCTAGTAAGTTGCTAATTTTAGATCCACAAAGTTACTAATCCTTATGAGTTTGTGTGAGTAGAATTTTGAGTACCATTTTACAAACTCTCATGACCATATCATGGTTTAAGCTTTGTTTGTTAAAGAGCCACTCCGTGATTTTCATAACATATCGTTTACCTTTGATACGAACCTAAATGTCTTATGTGGTTATATAAAATCAAAACATCTTAACTTTTCATGTCCAATAGACATATATATGACAAAAACTGGTTATCCATGAAAATCTAAAAACAGCCTTATAAATGCACAGAGGTGTAGATATCACATCCAATATACATGGATACTAGTTATATAACCTAACAAACACTATCAACTCCTAACTGCCCTCCTGGCTGTTTTAGATAAGTTTCCAAAATTACGTTTGACTATTTGACGCGCGCCAATGTCCAGTTTTCGATCATAATTGTGACGTTCTACCGTCATATTGTCACTGTAAAAAACAATAAGCTTTAAAATGTCTCTTTTTGGTGACAGTCGATACTTCGCGATCAAATGACACCATTGATTAAGTTTGGCACATATGACTCCAACAACTCACGGAGTGGCTCTTTAAGATTCTGAATTGAACACTAGATTATAGAATCAATTTCCTTCAATTTAGTTTTGAATTTTTCCTTGCTTCAACAATTTCTTTCATTCAGGTACATATAAGAAAATTCAATTTCAAAACATACCAGTAAAATCTGTTTGACTGCTTACTGTTTAGGAGTGGGTTTATATCAGGGGAGAATGTTTAATTTGAGAACTGATCTTTCAATATTGTACAGAAATGTGAGCATGGTACATTTAGTTAATAATGCCAGTACTAATCAACAAAAAAGTTGGATAACAATAAATTCTTGTACTTCATTGTTCACAAACCTTTTAATAAGCATCTCTGATAAAATCAAACCTGATCTTAGAAATAAAAGGTTAATATGATCGTCCCTCTGGAAACAATATCATTCTGTGGTTTTCTCTACACATGGTCAAAGAAAATCTGAAATATCGCAATTGTCTCAAAGAAGCGTGAGAAGAGAGGGACACGTGACTCCGGCACACCCTCCCTTCTTTTGTGTCCGTAACATTGGTAACAAGTGAAAGAATGATTCCTAATACATTCAAAATGGTGATCTTTTTAAAAGCTGTGACATCATTCGACCACTTATGACAAGGCTTTGTCAGTGTTGAAACATGTCTCAGACTATGTGGAGAGAAAACCATTGTATGAGTCCATATCCCAGCAGAGGCAACGTTCTTATCATTGAACAATGTCGGTTTTAATCCAACTGCATCCACACAAAACCAATTAGCAGAGAAAATTATCAAAGCTTTAAGATCAAGTTCACTCACTGTTTTCTTGCAGTCTATTGGAATGTTCCCAACAAACACTGTTCTCTTGTCCTTTGTTTTATCACGCTTGTGTCTCTTCCTCGTCCTGCCTTTCGTCTCCTCCTCCCCTTCTTCATCAGAATCTTCATCCCTTTTCCTTTTCCCAGATTTCCTACAAACGAGTCACTTAAAGATGAGAAAATCACCATGACAATGAATAAGACTTCTTAATTTTAATCTTATGTCAATTCTTATTCTACTTGTGTGAATTACTCCGTAAGTCTCATGAATTACTCCATATATCGCATGAATTACTCTATATATCGCATGAATTACTCTATATATCATATGAACTGCTCTATAAATCTCATGAATTACTCTATATCGCATGAACAATCTATATATCACATGAATTATTCTATATGACGCATTCATTACTCTATATGTCACATGCATTACTCTATATATCCCTTGAATTACTCTATATGTCGCATGAATTACTCTATTTATATCACTTGAATAATATAATCAATATATACATATCACATGAATTTCTACATGATAAAGGACACAATGTAAGACTGTTGTGTTTATGTATAGCCTTTATGAATAGATTGAGGAGCAAACTTAGAAGTTACGTATTTCACGGGTCAAACCATTTCATCAGATTCAGAGGCATGTATACATAATCGTTAAATGTGAATAATCCCTGCTTACTTATCATTGTTTTTGTTCTTGACGAGGGATTCATGTATGATTCCTTTAGGTGGATCAAATCCTTTCTTCTTGTCCGATAAAACTGTATCAACTTCAGTTTGTTTTTCCTCATTTTCTTCTTTCTTTCCATCAACTTTCTTCTTTTTTTTCTTATTCTTCTTTTCTTTTGCCCGCATGTCTACAGTTTTGTTATCTTGCTTTTTACTTTCAGCTTTTTCATTTTCTTTCTTTTCCACAACTGATTTCTTTTCTTCTGCGGTTCCCTTTTTATTTTTCTGTTTCCTCTTCTGAAATAAAAAAGTATTTTTGTTAATAATCCCCTGAAAAATAAGTTTGATAACCACTTAATATGCACAAAAATAACCAATAATTATCCAACCAATTATATTATAACCAATAATCTTAAAACGCTTATGCAGGTACATTAGTGGATTGTTTATCATCAAGTCCAAACTCAAACCCTGGAATATCTCCAATCTCATTAAAATAATATCTAACATTGCTGCACTTCGTATGCAGATTAGAGATCTCACTAGGCTCCCTTACTGAAGCCGTCAGGTTAACCTTTGCTCAAACTCTCATTGGCTTGCCGCAGATACGTTAAAGCAATCTTAATGCGCGTCTCTAGATGGCCTTCAAAGAGATTGCAACTAATTCCTGAAGTAGAAGTTAAAACTCTTATAAATTTTCAATTTTACAGAGAACAAGTTGAAGTCATTTGCATATGTCTATTAAAGAGGAGAAGTAACGCATGAATTTGATTATTACAAATTAGTATCTGTATTCGCTTCACTTATATCAATCAATAGAGCCAAAAAAATTGAAAATATACGCTTTAATTCGACTACTAGGAGACCTTTTAGACCCCTGTTTTGGATAGCCGCCTAATGAGACTGGCGAACGCTTACACAAAATCACCGAAGCATGACTCGAAGCCACGCCCAGTGTGTGACGTGCTAGTGGGCAGCTGTGGGCCCTTTGATTTTCTCTGTATTTTTAAGCTAATTCAACAGCAAAATAGAGGCAATAGCATGACCGAAAGAATTCCAAAATACGATATATAACGGCTTCATGATATCAACTTTCCCTCTCAGTCGTCAAATCCATCTTAATTAGACTGTGACAATCCTTGGACGCGGTTTTCTTGGGTGGGTTTATATCAAAAAGGTAAAGAACTTGGTCGGTGAGAGATCCAATTACAATGGGATATCACGTAGTGTTACAACATGTATTTATCGATATGAAGTTATAAATTGTCTCGAAAAAAATGAAGGTTTTTGTAAAAAACGGGAGACAATGTGGAAACTTTTTTAATGACTATAGAACAAGTAATTTTGTTTCACTTCACTTTCATGACAACTTAGTACTTATTGGAATATTCGTTTGTACTTAACTAACACATATCATATTCTTATCTAGTATAACATCTCACACCGTGTTGCAATATCTCTGTCTTTGAATTTAACATTAAATGACATGAAAACATACCTGACGCAAGCGTTAGAAACATCCTATGTAATCCTAAAGAATGTTGGGTCCCGTTATTCACGATGTACTTTTTTAAATGTGTGTCATCGTCCTTAGAGGTGCATGAGCCAAATCTCCTTCTCTAAATTTATTGGTTGAATATATATTCTACAAGTTCATTGGTTCAAAATGACTGGACGCCATGACAATAAACTAAGTACCAGTCGAATACCAAGAGTTACGCCATTATGACAGGACATATATTCCGCTTGGCGGGTCCAAGGCGTTAAAATTCAAAAGGTATAATTAGAGACCATTAAATCAAGAATTGAAATTGAATGCGATAGGATTACATAATGTGTGTCATAAAAAAACAAACAAACTAGTTAAACCAATTTGATTGTTGTGAAAACATTTGGCAGACGTCGTAATTGATGAACGACTTAAGGCTACCTTAGAGTTTTGTGCAACGGGACCCAGGAAATTATCTTTGGATGTACATTTATGATGTATGACCTACAAATGTGATAGGATTTGACTTCCACTTAGCTATTCTTACGACGATATCAACAATAATGTCTCACTCACCATACACTACATGCCTACATTACATTTACAAAATTGTGTGAACGCCAAAATACATAAAAATATGGATATCATATTCAAATAATCCATGGTCAATAATACATTCAATTTTATTTTCATTATTTCTGTTGACTGAAAAAATATATAAATATAATGGAGAATTGTTTTTTAAAATAATCAGTCCAATGCAATTTAGCATTAATAGTAAATTCTGAGTTTTGTTGTAATAGCATAAACATTAAATTGAAAATGCCAAAAGAAATTAAAACCAAAAAAAATCGTCTCTTCTGTTTCTGTGCCACTCGAACTGTCATTTGGCTCATATAAGTAAGGAAAAGTATCGTCCCCGTCAATTGAAATTAGCGTTTCTGAACATGATGAGACACATTCCATAGATAATGATATCTCGCTTTCTGAATAGCTGGTGGACATTATGCGTTAATACTTAATAAAGATTATATTTTTTTGGGAATAAGGATGCCGGTGCATCCCTCAATATAATGTCCTATAAGTGAGCATAGTTCATGTAAGAAATACTTCCGGGATCTCACGCGTTAGCGCAATCTTATAACTATGACAACATGGCGCAGGGTCGTGACTTTGAAAAACATTCCGTAGGAAAGTGCACACAGCATCGTATTTAATCAGGGTCTTCCGCTTGCAAAAATAGAAATATCCAGACAATGAATTAAACAATAGATTCCTTTAAGGTTTGAGTTGTTTGGATAACGTTTAGTAGGTAAAACCGACAGTTAAACTGTGAGATTTACTATCGGCTAGTGTTGTTTTACATAACGAGCGAATGATGATATGCCAACTAGCACGTCACGAAAGATTCACGCTTCAGTGACCACAGGGCCTTTCAGGTTCTGCTCGCCGGTCGTAATTAGGCAATTAAATTACAAAGCCGTAATTATGTTGTTTAGCGGCCGATTTCAGAAATTTAAAGTTGAGTCCACGTCAAATTGTAATCCCTTTTAACGAATTCCAAAATCGACCATAGGGCATTTCACCCGATCTTTAATACCATTTAACCCAGCAGATATAGTTATAAAATTTCAGTCTTTGACGAAACAAGGGTCAATCTCATTAGCATATAAACGTCCCATATGACTAATATATAATTATCAAGAAACTTAGTATAGGTATATGTTCATGTTTTGGTTGTTTTTGTTTCTCAGCATGTTTATGATTAACTTGTTTCACGAAATTTGAAATTATTCAACGTTTACTACAAACTAAAAGACGAAACGTTTATTCAACGTTACTGTTTCCAGAATAAGCATTTGGATTGATACGGTCTACTAAAGGATAACGTTGAGGAATGCAGATTTTGCTTTGCGAAAGATAACTCCATAGCTTCGATTTGACTTGTTTGTCCAACAAACAAAGCTAGGGTAAACTGAATATACATAAAATACATTAATTCGGGTTTTTAGGCAGTTTGACATTCGGAAAATCATTCGGAAATTTGTGGTTTACGAGATCTGAAAAGCGTACAAGCGAAATGTAACTCGTCGGCACCATAGATTACGGGGCGAATTCGCTGATTGACTGATTTGAATTATGTCAGAGGCAAACCTGACGGCTCACGTAACGGAGCCTGGTGAGATCTACAGGCGTAATGTAAAGGATCATGTAGATTTCATTTCAATGAGATTGGAATATCTCCTGATTTGGTGAGGTGAGGTGATATCGGGTTTAACGCCGCTTTCCAGATTATTTCACTTACATTGAGGCTGCTAGTATTATTGCAGGGAGAAAGCCCGCAACACCATTGTGGCTATGGATTGCGGTGAAACCTGCAAGAATCGGCTGGAACTAGCGAACCATGGGTGGTACTGCACTGGAATTCAGTGTAGCATTGCACCCTGATTTGGAACGGGTTAAATAAGCTGTTAAAGATTTTAGACCATAAAATAATTGTGATGTATAGGTATATGATTTAAATATATGTAAATGTAGTAGTATATGCATACTCATCTGTATTACATACTGATTACCTTATAAGTACCCATGGGTACCAAGAAAAAAGTTATAAAAGTATCTAGATTCATCATTTGTTCTGATTATCGTATTATAGATGTAACATTAATAAATGTAATTCCTACAATACTTAATCCTCTGTTACCACCTCTACTGTTTTGTGAGAGATCTTTAAAAAAAATTCATGGTAAAAATAGTTTGTCTTTGATTTTTTTTTTCATTTTCAAACATTCCTCATCATGTATCATAGCATGAGTCCTTTTTTATATATTCATAAACAATCATTTTCCTCACCTTTGTATTTTGTACTGTCTTTGAGCCTGGTTTTGAAACCTCCTGTAGTTGAGATGGTTTGTTTTTCTTCTTTCCAGATAATTCCGGTGTGTTGCTTGCTTTGACATTAAACAGTTCTGCAAGCTTATTTTGGGCTGTTCCCTTTTCTGATTTGAGTTTCTTCTTACCACTTCCAAGGAGATCAGCCACTTGCCCAACAAAATAGTCTGAACCAGACATCATGCTATTGCATCAAGTTATCTGTAACAGTGGAAGGAATGATTTCTGCATTTAATCATTAATGAATTATACATTGCATGGCACAAAAAGTTATGTGAAAACATCTTTTAAGACATAACATGGTTACTGCTAGCTGGCCTGATACAGTTAAAATCTGAAGTTTTCTTCTGAACGAAGTACAAATATGTACTATCCCTGCTTGTTCTTTAAGCATGGTTTCTTGTATAGTCAAAAGAAAATTGACGCTGGAAACACTGACAAATTGACCATACCATATTTCAAGAGGTGACAATACCGATCGCCACGAACTTCGTCTCCAAAAAAATACTTGTGGAAATTGTCACAATTACAAAACACATAATTTACTTTAGTCTCCTTATTTAAACCTCTTTTGGCAATTCTGACAATAACTGAATAAGAGTACGACTCATCTTCACTCCAATATCAATATTGGTTCGTCCTTTTATGTTTTACGTATAAGACACTTTGAGATCTTAGCTCAAAATTGTGAAGAAACTGTTAAAAGCGAATTTTAGTTCATGTAAACAAAATATTACCCTTCCAAAATGAGCTTACCGAACTCAAAACAAACCCACGTGCCAGAAACACGACATTAGCGAGAGTTACCTTTTCTTTCCAAGGGAAATAACTCAATCACACCACCTCTAAAACTCACCGAAAAATAATTCAGGCAATGTTCGAACCATTGATTAACAATTTGAACAGTAATTATTTTATATATATATATCAAACATCCTGAGTCAATCCATCCACGTTTTAGCAAAGATTTCATCCTTACATCAGCTGAATTTATTCTAGAAAACAACACATTTCAATTCAATCAAAATTCATATCTTCAAATTCTAGGTACGGCAATGGGGACAAAATTTGCGCCAGTCTATGCCAATTTAGTACTAGCGTACCTAGAAGAAAATCTCTATACTACCATAGAGGAAAAGTTCGACAAGAATTTTGCAAATGAATTCATTTTAAAATGGAAAAGATACCTTGATGATTGTTTTACATTTTGGGAAAAATCTAAAGGGGACATATACCAAATATATGACATTCTACAAAACATGCATCCCAACATCAAATTCACAATGGAAACAAGTGAGACAAAATTACCTTTCTTAGACATACTTATCAAGAAGGATAATACTCACATCATAACTGATATTTTCCATAAGACAACAGACACAAAACAATATCTCCATTTCAAAAGCGCACATGAACGACATGTCAAAACAAACTTGCCCTATTGTCTAGCTAGACGTGTCTGTGCCATAATTAGCAATGAAAACCTCAGGTCTCTAAGATTATAGGAACTAAAATCTTCACTATTGCAGCGAGGCTATCCAGAACCTCTTATCAAAGATGGAATAAATAGAGCACAGGCACTCACTCTTGAAGAGTTACGTACTCCTAAAGATAAAATAAATGAGGACCAAAACACAATCGCTTTTGTGACAACACATAATAAAAACAATGCGGAATTATTCCCTGTTATACATCGGAACTTACCTATGCTTAGTCAAGACAAGAGGTTAGGCCAAATGTTGAAAAGAAATAAAATCATTAAAAGCAAAAGACAGCCCAAAAAAGTTAAACACATCTTAACAAGGGCTAAATATGATGGTATCCAAAACCCAACAGAAAGACCTTCAGTTTCCAAATGTTCAAATAAAAGATGTGGCACATGTCCCCATTTATTAGAAGGCTCGTCTTTCACATTTGACAATGGCAAAACATTTGAAATAAAATCTAACTTTGATTGCAATTCAAAAAATGTCATTTATGCAATAATGTGCCCTAAGTGTAAAAAATCCTATATTGGTAAAACTGAATGCCTAAGAAATAGGGTAACCTTACACAGACAACACAATAACGATAGCAGATACCGCTGTTTATTTGTAAATAAACATCTTTCTACTTGTGCAAATGGTGATTTCAAAATATTTCCTTTCTATAAATTATTTCATAAATCTAACATGGGCAGTGTCTCAAATGCACTTTTACGACTTGAAGAGTCCTTTATTGACACCTATAGACCCTCACTAAATAAACAATGAGATGATTACCCTTAAATCACTGACATATATCTCTAACTACAATTGAGCTATTTAAAAACAAAAGGGATTATGTCACATTAACATATTGCTCAAGGGGTAAACTCATAAGAGAGTGACTGTGTCAATCAGAAGACCAACAAGGAAGAACCATGATGTCACCTGATTAGCATAATTTACAATATATCCTTGTACATTGTACGTATATTTTGTTATAAAAACGCTTGTAATGCGATGTTAACGATCATATCGTTTCATCCCTGATGAGTCAATACTATTGACGAAATACTAGTATCGGATTAAAATGATTCTTCAAACGACTATGTGAAGTATGTTATATTTAATCTATATATATATATATATATATATATATATATATATATATATATATATATATATATATATATATATATATATATATATATATATTATATATATATATATATATATCATTTTACAAAATTTATGATTTTCAGTTTTCACTGACAAACACGTGTGTTTGATTCCACGCCAAAGTCAAATATAAGACCTACTAGCACTAGCCAAGACTCAGGACTGCTGCATGAAATTTTCCATTATATTTTAGCTTTTGTTGTTGTTTTATTTCCATTCTACAGTATTTTCTATTCTCATGCATTGGTTATTTTTATGTAACCAATACGCTTAGTCATATCTTCCTTCACAAAGATATACTATATACGGGAGACCGTATCACTATGGGACAAAAAAACCCTCTATTTTCCTGTTTGATATTAACATAAAACGCTGCAGATTTGAAGAAACATTATTTGTCAAAATATGAAAACAAGAGACCCTGAACTATAATTTTAAAAATTTGTATAAATAAAAGTAAATAAAAAAATAATAAATGCTGTCCCAAACTGCCCCACCCTGGGGTACATTGGGACGAGGAACAGGGCACATTGGGACGATATCCATATCTCTCAAAAATAGTGATTAAAGATACATGACTTCCTAAAGATATCATAACAGTAACAGAAACAATGGAATTTTGTTTGATGATCTTCCGGACAAAATTGAATCATTGTTCTTGGCTCGAGGTTCCATGTGTCCATCTTGGGTGCTTTTGATGGTGCAATGTCGGCATATTGGGTGCTTGTAAATTGTGGTCCCATGTGTGCATCTTGGATGCTTCTGGTGGCGCAATGTCGGCATATTGGCTCCTTGTAAATGGTGGTCCCATGTGTGCATCTTGGATGCTTCTGGTGGTGCAAGGTCGGTATATTGGGTGCTTGTAAAATGTCGTCCCATGTGTTCATCTTTGATGCTTCTGGTGGGGCAATGTCGGCATATTGGCTCCTTGTAAATGGTGGTCCCATGTGTGCATCTTGGATGCTTCTGGTGGCGCAATGTCGGCATATTGGCTCCTTGTAAATGGTGGTCCCATGTGTTCATCTTGGATGCTTCTGGTGGGGCAATGTCGGCATATTGGGTGCTTGTAAATGGTGGTCCCATGTGTTCATCTTTGATGCTTCTGGTGGGGCAATGTCGGCATATCGGGTGCTTGTAAATGGTGGTCCCATGTGTGCATCTTGGATGCTTCTGGTGGGGCAATGTCGGCATATTGGGTGCTTGTAAATGGTGGTCCCATGTGTTCATCTTTGATGCTTCTGGTGGGGCAATGTCGGCATATCGGGTGCTTGTAAATGGTGGTCCCATGTGTGCATCTTGGATGCTTCTGGTGGCGCAATGTCGGCATATTGGGTGTTTGTAAATGGTGGTCCCATGTGTTCATCTTGGATGCTTCTGGTGGGGCAATGTCGGCATATTGGGTGCTTGTAAATGGTGGTCCCATGTGTGCATCTTGGATGCTTCTGGTGGCGCAATGTCGGCATATTGGGTGCTTGTAAATGGTGGTACCATGTGTGCATCCTGGATGCTTCTGCTGGTCCATGTGTGCACCTTGGATGATTGTAAATGGTGGTCCCATGCTTGCACCTTTGGTACTTGTAACTGTTTGTCCTTTGTGTGAATCTTGGGTGCTTGCAGGTCGAGGTCCTAGTTGCAGTTGTTTCTGGTCTATTCGTAAGAAATAGAAGTTCCTCTTCACCGAACACCGTATATATGTCACTATCTTTAAAGAAGTGTCCTGATTCGTAAAGTACCTGTGGGGATAGATATTCCCAGTAATTATGTGATATAACAGATTATCATTGTGACCCCCCTGCATGGGCTTATTGCCAAACATCTTCATTCTTATTGTAGAAATTCATCAAGGGACTGTACACATTTTGTCAAGAGGCTGTAGTTTTTGTCCAAATTGGGATATATGGCTATTATTGTTGTTGAGCAGAAGCAACACCTTATTGTCAACACTACCGTTTGCATGGTCAACATAGTGGTCAAGCCAGTGGTTGTGGTCATCAATCCAGTATTGTGAGCAGTTCTTCCGGAACCAGCTTGAGCCCCGTTAGCATGTGATTCTTGAAATGAAATCTTGAAGATACAATCTAGTTAAAAATAGATGTAATACTTACGTTGCTACAAATCCCTTAATTTACTTGAGTTAAGAAACTTGTGTATTTACTGTGTGTTGATGGTATATGTATCTAATTACCATATTTCATATTCAAGAATTGTGAGTTCTATTTAAAGTATCAATGTCTTTAACATGTCAAATATAGTATATATTGAATGGAGAATTATAGGGCCTACTGCTATTTTAAAGTGACACTGAGTATGTTTGAGGATTTTTTCTGTGGCTGAAATAAGATCCAAAATACTAGAAGTTATAAGTTAAATTCAAATCACCCCTCTAAAGTTGCACATTTATCGCTTAAATGCCCAAACTACGACATTTCCTTGTTTTCAAAGATTTTTGAAAAACTGCCAATGGTAGGAAGTCGAAATTCTAAACACTACCAATCAATATTTGCCTTTGTGTCTTCTGTAAATCAGTTTTAAAAAATATGTTGGAGTCATTGACGCGCGCCATTGTCCGGTTTTCGATCACAAATCACGACTTTAACCTGTTTATTGTCACTATACTAACTTTTAAGCACTAAGATACTGATTTTAAGAACAAACCAACTCTTCTCGATAAAATAAAACTATTTATGAAGCTTGAAATATTTGACTCCAACAACATACACTGTGGCCCTTTGACATGTTTCAAGCTAAAGCATATCTCCATGATCGAACACCACAGCAGTGGCTTTATGGTTATTCTTGAGAAAACCCTCCTGACGCTGCTACAATATAACATAACCGTATGAAATCAAAACTCGAAAATAGACAACATATAATGGACATGCAGGTTACCACACTTTTCCAATCATATAATGGAAAAAGATAATCGTTGATATCATGACATACTATATAAGCCGTCAAACCGGTTTATTACTGAAATATCGATTATCTTATCGGCAGAAGAGTAGAACTATTTGAAGCACTTGTAAAATACTTGTGATTTCACCGTTCTCGCAGCGAATAAAACGATCACTTATCTTGGTTTTTTTCCATCTACAAGTTACATCTTAGTTAAGATATAAAACGAAACATATACAACCTATATCTTAACTTATATGTTTCCCATATTCAAGTGTTTGTGAACTTCAGAAATACAGAATAAATTTTTTTAGAGTAATACTGATAATCACCGTCTGTAATACAGAAACTGTTCACACTCCGTTATATATTTCATTAAAACCTTACAGAAAATTGCTATAAATATTATATTGGTATATATGATATTCGCTTTGAAATACTATTGGCATCTATATTTCATTTTTATCAAACAAACACAATAAAAGACATTATTTGAAATTTGATATGGACAGGTTTAAGTAATCGTATGAAAAAAATGAAATTCTTTGAATATCGGATAATGCTTCAGTTTATCAGGGACAGTCAATCTAATAGATATTAATTAGATCATCCTTGATTTTATATACGTTCTCTTGATAATTATTTAAATAGGCCTATCTAAAAGGTAAATTAAGGACACGTCTTTGGATAAACCGCAGAAACTATAGAAATTGTTAAGGTCTTTTAAACTCTAAAATAGATTTTAAACAACTTACTTAAAACGAAATTAAACAACCTCCTTTCCGTCGTTTTAAGAAAAGTATTTCTAAGGCTCTGAGAAAAATTATAATTATAATAATAATAATAATAATAATGAGTATTTATAAAGCGCTATATCCATACACAAGGTGCATGCTCAAAGCGCATATACATGTTAGAATAAAGGGTAATGATGTGAAGTATTGGCATGAATAAAATCAAAGAGAAAAGTATGAGTTATAACATATGAATAAATATAATACACAAAGTCAGATAATTCCATCAGTGGGAAAAATCTAGGAATAATAGCTTGAAAAAAGATAAGTTTTGAGTTTTGATTTAAAAACAGTCAATGAAGGCGATATCTTGAGGACATGAGGAACTTTTTAAGAAGGTTCGCTTCTCAGTCACAGTTACAAAACTCAAATAAACTTAAATCATAATGTTCTAATATAAAAAAACCAAAATGAAGCGGTAATTTCTCAATTTTGGTGATTTCTGATTTAATATTCATCAAAATAAAAAAAACTAGTATTTTAATTTTGAAATAATTCACAATTTTGCTGACTATGCAATTTTAATCGTAACTATAATTTGAGCAAGTTCTAATATCTGTTTTTTTTAGAAAGTAGATGTTGTTGAATGAATTTGATTTGTATGTATGCTTTCAGGTATATTTGTAGATAATGAGTGGGAGAAAGCACGTTTTAGTTAAAAAGAAATAGCTTGAATGTTGATAATTTAATTGAAATGTTTGAATACATGTTGTGCCGTAGCGGCTAAAAACCCACAGTACCATATATATTTGTTTTCTGGAAGAAAATTATGTTAACTCTAACATGTTTTCATAATAAAACTAATTTAAATTTAAGATTTCTCAAAAAGGTCATCATTTCCCCATGTTAAATCTCTGACTGACAAAGAGATCTTTGTCTTAAAATATTTCGAAAAAACACACTTATCCCATTTTTTTGGGTTGATATTTCAAGCAAATACACTAAACTTTTGAAAAAAACAAGTTAGAAAAAAAGTTTCATACTTTAAATTTGAGGATCGGACATCCTTAAAAGAAGGAATGTTAAACCGGCCTTGAAACAATTAATTAATATACAACAACTTATAATTGTTTACTCTTTTCACTCTCTACATGTATTAACTGTCAAAGCAAGCGGATACAATGTCACGTTCTATGTATCATGTTTAATCGTCTCTTACTAGAATCACAAAAGACATGACACAATCACGCATGACACATACATTGCATTGCAGGCAGTGCTTACGAATGATGGCACTGCGCATGAGCGGAAGTGAATGATCAGCCCCCATCGGAACAGAAGTTCACCATGAAATCGCAGAGAAAAGTCGTTAAATAACTTCAATTAGCAGGTTTTTTGGCTTGCTGGTCGCTACAATGTCAGTGGATATTCTTAGAAGGAACCCTCAGGATGATTTTGAACTTATTCAGAGGGTGGGAAGCGGAACGTACGGCGATGTATACAAGGTTGTGTGTCCTCATTTGACATAAATAATTGACATAAATACTGAGCAATTTCCTCTTTCAGCGACAGTATATAAACATGATATCTGATAAACAATTAAGTTATGTCAGTTTTTAAATGAGAGGCTGATGACGAGTGACTTGTCAACTATTCTAATGTACAGGTCTAATAGGCGTGTTTTAAAAGGCATGTTGACCCTATCCTGTAAATGTCAGTGGTAGATTTTAGTTCAGTGCAGCTGTCAAATGAAACTGAATGTTGTTATTTTGGTCATTAACTCAGTCTGAATTGAAAGTTTGTTGTTAATAAATATGTAATTGATTCTGTATTCTGAGTTCAAAGTCTGTTGAAGATATCCAAGGAAGTATATTATCATTCAAAGTTAAAAACAAATTTATTTAGTCCCATATCTAACAGGGGTTTAGCAAAAGCAGTGATTTTGTAATTAGGGCTTGTTCCTAATCAGTGGATTTCTTGATAAATACATAACACATTATTATGAATAAATTGTATTATCTTTGGAATTTCATGGGTTTTTTGTGTATAAAGTTCATGCTTTTTATGTCTGAATCATCTAATTGAGGCTTAACTAATTATTGAAACTATTTTTATAAACTTGTAAAGTAAGTTCAGTGATAATTTTTAAAACTTATATTGTTTGATGGTTTGATTTCTAAAAGAGTTTATCAATGAGTTTTTGTGAATTTTATTTTTTTAAAACACTCCGTTAGATGTTGGAGCCAAGTATGCCAAACTTGATCATTGGTGTCATTTGATCTACTGCTGAAAAGTATCATTTCAGAGCTTATTGGTTTTGAAGAGTGGGAATATGAAGGTTCAAATCAAGCATATGATCAAAAACAGGACAGTGATGCGCGTCGATCAAACATGATAAACTATGCCAAATGAACATGTATTTGTACATGTATATCTTAAAAATGATTATGCTGAAATATTTGAACTGTTCCTTTCCCAAACATTGTATGAATTAAAACTAAAAAGACTCAACACAGCCGTCCAATGAAATGAATAAATTAAATAATTTGTGTTTTCCTTTAAAGAGCCACTATGTGAGTTGTTGGAGTCGTATGTGCCAAACTTAATCTATGGTTTCTATTTATCGCGAAGTATTGACTGTTACCAAAAAGAACATTTTAAAGCTTATTTGTTTTGTACAGTGACAATATGAAGGTAGAACGTCGCAATTATGATTGAAAACTGGACAGTGACAGTCAAATAGTCAAACATAATTTTCGAGACTTATCTAAAACAGCCAGGAGGGCAGTTAGGAGTTGATAGTGTTTGTTAGGTCATATAACTAGTATACTCAACGTTATATCTACACCTCTGTGCATTTATAAGACTGTTTTTAGATTTTCATGGAAGTCATATATATGTCTTTTTGACATGAAAAGTAATGATGTTTTGATTTTATATCACCACATATGACATTTAGGTTCGTATCAAAGGTCAAGTCAAGTCAAGTAGGTTTTATTTAAATTAGGTTTTTATATAAGGTAAATAATATGTTATGAAACCCACGGAGTGGCTCTTTAAGTCAAAATCGCATGTTACAGTTCATATTTTACCTTTTTGATAATTATCTATTTCCTTCTATGAATAGAGTAGGTTTATCCAGTCTTGAAGACTTAAATCCAATATAAAACTTTTGAAATTGTCAAAATTTCAAAATTTAAGAAGATAGATTTATTTATCGGTTGTTATCTCATCATATTGATGTTCTTTTTTAGTTATTTTTGTGTATATTTAAGAAGATTGATATCTCTTCATTCAGTTATATCATGATTCAGATTATAGTGATAACTTATCTATCTGGTAATCCATAAGCTTAGTGTTACCTTCCCTTAGTGAAGACAATGGATCTAAGCCAATGGATCTCAGCAGGTGGTTTCAAGGTGTGAAAGTGATATAAAATCCTTCCAAAAATAACTTCTTCTTTTTTTTCTGTTATCGTGAACTATTTTCATTTTAAACCAAGGTCACATGAAATTTGTCCTAAATTATTTTTGGAAGCATGATTTCTTAGTCAGGAGGGAGAAAATGCAGAATAGACATTTAACTGTGTGTTAATAACAAAATCTTCAAAAATTCAGAAAGTTAAAGTGACACAGAGTATTTCATAAGTTTTATTTGGCTGAAATAAGAGCCAAATTACCATCTGTTTTGAATTCAATTCAAGTGTCAACCTTAAACATGCATCTCTAGCTCTAATTGCCAAAATTAAAATATTTTCTAGTTTTCAATGATAATAGAAAAATGATGTTTAATGATGTCTAAATTTTGCATCTAATTTACATGAATATTAGTTAATTGATCTACTAAACTCCTGTAAATAACGTATAAGAATAATGTTGGTGTTGTTTGCGCACGCCATTGTCCGTTTCTTTTATTGTAATATATAACTTTAACCTGTTTATTGTGTTCATACTTAACTGATCAGTCATGAGATTGTGATATTTAGATACAACCACTATTTCTTGATAAAATAGCACCATTTATAAATTTTGACATATTTGACTCCAACAACATACTCTGTGTCCCTTTAATGTAAGCACAACAGCCACAGATAATAGAAAGCATAATTAGATATTTTGTTAACATCTCATCTGCAGGTTTTGCAATGTTATTCATGTAGATAGATTGACTAGAATTTCCTTTTTTTTTTAATCCCAACTATGTAAATAAAAATTGTAATACAAGAATTTTCTTTTTCACAAAACATGATTTTATCACTTGCAGGCTAAAAGTCTGGATACAGGCTCCCTTGCCGCCATGAAAGTCATCAAACTGGAACCAGGTAATAATCTTTGACAAATGTATTCCCTGAAATAATTCTAAAATCATCATACATTAAGTAGAGTTGCAGAAATATTCAATTGTTTATTTGAAGTTAGTATTGAAAAAACCAGTATTACTGAAATGCAAAATAATATCAAGGCAGTTGAGGAGGATGTTGAAAGTATTTAAGCTCAGTTTAGTGATATGTGTTTAAACCATTTCCCCATCATCTTGGTGCCAGCTCTCTAGCCTTTAGTGGCTGAACTTGATATTCCTTTCAGATATCCCACAATGGTTGTTACTGATCGTTGCACTCCTTCCACAAGTTTTAGAACTAATCAGTAGAGTCTTGAATAAGCTAGTTACTGGGACTAGTGCAAAATGTGCTTTGCAGGGGATGGGGAAGTTTTGGGTATTGCTTGTTTTTGGGGAAATTCAGTGGTAATAGATAGGCTTGATGGTCCTTTAATTTTTCAAAGGGTCACCAATATTTGATTGTAAGAAAGTCCTTTCCATTGTTCATCTAGGAGAGCACCACCATTTCCTAATATGAAAGAACTCATTGAAACTTTGTATCATTGTGTGTTTCAGGGGATGACTTTGCAGTAATCCAACAGGAAATCATTATGATGAAGGACTGCAAGCATGCCAACATAGTGGCCTACTATGGGAGCTACATACGGTATGGTAACATCTTGTCTCAGAGGCATTGTACGCATTAGTGACATAGTATTAACTATGTTAGGACTAGTAGTTCCTGTTTAAACAGGGTTGTTTTTTCTTTTCCTTTTTGTGTATGTTTAGATGTATTATTGCGGAAATATTTTCCGCCATGATTGCAAAGCACCCCTACATGACACATGAGGCTCGGGTTTATTCTGTAAAGAGAATGTGGATTGTTAATGGCTGGATGTGTTTGAGGATGCATTATTACGTCTTCATGGACAATTTGATATTCAGTCTTGTATTCTAAAGGCAGTTTCAATCTTTTATGAAAAATGCGAGCTGTAAATGTATTTCATTGTTTTGATTTAAGAAATGCTTTGATTGAATCTCAAAGTAATTTAAAAGATTTAGATATTGTGAATTTGGTCGTTTTTGTTTCGAACCAAGATTAAAAACATCTGATTAAGTTCTACAATTGTGTACAAGCATATAAAAGATGCTCAAGAGTTTCAGGTTGCAAAGGAAGCCATTATTAGTGTAGCTCCTAACTAATCACATAAAATTTGATAAATATATTTACCGTTTTGATATCTCTCTCCTACTAACTTTATAAGTTTTATTAATAGGGTTTGCTTTCAATGTAATTGTGAGTTTGTTTGCAAGAGCTTTTGATAATTGTAATGAAGCAAATATGTTCAATTGAGTTCATAATGTAAGGGTAATTAAATGATTGCCATATGCCTTCTGATGATATATGTGAAGATACCATGGCCTATGGGGAATATGATTGTACATTTGGTGTGGTCCAAAATGAAGGCTATTGAAAGTACCCTGGAATGGTCATCCATCGGTATGTCTGTCCGTCTGTTTAATCTTCTTCTCCAGAACCATTGGCTCAGGATATCTGATATCTTGTGTACAGACTCCTTGAGTAATGAGATTTCTAATTTATTGATTTGGTGACCATGTGACCCCCAGTTAGGGGCCACTCTCTCAAAACCTATTTTTAAACTTCTCCAGAAGCAAGAGGCCAAGAAAACTGAAACTTTGTGTGAAGACTCCATAACTGAAAAGGATTCTAATTTATAGATTGAGTGATCTTGTGACCCCAAATAAGGGCTGCAGGGGTCACATCCTAAAAAATTATTTGCATCTTCTTCCTCAGAAGCAAAAGGCCTAGAAAGCTGAAATTTTGTATACAGACTCCAAAGATGATGGGGATTCTGGATTTAAAGATTTAGTGACCCTTTACAAGGGCCATAGAGACCAAACCCTAAAACCTTTTTTCCCAAAAGAAAAAAGCCTAGAAACTGAAATCTTGTGTACAGACTCCTTTGATTTTAAAAAATGGATTTTGTGATCCTGTGACATCCATATGGTGACCATTTATGAAATAAATCATAGATAGCCTGATGAGCTACAGAGCCATTGTTCTATTTTTGTTCTATTAATCCTGGAAAATCATACAACATATGTCAGGCAGTTCAAGGTGTGTAACATCACCAGGATTAATTTTGCTAGTGACCATATTGCTAAAAGAAACAACAGATACAAATTAAAGTAGCTATTCAGCTCTTATAAATATCTATACGGAAATCAAATTATATTTCAAATTGCATCTCATATTTTGTCTCATATTTTGGGGTTTTTTTTCATATTGTAGGGTCACTTTGATTACTAAATTTTCAACTTAAACAATGTTTTGAATTTTTGTTGATTCTGCTTCAGATATATGGACGGATGGTAAGCCTAAACTTGTAAAGAAAAGCAGTAAAGTCTAGGCTTTAATGAAAGATTCCACTGTTTTGGTGGGGTAGAACTTCAACTTCCTAGACACTGCTATTGAAACACCATAATTTTCCTTTTGTCAGTGCTTTTTCAGATGGCTATTTAGCATGATGTTGACTTTAAGGACGCCATCTGCTAAACAGATAAATTTGTTATCTTGAAGCGATTTTCTTGCCTACAACAGGTTTTGCTTCCCTTTTTGTTAAAACTAAAACTGGCTTGATGATAGATTTTTTCATGTTAAGTAAACTAGAACTTATTTTTAGTCACGCTTTTATATAAGGACAAACTGTTTTTACAACTTTAATCACAATTATATCAACAACAACAAAATTAGTTTCAATCAATTCTACACATTCAAATTTGAATACAAGATCGGCTGTGGAATAGATTGGTTAAAATTCACCTTTATACTTTACTTTGTTTCTGTAAAGTTTTATTTGGAGCAGAAAAGTACTCCCTGGCCCCCCAAAAAATGTTACACTCAGAAGTGTTGAAGACCAAATGCAGACATCTTTATTGAAGCAGTGATATTTTGAATAAAGATAATAATGACAATGGGCATCCAGTAATAAGCAGACAATCTCTGTGTTCTTGAGTATTGTGTCAGACAAATAATGGAGAATATCTTTAAGAAACAATCTTCTATGTCATTATTCTCACGGTTAGATATGAAGTCTAAATCAACTCTTTTTTTCTGTACAGGCGAGAGAAGCTGTGGATTGCTATGGAGTACTGTGGTGGAGGGTCAATGCAGGATATATATCATGGTAAGTTCTATTGTCACATGTCTTCCAAAATATCTTGGTCAGGAGAGGTCATTAGTCAGTGTATTCTGTTTTGTACCATGTGGTCCAAGGTTCATAAGCTCCTAGGGGTATATCACCGCTAATGGCTGAAATATTGCCTAAGTGGCGTTAAACAATAACTCACTCACTCACTCCTAGGGTTCTAAAGCTTTCTGGAAGTATTCTACTTACAGTTAGGGCTACTTGTTGTGTAACTGTGAATCATTCCAGTACCACTCCTGATTCAACTTTTACATTTTTAACCACAGAAAGGGGCTTAAGTTGCAAGAAGGCCTTTCCTTTGCAATTGCACTAGGTTCCTGATAAGGAATCCAAATTAAAATTCCACATCATATCACAAACTTTCATTCATTGTCTTTGTCTTGCATTTCGGAGAAACATGTTATACTTTTAAGTGAAAGCTGATATTTTGTTTTAAAGAAATAGTAACTTGTCTTCTCTAAAGAATCATCAAGTGCTGATGAATGATGGGTAGCTATATTTAACAGTGTATATAATAAGCTTGAAAAGTAGCTTGGTTCCAGGCTGGTTCAGAGGCCTCATTGCTATAACAATAGTAGGGTTCGATAGGCTGTTTATATTGCAATATTCCAAGTAGGGTTGTTAGTACCCTGAATTGTCACATCTTCCTCTTTCAGTAACCGGCCCACTAGCTGAAACCCAGATCGCATTCATATGCAGGGAGACTCTGAAAGGGTTGAGGTATCTACACAGTAGGGGGAAGATGCATAGAGATATAAAGGTATGTTGCAAATCTGTTGAGATAAAAAAAATCATTCTCAACAATATGTTGCAAATTGAATGGCAACATGGATCTTTTTCCAAAATTGAATAATTTTTAAATCAAACCAATGTTGCTGCATCATCATTTGACATAATGGTCATTTACAAGACTGGTGGAATTATGCTTGGTTGTGACAATTCTATATCTGTATATAATATGGAAAGAAAGTTCAGTTCACAGTTAGTGATTGTGTTTAACTAGTCTTTGTGTTTAACTAATCTTAGATATCTATTTTTATTTTTATTTCAAGCAATACAATTTATGGTGTTGACACAGTTGTCCAATGGAAATAGCATGTTTCCTTAACCTATAAGAAAGAAAGAAAAGTGAGTTAGAAGGCAATGATTGATGACCAACTCTTTCTTTGTTTTAGGGTGCTAATATTTTACTAACAGATGAAGGAGATGTTAAACTAGGTAAGTAATTTTTTTTTATTATAGATCCTGGATATAGCAACAAGATTGTAATACAACACACTTGCAGACTTTAACCCTTTAGCTGCAGGAATCAGAGTATTTTGGAATAGATTTTTCTTAAAAAGTGACAAATGTCTAATTTACATTATATCATTATCAGTTGTTATTCCTTTTGGTTCTTGAAGATGCTTTGTCCACTACATAATTTAAGATTGATTCAACAAGGGACACTCTTAATTAGGTGTAAGCAATTTATGTTTTCAGCTGACTTTGGTGTGTCTGCGCAGATAACTGCCACTATGTGCAAGAGGAAATCTTTTATTGGTACTCCATATTGGTGAGTAAATGAGCAGATATGCCACTATGAAATCTCTTTAAGTGATTTTGATTCTGAAATACTCTTGAAAGCGGCTTTAAACCCCAAATTACCTAACCTCACTTAAACCCTTATAATTTAATGTTTGAATTGATCTCTAAGATCCGGTCTCATTAGACCTCTCAGAACCTCATGCATAATATTTTGTCAATTACATATCTTAACCTCCAAGACCCAATCTGATTGGACCTAAAAAGCCATACATTCTTGCCTCTCTCTTGCATTAACTTTGAACAAGTCAAATAATACTTCATATCTTTGATGCATAAACTTCCAAAAGCCAATTGGATCTTCCTTGCCAAATTAATCAATTTGTCTTATCTTGTAAAAATAATTGACTTCTATGATGCATTATGATTAAATCACAACAGAAAAACTCAGATCAGTCATCCCTTTTTCCCTGCCATCATTTGCATCAAGCAGACAGTCTGAATTTACTCTCCCATTTTCTCCTCATAAAGGTTATTCATTCAGTTCTTACCTTGTAACCTCTGTTTCAAGGGGACACTATTTGAGGTTACTTTAAAGAAAGGACAAGAGTAATTTCTATAGGAAGAGAATGGAAATTTCTGTGAACCTCTGACCTAACTGAATAATGTGTCAATTGCTAATCACTTAAATATTTTCACCCTAAGAAATCAGTAACAAGTTAACAGCCTTTTTAAATGCCTATAGGGATAGAAGGTTTAAATTCAATTAGAGACGACATCTTTTCTTCCTCTTCACCCAACTTCATTAACCAATGAAATTTTTTGTTTCTGTGCAGGATGGCGCCAGAAGTGGCAGCAGTAGAACGGAAAGGGGGTTACAACCAGCAGTGTGATATCTGGGCGGTTGGAATCACATCTATTGAGTTTGCTGAGCTTCAGCCTCCCATGTTTGATCTGCACCCTATGCGGTAGGTAGTCTGTTCTTGAAACTGGGACTTGAGTTATTCAAACAACAAGCTAGACAGCTCTAGCTAGAGCAGTTATTATAATCGCCCTCTCCCTATTGGTCCGTCACCATTTGTAAATAAAAAAACAATAAGCACCCCCATCTCATAAGTTGATCTATGTGATAAAACATCAGTCAGGGAGCTGCATTTCAAGTTCATTCATACACATAAGCGACTGTCTTTTAATCCAAATGTGGGCAGACCAAACTTCTAACCTTAATCAGCTATGAACATATGAAAGTGGCGGTATTTGAGGTTTTTTTGTAATCTTTTGAATTTATTTTAAAACAATTTTAACGTTTACGTCAAATACAGTGTTGTGATAGAAATTATTTTTTGTTTAATTGTTTCTATTGTGTGTTACAGGGCACTGTTCTTGATGTCTAAAAGTGGCTTCAAACCTCCCCAGCTCAAAGATAAGAATAAATGGTAAGATATATTCTCTGACTAATTGTTTTTAGATTGCATATGTCAATCATTTTCATGATGGTCATGAATGCTTTTTCTGCTCCAGGACCCCAGTCTTTCAACATTTTGTCAAGGTTGCATTGACTAAAAACCCAAAGAAAAGGCCACCAGCAGAGAAGCTATTAGAGGTATTTGTTCAGTTCAAGTCATTAATGATCTAGTAGTTAGTTTATATACTTGCCTAACCACTTTCAATCTTTGATTCCCCGCTAATGGCTGGAATATTGCCCAAGCGGCGTTAAACAATAGCTCACTCACTCACTCAATCTTTGATATTAAATGTTAACACTTTCCTCAGTTCCTGAACTTCAGATTCAGTTATAGTTGTTTTGCATTTTGAAATTATTCTCTTTTTCAGCATCCATTTTTACAAAGTGAATTAAGTAGAAGGTTGACAAAAGACTTGTTGGAGAAATCTAGAAATCCTGCAAGCAATCCCTATGATGTAACAGAAGATGATGACCCTGATGGGGTAAGTTTTTAATTGCTTGATTTTAATGATATAATGATTCATTAATTATTCATAGTATCCAATGAAGGGAGAGGAGAATATCGTTACGTTGTTGTGAATGATTGCATCAGCTTCCCCGCTTTCAGTTCAGAAACATTTTGATCAAGAAAAAAGTGAGAAAAATAACAATTTGATACTCTTAATAATTTTCTTAGATTTGGCATTTTGTTTAAAACTTTTGAATCCTATCATTCAGAATCTGCAAGATGTGCCAAGGAGGATATCTTCAAAGAAAACTGCCCGCCAAAGTCAAGCAACAAACAGTATTGAATTGAAAGGTAGGAACATAATGAGTATTTCTTTTTTATGCCTTCTGAGCAATAACAAAATTCAATCTAGTAAGAGTCACTGGCAGTAAGCTAGAAATGTTTCAAGAGATGCTTCTGAATAACAAGTAGATGAGTGTTTGCAGGATAGAGCCTTTCCCTGTTCTGCCTTCTTCTGTCACAATAAAATATGCCTTTTTTCTAAATATATCACAAAAGACAAATGAGCATTGAAGAAAACCTCAGGGACTTATTCGGGGCTGCTTAGAACCTTTGCATAGAGAGACCCATGCATATTTTCCATTTGTTGATTAAACCCCATGGAAAATCTTTGTTAACACAGACGTTTTGGTGCAATGAGGCTCTTATTTGGTATATATCAACTTTAGAGAAGTACGAAAAAGGTTTTTGCTACAATCAGTTTAAGGTCAAGGTCTCAAAGAGAAATAGCTTTTTTAGACATTTGGTTATGTATATATTCATTTAGTGATTAAACCCCCTGGGTATTCTTTGGACATGTTCACATTCAAGGTCAATTTTCAAATTAAAAAAGTTTTGAAATCACTAAAAATACAGAATTGTGTGAAATCACCTCCAGTGAAGTTATAACATCCAAATGCTACTAGTTGTAAGTTCAATTAATGACTTTATTGCTCAGTTGCTTTTGTGGTACGTTTATTCAAAATACCCATTTTATTGTGACTGTGAAGTAGGCTGAACAGGGAAAAGCAGATCCCTCAGTTTCTGGGCTGCTCTGCTTTTGCTGTGTCCCACAAAAGCTCACTTAGTTTGGTCTAAGTACCCTATCTTTCCAGACAAGAATTAGTGTACATTTCAACTCAATAACAGGGAATAAAGTGAGATTGTCTTAGTCATCAGATAAGCCCAATGTTGCCTCATTATATATATTCATATCCCTTTTTCCTAAATTCCTTGATTCAATGCTTTCAGTAAAAAAATTTATTTTTGCTCCATTATCACATCAAAGGTTATGAAGTTTCTTTCATGTATTTTCTATAGTACCATAAAGTAATTATTGTTTGTTGTTTGAATGTTTTGTAATAAATCTATGTTGTAATAAAGCAAAGATTTGATGAGCAAAATCTCCTTTTGTTACAGTGAATTTGAATTTAGATTCTCCTAAGGTAAGTAATTGTTTATTTGGTAACACAATATAGTATCTACTTATGTTTGTGATGGCTGTGTTCATCAATAGCATGTAGTAATGATTGAATGAAGCATGTATATGGTGTTTCTATATGATTGTGTTTTGCTATAATTCATAAATGAATAAATACAAGAAGACATTATGGTTAATAGTTGATTGTTTCATGGTTATCAAGTGCCTAACTTGAATGGAAAATGTGTGTTTGTAATCCTTTCCTTTTGATATTATGCAAATTTAACACTATTCCTCACTTATCATTTATGCTTAAAATATATATAACCAATTAATATATATTATTCTAATATCATATATATAGTGGTTTTTTTGTAAAGAACTTTTTAAAAAAAAATTACCTTTGCTTAGGCAAAGGTAGAAGGTTTTGATTTGTTATAAGTCCATAATGTGATTTTAATACTCTTTGAAAGGCTTTTAATTTAGAGCATGTTCATGCAATAACTTTAGCTGTTGTCTGTGTATACTTGTATTATGAAAAGAAAAGACTACAGCATAAAAGCTTAAGACCCAAAGTTATTTTTTCATGAGTTTTCAAACAAGTTTTTTATAAAGCATTATTTATCATTACATTAAACATGTGAACGTTTCTCCTTATGATGAAAATAACATAGTTAATTGATTCATCGTGAAATAATTGTCCTATATCCAAATATCCTAGAATGAATTTGGACTAATAGATATATCCTGAAATAAGTGTCCTCATATATCCTAATATCCTAAAATGACTATGGACTAAATGATATATCCTAAAAAAAAATTTCCTTATATATCTTTTTATCCTAAAATGACTATGGACTAGTTGATATATCCTGTAATAATTGTCCTCATAAATTGTAATATCCTAGAATTACAATGGACTAATTGATATATCCTGAAATAATTGTCCTCATATATCCTGATATCTTAAAATGACTATGGACTAATTGATACATCCTGAAATAATTTTCCTCATATGTCCTGATATCCTAAAATGACCAAGGACAAATTGATATATCCTGAAATAATTGTCCTCATATATCCTGATATCCTAAAATGACTATGGACTAATTGATATATCCTGAAATAATTGTCCTTATATATATCTTTATATATCCTTATATCCTAAAATGACCCTCACTCCCAGAGACCATACAACAGTATCGTACAGATCTTCAAGACTGTCATTAGTTACCTTAGATGTTTGTTTGAGAGAAGTGAATGTCTGTCCTACATTTACCCAAGTGAAATGTCAACGATTGCAGGGAGAAGAGTTTTATTCTTTAGCCTCAGGATGGGACCTGGAAGCTTCTGTAAACACAACCCTTAAATCTATTACCATCTTCTAGTTCTTATCATACCTGTAGCCATGAGGAATGAATACTATCGCAGCATTACAAACTCTTCTCATAGTCTCATGCAGTATGCTTTGCTTATTCCCTGTAGCAATTATCAAATGATTATATGTATTTAAGATTATGTAACCGTGCGCATTTTCTAGTAAACAAAAGTTTTAATTTCTTTGAAAATCATTGATAAAGATTTTAGTATGTAAATAAAATATTGTAGTTAATAGGTCTCATATTCATCCTCTGGGGATCATTTCAGTGGTTTTTATTTTATTTTCTATTCTTGAATTATCTTTTTCTGTATAACCAGACAACTCACATGTCTAACAATTAGCTTTTGAATAAATGTTTTAGGATGCAAAATAAAAGTTTCTTGAAATAAAGTTCTGCAGTGTCTTTCTATACAAGATTGAAATAACATCACTTTTCCTTAGCTGATATTCACACTTTTGTATCAACTAATATTTCTGTTATTTGGCTTAAGTATAAAGGCATGTGCTTGAAATAGACGGTCAAATGATGAAAGGATAATATGCAATTTGTCTTATTCAATGGCTTTCTGAAGACTTTATTTAGCATAAGACAAGTTTTCACTCTCCAAAAGTTTCTATATAGACTTTCATATAAGTCTTTATTCAAGTTTTTATACATTTGCCCTTGAAAGACATGGGTCACCTTTCTCAACATCAGGCAGTCATATTTTTAAACCCCTGATTGTGTAAGATCAACTTCTTGATACTTTGCTTTATCAGCACAGAATTATGAACTCATTGTATAATACTTATTTGATTAAATATCAACTTCAAAACCAACAGTTTCTGGCAAATGTGATAGCGTCCATATAACATTTTAGAAGTGTATTCAATAAAGCTTAATTTTTCTTGATTCAAATAAATCATACTTTTGATTTAAATGACTAAAGTTATTGAATGTTGATTAAAGATGGAAATGTTTGGTTTTTTTCTCTGTAGGAGGGTAATGAACAGTACGACACAGCTCGGCCTTGGCCGGAAGATGATATCTCAAAGAAGTAAGTGGCATTTTTGCATGAATTCACAACATCAGTTATACTGGTTATAACCAAGCATGACCTTAATGAATCAGCAACTGGTTTGATTGGCCCAGATACCAGGAGGTTTCCTTGCATGCACTTGGTTCCTGCAGCGTGTTTCACAAGACCAAGTAGTTTAGGCACAGAGATGGATACGAATTGATAACAACCAGTGTCTTACAATAGTAGGATATCTTCTATAATGCAGCACCTCGATGCTTCACATTGGAATTGTTTGTATTCAGTTATAGTAGTTACACTCCCAATTGCTTAGTTTGATTGTGCTTTTAGTTTTTCCTGTGGGAAAATAATATAGTGAAACAGAGATGTAATGTTGACTTTTGAAGTTTAGTCTTTACAACAAGCAGAAACATCCCAGAATCAACAAATGAAATACTACTGATTGTGAGCTTGGTAGTTTGGAAAAATAGCAATTTTGATAATATTTCACCTTCAAAGTTTATGAAAAAGCAGCTCAACAAGATTTTTGGTTAAAGTAAAGTCTTGGCTTTAGTTTACAAGGTCAATCTGAATTTTTTCTGAGTATAAATCAATGATTGGGTGTTAACTGACCTTAAGATTTGCTTTTGGAAAGGGGCCCATTTTCGAGATTTATCTTCACAACAAAGTTATAACCGGAGAAGGATAAAAGCAGGTTGCGGTAGTTGATTCACATGCTAGAAATACAATTTAATGGCTTCATGCACTACACTTTGAGTTGCAAAGGAATGTCTTTTTGGTTCTTGCAATGTAGATGCAAATTTATTATGCTTTGAAAATAGTTTGCCGTTTTTCATAAGTACTTCTCGGTTGTCATATATGAAAGTGCTAGAATTATAGTTCCAACATAATCATGACTCAACGGTTTGGAATGTATTGGTATGCTGTAGATGTGCATGATAAACAAAAATCACAAAACATTCAGGAATTTTCATGGAAAAAATCAATGGAAATGGTTTCAGATTCTTGACAAAAACGTTGACTTTCATGCCTGAAAGAAGTTAAAATCCATAAATTTGTACCATGTTCAGACCCACAATTTTAAAAATGCCAATCAAAGAAGATTTTTCAAAATAAAATAGTTTCAGGTGGTCCAGATAGGAATGGTAATTTTTGTATATTGATCAGTTAAGATATCAGTTTTTTGAAAATGGGCCTTGTTATTTGTTTGGAAAATAACCTATTATCTATTCTTAAAATTCAAAAGGTCAAAGGTAAACATCCTAAATCAACAGGAAGTAATTTCAATTATTTCTAGTAAACTTTGTATCTGAATAGAGGTTACGTCTCTCTTTTCAAAACAATTCTTGTCTATCAGTAAAACACTTCCATAGACTAAGGAGCTTGAGACATGTAAAAATATTTTCTACATCATGTAAACATATATGCATCGAGTATATATTTGAGTGTCTTGCCTTTGAAAATGTTTAAACACTTAAGTAAACTTGAAACCAATTGTGTTTTTTTATCAAATGTTATATGTAGTATTTAGTCTGAAGTTGAAGTTTAAGAAGAATATGTACCAGGTTGACTACTGTTTTATAACTTATAACTTCATGAATTGGACAGATACTAGAATTAATATGAAAAGGTATCCTTTGAACTTTACACCATCTTATTTGTCTAACAGTTGTTATTTTTTCAGTTATTGTGTTTGACTATTTAAACCAGGAAGTAAGCATAGACACAAGTCATGATCCTGTTTAACCTCAACTCGTACAATATAGTTCTGTTTACATGTTTGTGGACAAATGAGAACATTGTAAAGTACTTCCTGGATCGTGTCCTATTAATATTATCATTATCTTATGAAATCTTTATTCTGAAGATCTTTTCAGGTGGAGTTTGATGTTTGGAAGAAAAGAAAGAATGTCTTATTTATGATATAGTATTGTATAGGGTCATTTATGGAAATTTTCAAAAAGGCTACCTTTTTACCTTTTTCATGTAATTGACAAAACATAGATAAAACTGTATTGTTGTTAGGTCTTCTGAATCTTGCACAGCTAAAATGTTTTTGATTAGTGTTTGTAAAGAGCTGGGAAAATAGACGCTGCTAATCTTGTAAATGTTACAAGTTTTAAAGAAGAAACATAATCTGTGGGGAATTTTTGTTTGAATTGATAGAGAAAATTAAGGGGATCAGGAGGGTAAGGGAACAGTAATCATGACGGGCCTACAGTGAAGTTATACTTTACAGCAGTCATGAGCACTGAAAATAGAAACTATTTTTCTGGCAAGGATAAGGTTACATTGTGAAATCATATCTCCCAAGAAAGCAGACACTGATATATGAACCTGATTTCAGGACTGTATAGATGTTTTAGATGTATATACGAACAATATCTGTTCATAACTCCCTTAAGATATTATACAATTATCAAGATTTTAAACACTGTTATTAATTTTCCCTCCAAACATTGTAGTATTCTGCCAACAGGCAGGGTTTAAGAGCAAAGAAATTACATTTTACTTGATAATAATAGTGAATGTTGATTACAAATATTTGTGCATGTATATGGCATCATCTGCATGTAAACGGTATAATGGAGGTCATGAAGCATTACTGCATGTGCCCTGTGTGTTCCATTATAAGCATCATAAGTAATTGTAAAGTTACACATCATCTACTTTACCATTTCTAACTTAAGTTTCAATTATGAAAGAACTCGTAACATTAAAGGGACACAGAGTATGTTATTTGGGTCAAATACGCCAAACTTCATCTTATGTGTTATTCAAGTGAGATTACAGGGCTGCCTACTTGTACTCTTGTCAGTCTTTTGGAGTATTTTCTACACTTGACAGTCTTAAAATATGATTGTACACCAATGTTGCAAATTGTACATCTATTCTGAAAAAATCATATTTGAGTGCTATGTGTTACAAATTCAATATGAACTGTATATTCCTAGTTATATATGTGAGAAAAGGTTTTGAAATATCAAACCAGTTCATGATTTGTTGGAACTAACAGTAAAAATACTTGCTTCATTGTTTTTGTACACATAAAAATTTAAAAAATACACCTAAGTTACAATATGTCTACACATTCACCGAACAGAAGGTAGGCAGTTCTGTGAGAAGTAATTGTTTTGGAAAATAACTATGCTTTTGAGTTCAGTATGGTGACAATAAAAAGGATAAAGTTGAAATTTGTGATTGAAAACCGGATAGTGGAATGTGGCAACGGGTGAAACATGATTTTGGAAATTTATCATCAGACACAATAACAAAAATAGGTTTGGGCTACTCAGTAGGTCATTAAACTAGTAAACATGAATTTTTATCATTTATATCATTGTCTTTCAATTACAATTGGAAACATGAATATATCATAATGTTAGATATGAGTGTAACTTCAGAATAGTGAGTTGAAATTAACTCTGGACATATAGTATTTTGGCTCCTATTCAAACTACATACAAAATATGTAAAACATACTCTGAGTCACTTTTAAATGAAAATATTTCTAATTCTAAACATATACAATGTAATATTATTACCCGAAACATAATTTTATCAAAATCTAGCAGATGAGAGCTGATTTGTTTTATTTCTTAATCTTTATTTTCAGGCACTGTTGATTTTATTCATTTCTGTTGTTTTCTGTTACCCACTATCACAAACACTTCTCACAAATGTTTTTTAAATTAACCATCAGTTTTCCCCATATAGAAATGTCATTGAAAAACATTTTTGATAAATGAATCACACACATCTTATAAGGATTACCATGAAATTTTCGAAAATATTGGTATAAAATCTATTAAGAAAATATCCTTTTATGATTCAATCTAATTGTTGAAATTGATCAAGTAAAAACACAAATTTGAAAAATGTGTTGATTTCATTATGCTTGTTTAGGATTATGAAGAGAAGTTAAAGGAGTAAGTGTGAAAGATGTGTTTTATTTTCTCCAGGACGTTACTAGAGTCTGTAGAGGAAGAGTTGTTACAGAGGTATGCAATCTAGCGCAACCATCCCTTACATAAACACATTGTATTACGAGACATCAGCTGCTTCATACTAACTCGCTAACCTCACCGGGAACACTTGCACAAAGCTGTCCTGCTACAGTCTGTTCATCCGTTTATCATTTGGCCATACATTACTTTGTCATTAATATAGATTGATGGGGCACTACTGCTTTAACTGTACAGGATCCGTTGATGTAGACTATCGGCCACCCTTGGTTAATCTGTACAACGCTTCATGGTGTTTCTATTGCACACCATTGCTTTAACTGTACAGGATCTGTTGATGTAGACTATTGGCCACCCTCGGTTAATCTGTACAACGCTTAATGGTGTTTCTATTGCACACCATTCCTTGAACTGTACAGGATCTGTTGATGTAGAATATTGGCCACCTTTGGTTTATCTGTGCTATGAAGGATGGTGTTTCTGTTGGACACTGTGCAGCATCCATTGGTGTATCAATTGGCCACCCTGGTTTATCTGTGCAATGCACAATGGTGTTTCAGACTGTTTGTTAAACTGTACAGCATCTATTGGTGTATCAAATGGGCATGGTTGGTTAATCGGTACAGCACCCAATGTTGTATCAATTGAGCACCTTGGATTACCTTTACTGTCTCTAATGATTCAGTTTGACCACCATTGGTCAATCAATAAAGCATCCATGGGTTCATCTGTGCAGCATACGTTAAGGAATCAATTGGCCATCAACTGTGTAATCAGCATTAAGGGCTGACTACTTTTGTTTCTCCACTCAGTATCCATTGGTCTATCATTGTAGCACCATCAGTACATCAGTAGGGAACAGATGAAGACTGTGCATTGATATAACGTATCCAAAGATGCTTTGTGCAAGAAATCCCAAACCTCACTCTCTCACTTGACATGACCAACTCAGATTCATCAATCAGATATTGTAGTATAATTTTTTTCAATTATTTGCCTTATTTACATATTTACAAAGTCATTTCCATGAGGCCCCTGCAGATGTGGAGAAACAAGATATTAATTTTTTTCTGAAATCATAAGACTACTTCTTACAATGCATATATGTAGGACAAATATTTTCTGTTGCTCCTTTTGAGGATGTCAAAAGATCACTTATCAATATAAGCATTGGTATTCATCTTGCTAGTTATGGTTAGTCTACTCTTGTTTCTTCTCAAAAGCTTATCAAACCACTTAGTAAAATTGCAAAAGCAAAGAAATGAATAACTTGCTAGTTAAGTAACTACATTTTGTTCATTTCTGTTTTTGTTGTTTTAATTATTTATTTATTTATTATTGCACATTTATGTGATTCCGTGCACCTTAAGGAATTTGTTGATCTGAGTAAGTTCATGGTAGCATTGAGAGCTTCCACCAACTAACACGAACCCTCCTAATGCTATGTTGTCACTAACATGAATAGACTGCTTCAGTTCCTCATTTCTCATCACCCTCTGAGGAAAACATGTAATCAACGGATGACAGATAAGAAATATTGAAATTACATGAGTTTAAGTTCCTTGTTTTCATTTTTGAGTTCAAATTAGCAGTTACATTCCTTCAGATTATTGTGATTCGCCTTAACCACATAATTCATAATTCATTTATTTACAAAATGTCTTTATAGATGTTTCCATGAGCTTTTGTTATCTCAAAAATCATGTTGAAACCTCAATAAAGATCGTCGGACTATCACCCTTTGAAATCCTAAAAAATGAATGACATTTTTTGATAACTGAATAAATGAACCGTTAGTAACAACAAATAATGAAATTTGTTTTATGAGCAAAATTCAAGAAAAATGTAAAAATTGATCAAAGCAAAATTTATGATAGAGGAAAATTTATCTGAAAGAACCCTCTGTTCCTTTGGTTTCCAGGGGCCATCGCAGTAGTTTAGTTTATGAAGAAGTCGACTCAGAACAGTAAGGGCCAGCACTATATCTGTCCGTATCTCTGTCTGTCTGTCTGTCTGTATGTATGTGTGCATGCTGTCTCTGTGTGGCTGCATGTAGTTTTAAGGTGTCTATAAGGCTGAGCAACGTAGATGTTAAATTGTGCCATTTGTGTCGCTGTGAATTGTTTGTTAATTTTACTATCTTAATCAAACCTAGGTCAAAATCATTGGATAATTTCAACTTTTTTTAGTCTCCTTAATTGTCACCTTTGCAAAAGTGTTTTACTAATAACTGAGGCTCTTTAAGCCCTACCATACAAACAGGGAAGAAGTCATCAAACTGAAACTGAACGGCACTAAACTATATCATTTCAAGGTGTCACCTGACTCCAATAATCACAGTCATCACCTTGTAAGAAAAAAAGAAACAAATATTTCCATAATGACAATTAAATCATTTGAAAGGAACATGATATAAAGGTATCTAATGCACAAGTTACAGAAAAAAATCACTGAGCATGAAATACAGTAATTGAATCATTCGAAACGTCAAATAATACAAAATACATACAAACTTTTTGTAGCCACACTGTCTTTTTCATTGAAGTAATTTGGATAATGTGACTAAATCTATTTACTAAAATGATTTTGGATATTCCTGTATGTATTGAAGTTCAGTTAAGATGTTTTCCAAACCTTTGTTTGGTAGGCCTACATTTAATTTGATTGAATGAAGTTCCTACTCTGTAGATACTGCCCTATATATGTAAAATTGGGATTATTCTTTTCTTCCTGAAATTGCAAATGACTTGTATGCGTGTTAGTTAGTGGGAATCATAACTCAAGTAGTCTGTTTTCTCTATCCATTTAGAGAGTTGACATGATGAAAAGAAACTATCATGTTTTAATTGCAAGTTCTAAGTAAACTAGGATTTATCTGAAGACATCAGAGAGTCATCTGAAATGGAATAAAGGGCTTGATATTTATGAGGAGACATTCTTCCATTAGTATCTGTTTCATGTTCATTCTACAAATAACCATACATTAAGAATCAATTTAAAGTCATAGTCTCATTTATGCAAGGCAAATTGTAATAAATGCCGGACAAATAGTTCACCACTCACAGAAATCTTTCCCCTGACGTTTGCAACAATTTTCAGAACTCTGCAGGCTTTCTAGCCCTCAATAATGAAGTTCAAACTACCCTACCCGAATATTATGGTTTTTTTGCGAGCGTTAGTCCTTACCACGTCATTTCGCAAAGGCCGTGACGAAGAACACATAAAATTTCCCAGCTGAATATCCAATGAAAATAGCTTACGCTTTTTCAAATATAGAAATAACAGAAAAGTGGTAAACTTAGTGAAGAATGCGTCTGTCGGCGCTGCGATGACTAGATTTCCAGTGTTTCGTACTCGCGATGGGATTGCACTTGATTCGGTACCTCATCGGTCTGAAACGGCATATGCTTCATCCAAAACTGTAAAACGGGCATAAAAGTTAAAATCTTTGCAAACGCGACAGGAAATATTTGTGTTAGCGATCAGATTTTTTTCATAAAGTATAATTAGTTCAGTTTAGTTGCCATACAAAAATGAGACTATGACTTTAATATTTTCATACTGAATTTAGTGATTCTGCACTATTCATAATTTTTTGTGTCTTTTCTATCTTAAGCAGTAATAGTCTAACTGAAGTTGCTTCAAACTGCTCTTTATTAAGTCAATTCATTCTTGAAACATTGTGATCTGTTGTTTGTGTCATATTGTTAATAGAAATAAAACCATTTAATATGTACATAAGATGAGTACACATACAGAATTTCATGATCATAAAGTTTTAAAATATCCATAAGAAAGTTTATCTTGTATTCCCAAAGGCTTACCTTATTAACATATCTAAAGTTATTGAGGTAAAACATGATATTGCATGAAATTTAGAAAATTTTATATTGAATTTCTATGCAATGTTTAAAATAGTTTTTCCTTAAAAACATTTTTTGTATTTTGCAACTCAAGTTAACTTTTTAGTGTATCCTTTTTACAAAGCAACAAATACAAATTTAAGTTTAAAACATTTAAATGTATGGATGATGTATATAAAAACAAAGCATGACAGAGTCAGAGAGTAAGCCTAACTTTGGTCTTTATTTCAGATACTATACAATCAAAGGGTAAAGCTGCCATACTTGGTGTTTTAGTATTATTTACTGTGTATTTCTGTTACCGGGTGGTGGTAGTCCTATTCTGTTTCTCAACCTCTCTATATATACTTTACTTACCTTCTAAAGCTTCAATAACAGCTGCTGTCTCGCAGACACTTTATAAATTCAAATGTTTAGATGAAAAATGTGCCATAGTTTTCACCGAAGAGTAAATTTTTATTGATATCCGCATCATTTGAATAACCTTGCACAGCTAAGATACCAAGTGATGAATTGTATTGATATTATAAATGGTGTCTGAACTAGCTGAAGTTTATGTTGAGCCTACACTCGAGCTAGATAGATAGAACTGTTATAGCTATGTGCAAGTAAAACTTGTTGAAATTTAATTCAATTGAACATATCTGTGAGTTATGTACTGTAATTATTCATAACTGATTAAGTTTCTGAAAATCGGATTATTGATTTTTTTGATAATGAGAATATTGTGTGTGTGTGTGTATTCTTGAAGAAAATTTGTGAAAGAAATATGATATATGCAAGTGAATAATATCAATCTTGAATAACCTGGTTTAATTCCATTTATTGTCACTTTTTCATCTCTTTCACCAAAACTCCCACTAAAAAGTTGTTATTGTTGTTTTATTCCCAAGTCCAGAAATTCTATTGATAATATCTGTTACTTCTTTGATAATGCCTGAAAGTATGATTTGAATACCTTAAGTTCATTTCATATAGTTACAGAGTTTTTAGTGAACCAAAGGAAACTTTTTTTCGTCTCTCCAAGTTGCTTTAAAGCTATTGTTTTTTATGTCAAATCACGGTTGTTTAAAACAACAACAACTATTTGAGGAACTATTTCATTAGTTTATCAGTTATGCAAAATCATTTTAACATCTAGATTTTTTTAAAATAAGTGTACCAATAGAGGAGAAAAGTATTTATCTAAGTGTCAAGATGTTTGCCTAGGATGGTATCCTTAATTTGAGTAGTATTTATTAAGTTGTTTATGGTGTCAACTTGGTTAATATTTAACACAAGTCACATATTGGAATTAGTAGTTTTTAAGAATGTAATGTTTATCAAATTGAATCATTTTTTTTACTTTAATGACCTTAAGTTAATCTTTCATAATTTTCCGGTTGATTTGTTATTGTTCACATGTATTGTTTGTGTATGGGTTTGTTCCAAGGTTTTTATTAACATTGATCAGCTTTTGACCTAAAAACTCTCAATGAATTCTTGGAGCCTCTACACTACTTTCAGACTTAAAAGTTGTTGGGTTTTCAAGTTTGCATCTGTACTTGTCTCTGAGATGTGGAGTTTTCATATTAAAATTGTATGAGGTTGAAAAGTTTTATATTCTCAACTAAAATTCCTAGTATATTCATTCAAGATGATATTTATTATGTGTATATATGATTATGTATACTTACAATGCATTGCAAAGAATGAGTTAAATTAAATACAACACAACAAATGGCTGAAATATTGCCCATGCTGCTCTAAACAATAGCTTGAAATGATTGAAGTCTACTGAGTTATAGAAAGTGGCTTAAAGTTCTTGATATTTTGCTGACTCAGCTGTTGTTCTTTCAGAACTACATTACCATTGCATCCACCAGCTCTTCCTCCAAAGGTTTGTGTTTGAACTATACTTAAATCTCTTTTACACCTTATCCATGTTAATCTCAGTTGAGCAAGGTCTTGATAAGAAAGATGTTATGTTTGACCATGTGTTGATAAATAGTGTTTTCATGCACAATATTATGTAAAAACAATAAGTTACAGAAAAGTACATTCTTTAGGCAAAATAATGGAATTGTAATGACACACTCATAGTTCAAATTCATGTGTCCTATGAAGCATTCGTAAAATATCACAATTTATAGTAAATCACATTATGGCATATTCCAAATACAAATGTATGAAAGTGCATTGATTATGTATCAGTGAATGATCTCATGACTCAGGTATAGAAGGAAGTAAACAAACACAGGCAGAATTTAATTATTTTTCCAAAATGAACTAATCTTTTAATTCTCTTTGCTTGTAATATCAGGTCATGGTATGTATCACATGGTATAAGGTTCTACATGAACTCAAGATCATTTAGGGGGCGGGATAGCGCAGTGGTTGGCGTGTTCGGCTTCGGATCAAGAGGTCCGTGGTTCGAATCCCGCCAGGGGCTCGGCAATTTTGTCTGCAGTAGAGAACTGTTCTACACGCAGTCAGGTTTGGGTGCAATGCTACACTGAGTTTCAGCATAGTACCACCAATGGTTCGCTAGTTCCAGCCGATGCTCGCAGGTTTCACCGCAATGCATAGCCACAATCGTGGTGCGGGCTTTCTCCCTGCAATAATACTAGCAGCCGCGATATAAGTGAAATAATCTTGAAGGCGGCGTTAAACCCCATATAACCTCACCTCACCTCAAGATCATTTATGTTCTAGCCCCCGAAGGCTGTTGGTCGACGTGGAGAGAAGCATGAACCGGAGACTTGCAGTCCCATCGACGGCCAGGAGGACCAGGGACCCGACATAGAGAACCTCATTGACCGCATGCTCACTCTCACCCCCAACGCACAGCTGCCGTCCTCAGAGTTCTTCACGGATGACAAACCCCCGGAGCTTCCCCCTAAGACAAGACAGCACCAGGCCAACGGAGACCTGCTGCACACAGAGAACGGAGACTCGCCTGTGTTAGATGGGGCTCAACCCCCTGTTGTACCTCCCCGCAGGAGGGCGAGGAAAGATGCAGTGAGTTACACTGTCATATAGATTTAATGGAAATAATGTTATACTGATATTATTGCCTCTAATCCTAACCTTGAAGTAATTTGTACATTAAATGATCACTTCCACTTTGTTTTTGGTTAATGTAAAACAAATTGATTTGAAATTATAAATTTAAAAGAACTTTTTTTCTAATAAAAATGTGTGAAATGAAAATCTAATATGGCTTGATGATATTAGTATTTATGCAAGTTGTAATAAGTATGACTGCTTACTTTCTATACCTATATGATCTTTATGTTGTCTGTTCTTTTCTTCACAGCAAGCAGAGTCCACTGATGTAAGTTGTTTTCCAATACAATATTTTCTCACATTTTCAACTATCTTTCTAACTTTTTAAACTTTACTTAAATAAAACAATTGATTTGAATGTAGGGCTTTAGAAGCATTTTAATGATCATTTATAATGCTTTTCTTTAGACGCAGTCAAGGCCTGTTAGTAATGGTCTTCCACCAACCCCAAAAGTTCATGTAAGTTATTTGTGCTGACTTTAAATGATATTTTATGTGTACATAAGATATTTCTTGTGATTTTTACAGAATGATCAAATTAAATCAAACCTAAAGATGTCATGAAAGATATAGATACATGTTTTCAATGTCATTCCCTTAAACATGATTCTTCATAACCGTCAAGGTTTCTTATCAAAATGTATCTGTGTTTAATGAAGCAGTTTGAATGTAGTATTTGAGAGTTGCCTCCCTTGTTATACTATTCCCATGTGTTGCTGTTTGCAGATGGGAGCATGTTTCTCCAAAGTGTTCAATGGCTGTCCTCTACAGATAAACTGCACGGCTAGTTGGGTGCATCCAGACACAAGAGGTCAGCTAAATTACAACTTGATGTTCTAAATCTAATAGTTTGATATGTCTGATTTTGTGAGGCCAATTTAGATTTAACTCCAAATCTTACAAAAAAGTATTAAAAAAAAATTTCCTGGGTTTAATGTTTAATATAAATTACTTTTCTTTTCTTTTTGAATGAAAAAATTCCACGTCTTATAGGAACCTCATAGGAATCATTTAATGAAATAGTTTACTTAAAGGTGATTAATTGAATGTTGCCTTAGTTTTTGTTTTTTCCTAAACCTGAATAATAATTTACCACACTGGTTATGATTTTTAATTTATTCTTCTTCAATGCAGATCAGTACATCTTAATAGGAGCAAACGAAGGTTTATACACACTCAATCTCAATGAGATTCATGAATCTACACTTGAATTGGTAAGCTGCGATAATTCAGTCTTCTAATGCGTTAATATCATTTATCATATACTTGCTTATAAATACAGATATTTTGAATGCACGATAGACCCTCCGTCAGCAGCCTGTATCAGCCCGCAGGGCAGATAACCTGTATCAGCCTGTCGTCAAGGGCAAAAACCTGTATCAGCCCGTCGTCAAGGGACTTGAACCTGGAACCCTAGGCAACGATCGTACAAAAAAAAAGATCGAAGTCGCAAGGAGTTTAGAGTTGTCTCCCTTTGTACAGCTGACGTTACAACATGGCTGATATCGCGGAAAGAACGCTGTAGTCTCTTGCTGATCGGATATTTCAGCTTGATACGATCATGTGAGAAAAATGAAAGCAAAAGTTGCAAGAGGCGTAGAATCAGAGTAATTAGCTCTGACAGTGACAGTGATTAGCAGTCCGTATTTGTTTATGGACGTTAACAACAGTAATTAAGTCAATCAGCTTTGATTCTCGGTGTGCCACTCATGTTAATGTTATGTAATTAAAGTTAAAGATTGTTACAGTTTTCTTTTCTTTTTTTAAGTATATATGATGAAAATAGTATGATATGGGTATTTTCATATCACATCCTGTATCAGCCAGAGACCCCAATATAAGCCCGAGAGCTTTAGCTCGAGGGCTGATATTGGTCGAGGGCTGATACAGGATGTCATATGAAATTACCCATATATAGAGATTATTACCCGAGGAAGTGTGTCATATGACTTTTACGAAACGAGTGTGAATTTTTGTATTACCCGAGCGAGAGCGAAGGTAATAATTTCTTTATTACCGATTCTATTTCATTTCAAACGCATGGACATATTCAGAAAACGGCCTCCTTCCCTTGCGACGGCCCGCTTCAGTGACGTCATGAACAATGGTTTTATGACGTCACAGACGACTTAATACGGTCACTCGTTGACACACAATCGTTGCTAGGCAAAAGTGATATGTGCACATGTGCTCATATTGAAAATATGTCACTGCTTATGATTAACCATATGGGTAATAAAATACTATCTATTTTTATTAACACTAAATTTCTGAAGATATTTCTTATCATTGATGTCACTGTGTTACCAAAGATAGTTTGGTACTATTATGAAATAAACATGTTGTAATATATAAATTGTATGTTTAAACTCCTCATCACATCTCTAGTCCTGAATTCATTCTATTTGAAGTTCATAATATAAACTTTGCTCCTATTATTTCCAGTTGCAAGCAAGGCGGTGTACTTGGCTGTATGTGATAAAAGATGTACTCATGTCTATATCAGGTAAGCACTTCGCAAAGTTAAAAAATGTAAGAATTTTTAAATGAATGGCCTAGATTTGAGAATATTTTTCTATCTAATTTGCTTTAGTATTATGAAATACGAATTATATGTAATTCATAAAAATCCAATAGGTAGCCACTTTAAGGATGTTCGCTCCTCAAATTTAAAGTATTAAACTTTTTTTCTAACTTGTATTTTTCAAAAGTTAAGTGTATTTGCTTGAAATATGAACCCCAAAAAATAGGGGTTAGTGTGGGTTTTTTCGAAATATTCTAAGACAAAGATTGTGAGTCACAGTTTTAACATGGGAGTCTATGGAGAAATCTTGACCTTTTTTGAGAAATCTTAAATTTTAATTATTTCCTGTATTAAACTTTTTTTATCATGAAAATATGTTAGAGTTAACATAATTTTCTTCCAGAAAAAGGTAAAAAATATATATGGTAGTGTGGGTTTTTAGCCACTACGGCGCAACATGTATTGAAACATTTCAATTAAATAAACAACATTCAAGCTATTTTTGTACTAAAAACATGCTTTCCTCCACTCGTTATCTAAAAATCTAACTGAATGCATACATACAAATCATATTCATTCAACAACATCTACTTGCTAAGATAAACAGTAAATAAAACTGGCTCAAATGATAGTTACAATTGAAAATTGATGAGTCAGCAAAATTATGAATTAATTCAAAATACATCAGACACGTTTTTTCCCTTTAAACACACCATATGTCTTTGATTTATAATAAATCAAAATGAAGAAAATACAAAACAGTAGAAATAACACAAAAATACAATTTATTTCTTTTCTCACACCACATTTCAAATGGTACAGAAAATCAAAAAATCATAAAGGGAAGCAACTGGTCAACTTGAAGCGCACATAAAATACCTAGAGAAATGTGTCTTGTCAGGTACACAAAATATTAATTTAACTCAACCAGAAACTATAAATCCTTGTTTATTGTATGTTGTCCAAAAAGGAATGTATCAAGTCATTATTCTCCAACTGAGATTCACAGACACACTGGGAAATCATAAGTTTGTATGATCTGTATGTCACAGCATCCATTAGAACGCTTTATCCTCTACTCTGCATCGGATGAAAGTACACATCTACCTGAAAAGATGAATAAGTTTGTTAACTACACTCATTAGAATTGATTCCTTTTCATTTCATAATGGCAAACAGCCAATATTGTCATATCTTTTTAAAAATCCATTACAGTTTATACAATGATAAACATGATTGATAATTTGGCCTTTGGAATAAGAGCAACAAGCTTGTAGGAAAGATGTGACTTTCAATGTCATCTTGTTTTAAAGAACATTGTACACCTCACATAACATAATCACTAGCCTCAAAAAACTTCCCAACAATATTTTATGAATTTAAGGGGAATTAATTTAAAAAAAATTTGATTATGTCTAGTCTCAAAGACCTTTTTGACCTTTCTTCTCTCATTAGGTTAATATTACATGATCATTCATGAACACAGAAATATACAAAGGTTTTATTATTACAAAAAATACCTATGATGAAAGTAATTAATTCTTGACAATGGTCAATTAGGATTTTTCCTTCTTGATTTGTCATAATTAGTATGATTCTTCAAACATATATAATTGTGACCTAAAAACAATATAACTTATTGTTATGTAATGAATTAATTATTCAAATGAGTAGGCTGTCTAATGCTGCTAGGGCGTAGGCAATATTTCAGTCATTGGCCGCCAAATAATTATAAAAACTTTTTTTAATATTCATCATTTCTGCTTATACATTCTACTTTTTGCAGCAACAACATATATAAGTTTTCAGTTCAATAATATATTCTCATCAATGATGATTTTTTCAATGATCAGAATAAATCAAATACAATCAGTGAATCAAAAGTGTTTATTTGCTTTATATATTTGATAATTATCAATTTATTACCTCAATTTCTGCAGCTTTAGCTGACAGCATCTTTTTCAGTGGTGATCTCAGGTTCTAAATGACAAGAATAATGAATATTTAGTCTACAATAATGTCTACAGTGCATTCAATGAGAAAAATGTGACAGATAAATGTCATGACCCATTGCTAAAATTCACAAAAAATATATAAGTATTATTTGATTTGTTTCAGCAAGAGAGTAGGTTATTTAATTACAATAAGATACAGAAATAGATAATTAATCACTATGAAATGAAATTAGATAAGTTAAATCATAAATTGAAATGATGTTGACAGAAAAGTAAGAAGATTTAGAGTTCATAATACATTTTACATACCGGTGCCAGTGATTTGTTGTTTTTTGTTGGCCTCGCCCTGTCGCTCGCATCGGAATCAGCTGACAAGCATGACCTAATTTCAACAGGGTACTATCAGCCGACAAGCATGACATGTGTTTACTGTTACTCTTAGTTTTCAGTGGCAGCGGTTTTAGTCGAATTTTTTCCTGTCACTGTCGGGCAGTATATAATAGGGAAAGCTTGATTATTTCCCTCATCACCTTCAACAAATAAATCGAGAAAATCCATGTAAAGTGTCGAGATTTGGTGGTGTTTTGTCTAGCCATGTTTGCCTCGGAGAAATGGTACATTGGTCATTGCTTCGCGCGGGGTTTGTAAATTCATTACACACTTTAGGCAGCTTCATAACCTCAATTTGGTGACTTGATATCTTGTATTTCAACACTTGTATACACCGGGAACTAAACTTGAGGGCGAATGTAAACGCATGCGACTGTAACATGAGACTGGGCCGCCTCTGTTTATTTCCACTGTTCACTGACTATGCGCAATCGGCCGAAATAACCACTTTCCGTAACTTCATTTCGGTTGTCGTAAAAATACTACGTTTGTTAATTTTGATGAATATTTAATCAGACATCATCAAAATTGAGAAATTACCGCTTCATTTTGGTTTATAATATAAGAACATTATGATTTCAGGCTTTTTAGGTTTTGCAACTTTGACTTGTAAGTTGACAATTTGGTCATGCGCAGTAGGTGAGGAGCGAACATCCTTAAGTGTTCACTTTCTCCAAGTACCACTGTAGAGACCAGTTTTAGCAATGCTGAAATCTTCAAAGTCCTATCAATACTGTTTTGTGTAATGAGGAAGTTAGGTTCATTAAATGGCATCTGTTTTGAGCCTGATTACAATTATATCTGATCTGTCCCCAGGACGCACACAACACCTGTACCGACATGACCTCATGATGCTACACAGCAAACAGACCGGGCGCTTCTCTCTCAATATGACAAAAATTCCAGAAAAACTTGTTCCAAGGTGAGCTGTGTTAGACCTACAAAGATATAATTTTCAGTTTGTGTATATCCATACTATAGTTGGTCAAATAGTTGCCGGTCCCTAATAAAACCTTTGGATCATTGTGATCCTTCAAAAGCGAGGATGTTTTTAAGAGAAGAAGAATCTCGAACTTTACCGACCTCAAACAAAACTTTCGCAAAATGTATAGCTTTGGTATCTACTAGAACAAATCAGTGTTGGCTGCAAAGTCATTAGTTTGATAAGAACAACATAGAGACAAGATAATGATAAGGAATTTATCTAAACCAGTATTCTTTGCTTACAGGAAGTTACAGCCCACAACAAAAGTACCGGACACCCGAGGGTGTATGAAGTGCTGCGTGGGTCGCAACCCGTACAACGGGTACCGGTACCTGTGTAGTGCTCTGCCAAGTGGGGTGCACCTAATGCAGTGGTATGAGCCCCTCAACAAGTTCATGTTGCTGAAGGTAAGTCACTTCTACCTTTGTCCTCTTCCCCTTGAAATGTTCTGTATTGCTTAAATGATAATGAAAATTTTATGGATAACAATAGGCGATGTTCAACATAGATTCTAATGTCGTTGGCAAGCAAGAGACTATATTCGTTGAACTTAAAACTTACGTTTCATAGAGAGCCTAAGAACTGAAACTAGTCAGCTCTATGTATATTCCAATGTTTCCTTCTCCTTCTCCCTCTCTCTCTCTCTCTCTCTCTCTCTCTCTCTCTCTCTCTCTCTCTCTCTCTCTCTCTCTCTCTCTCTCTCTCTCTCACACTCACTCACTCACTCACTCACTCACTATCTATCTATCTATCTATCTATCTATCTATCTATCTATCTATCTATCTATCTATCTATCTATCTATCTATCTATCTATCTATCTATCTATCTATCTATCTATCTATCCATCCTTGGCTTGGTCAAACTTAGTATCCTCATATGGATCCTGTTCTAACTAGCCCAGTCATGACACTAATGTTGGACATCGTCTAGACAGCTTATTACCATCTAAAAGACAATCAACCATAGCAGTCCTTAATCATGGGTACTGAAGTCAGTTTTCTTAAACATAAATAAGTTAGAAGTAGGCAACAGGTTATTCAAATGAGGGAAAGACTGACAGACCTTTAGCTGTGAATATAATTTTTTCAGGTGTTTGAGATCGAGCAGATGCCCCCAAGACTGGATGTGTTTGAGATGTTCATCAGTCCCGAGCTAGAGTACCCCATGGTTTGCTTTGGGGTCAGGAAAGGGTGAGTAGCTTCTACATATTATCATTCGTCTCAGTAATTCTTTATGACTAATATGCTTATGCAGCAATATGGAAATTCCTGCCTTGAGCCTGAAAACGTAATACCCTCTCTGATACTTTCTCTCTATGATATGATTGATGAAACAGGTGAATGAATCCTGAACATGCTGGTTCAAAGAATTAAAAATACACCATTTATTTTGGTACTTTGATACTGTAAACTTCATCTATGAAAATATTGTGTTGTTTTATATTGACATTAAATGTGTAAAATATCATGAAGAATTGTGGACATCCAAGAGAACATCATATTACATGTTGAAGCTCTTTCTTGAACAGGAAATTAAGTATTGATTTGTTTTTCATTAATTCCAGAGCGGACAGATACCATGTGAAGTTTGATTTGTTCAATCTCAACTCAGCATCTAGCTGGTTTACGGAGCTTGATTTTACAGGTAAATAAATACCTGCACAAAATTACTTTTTTGTTCCTTTTTACACGTTTTATCTGCTTTTTAAATGCATATTAAAAATTATAGTAGATGCATATTGATGCCCACAGCACACACACACTATAAAGCCTTGAATATCAATTGACAAAGACTAAAATTAAACAAATTTTGGCGGGATAGAGAAATGGTTAGCGTGTTAGGCTTCGGATCAAGAGGTCTATGATTCGAATCCTGCCAGGGGCTTGGCAACTTTGTCTGCAGCAGAGAACTGTTCTACACGCAGTCAGGTTTGGGTGCAATGCCACACTGAATTTCAGCCCAGTACCACCCATGGTTCGCTAGTTCCAGCCAATGCTCGCAGGTTTCACCGTAATGCTTAGCCACAATGGTTTTGTGGGCTTTCTCCCTGCACTAATACTAGCAGCCGCGATATAAGTGAATAATCTTGAAAGCGGCGTTAAACACCAACTCAACTCAACTTAACAAATTTGATGCTTTATTTTAAAACAAGAATTGTCAACATGTTGCCATCCTTATTATCACTTCTAGGAATCTGTGAGTGATTAAATCATCTTCATTTTAAAACAAGAAATCCAGTTTTCATCTCCACAAATGAAAAAAATATCAAAAAACATTTTAAAAATCGTATCTCAAATCTTTCATGACCACAATTCCAGTTTATCATAAATTTTCAACAAAGGCTCCATGTTGCCAGTACTCCAGTGCAGCCACTGCGCCCACACGGCGGATTATAGCATCAATGATGCACACTGCTGCGGCAAACCTGCATTACCTATACATGACAGGAGAGCACTGGCCTACATTGGGTAGAATCAATACTGTTAGTCCATGATTTCCACCGGGATCCTGCAGAGCTGTTAACATTGCTCTCTTTACCACACTGTTTGTTTTATCTCTTCCCAGTTGGTTAGGTCAAGTTGCATGTTCCTTACGTAACATGGCCTTTGTTGGTTTCTCTGTTGCCACTGATACAAACAATGCATATTGATTGTTGTCCTTTATTGATCATCGTATGCTGAGTAAAGTTTACTTTCATGTGGTAGGGATGTCAAACTTTTACATGCATATTGATTTTAGGATTATTGATTTCTTTAATTGATGCTTTTTTCTGTGTTGATGATAAAATGATCTCTTTTTTAATACAAATGTACATTTTTTTTGATGATGAGAATTACTTAAACCTATAGGGTTAGTGAATATTTTTGGGCATTTTCTTTTGCTATTTTAATGACAGATTATGGGACACATTGTTTTTCACCTGTTATCAGTGGTTTTGTGACCATATTTCCATTGACCATTATTTGTGACATATTTTCTATGATTTTTTTTTCTTTAAAATATCAAGAAATCTTGATTATGAAAGTGTCTGGATCAATTCCATGAGGAATTAAATAAATTTTCAATCTCAAATTCAATTTCAAATTAATTATAATTTCACTCATTTTATTAATGTGACCTGTTAGATTGCTCTTCTAAGATCTCAGGCATTCAGCGGATGTTCCAGTGACCTATTTTGTTGGAATTCACCACCAATTACGCTGCTTAGTGACACAGTTTTGGCGATGTTTAGAGTATTGAAACTTCAGTAGTGGTTATGTAGTAAGCTGTCTGATTTTTAAATAAACAAAATGTGAGCAAATGGCTACAAACTCTGTTCTGAAAACTTTCTTTGCAGAAGAGCTGTTGCCAGTTGTCAATGTGACTCAAATGGACAAAGATACAGTTCTTGTTTGTTACGACAGTAAGTATTCATTGAGATATTACGTTGCAATCATCCAAGTAACCTCTGTAAATCACTGTATCCCCTTATCCCCACCTCAACTACTTATCTATCACAGGAGGCTACTGTACATAGATTGTTTTCATGAATGAAATGATAATCTTTGCCAATTTTCTTTATCATAAGATAATAAAAAGATTCTTTCACATTACCACTAATGTAAATCTTCAGGGTTTCCTTTAGCAGTGACATAAATGAGAAATTGTTCTCTCTATTATAATTATGACCCTCTTCAAGGCGATGAAACTTCATGATAAAACTACTTGCTAAGCAGCCCCTTAGCATTGGGGTAGGGGGGCCCCAATTCCCTTAATCTACCTCAACTATTTTGATGACTGAATATTTTGTATTACTTTCCCCAGAATTCGTGAAGGCAGTGAACATGTCTGGCAAACTGAGGTCCAGTAAACGTCAGCAGTCAGAGTTACACTTCGACTTCCCAGTGGAATCAGTTGGTGAGTAGAATACTGTAATTTCCTTTTTTTGTTTCATTAATTAATAACTTTATCTAATTAACTAATCAGAAAAGCAAAGTCATCCATGATTGATGTATTAAAAAGGTGGACTTCAGTCTAAAAACACCCAACAACTGCATGGTTGGACCTCAATATTCATTAACTTGGCTGCACAACTGTGATATCTGTCCATGTAATCTGAATTGCACATGACCAAACATTTCTGAATCAATTTTAATCTTCTACAATTTATTACCCCAGGCAACCAGCTATTTTGTTTGCGTTGTCACTTTAAAATTAGTTTGTTCATTTGAAGCATTTCAAACAAAATTGACAAAATTATGAACATTTTTCGAATATACGGAGGTAAAATTTTAGAGCTCAAAGTAACCAGCAATCATAACCATATACCTTGAGCTATCTGAATGTTTGGCAGCTGGTTCATGTTGCAATGAGGAAGATATTTTAGGTTTTAGTCAGATAGCTGGGATCGGTTGTTTGTACATCACAAGCTGTTTATCTTGTGTTTCTCATGTGAACATGAGGTTATAAAGGACGTTGGTAATAAATTAGTTACTCAACTTCAATATAATTTGTTTAAACAGTTCATTGTTGAGATCAAATTTACTATTTACTAGTACTTTCCTGAAGAAGGATATATAAATGTCTATCAGACATGCTTCTTATCTCACATGTATTGTTTGTTCAGGGTGTGTGTACTCTTTACAAGATAACTTTTCACATTAGAATCCAAAGGGTCTTCTTTTTTTATGTTTGAGCGCCCCTTCCTATTTGGTTTGTTTAAATACAATTGTTAGCTTTTCATTTATTGGGGGCACTGTGATATATAACTTCAGTATTGCCTTCTTGATTTTAAAACCCCCCAGATTTATACTTCATAAAAGGAACTAGAGCACTGTACAGATAAATGATATTTAAAGGGGGCATTAATTTGAATACTCCTCTTAGGGGCTGGTTATCAAGAAATAGATTCTTTGAGTTTGTCGCCTTTCTTTTTAGGGCATGTGTATAACATTCCTGGGGGGGGAATAAACACCATGGCGCATTAGTCAACATTGCTTATGAGTTATTGTGAACAGATATTAGAGGTTTACTTGTTAGAATCTGTAATTGTGTTGCTTCTTAAAGAAAAACAAATGTTCTCCATTACCCTATGAGTAAGATGACCGTCATGTGTGATTTACTAATGGTTGTTCTCATGTAGAATGAATAAAAGCATTTTATAATCTGATTGTAATGACAGTGATATCAGCTTTCTTGATACTTAATTTTCTGCCTTTCTGTCCTAGAACTTTAGTTACCTTATGAAAACTAAATTTAACTGAATTTCACAAGATTAGTATGTAGTAACTCTTCTTTTGTCGAAATTCTTCAATATGTTCAGTTATTGTCAATACACATGAAATATTTTATTGATGCAAAACATTCCCTCACTACTATCACTGACTATTTACACTACTAAACAAAGCTGTGTTTAGCCTGGTATTGATATAGGTGCTAGGAGTCCAATGAATGAATACCTCCCAGCCCATCAGTAGGTGTGACTGTACACTTATATGTATACACCCCCTCCCTGCTTTGTGTTTGTCATGAACTGCCTCCAGTAATCAATGGACATGCTCTGGTTTGTGGCCAGAAGTGAGTTCTAGGGGATGTTTGCTCTTCAACTGCCAGATTAATAGAAAGCTTGAGTTTAGTGATCATTAACCCTCCAGTCCAGAAATACTCTAGGTACTATCTTTAGCCAGAGCTATCTTGTATTTATCCCTTTTGTTAACCAGTTAGGAGATTTCCATTAGTTTGCAAAAATGGTCTGGTGCTCACTATTACAATTTTAGATTTTTAAACAGTTAGATGATAAGTTTTTTAATATTATGCTTGATTGTTATCTTCAGTGGAAATCTTTAATATAGTGTCTTGTCCCCAAACATTTTGAGTCATTTGTCAAACAGACATTTGGTTTAAGAATCCATATTTAACAGTTCCTGTTATACTTTATTTTATTCACTACACATTACAGGCATTCTAGTTCATTCAGTTAACTCAATCTATATCACTCTTTAATCATTAACTTCATGTTGAAAAAAGCTCCAAAAAAATTCTTGGGACTCCTTTCATTTCCAAGCAGACCCTAAAGGATGTATATCTCTTGGACCATGGTTTTACACTCCTTGACAAATTTTTGCTCAAACTCCTTTTATTAATAGATTGTTGTAAGCTATGTTTTTGAAAATTGGTTAGTATTTCATAATGTTAACTTATATTTTGTATATTATTTAGATGAAATTTTTTTTATTTGATATGGTTTTGAAAACTTACTTACTTCCTTAACATGAATTTATAATGAAATTACTAGGTTAGTTTTTCAGTTGAATCAAGCTTTTGTTATGTGGGTAAGAAAGTTTCAACATAAAAAAATAATTATGAAAAGAAAACTTTAATTAGGTGAACAAGATTGGTGAATTTACAAGAGCAAATCAATTTACCTTTGTCATGGTTTGTATCATAAAATGGTTGATATACCTTTATAATGAAAGGCTTTATTTTCAATAATCTTGAAACTTATTTGATAGTTATATGTTAGAATACCTTTGATATCAAAGGATGTTTGAAAGAAATATATAATATTAAGAATTTCATTGATGATAAAACTAAGTTATATCACCCCCAATAAGAGTTCATTTAATACCTTCAGACTTACCTTTCCTTTGATTTAGTTGGAGACTAAAGATGTGTGTCAAGAATATTTATTGCAGGTTTTAGTAGAATTTCAAAGGAGATAAGTAAGTTAGGATTTCATTAGTTTGCCAATCAGCTTGGTTAAGCAGCATAGATAGGCAAATAAAACAGCTCTTAAAGACAATTGTAAATGTGTTAACTGTCCTGTTGTTTGGACATGCTGACAAGGAATAGTCAACAGAGAATTATCCAAGGCTTTTCAACTTGCTGGGACCTTCACGGTGGGGGGTGGAAGGAGAAAATAAAAAACTGCCTGCAGGTGTTACAATCGGTGTTGTGGGGCAATCAGAAGCTCGTCCAAGTATGAAATGGTGTGTTGTGTCCCATTTTGCTTTGAAACGTGAGACTTCTAGCATAGTATGGGGTTGTCTTGTTTTGTTATTAAAACGGGTATTAGAAAATTTTACAAATTACTCAGAAGTGAATGTTACTCGAATGGTCTTGTAAAGTAAGAAGTGGTCATAAACTTCTAACATGATGTAAACCCTTTTCAAGCTTTATGCCTATATCAAAAGAAATGTTTTTGATACAAGTATGAATAATTATTATTGTAGTATTTTTAAGGGTATAGAGTTATCTGAATGAACTAGAATGCCTGCAATGTCAAGTAAATGAAATAAAACAAAAAATATTATTCCTGATAGTAGTAACAAGTTAGAATATTGCTTTTCTTTTAAATTTACTTTATATCTTTCCAAAACTAGTAGGTATCTTTCACAATCAACTTAATCATTCATGTGTTAACCAAAAATATGGTAATCTGTAAGAATGACTGTTATACCGTTTAGTGTGCTGGTAAAGCTGCCAAACTGTGTGATAAAAATAATATGTACCTACAGCATTGTCGCTTGCTCTAATACAAATAAGTTCTTACAGTCATTGTCGCTTTTGGTGAAAATGTGCTTCAGGACACATTTCTCATATATGCAATGCTCCATTTTCCATATTTCTTTTGTTGGTTAATTTTTAGCTCATCAGGTCTGAAAGACCCGATGGGCTTATGGCATGGCAAGGCGTCCGGCGTCCGTCCATCCGTCCGTCCATCCGTAAACTTTTCACTTTTTCGACTTCTTCTCCAGAACCAATGACTCTAGAGAGCTGAAATTTTATGTGCATACTCCTTGGCAAATGGGGATTCTAAATTGTAGATTTCGTGACCCCATGACCCCAAATGGGGTCACAAGGGTCAACAACTTAAAAATCTATTTTAATCTTCTTCTCCAGTTCCAAAAGGTCCAGAGAGCTGAAAAGTTGTGTGTAGACTCCTTGGGAACTGGAGATTCTAAATTGTAGATTTTGTGACCCCATGACCCCAAATGAGGTCACAGGGGTCAAAACATGAAAAACCTATTTTCATCTTCTTCTCCAGTTCCAAAAGGTCAAGAGAGCTGAATAGTTGTGTGTAGACTCCTTGGGCACTGGAGATTCTAAATTGTAGGTTTGGTGACCCCATGACCCCAAATGGGGTCACAGGGGTCAAAACCTGAAAAACCTAATTTCATCTTCTTCTCCAGTTCCAAAAGGTCTAGAGAGCTGAAAAGGTGTGTGTAGACTCCTTGGCCAACGGGGATTCTAAATTGTAGGTTTGGTGACCCCATGACCCCAAATGGGGTCACAGGGGTCAAAACCTGAAAAACCTAATTTAATCTTTTTCCCTAGTTCCAAAAGGTCTAGAGAGCTGAATAGTTGTGTGTAGACTCCTTGGGCACTGGAGATTCTAAATTGTAGGTTTGGTGACCCCATGACCCCAAATAGGGTCACAGGGGTCAAAACCTGAAAAACCTAATTTCATCTTCTTCTCCAGTTCCAAAAGGTCTAGAGAGATGAAAAGGTGTGTATAGACTCCTTGGCCAACGGGGATTCTAAATTGTAGGTTTGGTGACCCCATGACCCCAAATGGGGTCACAGGGGTCAAAACCTAAAAAACCTAATTTAATCTTTTTCCCTAGTTCCAAAAGGTCTAGAGAGCTGAAAAATTGTGTGAAGACTCCTTGGACACTGGGGATTCTAAATTGTAGGTTTGGTGACCACTTGACCCCAAATGGGGTCACAGGGGTCAAAACCTTAAAATCCTACTTTCATCTTCTTCAGTTCCAAAAGGTCTTGATAGCTTAATAGTTGTGTGTAGACTCCTTGGACAATGGGGATTCTGAATTGTAGGTTCGGTGACCCCTTGACCCCAAATGGGCAATGGGCCTTTTTTATTTGATTGTGAAGAACTCGGACGTTGGGACAGGCTATCTTTCCTACACTGCCCATGACCCTATGGTCTAAACCACAACACCTATTTCTATCAAAAGTCTGATGAGCTACAGAGCCCATGGCTCTATTTTTGTTTGTACGGGAAATGGTGCCTACCATATTCAATAGTTGTTAGAACAATACCCAGATTTACCAGGATGGTAAATTCAGGAATATAACAAGACCCTTTGTTTCATGGGCTAAGTAAATTAATCCTGCTAAAATGCTAAAAGTTAAAACAATTTCATTAACAGTATGTATTATCTTCAGTTTGTCTACAAGACAGTGTTCTGGCCTTCCACAAGCATGGTATGCAGGGAAGGAGTTTCAAGGCTAACGAGGTGAATATATTTATCATTTGACTCTTGATCTGGCATTTGATAAAGCATTAATACTTTGTAGGATATGCATTTTGTTTTAAGATTTTTTAACATATTCTTTTCTTAGAATCTAAATGGAAAAAAATAAACACAAAAAAAACAACCGATTTAATGAAGTCATCATCCCGAATGTAAGGGTTTTTTATCATATAAGAAAATACTATTCTTCAAATATTTCGATTTAGATAAAAAGGATTTCAAGGTAACATCCAGTCGCATGCTGTAAGGATGTGAAATTGATTTGTATATTCAATATGAAAATTAGAAATAAAATATCATAAATTTTTTAAATGAATACTCAAATGCAGTTGTCATCCTGAATATAAAGGTTTGTTACCTCATGAGAAATGACTCGCTACATACAGGAAATACATAAGACAGATATTTCTATAAAAAGGACTTTTGTGAAACATTTTAGCGCTGTGATGTAAGGGTGTGATATTGATGTGTGGTTTTATGCTGCAGGTAACTCAGGAGATATGTGACCGATCACGGACATTCAGGCTGCTTGGATCTGATAGGTGAGCTGTCTTTTAATGTTTTTACAGATAAATAGTTCTTGTGTTAGTTTGTTCAGCAGCAGCGTGACACCCATGCTTCACAAGTTCAAGTCATGTTAGACCTCAAATTGCCATAAGTCATCTTTATCTGTTTACGTCTGGCCATCTCTGACCAATATTTTGGATATCCAAAACAAAACAAAGGAAAGCATTAAACTGTCAATATCCACCCATGATGTTTACACCAATGTTGGATGTAAATGTCAATTGGTAGCGCCCATCTAATTACAGGATAGATTACCTAGTATTGATCAGCCCAGAATAACAAGCTAGAGATCTCCGGACGGCCCATGCCTCCGGCTATTCGTAGAGTGTTCAAGTAGTCTTCAGCGTTCTGTGTGACGGTGTCAATTATAGATCTTTATAGATATAAACCTTGGGAGACTGCCCCTTTCCCCGTCTTATGTTTCTATTTCTGAACTTCTTCTTTCTCCCAAACATCTACTTTTCTCTCCTGTTTAGTACAAGTGTAGATGGAATAATTAAGTTGTCAGTCAGAGATCTGAAACCCTGGGAGGCTGACCTTTTCACCTGGCTTGCCTGTTTGTTTGATTTTGTCTTTGTTTATTTTCTCATGTACGGTGTGCCTGTAATCTATATAGATTGACAGTAAAGTGATGAGACTGCCCAATGGACACCAATCAACCTTTCTAATGATGGATATTGTCTTATCCTTGTGTGACCCTATGGAACTTCTTTCATCTATGATTTTCCCCGAGGAATCTTGGTAGATGGAAAGGCATATACTGATCACATTTTACCTTCATCCTTACGTTGTCATGTTTCTATCTCAAGCCAAAACTGTAAAATATATAAGGAATTGGCACAATGCATCAATATTATTATACTGGGATATACTTAAAATACTCTTAAGAAGTGAACCAGTGCATTTCATCTCGAATCCTGCATCAAATACTCATTAGATTTGGAAAGAATCCATAAACAATATTTTTGTGGCACTATTTGCTTTTTTATAAGGCTGTATGAGGGACTCATCTCAACCTGTTTGGAATCTCGAGATATGGTGGTATCAAGTCCCTGGATTTAGCAGGTCATATTTGTAGATTTATCTCTCACTTAAAAGAACTATTGTCCTCTTTGTATTTTTATTTCAGAGAATGGCTGTATTTCTTAGAATATATTTATTGATAGTGTTGTTCCAAAAGGGGGTCCTGGGGAAATTTGTCCAACCTTTCTTGGTGTTTCCTAAAATTTTGAGAAGTAGGATACTTTGACCTTTAAAAAGTTGCTCAGAAGGGGGTTAAATGACCCCTTCAGCTGATCACCTACAAACATAATTGTTGATAGACTACATTTCACCTTGCAGATATGTTTTTGACTTGATTACCCCATGAACTTGTCGTTGTTTTTCTCTCCTGGGTAGGTAATGGAGTAATTAATCTGTCAGTAAACCAATGACATGGAACCCTTTGAACCTTTGGTTGGGTCGTCACACAGGGTAAGAATAGACAAGCATTTTAGCAGTAAGTGATAGTTGATTAGTTGTCAATCAAGACTTTGATCAGTGTATGTACAGTAGGATGTGTTGAAGAATTGGCGTTGTTGATTTATTCACAGCATCCTTCACAAAAAATATTCTATACATCTATTTTGATTTACTGTGCCATTCATATTGAATATTTTTACCTTTAATTATCTGTTTTATGTGTTCTATTACTCGTGCACTTCCTCTTCAAAGTTCTTTTGGAAAAATATTAACTGACATCAGATATTTGAGGGTCTTTAAGTTCATGTTGTTATAAGAGTTTTACATGTGAACAGATTTTGTGATCAGCTTAACGCTGTGACTTTATTTTTTCTTATGAGTGTCCTAAACATTATTTCTTTACAATGGGCTGTCTCTTTATTAATTATTTTTTCTTTGAGAGGCTTTTAGAAGTAGAAAGTCAAATAAGGACACTATTTTATAGACAACTTCCTTATTTTATAGATCTAACATTTCCTTTATCTATTTCAAGCATAGCTTAATTTGATATTTAAAAAACTAGATTTCACAAATTCTTTGATATTTCATGCTTGCCAGATTGTTGTAAAATAAAATTGCAACTTCAAAAGAGTTAACCTTAGAGTACCAACTTAAGTGCAGTATTTCTATGAAGTCTACTTCCTCACACTTTTAGAATCAGCTAATCATCTATCTAATAGTTTGTATGGTGGATTCGTAATCACAAAGTCACAATTTTCCTCTCCGTAGGCCAAGGAGTTGTGTGTAAGAAGCATCACATTCCAGCAGTGAAAAGAGTTAATTAAGGTTCAATTCCCCACCAGGGTGTATATCTGCCATAAATAGTTGAACAGATCTCCTGGTATTTGTCATTATGGGAGTTCACTGGTGTTTAAAGGAGACTCTATATCATATACAATGAAGATTTACCCAGGGGTTGGTCAAAACTACAAGTTATGCTTGATGAAGTTATGTTTTGTTGAAGTAAATACTCAAACAAGGTGTCCGATACAATCTTCTGGTCCATGAATCATCATTCCTTAATCTAGTTCTATCTTTGGATACTAGTCTTTGACTGATCTATTTTTGAACGAGTGTTTTTGATATACCATTCTCATTTATATCCCATCTGTTTTGCTGTTTCATTATTTAACATCACTGCGTTAAGTGTATGGTTTAACAAGACATCAATAACTTGGTTCTCCTCAAGGGACTGTGGACTGACATATTGCTGTAGTCCCATGTTTTGATGTGTCATTCTGCTATATTCATTCTTTACAATGTATTCAAGATATTGTTGTTTGTTTATTATTATACAATGTAATATTTATTGTCTACTTTGAACAATATGTATGCAGGACACACGATCAAAAATATTTGTTGTTTATATTCATATGTCCAAATCAAGTTAGGAATGATAAGATTTAATGTTCTTTATCAATAATAGATGAATTAATTGATCATATCATAAGTATTATTTATCACATCAATACTTGTATTTCCTGGCTAAGAACAAGTAGGAAGAAAGAGTTTCCTGAATGGTATTCCGGTTTATAGTGACAAATGTTTCTTGAGAATATAGTGGATATTTACCCTCCTGTTAAACAAGGAGTCGCCTTAATTTTGGCAGAGTAGGATACTAAACCATTACAACTTGTTTCATTTATTTGGCCTGGATGACTTCTCATATAGGACCTACATGTTAGTTATTATTGAAAATGACACCATAATGACTCTTAATCTATTTTTCCTCGGTAAATGACAAATAACCATCGAAATAGAATGTAAGCAGAGGTAATGTTTGATAATATGTTTTATATTAAATTAACTGTATGAGTATTAATTGAGGGGTTTTGATGAGTTTCATGATAAATAATTATGTCATTGCTTTCTTTTAAATTTTAATTTAAGGTAAGTCATTAAGAAGAGTCCTCATGTTGCTAACAATATTGATTACAACAGACAATATTAACATGGATATTCATAATAGATTTAACGTATAAAAATAGTGGAAAAGACATCACTGGATTATGGAGAGTTATGAAAGCGTTCTTAGGATTTTAAGTTGAAGTTACTTCGTGGCACTTAACTCCTTGAGTTTGTATGGTGTATTTCCAGTTTATTCCAAACAATCAAACTGGTATTAGCTGACATAATCATGTCACTAAACAGAATCATTATCTTTTGTTTGGACATTAATAATCCCTCACTTTATGGAATGACTATCTTTTATTTGGACATCTGTAATCCCTGAAAATGGTTCATATCAAATCTACTATTGTGTCGTTATATAGACGGTCAGCTACACCCCCTCTGATAGGTCAAGTAAGTGTCTCTATGTAGTTCCACTGATGATACAGTATTTGCTCTGATAAATGCTGATCACTTACAAACATCAGAATAACTTGAATTGAAACCTCATAACGAGTTTCTGACAGACATTGTGTGTCTGAATTAGTCTGATAAGTATAAATCACTGAATATTCATAGAAATAACCACCTGTAGTCCAGTACAGTAAAAACTGCTGTAACAGTACCTGCTTAATGGTTCGGCTTCGGATCGAGAGGTTGGGGGTTCAAATCCCACCAGGGGCTTGGCAACTCTGTCTTCAGTAAAGAACAATTCTACAGGCACTAAGGTTTGTTGCAATACCAAATCTTATTTCAGTGCCATACATATGGTTTGCTAGTTACAGCCGATGCTCACGGGTTTTGTCGCAATGCATAGCCTCAATGGTGTTGTAGGTTTTCTCCATGCAATAATGTGATATCAGTGAAATACTCTTGAAAGCGGAGGAAAACCCCAATCATTTACCTCACCTACAGAAGTTTTTTCCAGCACTGATTGTTTGAGAGAGGAAAGAGACATAACCTTAACCCAAAGTAGATTTTGTTTAAGACAGAATGTTGCTTACTATACGTACAGTCTTAATGAATAGTTGTGTGTCTTCATTGTTTCTGAAAATCATATAATTATCTTAATCATTTTCGAAAGTATTCTTACTAATATCTTTACATGCATTTTTGTAATATTGCTGTTTATGAGTAATAATTAAACACTGCAAAATATCTTGTTTATGCTTTTGAAGAAAGAAGAAATATATTGTCATATTAAGAAAACACTTTTTTGTATATCCTTAGTTCACATTCTTATGTCTGCAACGATGTGGTGCCTTTTGTACTTAAAGGCCTGTGGCCTTACAGTATTGAAATAAAAGATTTGATTTGATGACTAAAAGGGAAAATTGTGCTGGCAATGATTGGGTAAGTTGACTCTTAGTCAGACTAACTAGTTACAGTAATCCTTTCATGGAGTAAAATTTATTAATTGATGCTTATATTTGTTCTGCAAAAATGTGGCTGAGCATTTAATAATTTCGAACGCCTTATGGAGGAAATATGGTAGATTGTTATTGAATGTGTAGAAAGTAATGAAAACAGGAGATCAAGTAGAAGGTTGGGCTGCCTGGCTCGTGATCTGTGAGTTAAAGGATCACGGTCTGATCTGTGAAGATGACGGACAGATCTGACAGGACATGCAACCCAATCTGGACCTTAAAGAGGACGTGTCAACTCATACCGTTGATGAATGGTAGCGGTGTCTTGGTGCTGGGTGATCACTGTCCAAACACTGAATCCAGTCTTCATCTGGAAATAGCAACTGTCTCAGGGTCTGGATACGTTGTCACTTGAACAAAGACAGCGTCTTTTCCCAAAATAGTAATCGCTTTACAGTGAACCAAATGTTCTTCTCAAAATAACCTTATGACTCCCTTGCGTTGTAATGGCTTGAAGATTAGTGACCTGAATAGAGAAATTATTGAAGAATTTGAATAATACCTCTTTTTAGATATGAGTCTCATCTATCTGCCTCCATGTCCAATTAAGTTTTTATATTTGATTATGGTTTGGACTGTGATAGTCATAAAGTTATTTTTTGTAAATCTCCATGCTATTACTCTGCAAATTTTCAAGCAATGAAAAGCTTTTTAAGGTCTAGACTTCTTATATACTGTACAGTAGTGGCTTGACCAAATAACTGACTCTAACCTCAAATTTACCTTTTAGAATATCTTATCTCAAGTGTTAAAATGCTGATACTCTCTTTAAGGTATATAGCCATCACTTGATCTGATTATTTAATACATTACAAATCGATGTCTTGACCAAATTGTCACTTTTGGAAAGAAGTAATACAATATTCTTCAAATATTTTGAATTGAAAAAAAATCTTTCTATTTTTTTCCCTGATGTAGGTTAAAAGTCTATGCACTGTGTTATAAACTAAGTGTTTTAAAAGTGAATGGTAACATAATAACAATTGTTGAAATCTTCAGATATCATGACTCGTATTTTTATAAATGAATTTTTAATGTAAGAATAATTCATTGTCATTTTAAAATATGGGTGTTTATAGTCATTGATTACCATCATTATAAAGTATATTCGTTCTAAGATAAAGTCAATCATATTAATGTTTTAAAAAAACATTTTCAGTAGTCAATCATCAATCTTGTCTTGAAGTTTCTAAGCTTGACAGAAAGTCTTGAGAAGACCTTACCTTAACCCATCTTATTTTTCTTCCCACAGAGACAAGTTTAGCAAACAATGCAGGCTGTAATGTTAAAGGTGGGCCACTAGAGGCATATCAATTTACCAATATATTTCAAATGATTTTTTTAAAAACAATGAAAATAGATGTAAAAAATAGTTAAGTAGTTCAAGTATTGATTTTCAGCTTGTCACACTTGAAAAATGCACTTTGTATTTCAAGCCCCATTTAGTTTTTATTCTGTAGTATTTTTCAGCTTATGTAGGTTCAATTATGAGTAATGACATTTTAAAGAGGGCTCCTGCTGTATATTCTGAATATGATTTAAATGGTTTGTTTGTGGGAGATGAATTAACAGCCTGAAAATTGATTGTGGAGTCATAATTTAATTCACTCTTTGAATTATATACCTTTCTCAGGCATACATAAATTGATCTCTATGATAATGCAGATACACCCAAATTATTGATGGACCTCATACAATCAATCATTTATCAACAAGTGTAAGTAGGGATCTTAAACTTTAGCCTCAACAATAGATTGATCGAAACTCTAAAAAAAAAATTGAATTCACTAGCTGTTTTCAAAATTTGCCAAGAATGGGGGGAAAGTCTATTTCACATGATATGCGTGTATTGATAGAAATTATGTATGTACAATTAAACATTTTTGCAAAAAAGTCTTCATTAGTCCTGCCATCCCGCATCCTGTAGTGGATCCGGAGTAGATACCTCAGTCATGCCCTGCCCCCAGTAGACCGTGGAATACGCCGCCCCATACCTGTAATTAAACATTTTTGATAATGATTATTAGTAATAATAAAACTGATAAACAATGACTTAATTGTCTTCCCGTAGTAAGTCTTGAATGTTGCTGTATGAGCTCCTGGACTGTATTCAGTCTACTGTTTTAAATACTGACATGAAACAGGGAAACAATGATGTATGCAATTTTGAAAACACTTGTTCTCTGAAGGTTAACAAATAACCGATTTGCAGTATAATGAGAACATTGTGCAGAAATAATGTTTGTCATCGCTTTTGACAAATCTATCCATCTAGCAGCTGATATGAACTATTGGCATATATAGGGATTGGGAAAGGCTGGGGCCATTTTGCACATTGTATGAAGAAATGGCCCATTAAGAATAGAATTGTAAGTATTGCTATAAAGGGGAGTGGCCCATTCAAAATTCAGAAAAATGACTTAAGAGCCCATACAATGGCCCTTATTCAAAGATGTCTTTCCAAATCCCTGCATATAGTTACAAAAGTGCTGTTATCTTTATCTTCACATAGTAATTGCATGCATTGTGAGGATATAAACCTAATTTATTTTCATTTGTAAGTAATCAACTAATGATATAGGTCATACAAAAACTGATGAGCTACAGAGCAAACAGCTTTTGGTTTGTTCGTTTCATGTAAGGCATTTTAAAGTTTAAGTGCATGTTCTCACCTGACCACACACAGAACAAGCCTTGCACTGCTAGAGACTGTTGTTAGAAGATGGTGCAGGTGTTTGGTACAGTGCTGCTACTGGGTGACCAGTGAAGTGCCGGCCGATCTCTACCTGCAGTAAATCTATATCAATCTTATACCTCAAGTATGGTGAATGAGTATGGCCCCTCACAGCGTAACACTGATTCAGTTGATCCTGCCTCTGTTGTCTTGCTCAAGACTGAGTGTTGAGTTATGGCTCGACTCAGAAGCCCCTAATCTCAGTGTTATCTCAGTAAGCTGAGTTCCTAAGGTATTCTGGTATGTGCTGCCTATCTGGGAACTCGGAAAAGTAACCTTGTTCTATCCTTGAAACAAATTAGTAATGATATTATCAAAATTGATTTTCATAATGGAGATCAATTACCAATGATCACTTTGTGTAAGGATTTGTTCATATCAATCAAATGAAATTATAGATATCCCATTATAACAATAAGATAAAAAATGATGGCATCTAATGTTAGGAATGTAAGGAATATGTCAACACCTCTAGTATATATGCAATTCTGTTAGATTCTTGCAGCCCACCAAGCATGGAAATAGTAGGGAGTGTAGTTTATGCAAAGCTGAAATGATATGAAGTGTAGTGTTATGTCCTATAAACTGAAAAGTGGGTATGTGCCAACCAAACAGATACAACAAACTTAGCGGGAAGAGTTTGAGGATCTTAAAAGATGATACTTCGGACTTGAATTTATGAGTATTCCCAAATAGTATCAAATGGTGCTACCAAGTTGACACCCAAGAGAAGAGCCTCAAATATACATAGTTTTTTAAAAGTTGCAAAAATGCTTTCTTCTGAAGGACAGACATACAAAACATTATTTTTAAACATTCCTTTTATTATAGCTAAATTTTCAGGTTTTGCATTTGCAAATTAGTCAAAGCTGGATAGATATTATGTTAGATGTTAGTTAATGATGTAGCAATTTGATTCATTTTTATTTTTGTTTATGCAACATATATCATAAATCAATTTATTTCTCTTTTATTTGATTTTGTATTGTTATAAATGAATGAAATACAAAAATTAGATTGCTGCAGTGTCAAAAATTATCTTTGGTATCAAACATAATGTGAAGTAGTTTATCACATCAACTGCACAAATACAATGAAAATTTGCCATTTAACAACTAATTGCTTTTTGAGAATCTAAGCTGTGTGACAGTTTGTAAATTCAAGAGTGATTCAATATTACCATGTACCTAGTCTCCAACAATAACGTATTACACAGTTAATTATCGGCTGAGAACCAATCAGCTTGCTGGCTTATCCTAACTGCCAGGGAATTAGTAGTAAACTGACACAAATAGGATTACAGAATGCTTCAACACCTCTATTGTGTGGATCAGAGCATAAACAATAGGTCGTGCACACTCTCTATTCTACATGACGTGACTTCATAGACGTGAGGTAGTCGGAAATGATCATAAGGAATAGTTTTAGTTTGAATTCATTGTACACTTGGAATTTTGGAATAGACACTCTTTAGGTATCTTCTAGACTGATGTTACAGTTTAATTGACACTTTTGAATCTTTACATGATGTCTACAACAAGATTTCTGTACACTACTATCTTAGATTTCTCTTTTAGTTTGTTTCAGTGTTGGTTATATCGCAATGTAGACACAAATAATTCAAGAACACTGATTGTTTAATTAAATCTCACTATTCAGTTGATGATTTTATTAATTCCTAATTTACATCTCCAAATATTCCACATATGAATTAAAAAAATTGGAAGCATATAGGATCTTGGTACAAAATTTGTATGCTGTGAACATATATGATATCTGTATAGATGTGATAACATCAAGCTAGGGCTGTTGTCAATGGGTAATGAAGTTGACGTGGGACCCCCAAGAAGGCGAGAAACCTCCTACATGCACTGGCTGACAAAACCCGTGGAGTGAGGCCTGCTGGTTCATAGAGTCTATGGAAGCTTTTGTCACTGATTCTAATCTATCTCAGGTCCCCACAATAAATGCAGTAATATTGGATGTTGACACTGACATTTGATCTACTTTACCTTATGGAGGAAATTAATTTTGTTTTTGAATGGAAAAGTTATTGGCTTGATACTGATATTCATAATACATTTTGGTTGATTGTCCAAATGCAATATATTGAAACTATCGTTGTTGGTTGTGACTTGTGCATTTTGAAACTTTATTTAATATGCATGAAAACGAATTTTTTGTTAGTGACTTGATTGGTAAAAGATTTTAGTTACCTTTTGTTCCAAGTCTTAAGTGCTATTATTAGTTAAATACTATATTGACTAAATCGAATTTATGTTGATGCATGCATAGATATCCCTCAGAATCTGTCAAGAAAACATTTTCACAGGGGCAAATTTTGGAATTTAATTGATTTATTCTATTTGATACCTGCATTCAATTTATTGTGTGTAGGTAATCTCCCTTAAATGTAAAGAATAATTTATCAAGATAATAATTATCATGATTCACTAAGAAAACATTAGGAAATATCTATGTTATCTCTCAACCCACAAACCATTTAAGAAAAAAAACACAATCACAAATCGCCAAGTTATGAAGAATTTTCAAATATATTTTATTGATGAAGACATCAAAAGAGTTTTCGCTTCAAATTGTGGTACCTGTCCTTGTTCATTAGAAGGTCAATGTTTTATTCATGCTGACCTGTCCCAAAAATTATGTTGGAGATTGCTTATCAGACCATTGTAAAACATGAAAATCTTGGACTCTAGTAACTTTGATCTGCTGAACATAAAGGCTTTGTTTGCTTGTGTTTGGCTGGTCACGTTCTTGTTCTTATTTATTATTTATATGTTCCACACATTATTCCCATACTCTATTTGAAGCTTGTTTCATTAACTTGATTAAGGCCAGATTTCTTGGTGGTTGTTTCATTATGGCTTTGTTAAAAATATATTTCTTTTCATATTTTTTTAATAAGATAGATAAACATTCTTGTTATTTTGTAACGTGTCCATTATGCTGGAAGGGTGTACTTCACATACAGTTTCTATCCTTTTTAGCGGATTGTGGAAATAGTAGTTTATATAAAAGTTTCATATTTGAGGTTTTGGTTAGATGTTGTTGAGTAAATATAAACCTTTCCTAATACTTTGATGCTTTTAATGGAATAACATCTCTCATTGACTTATTTCTATTCCATGAGTTGCTTTACATTTTCTATCAAGACTAAGTATGAAATCTCATTTTCCTGTATTGAAAAACATAATGCCTCACTTTTTGAATAGTGGTTTAAAAAACTTCTATATTTCTTTGTGTGATATATTTGAAGAGATTAAAGCTGTTTATCGAGTTTGCCAGCCTTTCAGCCCTCCTCTCAACATAAAAAATCACACACTTGCTCCATGCTCTTATTTCAGTTCCACAACTTCTCTTACTTCCCAAACTCTTCAAGTGTGAAGGAATAGATTCCTAGTGTAACATACTTGGAGGGATTATGAGCCTTTATACACTGACAGTTTGCTAACCCTCATCCTACCCCAAAAACTATGTGTAAACCCCATGGTGTGAGTTACTATTCTACTCCAGATTACCCCTCTATAGACCCCCCTCCATTGTATTGATTTGATGACTGCTTTATTGAATTAGCAGACTTATCATTGTCAAATTTATCAGATACATTCTACATGCTCACATTTAATCCAAATTCATATTATATACTCCCGTATTTGGTTAGTAGATGATTATGGTATGGTTTTGCTGATTGAGGCCTGGGTTGATTGAAGTGTAAGGTTCAAGTAAATCTAATCTGGTCAGGAAATATTTACCTTATTTGACATTGTTAACATGCAGTGGTCCACAATGGGCTTGGCCAGTAATGTATTGGATGTATTGTGGCTCTGTTGCATTGACCTGAAGAAATGAAAAATCCTTTGTTGAATAAGAATGAAATAATGGATGTTTTTCAAACAAACATACAATAAACTTTTAATTATATATTGAATTCATTATGAATATGTAGCTGTAAGAAATGACTTAGGAAATGAACCTTATTTATAACTTAATTTCAAATATCATTATTTTTTCACTTTATCCTTTAAAGCTTATTTTGTTTGATTTTTCAAATGGAAACTTAATTATAGTGAAACTGCTGCCTACTTTAAAGAATTACCAATTCAGGATTTGCTAGAGGCTGAAATTATCAGAACAAGGATATTACTTGATAACAGGTTAATGATATGTCTCTGTAGATATGTAAGTCTCAAGAGGATTATGCTATATTATGTTGTAACATAGTAAATGAAAACTAAAAATTCATTTTTGTTTCAGAGTAATTTTGCTGGAGAGTAGAGGAACAGACTCCCCAAGTGAGAACTCTAATCTCTATGTGCTGGCGGGTCACGAGAATACATACTGAAGTGAAGAACACTTTATGCTCAAGGAAACTCAGTGGACTTGAGCACTGGACCGAACACCAACCTGAGCCTATGGCTACATGGAGAGGAAAGTTTTACCCTACCCTGCCCAAGCTGCTTGACTCCTTAGACAAGGATAAACTTTTCATCAATTGGGATAGGTTCCATCAGATAGACAGTGTATTTTTTATTAGAGAACATCAATGCTGTTGAGAGATCAGTGAGATATCGGTCTAATGATTAGTGTCTGCATTGTTTAACTATTAGTCACTGCTTCCTGGCCAAGAAAGACCAATGCATATTTTATGACACCATATAGCATTAGAGAAAATTTACACAATTATTTAAGGAAGGTTATAACATCAACTGAATATTTTTGGATAGAAGCTGAACTCCCATGTTTTCCTGAATGCTGTGGTCAGCACCCTAGATTTGTTTGCATGGAAAAATTGTGAGACCTGCTCAAAATATTGTCCTTTTTTTATTTATTTTTTACATTTTTGACAAGGTCACCTTCAGTGTAGTGAGTTGTTTGTCCAGACTGCCACATGTCAGTGTTTGTATGGCAGACTTTGTCGAGAGGAAAGCGGAACTGTTCTTCGACTATCTATACAGAAATACTTGGAGTTGGATTTCTCACATTGCAATAAGAAGTTCTCAAAGAAATTGTGTCGTCATGTTTCAATTAATTCTTTAAGAAAGCTGTTGTCATGGGCTAATCTTCAAAGTGACAGTGATTGACAATAGAATTTTGTTATCTTAGGTGATGAAAATTAACTGTCAGTGGTGAAAGTATTTTGTGAGCTGCCCTATTGGAAATAAGAGTAGGGGGAACAGAGAAATGGTCATTGTATCTAATCAAATTTGCATTATTCCGGGGGGAAATAGAGCAGCATTCTCTTCGTTTCAACAACTCGGTGGCATCTCAGTCCATATTTGGTGGAGGGAAACTTAACTTCAAAACGAAACATCCTTTTACCAAGTCACTTCTTCTTCAACCCATTTCTAGATTTGTAGAAAGGAGTAGAACAAGAGCAAACTTGGACAGTAGACAGGATGGTGATGAAGGTCACAGCAGTCACTTAGTCATAATATCAGCACTCGTAACCATAAAGAAGACCTGAGTGTGTGTTTGACCTTGTATCAGTAGTTGCCTTTTATGTACAGTAGCAGTCCATGGAGCTGAGTAGGAGCCAACCATTGCTGAGTTACATTGACAACTCTTCTAATGACATCCCTCTCACAGCCTCCTATGAAGTGGACAAGCTTTAAAACTCTGTCAATATTAGCTACTTAATATCAAAGATTAAAATTAATAGTTATCACATTATTTGATTGGCCTGGAACTGTAGCATCTAAAGTGGCATTCTAGAAGTCGTTGTGATGATAAAGTACAATATTTATTGATGTTCAATCTCTTTATTCACTGGTTCCAGCATTTCTCTATGTTGCAAGTCCAAAGCAGTTTGGAGGCAGTTTGAATATTTCTTTTGCATTTTCCATCTCTATGTCAAAGGTCTCAGAAAATGTTTCTTTTTGAAGGCCTGATTGAGTTTGTGTACAGTTACACGGCTATGTACATATGAGAACACCCATTGTATAGATCATTTGTCTGTGGTGCTGAATGCTTTGTTATTTTAATGTTGAGAGAGAGTGAGTGTGCCATCATTCATTTCATTTTATTAGTTGTAAATATTGTATGATTCGTTTTAACTCAATATTCTTTATGAATATTTTTCTTCTGTTATTACAGAAATCAAAAAAAGTTTCTTAATTTTTATTACAAGTTTTAGTGGAAAAATTGAACGTCAAATTGATTCTTCACACTGCTTAAAAATCTATGATCAACATTATATGGTAAAAATTTACATTGATAATTTGTATTTAATTGAATTTTCAGGACTCTGTTGCATAATCTCCTCTTAAATTTGCATATTTCTAATTCAATTTGAATACTACTTTTCTGATCATTATGAAATTGCAATAGAGATCAATAGCTCATTGTTTGAAGGATATTTTTGTGAAAAAATCATTCACTTCATTGATATTCTCTACATTTATCTAAATAAGTTCACACACAATAATTCAATAAAGTAACTAATAATTGTTTCTTGTCAGTATATTTAAGCGAGTATAAATAAACTTACAAAAAAATATAGAATATGCATTTATTATAATGGACCCTTATGGAATGAAGTACCACAAAATATATTATTTCATCATTTGTAGTAAAAGATCAAGAAGATTCTATATGTGGAAAAAAGACTACCATTATATCCCAAACACCGTCGGTAACCTTACCTTTGTTGATATTTTAGTAAATGAAATAGTGAAATGATAACCAGAAACTTTGACACTATTGGTAGCCTTACCTTTATTAATATTTTAGTAAATTAAATAGTGAAATGATAACCAGAAATTTTGACATCCAGAAAGCTCCATAATAGTATGTTTAATATCCAGCCTGTTACTTAGTAATTGTGGTGCTGTTTCAGGGAGGGTTTTGAAGACTTTTGGACCATTGTAAGGTACATTTGATGGTTTTTACCTCATTCTTTCACGTACCACTTCCAAAGTCATCTGCATAATTCCTTGTCTAGATTTTCAGAAACATTGTTTTGAGCATGTGCTTTTCATAGATTTCACATAAAATGTTAAGATAAGTTTGTATTGTTGAGTAATTTATCAAATTTTAATGTTTTCTTCCAATCCTGACAATCAAACAGATCTGTTTGTTGTGTTTTGATTGTAGAGAATCATCATCTATCTTTGAAATGTCTTTAAAAATCTTTAAAATTAGAATTTGATTCTATCAAAAGAAAAAATATTAGCATTTCTTTCATTAAGTATACAACCAATTTTTTTCAATTCCACCATTTTAAAAATTGTTAAATGACTTAAATTTAAAGGTGTTCAGTTCACCTCTTTGTTGCCACAAACAATTTAGGATGCCCTTAGCTCTGAATGAAATAAGTCCAAAAACCTACAAGCTCGTTTGTCATTGAAATTGGAAAAAATCAAAAAAAACCCTCAAAAAGTATGAACAAATTTGTAGAAATGGATTTATTAAACAAATATGAAGCGAATTAAAGCTTGTTATGTTTGAGAAATGAGTGTCATGTGGCTTAAACCAAATCTGCTTTCAGTGCCTCAGAGTGATTCTTTTGATGTTCTTTCAGTGATATTCTTACTGGCGCCATCGTAGACCTGTAGCCAACACTTTAAGGACACTTACCGAGGTTACTGTTATGAGTATATGGACAATCATAATTGATACCTCAAATAGTAGATAATTAAGTTTTTGACCCGTCAAGTTTGATTAGGAGTTGTTCAGAGGTTCACTCTGTGGTTCTTTAGCAATGAAATTAACTTACTTTAATGTACAGTTTTGGCATGAGGCTTAATGTAGGTGTACATTGTAAAAAAAGCATCATTGTATTTGGCTTTTTAATATCCTCATGTTTTTAGTCCCATGTTGCGTTAGTTGATCTCTCAATTTTGAAACTGTCATGCCAAAATGTCACCAGTGAATGCCCTTCACTTAGATGTATATTTTCATAGTTAATTTTATATGTAGGTCTGCTTGTTTTTAGCTAATATTTGTACATAAAGGTGTATCTTTCATAGATATTTTAATACATTTGAAGCTCTTTTAATTTGATTTAACTCAAAACTATCTTAGTCCTGAAGTTGAAATCTATTGTCAATATTTTCTGAAATGGGATGGTTTTGCTAATTGTGGACTTGTTGTCATCCAATATTTCATAACATATGATGTGTATTATCTATGATGATATTGGATAACAAGTTATGATCTATGATGATATTGGATAACAAGTTATGATCTATGATGAAATAGGATATGCTTTTAGCTGTGATAGTGATGTTTTTAAAATTAGTCAAAGAGGGATACAAGTATTTGCTGATTCTATACTGGGAAGGTGTAATTATTGTGTGGATAACAAACTTGCATCTGTAGATTTCAGCAAAGAGAATCGACCTTGATAGTATTGGTAGATTAATATGATTATTTAAAGGTTTAGTTGACAAGTCATTTCTAAGGGAGCGGGTTATGAATTAAATTTAAGTCCAGGATGTTATAAAAAAAATATAGTTTGGAAAAAGGTATCACATTTTGCTTTGTAGATGATCTGGAATAATGGAATAAAACTTCTTTAAATTTTTTATTGGGGAATGTGAATATTGTTTGATATATATGAAGATTAAAAATGGCACTTAAATGATAAGATGTGAATGGACAATATAAAAATTGTCATCTTGAGATTGGTGAAGGTAAACTGAACCAAACTCTTTACTTGAATCTGAAGTTAGTAAGTTTGATACTACCAGAAAAGAAACACTTTATGAGCAGTATCAAAGTAAAAAGGTCCTCTGATGATGTCCCTATAATGCTGTATATGGATAAGGATAAATAACCTTAAGGTAAGAATGTGATGTTGTAAATCTGATGTGTGAAGACATACCATCTATAATGGTGGTGATGGTTCTAGTCAGGAGACTCTGAGAAAAGGACCTTTATAAGAATGACAACTTCTCATCTTCTGATGTTTTCATGTTTCATACTTTATTACAAGTGGTAAGGAAACATATCTCTCCTATCTAAAGATTATATGAATATGGGTAAAAGCTTTCTTTATGTAATAGTACAAATTGAAATTACAATGGAAATTTCCATTCTTTTTACCTGATCGTACTATCGTCTGAGAGGGGCTTTTAGCTTTTCATTTTGAACCATATTACAATCTTCCTCCTAGCTTGTACTCCAAAACATTGTGTATTGTATGATAAAACTTTTATCCAAGCAGCTTGCTATTTTCATGTATTCCTCTTCTGATTTCCACCCAAATTATGAGGGTTTCTGTCTCGCTTGTTGAGAAAACCTGTTCATATGAAAGGTTATGTAATAAGGAGTAGACAACGTAAGCATTATACAGAAGGAAAGAAGTTGTCATTCATAGAAATATTTGTCCTTATCTGAATTTCATTTTCCTTAAATACCGTTCAATTAGCATGACATTGAGCACCTGTGTGTAGTGGCGGGTCCGGGAATTCTATATGGGTTCACCCTAGGTGTCAACCTTTTCTTGTTAAATTTTTTTTCACACAAAGTTTCTAAAGGGAAAATTTCAAAACCCTTTCCCCTCCCTGGATCTGCCACTGATGTGTTCTGCTTGTCTGTACATAGAGGAAAGTGAGAGCTTCTGGTATTGGAGAGCACTGTGTTGGAGAGCACTGTTGGTGTCGCCATGTGACTACTTCATGTGTGTACAAGAAGCCACTGCTTATATCCATCTGTATAAAGTGTGTGCTAGACATAAAGGAAGCACACCTCTCGCGTATATTACTTGTTTGATTATTGACTGAACTATTGCTGACTTGATATGTATTGACCACTGTCAATTATGTACAGATATGTTTGGTATTTCCTAAAGGAGAGTGTGCCATATTTTCAGAAACTATTTATGTTGTTGGTACACTTGCTTCTTTGAATCCAGGTCATGGCGCTACTTGACCATGGAACATTTCTATTATATGGAAATGCTTGAACTTCTCTATGCTTCCGTTTAAAATAGTCATATCTTGTCTTATTTAGTTTTTGGTTTTTTAAGCATGCAGGAAAATTTACACTGAAAACATTTTATTTTGCAATGCATTTTGTTTTATACTGTAATACACAACAAAAGCAAAATGCACATTTGTCATCAAGCCTTAATTGCCATTATGCACTCTGCTAATAAGACTATGTTAACCAGTGACATGATACTAATATGTTTGATTTAACATTTTTATATATCAAAAGTAGGTATCCTCCTCACACACAAAATAAGGGACATGTGATGTCTGGACCACATGAATATTGTCTAAATTGCATGGGTTTTTTAGGTGATTGTGTTGAAGCAAATTGATAAGTGATTTTATCTAAGGTTAAGTATTCTAGAAGTTCCCCTCCCTACATTATGTCTATATATGGCTACCTAGAATGATAAAAATATTTTGCTGAAAATTATCCTTGTTGCTTAATATTTAAGTCTATTTATCGCATAATACCTTTTGAATCTAAACAGCTATATGATGGACATTGAGCAATCTATAAGTCTACTAATATCTAAATCTAACAATAGATCTATATTACTGCATGAAATGTGTTATTAATTAGCACTTTTAAAGATGATCATTTTATTTTCAGCAATTAATGCTTTGTGCTTTTATCATATAAAAAATTTCACATTCCGAATGGAAAATTGGCAATGTTTTACTTATGACCATATGTGAATTGAAATAGAATTTAAAAATGATAATTCAGGGCTTATAAGACTTAGCTTCTATTATGTTGAATTTTAAAATGAATTATTCAGGGCTTGTAGCACTTAGCATCTGTTGTGTTCAGGATTGAGTTACTTGGTTTAAATATTACACGATTTAAGCTTTGTTCTTTCATTTTCCTTTCTAAAACATATTTCATGTACAGTGTTTTCAAATTCTTCTTGAATTCTCTTTAGGTTTAGTTTTTTTTCTAGAAAATGTTTTTTAAGTGATTTCACTCATTGTCATATTTTTTTCTGCAAATGGTTTTATGAATTTGACCTTCACTTTTCTGGAGAACAGAATTTATTTTACTGTTGGAATATCAATATTCTAATATTGATTATAAGAAAAAAATTATTAAAATCACAATCATCCATAATACATTTGTGCTGTTTTCTCATCAATAGCGACTGACATTTTATGTGGTATTTAATTTGAAGATGTTTTATGGTAGGTTATTTTATAAACTCATTTCATAGGTTGTGTACACATGAACTGTTGAATTTGTATAAGTTATTTATCTGCAAATTTTGATTTGATGCAATACTTGTAATTTTAATGTCCAAGGTCTTTCTGAATCAGAACATTTGAAACAAAAAAATATTAAAATTTTTGGAATGAACCCTAAAGGTTTTTCAAATTATTTCATCCTCTGTGCGAGTTTCTGACTTTGGGTTATTTTCAGAGGTTCTTGTGAACACAAAATGTTCTTGTTCAAGAAGACCTTGGTCACTGTGAATAGTTCATTGCTTCTACATGTACACAGTTGAGCCCAAGCTGGTTCTGTATATTGAATATGAAAAATGCTCCATAATGCATGTACTAGTAATTTCATGAATAAACAATGTATTATTTGATGTCAGTGTCAGCTTCATTTGTTGGTGTTTCATTAGGACTGGTATGCAAGAAAAGTGAATTTTGTTGAGTTTGCTGTTAACATTCATATGTAAGTTACGTTTGTAAATATAAATTGTAACTTTGAAATGTTAAGAAGGAGAGGACAATTCTAACCCAAGCTTATTAATTGTGGTAAAGGGTATAATTTACCATGTCTTGATGAAATTATATCTATATATACACAAGCAGATTATTATACAACACCAAATGTAATTAACAATAAATCTGTAAGGAAATAAACTATGGTGTCTTTAACAGTGGTATGATAGTTTTGACATCTTGGGATACATTGTGATTTTCGGAATAGCCTTGTTGGGGCATAGTGCTTATATAGCACTCCTGAACACTGTTAGGCAACAGTGGTTACCTTATCATGCAAAATTGTCCAAAATCGACTGGGAGCGGAAGGGCGAAAAATAACTATCAATAATCCCAAACTGTCTCCAGCTCATAAAGTAACATCATTTGCTTACAGTTATCGACGACGTGTTCGTTAAAATCAAAGCGAGGGTTCACTTTTCTTTCGAGAGTTGGTGTGTGTTGCATATTGTGGACGGTCGTACACGTGGGTGGGGGCAAAGATATAAAGCAATGCCTGCCTGACATATCGCATCTTCCTACGCAAAGCTTAACTATTGCCAGTCTCGAACTGACAGTTCGAGACTGGCAATAGTTAAGCTTTGCGTAGGAAGATGGACATATCGAGGAACCGGTTTCTTTTGGGGAGGATCTATAATGGTATGGGTGCATTCGAGTGGCATGCGTTTCGGAACAGAACTCAAAAACCACTTATAAAATCATTCTGATACTTTGCATTTTTGTTTCTCACTGACTGAAGTGGTGCCTTTTGATATTTTCAGATTCTAATTTAAAACAATGTTTTCGTTTCCTTGGAAATGTGTTGAACTTGGACTCTATACAGGTTAAGGTTTGTTTCTGGAACAGACGTCAAAAACCGCCCGTCAAATCTTTCTGAAGCTTTTCATGAGTACTACCCATCTACTCAAGTATAACATTTTGATATTTCAGACTTCTATGTAACTACCTCAGATTTATGAAGCAAGTTGAATCTGGATTCTGTGCATGGATAGCTTCAATTCCCCTCTAATGGCTAAACTGCTGTCTAGACGGCCATAAACATTATAATACCCAGTCATTCAGTTGCAGAACAGAATACAAAAACTGCCAATCATATTTTTCTGAAAGTTTATAGGTATGTTACCCACCTAATGAAGCTGTATCATTTAATATTTTTATCTTTTTATAGATGTATGTTATCAAGTATAGGAGACCGCTGGGTTATGTCATCTTCTGATGACTCTTGTAACAAATTGCCACAAAAGGCGGTGACTGATATAGAAATTGGGGGAGTAGCAGGAAGTCGACACTTAAAAAATCGAAAAAAGCATTGAGTCGACAGGCGGCAGACTTTGATGTTTCTTGTTTTTTAAAACACAGGATTAATTTCATTGTTAACTAAAAACTCGGAGACTTTGTAGAAATCAATGTGTAAGAACTGCCATTGAAGGTCTCGGTCCAATGAAGCGCGATATACGATTCATACTATGGAAGACCAAATACAAATATTATAAGTAAAATACCTGTTATGCCCCAAAGAACATCTATCCCCCATGTTTCACAGTTAGCACCTCGTCGGTTACCGTCTTCGATCATGTGAATGTATCCCTCCTGAAAAGGCTTGGTGAGCCGAATGACTTGCACCATCATCTCATGTTCACCACTGAAAAATCCATGCTGTTTGTATTTAACACCTTAACTTATCAGTCTCAAAACTACCGTGAATCATCAAGTTCTGGAGATCAACTTCCCAGTTAGCTTTTCCTGTCATGTCGGGTTTCAAACGAGATAGTAATTCATTACGTATGTCCGCCTCGACAAAAGTTCTCTATGAGTAGTTTAAAATGTTTCGCTTTGTTTATATGAAATATTTGAATAATGGATAACACTTTGTTTGAAATAAACATTAGCATATAAACTGAAATTGGTTATACATGAATTACATGCACTTGCTATGACACTGAAGAAACTGTTTTATTTGTAACACTCCTATAATATAAGGAATATACAACGTGTACATTACCATCAGAAAGCTATAGGTAACATCGAATTGCTAAAGAACATGTACTATCACAGTACCTCTATCTGCCATTCACGCTTGACAAATATACAAGAATCTGTATCGAAACGTTGCAACTCTCAGAATAAAGAAGTTGTCATCCATAAATATCTGTACTTAGTCACGTACTGTGTAAACAACCATCTAGACTGTTTGCAACTTCTTCAAGCGTGGCTTCAAAGAGGAGTATGGTTGTGAAATTACCACAAAGGTTTTCAACTTATTTTCCAACATACTGTGCAATACTTGAGCAATATCATGAAAAGTACTTGAGACATCATGATATAATTATATTTTAAAAATGTGGGCGTTTCACTTGTGCAATAAAGGTCTAAACTCAATGCCAACCAGCAGGGCTGTTCCAACTTATTAACCAATAACATTGTACAACAATTACGTGTGTGTATAAGTTTGATGCTGATTTATTATGTTAAAAGAATCATCTTTACTTTCCATGAGGAGCAAGTGCAAGAAATAGGCAATCAACAGGTACAGACAAGTAAGTACATGAAACAGGTGCGTGCTTGGTTGTGATGCTCACAATGATTCTGGAGGTTCGTCCAATCTCCCGATAAGCTAGGAGACGTGCGTACCAGAAGCACACACGCAGTGATTGGACTTACCTCTGAGCACTTAATCTGATTGAATATCGATCTGAGTGGATCTGATACCTGGATGAACCTCTTCTCATCAGCGTAACTGTCAGCGTGTAGGCGGCCGACACTCATCAACTATGTTCATCCCGTTTTCTCAGTACTACGAACTAAACATTCGTTCTTTAATTCTTTTTAAATATCGATATCAGAAGTCATTTCTAATTCAGATCATTTGCTTCTGCTTTCATGGCCGTTTTCCCAGTACTAAAGACAAATTCTTATCAGAAATTAATTTTCATTTCTTAATTTTCCTTTTCATTTGATCAAATATTGTCTTACAGTCATTTTCACAATATAATCACATCAAAACTAACCTATGTATTCATACATTTCATGATTTTGGAATACCAACAAAAACTTTTATCTCTCTATACTTTGAACTATTTTTGGAATGCAAAGACTCTTCGGAAAAGCTATAACTCCCTTCTGTACTGAACTCTGTGATAACGTTCGAAGACTTAATCGGTTATCATAATTTTTTCGTTTAATGTTTGATTAATAGTTTTAAAGTAGTACCATTATACCCTTGTGCGTACGTATGAATACAAGTCCTTCTGTATCTCTTTGTTTTGGAGCTCAGTGCCTTTTACTGCAGAGGAGATCTGTTCCGTCTGTCCGGAACTAAACTCAACACAGAGGCTGAAGACACCACCAACAACCATACGTCAGGACCTGTTCAGCGTCCTCAAACTCTAGCTCCTATGTTGTGTCAGCGCACAAACTTTTGGATTAGCAGTTGCACCGTACTTCAAAGCCAATGTTTGTATGATTCACATCACTGCATCTTGTGATGTTGTTACACGTGTAGTCTTTCTTGCTGCAACCTTACTAGAAGCAAGGACAAACCTCAGTAAAGCGACACCAAAGTGGCACAGTAATTTCAACAGTTTCACCAACCTCTGATAAGTGCCAAAATTTAAATTGTTGTTCAAATCATCTCACTCAACTGACATATTCATCACAAAATACCAAAGACAACATTTACTTGATTTCAGTGATAATCTAGTTACGGCCTTATACATGTTCAAAAGCTGAAATTCTTCGTCCCATGTACAAGATCACTAGTTTTTCGACCTATTTCACGCTACCTACCTTTATTTGTCCCTATTTGCATCAGATGTGTTTCTAAAATTAGGTTTGACTCCGTGGCGAGTGCCATCCGTGCTTTGTTTTTCGATCCGCTATATTAGAAATTTATTGTTTCTTCATTGGAACGAACATAATTAATTTCTAAATAATTGAACACTATTCAAAACCTATGACATATTTCGCTTAAACAATAAACTCAGTTTAAAGACAAAATCTTCATGTTCCTTTCAAACTTCTGCGAGTGAATTGATGATGTGAAAATTGTAACAAAATTGGTTAAACAAATGGGAATTGTTCCCGACTTTGAGTATTCAGATTAACAATTTCCATAAGAAATTTATATCCGAATAATTTTAGAATTATTTCATAAATGAGGCGAGGGAGGTGACTTGGGTTTAACGCCGCTTTCAAGAGTATTTCACTCATATCACGCCTGCTAGTATTATCCTCTTAATCCGAAGCAGAACGTGCTAACCGTTCCGCAATCATGCCCTCTATTTTAAAGATGAACGCTATTTCGAATTCATTTGTAAAATAAAAGTGTTCTCTGATTAATTTCCATTAGACAAGAAACCCATGCATTAATCTCATAAACTCACGATCACGAAGATATTTTAATACGAAACCCCGCACCCAGTCACCTTAGAACCAATCACACCCGGTGACCATCAGTAACGAAGTATGGTCAATGAGGCGTGACCCCAGATCAGAGGAAGCAGTGGAGCGGAACCTAACATGCCACTAAAAGAGGAAATAAAGCAACACATGACCAGACATAGGAATTGTATGCATGACATAACTGTTACTTGTATTCAACCTTATATATGGAATATAGCCTTTTATTTACCAGATTTCCCTCGTGGTTTCCCGCTCCTGGGGCGTATCTGGAGATGAAATAGACTGTTGTTCATTATAAAAGACTGCGGTTACATGCACTAAAAGCATGTATATTGTTCTCTTATTTGGTAATCGATAAATGATTGTTGGAAAAAATCGTTTCAGTACTTTTTAAGTTAATGATTGAAGAGCGTGTCCGTATTGTTTATATTATTCATGGGCTGTCCACTTCCTTTTTCAAAATATGTTTTTCTTCATTGTTGAATGTTTTTCGTCCTTTTTCTGAAAAAAGCATAATATTACGACAGGGCGTACACTTTCTAGTATATTCGTTCTAAATGTGCCACGTTAAACCTTTGATTATATACAGGTGGTAAAATTTGAAGAAACCACCTGATTTGACATTACTTTAATTGACATCGTCCAATATATATACGTTCTCTGGTTAGCAGTACTACAAGTGTGAATAAATACATTTCTGAAAATATTGTAGTAATATAGCAATGCAGTAGTATTGAGCAGGTTTGCTATACACGGAAAACACCAAAAATGGTGAATTCAAGGTAGCCTCTGGTAGAGGTAGGTTCAAAACGACCATTTTGTGGGGAAGACGGACGAATCAACTCTGTCAATAGTGGTAGCAAACGACTAGAGTGACAGTATCACGAGAGCTGTTCAACAAACGGCTGTTTGCGGCCGGTTTTCAAGCTCGTCATCCACTAGAACGATCCTGACAGACAGTGCCTGCGTGTGGAATGGGCACAGGAACGGCAACATTGGAATTTGCGTATATGACGACGTGTCATTTAGTTGGACAAGTCCAGGAACAATCCTATGTTGCTGACGTGTCCGACGTATCACTTACTGCACTCAAAGCTACAAGCATTATGGCAAAAGTAGTTGCTGGTGGATGATCAGTCTTTTGGCATGACAAGAAGGCAACCATGCAAATCACCAACTCAGAAAGGCCATTGTAGATGAATGAAACAAGCTGCAATTGCAATCGTTTCGTTAATTGATGATAACGATATGGTGACGTTGTCAAGAGGTGGTTCCAGCCCAAGGTTGATATACTACTAATGTTCCAGTTACAGTTTCAAAAGGCATAAGAATGGATTCCATTCACGGACGTCTTAAACTATCATAAAAATTCTTTGACAAAAGCTGCTAATTATTTTGGGTTGATTTGACATACTATTCTTTCAAATGGAATAAATGTTCCTAATTTTCGCAAACAAACTCTGCTTTGTCTTTGAATGTCACAATTTCATCAAACATGTTTTCACATTTATCATAGACAAGTAACAGAACAATAAAGTGAGTATCAGTGGTCTTGGCTTGAAATATCTTTATTTAACAACTACGACATAAGCAGCGTTTTCTGATGTGAAAAGAAGATTAGTTAAGTACTATAAAAAAAAGGAGAAAAACTGCTACCTGTTTCTTCAACGCTTTACACAAATGTAAACGAATCCGACGGATATAATCTGTATTAAAAGCTTTTTGAAATTCCCATAAAATAATAAAATTAGAAACATCGGTATGTAGATAGGCTTTTTCTACTGTTACCATAAACATCCCAACGAGCAAGTATATGAAATTCTTCTTTTTCTAACTTCAGTTTAAGGAACGCTCCGGACAAGTTCTGTGTGAAGGAACGTGCATGACTTAAGACCGACTTGTTCACCGTAGTTCATGCATTCTACTATTGCATTGTCAGAGAGTTCTCCGCACCAATACACATAGGTAATCATCTTAAGATTGTTGACGTTTTCTTGGAAATAAAAAAGACATTGGAGACCCTCACTTCTGACTCGAACACCAAATTGCAATTGACATAATCAAGGCATGTAAGTGAATTAAATACTCAAGCATATTTTGGTGTTTTGGCGGTTTTAGAAAGTTGTCTTGTATGAGATAGGCATGGAAGACCTTCATTTTAACTGTGACCTTGAAATTCTTAGGGCCATCATGGAGTGTTTGTTGTCAACAAGACAAGGGGTTACTGTTTCTATCCCTGTCCACTGCAGATACTGACACCCTTCAAGTGCTCTAATCTATTCGCTCCTGATAAACGTCACTTTGAAGAGAACCATCCCAGCGATGCGGATAGAACATGGAATCTCGCGTTATCTCATCTGACCGACCGCCATATACCGAACTTGACCTTTTACCCCCCAGCTCATTGGCAATGTCAAGTCATTCTTTTCTGAACATTGCTAGCTGTAGAAGTGACATTTTATACCAGTGATCTAGGAAATAGATTTTCAACGTGTGTTATGTTTGAATAAAACAGAAAATTATGACAATTTATTAACTTTTGAAATTTAGATCGAGCGATTAGGAAAATGGGATTCAAGCGACATTATATTGGTGAATACAGTCATCTTTGAAATAACTACGACATATTCAATGATAACGGAAACCGATCATGTTAGAACAGGTCAAGTGGCCAAATTTATGTAAACATGTTAATCCATGTTAAACAATGTGAAAGTGAATCAATCACTGGGCATGAGACTGTGTTCTGGTCTAACGGTAATTCTACATGCTCTTGTAATAAACACAATTTTCAATTGAGAAAAAAGGCGGAATATGGCAGTGGTTAATGCGTTAGGCTTCGGGTCAGGGGGTCCAGGTTTCGAATCCTGCAATGAGCTTGACAACTTCGTCTGCGGTGGAGAACTGTTCTACATGCAGTAGGGTTTGGACGCAATGGTTACCTGAATTTCAGCCCAGCACCACACACGGTTCGCTAGGTCCAGCCGATGCTCGAAGGTTTCACCTAATTATTCTGATACCCTAATGTATGCCTGAATAAATATAGTCCGTTATTCCTCTAACTGTTTACAACTGAATCCTAGGAGTGGTCAGAAACTGTTTAAAAAGGTAAGTCCAGACGGATCCTCTTGACAGATAGTTTGATTTTGCTTAGTGTTATTTACACTTAAACATCTTGCCTGGTTTATTTTTAAAGTATCATGATGTTGCAGGACAATAAGACAACGTTTTCTTAAGGCAATTTTCTTTTAAATGATTTCATTATTCAACACGAAGCGCTGTCCTTTGAAATATATTTGTGATTTTAATGTTATTGATTCACCTTATCGCCTTATCATGTGCGAAACATATTCATTTAGAATGGTTCAACCATCATCTTCTGAAAGGGCAATGTTTGGTTAAATCCAGTAGCAATTTTTAAACATAAAATATATCTTTTAAAAGTATTTTCAGTTTATAATTTTCATAATTCGTATATATGTCCAGTACTACAGGTTTGATGTTAAATTTGACTATATCTTTTGCAAATAAAACTCAATCAAGTTATTAGAATTTGCATGTGTTTTTTCAAGAAACAACAAATATTAATATTCATAGCTCTCCTTGTGTTTTAGTTAACAGTACCGATCCCGTAACATGACAACGAGGTAAATAAACAATCAAGGAAGTAATAAAGTCATTAATGGCTCTTTAGAGAATGACCGAGGTCCCATGATCGTGTAGCTATCTGCAAGCACTCTTATCTTAGTATACAACTCAACTCAAGGCCCTTGAGCAGTGTTTGTATTGCTAATAAACACTAACTCTCCTCTGCATATCACTGTTACCTTCTGTCTAGAAACTTCTTTATATTCGCCATGTTGATAAAAACGAAGAATATGTGTAAAAAACATTTCTTGATGGTTTCTTCGACGTTATAAATAATGGAAACGTAAGGTCCATGTCTTGGGTGACATATATTAGCAATAACGTAACCGCGATCCTTCAACCGTTTTCCATTATTTGGGGTCAGGTAATTTTGGTTTAACTTATCACCGCGTGCATCTATAATTTACATATAGAACAAGGGCGTATCCGACACGTTAATCCTCATAACTCTCATCGCCGAGCCTAACTACTTATGGTACGGCTTGAGATGACCTTAGCAACTCTATCCACATCCAGACTAGGTTTAGACAAGCTCCCCCAAAGTTTAAGAGACTGCTCTGATTACAAAACCTTTTGAAAACTCATCTTTTCAATATAGCGTTTCAGGACTTGATGTAATCTCTCCTATCATCATTATAAGTGCGCTTTGAAAATGCTGCGGCATGGAGAAATGCGCGATACAAGTACTCTATTATTCTTATTATCATTATTATATCTGTCTTTAAAGTCTTTAAAGCAGAACCGCGGCAAACTTTAAACAAACATGATATGAAGCTGCAGGTAGTTCGATTGGCGGTAGACAGGGTGCTGATTTAGAGTCCCCTCTGTTCGCGTCGGGCTGTGACAGTGTCATGTCTTATGTCAATATTTTCCCCTGGATATTTCACACGAGACAAATCACTTCTGAAACGGTGAAATTTTAATAGTTCCCGGGTCAAAAAGTCAAGAATGCAATCTGTGGTTCAATAACGACCTGTCACCGATTTCTTTGTGTATCTAGACGGTTGTCAGGCAAGCAAAACAACCAAACAGCCACTTTGAACAGTTTGTGTTTCCATGATCTGTATTCGACTTTTTTGTCAGAGTGCAAAGCTTGACTACTGTTAATTGATGGGTTTACTTTGTCGTTAATTAGCTTGACAGCAATATATTAAATTGCACTGAAATGAAACACCAAGACGTTGAACAAGAAGTGAACCATTGTCATCGGTGTACTCCCTTATCAATCGGCTTTTGTTTTATGATGGATTTTCTGCCATATCATTATGAATATTCAAGCCCAATCTCATTGAAATCAGCTTGAACCTATCGTTTCTACTTCTTTGCGCTTCAAAAACGTCTAATCTGTTTTAAAATACGTATTTGATACCTTGACTCATACAGGAAATGTGCAACGTTTATTTTCTGTCATGCATCTTACTTGTTTAACTGTTGTCTGAATGGTAGATTAAAATTCACGTGTTTCAAAATTTTTCTTCCGTTATGTTGGGTTTCTGAACATGGATACGAAGAGAGAGTTACTGATTATCATAAAACTCTCACGACAAACTACTTGATCTCATATCTCCTCGATAAATCATATCCAGTGCCTCTAAGTATCTCGATAACCGTCATAACTGCGAAGTAGACTTAGATAACCCGGTGAATGATAAATTCATGCAAGAAATATGTGTAGTGTTTATTTATCGATTTACAACCAAGTTGATTGGTGAGTACATTTTGTTATCTGTGGTATTCCCTAACCAGCGATATGAACGCTATAGTTATCATGTTTTATACAGGTAACAAATAGGTTATTATTACCTTTCAACATAAAGTAGTCAACTACATATTCAGTGTCAATACTTTTATGATTTTTTTCCTGATTATTCAGTTGAGGTGCTAGGAATGGTGCAAATTAATGTGATGAAAGTTTTAGTAAACTGTTAGTGTAAATCGAGGTCTTGATATTATTCTCTACATCGCGGTCATTCCCGAATTCTCTTTGTTCTCAACTGATTCTAAGTTATTGTTCTGGTTCAGAAACAAATGTTCACAAACGAGTTCATATACATCTTTTTCCTCAGTGTGTGTACACTCAACAAAATAAGTTAAAGACCACCCCGATTTTTAATATTATGATGTTCATAGTTCAAATACTCATCCACAAGATGCTGTGATATTTAACATTGGTGTTGTTCGTTTACTTTTTTGGTTTTTGGTTGAGTATTCAACCATTGCCGTAGGGATAAAGACATATGGTTTATCAAACTGATGTGTATTTCTTCAAAAATCCTGCTTTTATCTACAATATAACTAATATTTATAGCAGACCGTTCATACATTACCAATATTGTCAAGTTCAGTAATTTGTAGCTTTGCATGTTTAATTCTTCGTTATTCAAACCACATATTAACCATTGCCTTAAAGAGCCACTGCGTGATTTTCATAACACATTATTTACCTTTGTTCCGAACCTAAATGTCATATGTGGTAATATAAAATCAATATATCTTAATTTTTGATGTCCAAAAGACATATATATGACAGATACTGATTTTCCATGAAAATCTAAAAACAGCCTTATAAATGCACAGAGGTGTAGATATCACGTCCAATATACATGGATACTAGATACTAGTATATAACCTAACAAACCCTTTTAACTCCTCACTGCCCTCCTGGCTGTTTTAGATAAGTCTCCAAAATAACGTTTGACTATTTGACGCGCGCCACTGTCCGGTTTTCGATCATAATTGCGACGTTCTACCTTCATATTGTTACTGTAAAAAACCAACAAGCTTTAAAATGTGTCTTTTCGGTAACAGTCGATACTTCTCGATCAAATGTCACCATCGATTACGTTTAGCATACATGGCTCCAACAACTCACGGAGTGGCTTTTTAAGAATGCTACTAGCAATAAAGGAATTTATCAAAGGCCCATGTTCGATATACTTCAAATTACTAATGGCCCCCGACTCCCTGTATTTCATGCTGTGTCACCGATTTCTTTTCGCCTGGATCCTATCGCGTTTACATACTGTTACAGATGAATCGTTCTAAACCATGACAAAGGTGTATCAATTTACAGAGCTTACACTCCATCAAATAGATGATAGTCTTCCCAGGTGTGCTGTCGAGACAAAGGTGTTTTGAGATTGTGTATGACTTCACTGTTAGTGATAGGTTCAGCTCGATCGAAGGCATTGTGTAGAGTTACACCGATCCTTTTTTCTTTCCTTTGTGTTTGTAAATGTGCAATGATATGATACCTAGTTGTTAGTGATTTATCATTCAATATTTTCTTATCTATTCATACATTTAAACGAATGAAATGAAGACACCGATATTTATTTCGAAAGGTTCTGTAATGACCCAGCACTGACGGTATCTGTGAAAAAGATTTAAAACATGCATCTCGATATGAATGCTTTAAAATCTACAAATCCAAACCTTTTTTTCTTGAACTAACAAAAGTCAGTAGTGAATTGATATATTTTGGGTGATTTATTGTTTAGGGCCATATTTTAACAATTAAATCTTTGAATTATATTTTCATGGAAGTACAGACTACAGCATTCTCTCCCAACAGAGGTAGCTCCGTCATAAATTCCAACAGAGGTAGCTCCGACATGAATTTCTATACAACCTCTGTCTTAATTCGAAGGTTCCTTGTTCAATCAAAGTTAGTTACTGCAATCAGCGACGCCGTTTCAAAAGTTATCATTCAAATCGCCTTAGTTATTTCCGTGAACTTCCCAAAAGCTTTATTCGAATATGCACCTTGCACTTTGAGACGTTTTTACAGAACACAAACATCTCATTTTCCGACACATTTTCATTGCACAGGCCTGTGTGGCATCAAATATGTTATTCATGCACTCGTTGTTTTCATGGTCGAAATATAGCCAGGTAGGTTAAGTTGCAATATTGTCCCGCTAGGGGAATGTGCCGCAAGACCGAGAAACTCTCGAATAAAGACAGAGGTTGTATGGAATTTTATGACGGAGCTACCTCTGTTGGAAGAGAATGAGACTACAGTGAAACATATCAAATTTACCTTTTAAAACAACACTTTTTACACGTGTTTATGTGTCTTTCTAATATAGATAATTACGTTTAAAAAAACGTCTTACTTTGACATTATTTTGAGATTATTTCATAATTTTTAAAAAAACCTTAAACATTCGTTAGCATATATTATATCGCTCCGGTTAAAACATAACGCTCATTTGATGAAAAATCTTTTTTTCAAAATCATTGCAAAAATAAATAAGATCATGAACAAAGTAACATTATAATATCTTGTGTATCAGTATCTGCTTACTTATCTTACTTTAAAACATCACAACAATATACTATATGAATGTATAGAATATCTACAAAGTTATAAATGATTTGATACAAGTCTTATCAGCAATGCCTTGTAATGCCGTAGAAAGGCTTGTTACAATCGTAGCGCTGAAGAATGGCTTCACTTCTCATTGTTGTGTTTTTTACAGGCTGTGCCCTCTTATGTTTCAATTTGTAAAATTTAAATCAACCAAAATGTAACCCTCAGTGACCTGTTTCAACTGTATCATGTACGAAAAATATAAATGAATAAACAGGAATGTCCTGTTGAATTTCGTTTCCACAAAAATACCCCGATAGGACTGTCCTTTTAAGTCTTCATTTTGAATCCTCTGTCCCATAACACCATCACGGTAAAAGTCATGCCTGATTTACGGCGATGATTGCAATGCATACAGTGATCTAGAGTCATGTGTCCTCTATCCAAAACATATCAAACTATGTAGTTTTTTGTGTCACTTCCAAACTACTTTACGTGTTTAATGAAGCAGGGCGATGTCTTTACACCTGAGTTGAACATGCAGTAGTGTGTTACACCTGTAGACGGCTGAGAAAGGTGTGTGTTACCTGTGATGACTCCTAGAAGGTTCTAGTGTCTTATAATGGGTGTTAATCCCTATTTTCTCCCTTACTTTATGTTCTCATTTAACAATTCTAAAAATGACGTTGTACTGTCTTTATGTACGGTTTGTATTAAGTGACCTTTTGACAATGGCGCTTAGTGACTCTCTCTGGAATCTTGTTATCATAGTAACTGTTGTTGAGGAATTAAACCCATGATTTGATTATATCTGAAGTATTACATTTGGATATAACAAGGTGAAGACTTAAGAACAAGCTGTCCACGACTAGGTATCAGACGAGTGCAGTATCATGATTATATGAGAATTACGCTCTGTCACCGTGTCTTTTATTCGTGGATATTGATATCGACGAGCAGGATTAGTGGAGATATTTAAATATTTCTCTTCACAAAGGAATGTTATAAGAAATGTGGGTGAAGACAGGGGCTTGTAACGTTCGACGATAAGAACTTTAATCTCGGTATCAGAGAATTAGGTTTATGACCCCTCACGGCCCAAAGTACAACACAAAAAGACAGTATATTAATATACAATTCAAATATATTCCAAGTTATTCCGTGATTTATTGTTAGTAAAGTGACTTACGCTGTACCAACTGGCGTCTCATACCTCAAATCAGCCAGTGAGAATGAGAGATCACGCGTGTTAGCTAAAGCCACGCTGAAAGAGGCGACCTATCAGACAGGGCGACTAAATCCCAGCCCCCCTATCATCCACCGTGAGGCCATACCATCGGTTATCTACCCGGGCTCGTGTCAACAAAGCTTTCTTAAAGTTACACAGGATCTGTGGGATTCGTTAGGTGTGTTGCTATTGCAGCAGGACAACCTAGCTTGTTGCTACTCGTTGGTCGTATGTCAACACGTGAAGGGAAATTTCTTGTTTGTCATGCGGGCTACTTGTGAAAAGAGTAATGTCTTAACATTTGATATATTTTTTCACGTGAGAGGTACTTGAAGAAAACTGAAGAGGAGACTTGGGGTGAAGTATTCTGAATGTAATACATCATGTGAATTGGAAATGAACGTCGCTGGATAGTTTACTTTTGGTTTTAAAAGATTTTTGGAGAAAAAAAATCCAACAATTGAAGGTGTTGATGAATGGAAGTGCTCTCAACCGACCTAATAGATGGTAGAAAATATCGAAACTTTTGAAAGGTATAAAATTGAAAACGTTCCTCTAACATTAACACACATTTCATGTTTGGATCTTTTTAGTGTTATAGCAATTACTTTCCTAGAAGACTATCATTAAAAAGTGTGTGTGTAAACCAAATAGACCCAGTTCTTTTGATGGAATCAAGAAAAAAGAAAGAATTGACTTCAGATTACATAGGACATTCATCCGAAGATCAGGTAGCAAATATTTTGATTGGCGATTATACTGCCACTGATTGTTCATGAAGAATAATACGAAATTTTTGAAACTTTAACTTTTTGGATACATTTCAATTAAGTTTCCTCTATGGACCATTTGTGATATTCTTGAGCATCTGTCAAACCTCATTCGTCGGCAACATCCTTTCAACTACCGAACCGTAATCGGAATAATCCTTTGACAAAGCTTCTTCAAAAGATCTGTGGATACTCGTGAAGGAACTGTGAAACTCTTGGACACAACGGGAAGAAAACTTTGGATACTTTGTGGATTCTGGATACTCTTGAACATTTTTTTATACACAAATAATATTCAGACACCAACCAAAATGGTGTTGCTAGGCAACGGAAGTTGGTCGGAGCAGGCCAACATGCAGCCTCGTGCAACCGGAAGTTGGTCGGAGCAGATGATGTCCATGCTGCTTCAGAAGAAACTCCAGGAGAATCGATTGGCCGAGATGACAAGGTTGCCTCCCAAACCTAAAACTCTGGCTCCAGTCGTCTCCACCTCCCACCAGGACCCCCCGCATTTCGAGTACAGACAGGTGGGTTTGCGAGAAAAGCAAATTTTGGGTTTTCGTTCATGGAATGCATTCTATACTTTCAGATTCCTTTACTTTTGAATACATTTCTGCATAGTCTCAACTGCTTCTTCTGATCAAGGCCTCATCGAGCATTGTTTTTTATGAGTTTTCGTTGATGGGATGCTGTCGCCCGGGGGGATTGCCTAACGTTTGAATACATTTCTACATAATCTGAACTGTGGCATCTTACCAGGAGTCCCCGGTTTGGTTGGTCGAGAACTCAAAAGTTTGATTTTCTTACGTTTATTTCCTTATTTCTGTTATTTTTTCTGATGGAGTGCAATATATTTTGTAGTCAGATATCCTTATTTTGTAAATGCTAACGAATAGCTTCCTCTAAGATGGTTGATGAACAAAATCATGAAAACACTCCGGTAAAAGGGATTTTGAGGAAGAAAATATTTTTAAAAATTGCTTTTAAAATTTGTAGTCAGACAATCTTACTTTATTAATACGTGTCTACTTAGTCCCACTGCTCTTCCTGTAACAAACGCTGGTCGAGATTTCTAAAAGAAATCTTTGATATCTTAGATATTGAAAAAATCTTAAAATATGAAAGTCAATTATTGTCTCCATTGCCTGATTTTTAAAATACGTTAAAAGAAATAAAATACATAGTTTACAATTAAAATCAGAGACGGCAAATGAGACTTGAATGTACTAAAACTATTACCATACGTCCATCACCATGACTACATAATTGCCAATAAAAGAGTCCGCTAAAGCAAGTAAGAAACAAGTACACATATGCTCTGGACTCGAGTAGTTAGAAGTCAAACAAACTAATTGACAATTGTCCATTAATCCATTTCATTCAAAGTAAAAAGGAAAATATTCCTCGTGAGCACAGGATGATAGCCATCTTCCTACGCAAAGCTTAACTATTGCCAGTCTCGAACTGTCCAAGTTAACTTGGACAGTTCGAGACTGGCAATAGTTAACTTGGACAGTTCGAGACTGGCAATAGTTAAGCTTTGCGTAGGAAGATGGATAGCTTAACTATTGCCAGTCTCGAACTGTCCAAGTTAACTTGGACAGTTCGAGACTGGCAATAGTTAAGCTTTGCGTAGGAAGATGGATGATAGCTAGACAAATCAACAATCATGCGGCCTAGAATGAATGCGAGTCTGCGGTTTTGTAGCCTTATTCTCTTCGATCCCCTCGAATTAAGTTTGGAATAATTAATAAAACAAAATATAATATAATTATAAACTCAATCGGTCAAAACAGTACTGAACTTATAAAACCAAAGGTCAGTAATAGAGAACCGTATGATAAACAAAGCTAGGAGAAAGGCAAGATAAGACAAAAGTTTGACAGTCGAGTACAGTGTGTTATGTACCGATCATGACAATAATGGCAAACCATTCTTCCTTTGTTGACAACTGTTGCTCAATATAGGTATAAACAACACAATATAACAATACACAACACGTGCTTTAAAAACACCATTGGCAGCTCACATAAAGATAATGTATATCATGTGACCTCTTTCAAAATCGCATTATTTGGTTTTTGGATATTAACAGTTGTAAAGTAACCCCGTAAACCCCCGAATCATGTAGCCTTGAGAGAAAAACATTTTCCAAAAAAGAATGTCATTTCATCAAATTATTTGTCTTTTTCATATTACGACCGATGTTTATAATTGCACGTTATAATATAATTACGTGTGTAGGTTTTATAAATCTTGTGTTGCAAACATGTTCATCGATGTTGAATCGTAGGCACTGAACCTGTTTTTAGCCCTGCCTGAGAAATGGTTATATATTTTGAAATTTGTAAAAAGCTTTCGTATCAGTTGTTCAAACGAAGTCATGAAGTACACAAACATAGAAATTGACTGTTCAATCCTATAAAGGCAGAACAATACACACTGTTTATTTACGTGTCAAAATCAAAGGGGTTAATAAGATTTTCAGCAACAATCACCTTCTATCTCGATTGAGCAAAACTTGAGATAAACATTTATTTTATCTGTTTGAATTTATGATACATTGTATTACTTGTTCGACAGTTGATACCGTATTTGTACAAGCATGTTATGAACCTGAAGAGAGATAAACGTTTGTTTATGTCTATCAATTTATAAAACTAGTTTATCAAAAAAACATTAAACTACATACAAAGAGTAGTTTGATTTGCTTTGATCTTGTGGATAGGTTGAGACCTTCGATAAAACAGGTAGATACGAGATTAGCACCTGTATACCTGTGACGCAACTGTAAAGGCGTTTCTGATAAAACTGCTACAACGTCTACGAACAGTATCAAGGTACTCTTTATTGAAGTGTGAATTGGAATTTCAAACGTGTTAAATGCATGTGATTAATTGAAGAATTTTTCTTAGCTCGTGATCTGTACCCAATGATTGTGCTTATGCATGCATTGATTGCAATCTACATATACATTTTCTTATCTAACCAACTGGGTCGAAAAGAAACTAAACCCAAAAAGAAAATCTTTATTGCATTATATATAACAAGACATGTTACTGCGCTATTCTCTACTAACACAAACGTTTGAATTGCTAACTAGATATCACTTAAATATTATCGCTTTATAAGGAATACAATTTAAAAAGCCAAGTCTTCATTTTGCAATGTATAGAATGCCTCCTGGTACAGGTTATGCGTTATTCTACGTTATCGGAGTGGAAACGAGTTTGTATGAATGTTATGGTAAAACATGTGAATAAATACCATTACGAGGTGTGATAAGGTGACATTTTGCATCTCCGTTAACTGAATTTAGAATTCTCTTAAAATCTTTATAAATCAACTACGTGTTCTTCGTTTTATTACATATTTTTCACTTCAAGAAGTCCAATTAAGCAGATTTATGATCAGATTCTTCACTTTTGAATATGTTAAGAAAACAACAATGGCATACAATATCTTCTCACAATTAGCACGTCAAGTAAATATTCAAATATATTATATATACAGTTGGGATATTGTTAAACAATATAAAATAAAACATCTTATAAATTTGTGACAGAGGTTCAAAAAATATATATTTTCTCTTCAACTTACAAGAACAACTATTCATAGTTAAGTAAGTACTTTGAAATCCAAAACTTAACTAATAGGTCATCTTGAACACAGTATTGAAATAACCATTTGAAGAATAGAAATTTTAATTAACGCAACGTTTTCCACTTAAGATAAATGTACAGCAACACGGCTGTCTTGCACATCGTAAATCGCATACGATTGCACATCGTAAATCGCATACGATTGCACATCGTAAATCGCATACGATTGCACGTACGCTTTCAATATAACCAACGACATGGAACGCCGGGTGAGACGTTACATCCGGTTACTTCCCCGGCTCGTGTTGTCTCGTTGTTGGGTGGACCCCAACCATGAAAAGTAGATGATATGTATAACATTCTTAAAACGATTGTGTTTGCTCTGCATAATCTATTTCATGAACCCAAAGTTGATATTTTATTTTAATCAAATCAGTGCTTAACAGTGTTCCAATAAGGTCACATATTCTATATGGTTGATAGTTACATAATTGTAATTGTAATAATAATATAAACGTTGAAGTGATTCGAGAAATAAACTCTTATGAAGAAATGAAAGCTTAATGACGAAAAGAGGCCTGTATTGAACGTTATCAAATTTTGTCAACGCTTACATTCCACTTGCGAACGTTCTTTATTTTTGGTCATTTTGACTAACCAAGATTCTTTTGATGATTTTGATATATGTCTAAAACAAACATAAAAAGCATTCTGTAAAGACCATTCTATCATGAAGTACTTTTCATTCTGACTTCATGTTTATATGTCAGGACGACTGCTACTAAAAAATTTTTTAAAATACACTATATGACTCCAATTTGTTAGGAAAGACATTTATCAAATTTCTTCTACGTAAATTTATGCTTACAATTTGCTTTTTTAGCTCCGAGAAAATGCTGCTAAAATTTTACCAATGGCAACCCCTATAACTGCACTCTTCTTTACATAAATTTGGTATCGTATCACAAGACGTAGCTACATTGAGTCTCTTCTGATGCAAAACAAATCAACACAAGATAGAACAAGTTTAAAAGTTTTACTTTTGGAAATATTGGAGTATTGATGTATCAATTTCGATCTCTATCTGTAATCAAAATATATCATTCATTTGTTTTTAATGAAATATCTGTTATGATATACATGTACATCAACGATATGACGCAATATGTCATTCCAGTTATTTTTAGGTAATGATATGTGCTTGTGGATGTTAGATTGGTGTGAAAAATTAACTATCAAATAATAGCTCTCGACCTCCCAAAAGTGATACCACCCATGGAAACAGTTGTTGATTATTGAATGTTAGTGCCTTTTCCAGGAGTAGCCAGCACCATCAATATACTCATGATGTGTGACATAATATAATACCTACATGTAAAAGCAGTTTTAGAAATCATATGCATGCATCGCGTAGTAATTTATCTTGATAAAACAATATTTTGATTGATGTCTTCGATACATTCAATTTCTTCTACAAAGGATTACAAATTGAATCATACAAATAAACAAGGCATATCTTTTTGAAAAGCATCATACATACAATTTACTCTTCTAGTTTGTTTTATTGCATATTCAAATTATATGATAATGTTTTGACCCTCTATTCTTTATAAACTATATCGTAAATCAATATGATCTATTATATCTGAGTCACCGTGGTGCACTCTCAAAGAGGAATACCGCTATCAACGTTAGAATATGTTAATGTGTTAAAACAAGATTGTCCATTCATCATAATTCTTTAACCTTTTATTTGAATTTTCATCTTAAAGCACAAGGATTTGATTCTTCTTGAGAAAGTTCTGGTCTCCTGTAGATACATATAGTTGGTCACAGGCTGGTACACGCTTCGTTTCTTTCTTTAAGGACACGCCCATTAAACGTCATATGTTTTGGAGACAACATGATAAACAATTCAAAGCAGGATGTGTGAAATATATGACATTTTGAAAGATTGGAATAAAGCATGTCGGTGTTTGGATTTCGATGATTGATTATAGAGTTGGTGAATATTGAAAACACTATAACCATCTAATGTCCACATGACGTCTTATGAATTTAGAACAATGAGTATGTTTACTATTATTTTATTCCCTTATTGTACACGCAAAGAACGATTTAAATTAGTTAATGAGTCATTAAGCGTCATGTTGCTAGAGAACACGATCATACATAACAACATAACACATAATGATGTCATTTTTATTGTCTGTCTAAATAAACCTGACATCGAGAATCCTTTAACTATTCAACTGTGGGGAAAATTTATTAAATCGTTCAAATCATTATTTATTTATTATTCTAGTGTAGTTCATGTATTGAATTTTTATTGTCTTTATATGAGACATTGGCAAAGACGATAAATTTATAAGGATTTATACTATGAAAATGACATGATTTCAATCAATCAAACGTTACTCAGTACTTAAAAATATATTACATTAATTGGTTCTATAGATAATATTCATTGCAAGTGCAAAATTGTTGTTAAACGTCCACGTGTGCCATCAAAGTAAGGTATCAGAAATCATTTGATATGACCGATTTTTTATATATACAATGCTGTATTGCATAACAGCTATATAAAGAACCTTAAAATCATCTTAAATCATGGTCATTGTCGTATTTTCGTAAATAAACTCGATACCATTCGTATAATAGAACACGCAAATCACAAGTGTTGTTATGAGAAGAACAGGGTGCATATTGCACAAGGAACGACACTATGAACGACACAATGATTACTTATGACAAATCCTTATTAAAAGCAAATAACAGAACTATTTTTCAAAACGTATATGGTAAATACATCAACGGAAATTGTGCATAATATAATATTGTACCGTTTAGTAAAATTCTAATTGTGCAGGTTAAGAAAATAAAGGTGAACAATGGTTACAAAACCTCTCATACTCCACTTTTCGCCAGCAAAAACATTGATATATATTTCAACGTCTGATTTGCGATTATCACTTTGAACAAACAACATTCGTTATTATAAGAAAACGTGTATTACATCTAAACACCATGGATTCCGATAATAGACAGTGATATAGTAATAACGATGAACACATTGCTGAGAACGTGATATACACCATGTTCTGTATCCATATAGATCCTGCTTCTGATGCCTCTTTGAGAACATACAGGTTAGCAAATCAGTAGCGTAACCAGAAAACAGTAGTACATAACAACGCGGAGGCTGGAGTTTATATGAAGCATGAGCTTACGAGGATTTAACACCAGACCAAGGAGTCGATAGTTATCCGTAAACATAGAAATGCCACTAAACAGAGAAACACAAAGTTGGATAAAATAGCGACAGAATAACGCGTGAGTTGCTATGTTAATTTACATGTATATGTATAAAACAAATCTTGGAAACAAATCTATTGTGTTTATACAAGTGTTGGTGTTGATGTTTCTAAAACCATATTATGACGATTTACTTTGTATTTTTTCTGTAAATCACGAACATTTACCAATTATTACCAAATGTATGAACAATGACTCTCACATTGTATATCTCATGTAATCTGAACTTGGCCATGCAGCAATAACGATCTTAAATTTAATTAGAGTTACAGTCGTTTGATTTATTTCAAGAGATTAAATTAAAATAGGATAGAATGTAACTTTTCTGGTTCAAAATATCTTTCCAAGGACAAATACGATCATGTCCTTCGAGACGATTATATCCAAATGGCAGAATTAAAACCATCATTCTAGAGTGAAGCTATATCTAAGAATCATTTTCATGCTCTAAAGGAATTGTAAAAGAATAACATTTATGTGATCAAATCATAGATTTCCGCAGGCTTTTAATATTTGCCACATTGGAAATTACCGGCTACATACTTTTGAAACTGTTGACCAATGACATCAAATAAATCCAATTGAAGATAAGGTTATAAACTTACGCTTTCTACTCTTTTTTTCTTTTTTTTAAAATTTAAAGTTGCCGTCATTACTTCTCTGATTGATGGAAGACATCTTATTTATCACTTGAAATAGTTTCTTACTCGGAAAGGCACGACATGTACTATATAACCTGTTGTCTGTCGTTTCATTACGATGAGGTATTCTGGGCCAGTCAATACTATTAGTAAACTGTCTCATATTTGCTTTTCCAAATTTATTTTAAGCATTCATGTACATCCAATCATCTGAAAATTGTTAAATGCTGATTCTTTTATATATGTTGGGTACTTTTATGCCATAAGAAGTTATTTCTGTTCCTCGAACAAGCTTTCTACGCACGGTCATCATTTTTATTAACCAATTCTGATTAAAAGGAAATACGTTTGGTAACTTTAAACTTTAAGAGATATTGACACATATAATTACTAGTATACAAAAACGATATTAAATCAAGGATTTGCATCTGTTCCTTACATTCATCTTAAAGTCAGAATACTTACCTCAGTGTCCTTAATACTTCGGGATAAGGTGATTCGTTATCGTGAAGCAGCATACTTTTAGCTACAGTACATGTAGCTTCGACAAAATAAGCGCTTTGATACCCGGACGTGATAATGATGGAGGAAGAAGTTATATAGCTACATTTCTGTAGCTACATAAGTGTAGAACTCAAGGGATATTGATAGTCAACCATGGTTTAGCTAAAAGTAAGGATGTATGCAAATCAATTGTATCATTGTCATTTTAATTTTCGAAATATGTCCTTCTCCGTAACATTTAACTCAACCTCAAAGAATGCTTTCGCACATTGATTATAATGATTTTATCATATAGATGTTAGATAGAGTGAGAGTCCAGTACGTAGATCATTACACACAGCAAGACGTTGTCAAGAACGGTTGATCCAACCACTACTCCCCTTCATCTCAATAGACACGAGCTCGTTCCTCTTGCTACGATTGTCAACCCCACGCCCGCTACAAGAAATGAACAACTACCTACACTATATTGACATGCTGTGTGAATACTCTCACATTTGTATGTGCTGCTATCAATGAGAAGCTAACAGTGATAGCGTGAGCGCTGTAGTAATGAAGTGTTTACAGTCTATACCCACGACGGTTCCGCCATTGACTTGCAATATTACTTTTATGCTCACCTTGCACTCCGGTTCGTGACGGGCTTAGGAAAAAAGACCTCATGGTACATTCAATAAATATTTTGACTTTAAGTTGACATTATTTAAAGGCTCAGCGCCTTTCCTTGATAGAATAGAAGCAACTCTAAGCTGTGTTTCTGCCTTTTCTATTACTTTATTCTCCTCAGTCGCTTGTGGTGTTGGGTTTTATTCAGTGTATTTCAATGCATCGACTTATTTATTTGGGAATGCAAAGTTAAGTGTGTGTAGAAAATTTAAGTTGAAAATCTATGTACTGAAAGAGATATCAAACCAAGGGAGAAGTTATTGAATCACGTTGAATCATGATTAGACATGGATTGGAATGATAGAACATGAAGGTAGACGTTTTGTCTTATTCTATCTTTTATAGAATCTCAGTAAACGCTTTTTAAAAATTATGAAGGGATGCTGTTAATGTAAGTAAGAGTTTCGTATTCGTTGACGGTATTCATTTATTCCATGAGTAGAGGGTAAACCTTTATTACTTTGTTTTATCACGGTATTCAATAATACCTGTACATGTATTAATCTTTCCAAACACGGTATTCATTGACTGATTCTTGACATAATAATGGCGACATGGATCAAGCATAATGCCAGGAGCTAAACACGTTTTATTTTCGTTTCCACTTTGATTTTATAGCTATATTTCAATTGTGTGTGGTATAGAATTTCGAATACATTAATAGAATGGAAAATATTGTGCATCAAATGTAAAATGATTATTGTTGGTTGCATATGCTTTGCATTTGGGTCAAGTCTGTTTATGGCGTTCTTTAATTGGTAGATATAAGATGTAGAATCTCTGTCTTATGTTATGCTTTATAGATGTAATAGACATTCAAAAACAAACATGAACAACCTCTAGGCAAAACAGAATAGATTTCAAAAGATTTTATCAGTCGTGTGAATAGGTTTTTCAGAATTAACACCAATAATGATACAATAAAAACATAATATCATTTAGGCTTCCGTCTGACAATAACTCTTATTGGCATTGTACCCAAACTTTGGTCTATTATTGTGTCTATGAGTGTCAGTTGTATGCGATATAAACGGACCTGGCATGATGTCTATTATGCAGATATCAATCAATACAGATTTGGCGATTGCTTTTACATGCTATTGCTGTTCACATTGTGCATTTTATATATCTTGTCACTCGTCTTTTATATAGAGGGTAAACATTATTATGTATGTACTATAGCGAAGTTGTAATGAGTTATAGAACATGTGCCAAATCTTTTTTTACTACGAAAAGATATTTTACAGGGCTTAGCACTTTAAGTGGCATGAATATTTAGTATCAATAAATCAAAGATAAATGTATTGTACTTCAAATGTATTTTAGGCGTCATAGAACACCATTTATAAAGTTAAGAATCTGAGTCTAAGATATCTTGCTTAAGAGGAGAAAATTACATGTACGTCGTGCTAATACCTTACAAAATGTGTCCGAAATTATTATTAAGATGAAATGAATTTACTAGTCGTTTATGTTTTGTTAGGTAGATGTAAACTGACGGGAAATGATTTAAGAATTTTGGATTTCATTGGAATGCTCGTTTCCTTGTTACAATAACTGTCACAAAGGAAGCATGTCAATATCAGCAGGTCAATGAACAGCAATATTTCCGTATGTCAAATTACCCATTATGAACGACCAGACGTTGTTGGTAAGATCGCACTAACGCATGAGAACCGGTCAGCCTCACTTCCGTTACAGACAGAATCAAGTCTGCGTGTCATCCGGGTGTGTAGATGTAAGGAGGAGATTACATGGCTCCAGTGGGCCGAGTGACATCAGGACATGCTATATCTCCACATATCACTCCCTGTTGATTTCTTATACTGGCAGGACCTTACACGCTCACTGAACTGAAACTAATAGAAGACAAGATAGGTTTCCTTGGAACCGTTCCTCTTACCATTCCTGATATTAAACCAGGTCCATTTAAGTGAAATATAACCCAAGACTATATCCTTGTATTTTAATTGCAGGTACTAGGTGGGTCAATGTGTGGTTATTCCAGTGGCGCTTGTGGTCTCATGTTTGTGGTACTGGTGGTGTTACACGATCTTAGTTGCTCATTGAACAGAGACTGATAGAAGACATGAGGTGTGGAACAGGACTCGTCACACTAGCCAATCTCGGCCCTATACCAAGCCCACAGTAGAGTCCCCAAGACGGAGTTCTTGTTCTTGTTACTATACCCGTATGGGTGTGTGGTTGTCCAGTTACGCTGTGGTCTCATGTCTTGTGATACTGGTTGTGTTTTTATTGGTAGTTGACAAGATATAATTCTTGGCAGCCATTCCACTAAAGAATCTCATTTCTGTTTTAACATACTCCCGAGGATAATATTTTTGGCGGTGTACATGAATGAATTTGTGGTTTCGATTTGGAATTCTACTTATTTTATAAACATGTTAGTGTACGACCTTCACGCCAAGGCTAAGAACCATATGTTTCCTTAACATTAGTTATATTTTGTGTAAATTGATAGAGTGGTCATTTGATGGAATTTAGTAAATGTATTGACGTTAAAGTCCGTCAGTACTTAAAATACTCTCAAGGCATGTTATTGATTGAATAACTCAGGAATGCTGATACATTGTGCAGACAGTTAGAAATCACGAACAGTTACATTTGCTAGAATTCAATGAACAAATTGATAAGAATCAACATAGTTTCCCTTATAAAAAAAATTATCTTTTATTTCGAAAGTTGATATAATACGGTATATACAATCTTTGATATATCATTAACATGTTATGAAGACGAAATGATATGAAACCAACTACTCAAAATGTCATAGTTTCAAGATAACATAATTACGTGATTAACGTCAATCAATAATCGACCTGTGCTCATATCGACTCCACCTCATGCATTACAAACAGAGAAATTGCTGACATATCGGTTATATAAGCCAGGCAGAGTCAAATCAATACGTATCTTATCACCAATACGTCAATATATCGATTATATTTCAAACCACAAGAGTAGGAAAGTAGTTCTTGACGATTGGATAAACTATTCAAGGCAGACGGCAGACGACATGAGTACCAAATGGCAGACGACACAAGTCATGCTGCAATTTAATCTCTGATAATTTTTTTAATACGTTCTAGTTGCCATTTTGTTTTTGCAACCCTTTAGGCTTACAATGCCCTAGATATCTAGACTGAATGTATGAAAGTTCGATGGTCGTGGTGACGTTTTCTACAGTTTTAAGACGAAAACAACAAGCTATGTCTACCATTTTCCTACATTTTGATTCTTTAAAAAATGCGTATTTACATTGATTCCATTGAATGTTTTCTTGTAATTTCATACGTGGTAACATTTGTTGTGTGATAAGTATAAAATTTAGGCTAAATAGTGCCTTTGAACCGGCATAACACCGGTACTATGGGCTGATATTTTTTATATATATTGCTGATATGAATTCAAAACATTTCAAATATTCACTTCAAAATGACAAATATAGGACAATTGTTATTAGTCAATGAAAATCATCCTTATACGCATATGTTCAAAACCAAACGTCTCATTTATATGAATGCCTTATATCTAAACTAAACTACCAAACACTATCGACTCGATTCTATTTTATGACGGTTTAGATAAATATCGAAAATTATGTTTGAGTGGTTGACGCGACCAAATGTCAATTTAAATAATACTTTCACCAACAGTCAGTTCTTCTGGATGTAATGACACCATCAAAGTTTAGTAGATTTGACTTCAACAACTCGCGCGTCTTCTTATAGTTATCAAACTCAAAGCTCCCGATTACACAGACCAAGGATCTATACACGTCCTTGCATAGACGCAAACGTGTCTTTCAACCGCGTCGCCGTTTTTTACCCTATACATACCAAGTAACATCTCTGAGACACTGCACTGCAAGTGGCAGACGACCAAAACATGATCGTCTGCTGGTCACGCGCGGGTTGCTCATGACATAATTCTAGATAAGAAACAGTAATTGTTTATCACTGATTTCTATCAAGCGACCACACGTACAGCAAACTGCAACCTTACCTTGACGGGTGTTTACATGTGCGTGATGAGAGGTGACACCTCGACATGAAGGAGATGTTACTGGGGTGGGAGGACGCGTGCCCTTATTATTGGTTTTGGTATAAATGATGAATGAGACTTGGCCACTTCTTGAGTCCTTATGGGCAGAATATGATCATAGGTACGTCAGCTATTCATTACATGACTCAGCGTATTACTGTCTTTTTGTATCTAACAGGATATAAAGCATACCTTAACATCTTCTATTGATATATATGATAGTACATATTCCTTATCTCTAGGAACCGAGGAATCTATTAATAAATGTCCTTATGGTGACCACGCCACAACCTGAACACACCTTTGAAGAGTTTGGTACATGTTTTGATAGAAAAACTTTACTTGTGGGTCCGATATCCAACTTAATGCTGAGATCGGCGATTAGGATGACTGATCGAAAAAAGAAACCTTATGCCAAGCGGCATTCTAAGATCCGGGAGATATTGACATCCAATGATATGTGCCAGTAAACACAGTTCGAGGTTTGATGTATATAAGACACTTTGCATGAGATAAATACATCCAAAGGCAGTGACTTTACCGTTGGAATAGTAGATTTTTAGAATATATACAACATGGGCATAAATACTAGTTGAACCGTGTGGTATACGCGAAACAATAACCTTAAGCTCGGGATTCGTTGTGCTCGAGGTGGTTATCACAACGAACCGCTCGGTTGGCGGTTATTATTTCACCATACATACATGAGAAATACTTAAGCTTTTCCTGTATGAAAGATAAGAACATATTGAAATATTATATATTTACTCTCGACATTAATAATTTTGATATTGTGCCATAACTGAAAAATTAAAAAGATTGGTGCATATCAATGTAGATGTGTTTCTTATGTTTCATGATATATTCTATTTTCATAAATATCATTAAAATTCTTGTGTTTAGACCGTGGATGGTTTGAAGATAACGTTACATTGCATATTTACATATATGATACTTATGATACCACTTATACATTTTAAATTTTTAATTTCATAAACGTATCGTAGAAAGACACTGGAAAGTCTGTAGATTAAAGTAACATTATATCTATGTATATATGTTTCATCTATGATATGAGTTATGTTTTATCTCTTGGTTAAAAATGATTTATACTGCATGTTTTTAAGCACATCATCTTACACATGGGAAATGTTGATATTCTAAAAATACTTTGACAGGTGATTTATTCTTTTAACATTCCCACTTTTATCAAGTTTTAAAGTGTGACATTCGATTTCTAATAATAACTATACACACTTCAACAGCTATCAAGGGCCACTTTCGAGCAACATTTGGCAATAAGTCGAAACATTGAGAGAACACTTAAGGGTACCACCATCTCGTCACGCTGAAGGCAATTTACTACCAGGTGTAATCGAAAATAAAACTTGTCCCAAATATACAACTTCATAGAGGATCGAGTGGTTGACATTACGTTTCTGAAGACATTCTTATTCAGATTCGTTATTCTACAAATCAGACTCGATACAAATATTTATACTAATTATTAGAGTGCATGATCGAATGAACAAGCTTAGTCACATGGCCCTCATTAAACATAATGTCTTTATATTGTGACCATATATTTAAATGATTTGATAAATGTTTATGATATAATGGAAATATGTTTAATATGTTGGGCTGAATATAGAGAAGCTATGGTCTCTTGGGAAAGTTTTATAATTCCAAGGAAACTTGTACAGGGGTTCTGTACATTTATTATTTCATGTTAAAGGTAGAAAGTACTATTTTAAAAGGTTGAACACGTTCTTTAGTCTCAGTCACCTTTTACATTTTTCAGACAATTACCTTTGAACAGCAGTAATTACGATCGAGTCTATCGACTCTTTATCTTCAAAAAGTATAAATGGTTAAGATAAAAACAAAATTAATGTGTATTTTGGACCTGAAATTCTTTTATACCAAATAAAGGTTGGATCCTGTCAGTGTGTTATGAAGATATATGATGACCTTATTACTGGTATGAACTTAATTTGTAAAATGGTATATGTAATTAAGAAAAGATGATTAATAAATCTCGCTCATCTGCAATGAACTTATCTGACCTTGACCTTTGATCGAGAAAAAGGTTCCGCTGCTATCAAAATGCAAACCTCCTAAATAGAGAAAGGGACAGTTAGTTTGATATATAGCTATTTATACGGGAACATAAAACAAAGCTTACTCTGGTTTATAAAGAGAATTTAGATATTAGAACTCGGGAGTAAATATTTGCTTGTTTCCGATACTTCAGAAATGACTGTGGCACGGATTCTGCCTTGATAAATCAGTATAAACAGTACATCCAACCGAGCCTACCCTACCTAGATAAATATTAGAAGACAGTGTAATGCTAGTGGCAACGTAGAATACAAACGTTGCGGTTGTGTTCACGTTTATAGTTTGATTTACTTTCAAATCATGACGAATGATATTAGAAAACGGTATGATCTCGGCCAGGTAAATACACATGTTTGGATGTGGTAAGTAATTTCGAATAAGGTATTCGTGCACATTTTAATCAAAGGTTTGTTTGACCGTTAGATATTTTCGTAGCAGCGAATATAGATTAACATCTATATACTCTGAAACATAAGTTTGGTCAATAAATGTAAACTTTGTAAACAATATTAGTTTTTTACAATTGTGACAATTTTCAGGTAATTAAAAATGTTTCATGACATCTTGAATGTTTTATTTCAGTATCTATTCTAAACAATAAAAGTCTGAATGAAAATGAGAGATTCCTTCATTTTCATAAATTCAAGTTCTAAAGTCTATAAACCTGTTTAAGCTTTTGAATTATCTTGTGCACGGACACATTCTCAGATAATACTTTGGCTTCTAATGCCTGGACGCCAATCGTATCGGGTGGTGCTGTCTGACAGACTACGCGTACATACTTCCAAGTTATATAAAGATACCACAATTTATGCAAAGTGGATTTAAATAAACAGAAAAAAGAAACAGAGTTTGCTTTCCGGATTTATATATGTTACATATATCTTCAAGAAAAACTTTGATTTTATCAAGATAAATATTAGTTAGTTTCAGTATGAGACTCAAAGGACATTGACACATTCTCAATTTTGCATGTTAAATCTTGCAAAATTTGACATAATTATAATTTTGTGAACATCTTAAATTCTCCTCAAAGTTGCCAATTTAAATTCAATAAATTTGTACCTTTTGTAATAAATCATAGAAAGAGTATTCTTTAAAAAAATTCCTTCATAGATAAACGCAAATAAGGTACTATAGTAAATAAAGTCACCATTCTATATATAAAAAAAACATATCTTTATCTAAACTTTTAGACAGGTGTTTCATAGGTGTGTTTTAAGAACTAAATCACCTGCAGAATTACGACATAAGGTATTATAGTCAACTTCTAATTCTGCTAACACTTCATTGTAATACATTGTATTAGAGCTGCTAAGAGAAAAAACTGTTTTGAGAGATTATCTGGAATTAACAAACAGTGGTTAATCTCTCTGTACTTATTGCGTAATGTCCACCTTACTAATTACCAATCATAACTGATTGAATAATCATTAAATCTTCTCTATTAGGGAACTGTTATATAAGCAAGAAAATGAAACTCTTCAGAGAAGTATACCCGCCACAGGAATTGCTGGGATTTTGTAGTAAAGGTAACGTACAACGGATCAGTTAAATTTCATGGATACCAACTTCTTCCTTGTGACAAACATGACGTTTCTGGGTACAAGCTTACAAGAAAAAATGCTCCGAAACTTTGTGATTTTCACTACATAGAAGCTGTTATCTAGAACATGTCTATGTTCATATGTCACTTCTAATTTCCCTTCAACGACTTACACTTATATGAGCAATGGTTTTAACACTATGTAAGACAAAATTTCAGGTTTTTCTAAAATATCAAATTCTATCACTGTTCAAAGCAAGCTCCTCATCTCCTCCCGAAGGCATAGGTCAATATTTGTCAGAACTGTGTTCAGACATCGAACAAAAGGCAAAGTACAAAGTTGGCAGTTGATGAAACAACGCTTGATCCGCTGTCGCGACGAAGGTTCTTTGATGATGAACTTAGCCTAGTCATCTTCTCAAGATTTATATTCATATGGTCAGTATAGTGTGTAAAGCAATATCTTTCTTGTATTCACTTGACCAATATGTTGTGTTAACAATTAGTACCAAAAGAACATGGTATAAAACTTATGTTTCTGTTCAGGTATATAACAATTAACAACATGACCTTGATAATCAATTGTTATGCAATGCAAATCGGATTTATTTAATCAATACCCACGTGTCACATTTCCATCTAGTTGCGCATGCTTACATTACATGGTATATTTCAGAGTTAATGTCATATTCGATCAATCTATTTGACACTCTCGTGGACAATGATTATTTAGGAGATAACCAGGACATACCTTTAGGCCTACATCAACACATGGGATCGAATAGCCTAAACAAGTACCCGAGTATAATATTCATCGATACCTAATTAGCATAAGTTATTATGAGTAATCATTGAAGCAAGGGACATACAACGTAATGAAGTATGTCATATAGAAGCCCAATTCTTCCAACACCCAAGCCCTACGTCGCCCTGTCATAGTTTTAATTAACATGTGCATAACGCATATGTATCTATCTATCTATCTATCTATCTATCTATCTATCTATTTATATATATACATCCGTTGTATGTATGGCCTGAAGAGGCTCGTTGAGCTGAAAGCGCTAGCCATTAAAATGGATTGTTTTTACTTCTGACTTCGTATTTTTCAATATATAACGCCTGGGAGCTGAAGATCAATTTCAAATTGGTGAACTTTTTTCATTCATATATATATATATATATATATATATATATATATATAAATTTCATAATTACGCATTTAAGACGCTTTCTCGGTCGACGTTATAATGACCAGGGTAAACAAACCCGTATGCCTAAACCATGTTCGTACTTACGTTGGTATCGTTTCAAGTGAATAAAGGGTGCAAAGGCAAGACTCGAGACTTCATGCGGGCCATTAATGGACAAAAGGGTCCCATTTAGGAACAACGGTTTTACTGTCATTAAATTGAATATGTCCGGAATATTTCTAAGGAGTTCATACGCTTGCAGTGCAGTTTACTTTATTCACCCATGGTGTTTAAAGTGTTTTGATTTATCAATTAATCCAGTATAAATATTCACCGCCTATAGTCACGTTGTCGGTGAGAAATGTCAACAGAGTGCGCTAGTACCAGGACGTTTTAGTGTGCGAGGTTATAATGAACCGATGTGACTTCAGTGTGTAAACTGAAATTTCAACGGTAATTGCGATTGCATATTTGACCAAAAAAAATGTTTTCACTGGGTTCCGACAATGCCACAGATATTTAGCTATGGCTACCGTAGGACCGTATAACGATGGATAAGTAGACCTATGAGCATAATATCATATTCGTTTAATGTGTATAACGTCTTATGATTAAGGGAAATAAGTAGTCTAATAATTGTTATGAAACTTTAACTTTTCATGTAGGCCCTAAAGTAAACCATGACAAATAAATTCCAGGAAATTAAAAATGTTTCATGGCATCTGAAATGTTTTATTTTAATAAATAGTCCTAACAGCCCTTCAATGAAATATTAATTGCGAATTATAACCTTGAATTAAAATAAATGAAGCGAAAATAAAATAAAATAATTTATTAAAATCATAAATTATCATAATAGATAACCTAACGTAGGGGTGGGACCAACATTTAGACCAGAGGTCCCATATGATAAGACAATTAAGTTGCCTATGGTATATGGCGAAAAAATTATATTACTCCATTCTCATAGTGGCCATTCTTATTCGTTATGTATTTTGATACCACACGCTATAAACAATTCGAACAGTAACTGTCGACGGTACTCTAGCCTAACTGATAGCAATCGAAGCCTTTCAGGTTTAGCATAGTGTTGCTAAGACGACGACCTTTTGACAACAAACAAATGCCTAAGCACTCTTTTGTAGTCACGCAATGGCAAAATAGTTCTTGATTTGATTATCTCTACTTAAATTTTATGGCCTTGAAATGATCTATATTAAATAATATGTATCTTGATGATTTATTGGTAAGGGTTTTGGCTTCATAAGAAGGAATATTAGCCATATATATTATTTATCGTTGGCGAAGTAATACACAAAATTATAGATGCAAGATGGCGGATGTTGTTGACGAAATTCCTTCTACATTGACCCGACGTTACAATGAAAATGTAGAAGAAAATTGAATGATTTCCGAAATTGACGCATCTTTCGTCGAAGACTTTAATATTTTTTTGTGAAACTGGTGATAAAAGTGTTTGATTATATGGATTTGACATGTAATCAATGGGAGAGTAATGTGTGTTTCAATGACAATGTGTGACTGACGATTTTCTGTTTGGAATATAATTTTGGTTCGGAACGACATACTACCCGATTGACATGCCATGGTTGAAGTTACAACCCACTCAGATATTGGATACAAAGGCCTCTTCATGACATACCCACCGGATTATAATTAATTTCGTGGTAACTTATAGTGGATATTCAACTGTGTAGTAGGCCTACTGCTTTGTAGAAATCTCGTCTATGTTTTGCAGGCAGCAAGAGTCTGTTGGTGCAAACTGAGATCCTATAAGGATAACAGATTCACAATTGTGTATTTGATATATTTCTAGTCTATAAAGAAGACCGAGATGGATAAGTACGAGCGGATCTGCAAAATAGGGGAGGGATCTTATGGAGTGGTGTTCAAGTGTCGCAACAGAGAAACTGGACAATTGGTTGCCATTAAAAAATTTGTTGAGTCAGAAGATGACCCACAAATCAGGAAAATTGCACTCAGAGAAGTGCGGATGTTGAAGGTATGACAAAGGTTAAAGTGATGAGGCGCTGATTAAGGATACATCAATAAGCTATATAGAGCTCAGATAAATGACCCTATACCTATTTATAATTAATTTGATGTTAATTCAAGCAGTTAGAATGTTAAAAGTATTTTATAATTATCTTACAATGGGATAGTTAATTTCAATAGGCACAATCATACAACGATATATAGAAATTTTTTATCAAATGTTTATTCGTACCTTCATGTACATTTCAGATACTCTGCAGACCTTTCTATTAAAGATTAATTCATAAGGCTTCTCTACTCATACATACAATTCACAACATCAATTCTAAATGAGTATATTGTGTTATTGAATGCTTCACATGTGATAGATTATGAACACTTAATTTTGCTCCTTTTTTTTCAGCAATTAAAACATGAAAATTTAGTCTCATTATTAGAAGTGTTCAGAAGGAAGAAAAAACTTCATCTTGTCTTTGAATATGTGGATGACACGTTACTAGGGGAGTTAGAGAGAAACCCAAGAGGGTAGGTACTTTTACTGAATTTCCTTGAGAAGTAAATAAATACATGACATAGTGGAGCTAAACACCTAAATGAAGAGTCACAATGCAAAATTTGTGGGAGGAGGCCATTGAGATAAAAGAAATTTACATTCTCACAATGGATTAAACCTTAGGGAAATATCTTCATAAATTTTAGCAAGAAAACTTTAGACCTACAAGGAGTAGTAATTCAGTCATATTTCATCCACTGCGTATTGGAATTATTATTTTTTTTAAATTTGTTTTAGAAATGACATTTAAACTTTATGTAACTGAGCAGCTTTTCATCAGCTTATCATGACCTGCCTGATAAGTTTTATTTTGTATCATTCTTGTGCAGTTAACAGAGAGGAAAAGGTTGATAATAAATTCTTGAAAATTAAAGCAATTTGTTAGTGTTGTTGTCCCCTACACTTGGTATTTTTCATTTCATTTTCTTTTTGATACTATAAGTATCATGTTTCTAATCAATGTTTTAATTTTCAGAATCAGAGAAAAAGAAACCAAAAAACTTGTATATCAAGTAATACAAGCAGTGAAGTTCTGTCATCAACATAATGTAAGTAAGAGAGCGCTTTAGATTTAAAATAACCTCACATGTATCTTACAGTTACAAATTATGCAATTTAGATAATACAATTATCTGTACCCCTTTATCTAGATTGCCAGACATTTTGGCATCACAAATGAGGAAAACAACACTTAAAACTCTATTTCTTAAATCAGCACCTTTCTTGGACGTTTTATTTATTTGCATTTTCCCTATTAAATCTTGTGCAAAATATAATTCATTCAAAGGGTTCGAAGTCCTAGCATAAATTGTGACATATCAAGTGAAACTCCAAAAGGCCCTTTTAATGATAACACCTAAACAACTTAACCAAACTTAATACGATTGCTTCTTATTTTTGTAAATTTAAAGAGATTGTCTTGCAATTAGTACAATTTCTTTCTAATGTTGATATGAAGTGCCTTAATAATTAACTGAATGATTCTAAATGTTTTGTTTTTCTCTTCTTCTTCCTCTCCTCTTAATTCTGGTCCCAACTTAAAAATAATTTTCATTTCTCCACAGTCCAAAGACTGACATATTTACAATCAAATTTAAAAACATTACATGAAATGACAAGTTGAAAAATGCATTTTCTTTTAGATCTTACCAATATATTTTGTGTAAAGAGAAATTTACCTCATTATTAAGTCCCAAAATTGGTTAGATATTTTTTCTGAAAGCTACGACCCAATCAGGAATAAGTTTAGAAAGAAAAGCAAATAATATCCATGGTTTTTGTTACCTTTTGATTGAATGACTTTTTATATGTTTTTATCTTTCTTCCAGGCTATTCACAGAGATGTAAAACCAGAAAACATTCTAATCACAAAAAATGGTTGTGTCAAATTATGTGACTTTGGTTTTGCAAGAACAGTCAGTAAGTATCAAAGTACTAAATTACAATCAAACTTATGTTGGTTATGGTGGAAATACTGTCAAAGTTTTGCTAAATAGAGAATCGTAGGATCTGTTAATAAAGCGAGAGAATAACCTTCAGTGTGATCTCTTAAATTTCCAAGGGTCAAGCAAGGTCACTACCTGATTGATATATCTTTACAAATATTCTCATGTTCTATCAGTCCAATCCTTTACCTGTGTCAGCAGTTATATATCAGGTATAGTGGCTAACTTTGTTTTTGGTTATTCATTGACTGCGAAACTAACTTTACTTCTACTTACAGCGGGTCCTGGAGACGAGTACACAGACTACGTCGCTACGCGGTGGTACCGAGCACCAGAGCTTTTAGTGGGCGACACACAATATGGTCCCCCAGTCGATGTATGGGCCATTGGCTGTGTTCTAGCAGAAATGATGACAGGAGAGGCTTTGTGGCCTGGGCGTTCAGACGTCGATCAACTCTTTCTTATCAGGAAAAGTCTTGGTATGTCACTGATGTTCTATGTTTTGTAAAGTCTGGAAGCCTTTTCAGTTCGATATAAGTATATGGACAGTGGATTATGTGATTTCAAATATTTTGTAAAACTAGGTGTCTTCATTTAGTCTTTTCATAGACATCATTGTGAGCCACAATTAAGTATTTGGCAATCATTTACCAGGGTTAGAGTCATGTTTATCTACTTTCTATGGTATATCAATTGAGTATAATGTTTAAAGCAAGCAAATGGGACATAAAGTTTCAACCTCGTAACATCTATATTGCCATTTTTAATTATTATTGGAAACAAGTTAAGATCATAATTTTGACATTTAAGTGATGAAAATTATATTTTTTTTGGACATGATGTGAACTTTAAGCAGGACACATGGTATAATGGTAATTAAGCAACATAAAAAAATTTGAAACATACTCTGTGTCACTTTAATGTGGTTGTGAACATCAAGATATTGCAAAAACTTCTTGGCAGAGCAAAGATTACCATATGTAGGACCTAAATGATAACATAGCAGCAACTTCCAAAAGTATTTAATCTATCTTATTTAGATAGTAAATGGCCTGTAGACTGAGATTATTACACAGGGAAAAATATTTGCATCAACATAAATTGCAAAAGTTTCACACAAGCAAATTGCTAATTTTCAAGTTATATCATTTCTTTTATCTTTATCTGTTTAATTCACAGAAAATCACATTTTGAAATGTATACGCCAATAATTTTGTGATCAATGATGATGAAATGTAAGATATATTGTGCAGACAATGAATCAAATGTACATATATGATATATATGGCACTTGTTATGTTTCATCAGTTTGGTACGTGAACCATTGTTTGTCCAATGCAAATATCATCATTGTTTCAATGACTCTTCTGTCTATGTCCAACAGGAGACTTGCTGCCACGGCATTTAGAGATATTCAACCACAACAGCTTTTTCAAGGGAATGACCATTCCTGAACCAACTCACATGGTATGTCAATTAATATCAAAGCTTGTTGAAGAGAACGTGTAGTAGACTCTCTCTACTTTGGTTGAATATTTTCATGCATTAGTTTTCAACCTTCCATAATTAATTCTCCCTTCTTGGTTGACATGTTTGCAAATGTTTTGACTCCTTGATATTGCTGAGTATTTTATGGAGAAGGCTTTCATACTCTGTATGTTATTTTCAGGAACCTCTAGATCAAAAGTTCCAAAATCAAAATCCTGTAGCTGTCAACTTTTTAAAGGTAAGAAAGGTTTTGATTTTCTTAAAATGAAGTTTTTCCATAAATCATGAAAAAAGAACAACGTATAAAAAGCCATTTTACCCATTGCGTACGGGCTTGTAGTGGAATCAGACAAGCTGTAAATACATATCATGTCAGTGGCCTGAAAGTCTACAAGTAATATTCGCAACAGCTACAAGGAATTAAAAATTTATTACTGTCCATCTAAGGGAAAGTGTTAACATTGGGTTCATTTGCCCTGTATTTTGTATTTGAACCTTTGAACCGCTTGTCTGTACTGCAGTGTTGTCTCTTGATGGATCCTGATGAAAGACTTACGTGTCAAGCGCTGTTGGAGCACAGGTATCTCGATTCAGCGAGGGAAGGTTTTGAACAGAGACCGACTGCACCACAGCACAATCCTCGACAAAGGAGGCGCAACCGCTTCCCTGGGCCCATGGGGGTACGTGTTGATCTGGATGAGAGCTGATGATCATTACTCTTGATGTTAAAACAAAACACAAAACAAAACACTCTTAACTCAGAATTACCCTAACTCCAATTTTTTTCATTACACTAAGGTTGCTAATCATAATCATAAAAAAAAAATAGATTAAAAGACACAAAAAACTTAATGATTTGTAAATGAAAAATTGAGCCACTCTAAATTATTTCCTACAAATGAATTAAGAAGCGGTGAACAAAAGACTAATAATAAACAAGTTAGGTTTCCTGTTCGGCACTGATTAATTCAACATCTAAATTGTTTTGAGCTAGATATAAAGGATTATGTATCTGAAATGATTTGAATTTAAGGAATAAGTTTACGGCTTTCAGCACTTAAAGTTTCAATCTAGGGTGACACCTGTATTTCAAGGTATTATAAATAAGTTTTCTATCATATTTAAATGATTAAAAAATTACGCAAGCTGCTCCCGAGCTAAACATGTTCCATATTCTTTTTTTCCCTGCAGGGTCAAACATATCTACCGTCACTGACGGGCTACCCAACGTCTAACTCTCCAAACCCAATCAACATGACACGGGGCAGGTTCGGTCAGGTACCGCGGGGTGACCATCTTCCGAACATCTGAATTTTGGGCCAAGGGTGCATGCGTTCGGAGGGCAACTGAGGGGTTGTCAACCTGCGTCATCTGGCGGCCATCTTGTCAGGGAGCAATTGAGCATGTGTTTGTTTGCACGTTTTTGCTTTAATCAAAGATACTTTGCTTGTTGAAATACTATTCTACGCATAAGTTACGGATGAAGCCTATCATCGTTTGTGGCCTTGGTCTGCGATTTCCCCCAATTACATGGATAATGTGGGGTAAAGGTGCTGCCAATTAGTTGACCAACTGACCGACAAATGTGTTTTGCTTCTTTGAACCATACCATTCATCAAAATCATGCTATAACATGGAAAGGATTATTATGACAAGAAGATTTGATCCAGACATGGCATTTTAAAATATTGATCTTTCTGCAAACAAATTTAGGTGTGAGGCTTGTGAGACGTGTGTCTCACTCTAAGTTTTTATTTTGTATTCATTCAGAAAAATTTGAAGACTTATAGGATGAAATACAACAATGCTAAGCTGTAGGTGCTACCTCCAGAACATGCAAGAAACACATGGACTTGATCCCTTCTGTACAAACCCTCAACTAAATTCTACTTATTTTCCATGAAATACAGTACTCTTGTAGAACTAGCTAGCTAGAGAATATGTTGTTGTACTCAGGTAAATATAGATGCGCAGTGTTGTTTAGGTCATCCGTGTCCATGTTATCATGTTGTATCTGCAAGGACTTGATATAACACTTCGAGATGTGGCCACCATCCGTCCATTACAGCTTCTTCACTTTCTCTACTCCATTCCTACTCCAACCAATAGTTTTTTGTATACTTTATGTTTTTTCTATGTTTATGCGGGTTAATACCACTATGCCTGATCACAAAATGGCGGAACACGCACCATCAAGGCTTGCATGGACTCTTGCTTTATTTGGTTTATTTTCTTTTTAAATTTAAGAATAAACTCGATAAAAGTTAGCAAGCCCAAAAATGGCATTTTTTTAAAAGGTGACTGATACATTCATGCCCCATGGATAATTATTGTTGGGTCGTCAGTGTTGCACAGCCTGTTTTATAAAAGTTGTGTACCACAAGGTGACTAGAGGAGTGGTCGGATCACACCTCTTCGACCTTACGGACTTGCTGACTCTCAAGTTAACAATTGATAACAGACCAACCCTGCCTATATGGTTATCATTTCTATATTTTAGGGGATAGTAAAATTTTATCATATTGACCCATGTAATTAAGAAACATTTACTAATAACAGATTGTTATGTTTCTAAGATCAAGTTCAATCATTTTTTACCTAAAATTCTGTTAAAGTCAAATCCTCTTTCCATATCTTTCATGCATTTCATAAATTCACCTCCAATTGTCAATAGTGACCTTCGCACCGTATAAACCAAGCAAAAATAGTTCTGGCATGTTTGAATTTATGCAGGCGAATATAGTTCAAGTTTCAGCTTCACGTTTGCCAGCACGTGTGACATCCTAACAATCTATTGCCTCCCTTGAATGTACCATGGCCGCATGGTTCAGTCTTGACAGATGTTACATGTTATATATAGATGTTAGCATTTCATGTGCGACTATTGTACATAGCCACCATACTGACTCACTCTGCATTCAGGTACTGTATATTTGAGATGGCTCACACTGAGGCGGTTGTTTATGTTGTCTCAAAAAGAGAAGTAATATTGCATCATATGTTGGTGAATAATGAATATTTCCATTGGACATTTGTTAATATTTCCTTTATTTGGGAGAATATTCAATATTTCTTCTAGAGGGAAACATATATATTATTAAATGTAAGAGTAAATTATTAAATGGTAAAAATTCTCTAAATAGGGGAGGATTGTCTCCTTAAAGGTTGTCTTTCTCTGATCCTGATTGAGGCAATGATATGAAATTATATGAAATCAGCTACCTTCTTTTTTTCACCATAAAACTGTCATTACTTTTTAAGGATTATATACATGTTTGCAGATTTTATGTTTGTTTTTAGAATTCAGGCAAATTTGATTTCTTTACTTTGAAGATTAATCATAGAAAGTTCATCATTTCTCTTTGCATTTGTGTTTTAAGGAAAATACCGGTAGTCACAATTTGGTTGATCACTTATTTAAAGGGAAAATTCATTTCCAAAAATGCTGTTTTAAAAGTGTTCTTGGTTTATTGATAATAGAATGAGTGTGAAATATTGATTTCCAAAGAGGCAGTTTTTATTGAAAAAAAAGTATGGTGTATAAAAGAAATGATTACCAAAATTTCAAAAAACATAATTACAGTCAGTGTCTTAAATTAAAATGTTCAATTTCAGTTGATGGCAAACAAAGATGTTTTCATTTCATTGTATTGTTCCATAACATTGAGATATTGACTTAATGATGATTGACTTTGGACCTCAGACTAGAATGATATTTGAACAGATGTACATATTTACATATATTGAGAATTCAAACCAGTATCCTGGATGCATCCATGGATAATTATCTCCCTTTGCTAGCCTATTTACCAACTTTTACTGGAAAGATGCATGAGCCTTAGAATCTTATCAAAAACCTTCAAATCACTCCGGTTTCTACAAAACAGTGTTTTGGCCACTGACACATTCTGTGTCCAAACATAATCTGGCTGTATGGGCGTATCTTATTGTTTGTTACACACGTGAGAAGGCTGTAAAGGCTTATCTGATTAATGAGCAAGCCAGAAGATGTCCTCGGAATACTTTAGGAGAATAAACGGGACATATAGACAGATAGAGAATGATCCACGATCACCTTTGTTCTGTCCTCAAATGATCTAATTTGCTAATATTTTTCACTCTAGAATGATTCAAGGTTAGCATTTGTTAATTTATTGTTTTGTTTTTACAATTTCATGTAAATGCTGTTGCTAGCCAGTCAGAAGCAGAATGTGAATTTTATCAATACTTAAATCTTGTGTATCATATGAATAACATCTTTTATTTATAAGTACTAATTCATGTGTTTTAGCTACCTAATTATTTTCTTTCAAGAAATTTGGTGATATTGGGAATGATGTAGAAAATGTTTTAGTATTTATTTATGGATTTGATATTGTTCTTATGTACAAAACACTATGCATGTCACGTCCACGTGTCAACTCCATGTTGTTGTTAGTCCTTACTTGGCCGTCAAGAACTTATGCATCAGATTATTTCTCTGATAGTGATTCCAGATCGCCAAGTCTTCTTTTGAAAGTGCTTGTTTAAAGATAAAGGTTACATTGTTTGTTTCATTTGTTTGTTATCAGTGACCCCCGTAATGTCTCAACGTGCTCTCCAATATTTTTCTTTTATATCATTAATGTGTATACTGATGGCATTCTTTTACAAACATTCCAGTTTATTTGTGGAATCATTTCATTACATGATCGTGACATCCTCACATGTTTGTTGTGACATATAACTACCAACAATGTAGTCATGAGACGAGAAAGCTTCCTAAGCAATGATTGGAAAACACTCGTAGTATTTTTACAAGAAGAAGGTTATTGTGATGTACATCTGATTACAAAATTAATTATTCGGTCCTAAAACAGTCCAACTCTTAATACTTGTGTCAAAATAATTGTTTAATTATTAAATTGAAATAATTTATTTGAATTAAAAAGAAGGCTCTTTTGTTGTAGGTTTCCTAGTGTTGTTTCTTGCCATAGAAAGTTGATTAGAAAGGACTTGATATTTGAAACACATTGTTACCAGTTAGGTTAAGTATAGAAACAAAGATGACAAATAGATTAAGACAATGAAATGCTGTACTGATAAAATTTCTAGTCAGTAATTTTACACCAAATTAGAAATAAAGTTTACAACTGTCAAGTCCCAGTGTAGAGCATAGAGTATTGTTGTTAGAGCAAACCATAAAAGCTTTTTGTCACGTGTCACGACAACCATGTACCACATGAGCATCTGCGTCCCTCAAATCATACACTCGCCCTCTGTCCCTCCCTCCCTCCCTCCCTCATAAACACAACTATAAAATATGAGCACAAATCCATGTAACATACACCCACTAGACCTATAAATCCCAAATTTTCCCAGTCAGCCCCATAGATGTACCACTCTTGTGGTACTCCAATAGAGTTCTATATCAAAAGCACTCCTTGATCCTACCATAATTCTTTATCCTGAGGCCCAATCTTTGCTCCACCAAAGACAATTCCATTTATTTTATCTCTACTCCCTCCCCAAACCTATCAACCTTTCTAGAGTCAATTGCCTCTCTGTTGAGTCTGAGTACTAACTAACCACATGTTCTTTATTGACAAACCTCCCTACAACATTCTTAACATAATGACATCCAATCATCAGCATCCTTTGCCAGAAAATTAACCTGGCAGCCAATTTTGAGAATTTGAATCAACAATCCCACTAAGACCCCAATAAATGCAAGCCCTGACCCTCTAGCCATAGCTTACCCTGACGCTACTCTTAAGTCAAGTTATTACATGTATGTTATCCCAACCTAGGAAAATATTAGTTTTTCTCACACCCTCACTCAAAGACACTGTCCCCTATATACCCCCAGGTTCACCAGACCCCATGCTTACAGCACAAGCTGACTGTGAGCTCATTCTTGTATGTAAAGGCCATAATGTATGCATTGTTATCATTGTCAAATTGTTATTTTTGTTTCTCAATTATTCCACTTTTAAAATATGATTTCTGTTGTTAATTATAGTATTGATAGAAATAAATAATGATCATCCATCGAAATGTGTTGTCTCTCTTTTACTTAATTTTCTCTCTAAATTGACATCATACTTGAACTGGCTATCTTTCAATCTTAGTTTATTCCATGGAGATGCAAGTTTCTTTTGTTTAAAAAAACTAACAAATTAAGTATTAACTTATCCTTATTTTATGAATTTTTAACCTGTGAGGGGGGTTCAATAACTTTTGCAAGCTGGGCATTTATGTTTACATAAACAGTGTCAGCTTATGGCAGGTGTTACTTTTATCAAAATATAATATTGACACATGTCAAAACAATTTCTTGACACAACAGTTATTTAAATATAATAGCTGCAATGACCTAGGGGGCGTCCTTAATCATGGATTCTCTCAATCATAAACAATGCGCTGTGATCAAGTTCCTTACCAAGGAGTGATGCAAAGCTATAGAAATACATACTTGCATGTTTAATGTGACGGTAAGGATCCTCCCAACTATTCAACAGTTTATCGCTAGTCTCTTCAATTTAAAAGGGACAGGGAGTCCTTAGTAGGATGACCCACAGTAAGGCAGGCCCTCAGAAGTCGCCCAAACTGAAGTTACTGCCTGTTCAGAGACCTGAAATCCTATGTGGAAGCCGCTTCCAGGCTGACACAGAGGAGTGGTTAGGGGGGCAACCTTATGACGTTTACAAAGGTGGCATCAAAAGCCTTAAAGATACTTGGAATAAGTGTATTGCGATGCTTATGAGGGTTATTATAATGAAAAATAATGTTAAAAATTGGTTATGTGAGTTTGTTTTAAATAGAAGTTGCAAAACTTTTTGAACCCCCATCGTAAATCTAAAACACCTTTAACCAGGGATTTTATTACTGTGTGTTTGTCCTTTGAACAGGAACAGAGATTTAATCGTTAATACCCTGATGAGTAAGCATAGGTGAATTAATGCCATTCAAAATCAACTTGATCTGGCAACAGTAATTCATTTTACTCTAAAGAAAATTATTTGATGTTTCTTCTGCTGTTCAGTGTGAAGAAAATATAATTTACATGAATAATTTCCAATGGGGGCAATTGTAACAAATGAAACTAAAAACCATGCTTCACTGCCTTTCAGACGTCACTACTAGGTTCTTTACTTATATAAAGAAAAGATGTTTCTAATAAGGAGCAAATGTTGATGGCTTACTTATAGTAGGTTACTACACTACACTATCTTGAGTGATCTTCCTCAGTCTGATTCAAATCAAATTACTGATTTGTTCCCTAGTCTTTTTTGGGGTTGTAACTTGTCACTCATCTATCATCTGACAGAATCCTGTAGTAATGCTGTAAAGGAAGCTACAATGTTGCCTATCACTATCCTCTACAATGATACCTATCACTATCCTCTACAATGTTACCTATCACTATCCTCTACAATGTTACCCATCACTATCCTCTACAATGATACTTATCACTATCCTCTGCAATGGTACCTATCACTATCATCTACAATGATACCTATCACTATCCTCTACAATGTTACCTATCACTATCCTCTACAATGTTACCCATCACTATCCTCTACAATTATACATACCACTATCCTCTACAATGATACATGTCACTATCCTCTACAATCTTACCCATCACTATCCTAAGTGACTCAAAAGTTCAAACATCACTTTTCTGAGCAACACTTTGAAGAGTTGACCATAACGGAAATTACAGAAGATTTCCAAATGTTTGTAATATTGCACAGGCCTGGAATCCCTTAATAGCTCATACTGACAGTGATTTACAATGATTGACATGGCTCACCAAGATGCATGTATTGTTGCACAAACATAGGTAAATATTAGTTAATACTGAACTAATTTGGGGGATAGCCATCTTTATTGATTAGCCTAAGTGCCCTTGAAAGGTTGAATATGATTGGTCGGCCCTATAAAATGCTTGGTTGTTGTTTTTGGGATCATTTCCTGTTCAAGTTTACGTGGACACAGATCTTAACAGGATTCAGTCAGATCATAGACAAGTGACTATTAACAACACAATGGAGATCAAGTTAATGATTCGATTTTTAATCAGATTGGAACGTCCTAAGATTACACAACATCAAGAAACTATACAATGGGAAGAACAAAGTGTATTTTTCCAAACAAAAGAATAAAATATGTATGATAGACAACCAGAAAGAGTTTGGATTATCATTTATTTTTCATCTATGCACATATATTTACAAACTTATGTTCCACAGATGTGTATGTACAACAAACATAAGCACTCTTAATGCCATGAATTTTTCTAACTTTAGTAAAAATCTTGTGTAAGTACAAACTTAATAATATATAAGTCTAAGTAATTAGGTGATCCGTAGAACTTTTTATACAAGATCTAATAAATAAACAAACAAGGAACAAGTTTTCTTTTGAACATTTGAAAGAGTATACAAGGAAATGTTTTAATGGAAAGCATTAATTAAAATGTCTTTGGTTCAAGAGATTGATTGAAAGAAACTCAAAGAAACATAAGCATTATATAGTGTTTAAAAAGAATGTTTAATGATTTGAATGGTAGAATTGAAATTTGGAATATTTGCTCTGGATATTCAACAATTACGATGTTTCTCATAATCTACATCATATCACAGGTACATAAAACATTCTGATTTGACAGTGTGTACCAATACATATTGAAGACATCAGCAATTCAAACTTTAAGCATTGTTCATTACAGTGAATAAATTAACATAAATTATGAGAGAAACTAGCTTTCCCTCATTTATACCCAATCAAAATAAAATGCTCACAAAAATGGAAACATCTTCCTGCGATGTTGCCGATGTAGCAATGGGCAAGTGGTGTAAGATGTAAGGCTTGATCAAGTATGCTCAATGTGTCATATTCAAATTTAAACCATCAGTGATCAGCTTACAACCATAAATCTTAAAGGGTGGTCACAACTCTTAGTGCACAGACCACAACTGTGAATAAAAGTACCCATAATTCTGTTGGCATAAGATTAGATTGTTGAAAACTTGCAAACACCTAGTAATGGAGGCAGTTTGTGTATTATGCTTTGATAGAATTCTATGACCATGTACCAAAATGTGAATCTATTGTGAAAAAGAATTGATTATGCTAAGATCTTGTTCTTCATCTGACATCAGCTTCAAAGAAAACTTTGACTTAGTATCAGTCAGTCCTAGTAGCAGCCTTAGTTATACATCCCACTTGATAATGAGCTCATATGAATTCTGGTAAATTCAGTGAACATAAGGGACACAAGATACTAGGAACTATGCATTTTTATTATCAAATGTTAATCATGTTTCTCAGATGTGCACTATGTAAACAATAAACTCTATCTTTGCTCTGAGGAATTTGCAAGTCAACAATGAAATTGTATATTCTAAAGGCTAAGCCGAACCTCTCAATGATGATGATACAAATTAACTAATTTTTACAGGATAAAACATTATACATTGACAATTTATGCAAACAGAATGATGAAATTACATTTTCTGTTTAAATGGTTATCTTTAATGACACATTTACAGCCAGTCAATTCTTCTATATACAGAATTTACATGCAATAATAGTAATTAAAGTCATAAATAGCATGAGACACACAATGTATAAAGTTACAATGTTTCAAATATACATGCATTTTATATCACAAAGACACAAATTCTACAGAATATCAATATGATAAACAACTACCAAAATGTGCCAAGGAATTTTAAAATGTTTGTTCAGACCTAACTAACATAACAAAGTTGAACAAGAGTTAACCTTTCAATTCATATTTCACTCAACTTACTTAAATCCATAACAATGTATTAAGAGTTGTCTCCCTTGATTCATTAAAACAATCAAAATTGTAACTCTCTTCAAGCCTTAACATAACAATATCAATGCACAAACCTCAACTTGGCCATACAAGAACTTTACATTTCCAGATTCGATATCATATGTAACCCTATACTTCAAACAAAAGATCATTCTTAACATGGACCAGAGCACAGATATATAAAAAAAACAGGCCGGGTAAAGGTGTAATCAGTCCTCTAAGAGACAACGCATCCACTGAGAGTTTTGGGGTCCTTGTCTGACATGGGTACTTCCTTCTCCTTGACGGGCGGCAATGTGGCCTCGCTCTTATCCTTTTCATCCTTCTGTGACAGCATTGAAAAATTATATTATGATTTATGTTGGAGATAATTCTTATTTGTCAAAGGGGTACAGTTACGTCAGCTGTCCTTCATAAGTGATAGATGTAGTAAAACCACTTTCACTGTTTTATAGAATGGGAAATTGTTTACAAACAACTAAAAAATGACTTAGGATGATAAACAAAATCTCAATTTTGGGTTCTTATAATATAAATCATCACGTTAAAATATTCCCAGAAAGAGTATATTATTTTGAATAATCAACTTGTATTGATAAATTTGATTTCAGAAGGTCAGAATCTCTAATAATCTAATCTTTGAATACTAACATCTCACACTAAACAGAAGTAAATATCCATAAATACCTTCTCAGGATTTGGAGCACGTTTGACATCAAACTTTGAGTAGGTGTCCGCATCCCACAGAGGGCTGAGGGCAGGGGGAGAGTACTCCTCCGGACTGACCAGACCGTACGTAGCTCGTAACTCCAGCTGAGGCGGGTCATAAGCCACCTTGTGGTGGTAGCTGGAAACAATGGTTATTTTTTTTAAACCAAAGACACATAAACTTTTATCTATGTATTGTATATTAAGATTTTTCATTTCCAGCTGGAATCTACCAAAAAAATCAAAATGAAATTTCATTAATCAGCTGGAATCTATGCCCTGAACAGCTTATAAGAATGCCCTCAGGGTCAACTACAAATCATGAATAGCTTATCAATTTATGGTTAAAATGGTAACTCAAATTCCTTTACATGATGTGAGCAAAAATTATTTCATCTCTTACCAAATCAATATGAAACGTGTTTTTATCATTATGAGCTACCATACTTAATGCTGACAAAAGAATGATAAGATGGGAAATTGAAACAATCCCTAATGTTTGATATATGGTACTTATACCACAACAAACAAAAAAAGACCCCAATTTCAACTCCCTGCAATATAGACATGAGGGGTCTCCAATACAAAGTCAAAAAGCATAGACTGAATATAATATAATTATCAACTTACATGAGCCCATTCTCCCTCTCACACTTCTCTAGTGTGCGCTTCACGATGGGGCCCAGTCTCCTAAAGAACAAGTGGTCGGCAGGTCGGGCTGTTGTGCCAGCTCCCTTTGTACTCGCATACTCCTTCGCTAGGAGTCCGGCCTTTTCATACACTGGGGAAGAAAAACTATCATTTTACTTATTTCATTTTGACATTAATTCAAACTTGTCTTGAATTTTCTGATGTGAATGGTAAGAAAGATACATCTACTGTCATTCTCTTTTTTTTTTGATCAGTAAGATGTTAATAACTATTCTAAGATGCCTTGCAGTTAGAACAATCGAAAAAAAAGTACTTTATGAGACAATAAAGGTATAGTTTTTTCATGACGTAACAATTGAATGACGTTATATCCGCTCTTCCGTATCCGTATATGGGCAATGTTGTCCGCACTGCATAATCGCACGACACGAGTTTGTAAAAGTAAAGTTTTTTAAAAAAACAAGAGGTGTTAATTTGTTTGTTTAAGTTTTTAAAGAAAAAAATAAGAAGAAAATATAATTCAAAATTGAATAAATGATAAAGTTTAAGTGCAAAACTGCAGTAATCAAAGCTTTAACCAACTAAATGTCGTTTTAAACTAGGGGTTGAGTTCCATACTTGGAATAGCGAACAGTTAGCCCTGTTCATGGATTATTAATGTGAGCAATGTAAACACTATATTTTATTTAGAGATAATTAAAATCAGAGTGTTCCCCGTACAGATTATTTTAGCATCTTAGAAAAGAAATAAAGTTCGCTCTACCCCAATGTGTTTTGTAATAAAGTATAGTTTTTCCCTGAACTATTATAACGTTAAAGCACTCGGACGGCGAGTGCTTTAACGTTATAATAGTTCAGGGAAAAACTATACTTTATTACAAAACACATTGGGGTAGAGCGAACTTTATTTCTTAAATAAAAACATGCTAAGAACTGAGAATCAGAGAATTTTTTAATGATTTCAGTTTCCGACATGCCTAACCCTTTTTGGAAGAAACAGTAGAATTACCTTTCAAAAATATTTATTTCAGCAGTGATCTTTGTTTATGAGATTTTTTTTTAACTTCTAAAATTAGTAAAAGGAATATCTCCTGTTTCCAACAACATCACCAATCTGATCTCCCCACTATGGCCTATCCTAATTACTTGCTAAGATAGGCTTTGCAGCATTTTCGCCCTTTTTCTATGCTTGCTGTTGAGTCTGCTGCAACAGATCGCAATTGTCTAATGAGAAATGGTATGAGGATTGGCGAAACTAAAAATATTGGTGAGTTGGCAACAAGGTTAATTAGCCAGTGATAGAGACTGGTGCAACTTGAAGCCATGCAGGAGAAGACGCACCAATCCATTCAGTACTCACACGTAACACTTTCTCGGAGTCCTCTGATGGCCTCCCCACATTTGTCAGCAGCGAGAAGAGTCTCTCCATTGTAGCTGTGGGCCTGGAGTAAACAAAGGCTTATCAGTGGTGACATGAGGAGCACCAGCACTTGATCATTAGGGACAATTATCAAATATGACAACTTCTTTATTCTTGGAATGTTACATTTGAGACAAATTCTTGTATTTATTTCCAAGAAAAAGAATCTGTATTAATTTAAGACCCTCTCACAATAAAGAAGTTGTCATTGACAATACATGTCCTTAGCTGTTTCCAACTTTAAAAATGCCACCCGAAGAAGAAGATCATTTATAATCATCCTATAAAACGAAAATGTACAATAGTCAGTAGACTTTCATCCCTTTCCTTACACAGGGTTCAGATATTATGTTGCTTCTTATCAACAACAACAGTCAATGTAGTATGTACTGTTTAACACATCCCTGTGAATGTATCTACTGTAGAATTTAGGAACTCACGTAAGCTTGGTAGAAGTTGTACTTGAGTTGGAAGTATTTCCTCCACTTGCCGACCACCTTTATGTCCAGACTCGCCAGCGCATCATCTGCACAGGAACATACATCATACAGCACCATAAGCTTTACTTGTGAATTATCTAAATTCTCCCATGTATGTTTTAATTTGCAAGGACAGGACAAAAATTTGGAACATATATGATTTTCACATCTTTTGATAGTCATGTTTGCAAAAATACTAATTCTTGTACTTTTTCAAGATAATCTTTTGAAGAAAGTCAAACCACAGTCAGAGTCTGGCACATACTGCTAGCACTGAATATCTATAAAGTATAACATTTTAGCCACAAAGAAATCTTTGAAACCAGCATCAAGTCGAGCCGATCTTCACATTAAGTATCTCTTGTCTACATGTAAATGACATAGTACCAAGGCAAGAACGTTACGTAAGGAAATGTTATATTTTTATCCAAATATAGAGCAATATACAATTTCTTTTTAATGGGACAAGTATTATACAGTAGATGTGTTCAAAGTCTAAACCTACATGGAAAGAAATGAAGTTAGAGCAAAATCAATTTAAATATCATAATAATTGCACTAGATTGCAAATGATTGAGATTTTGTGCTAAGAAAACAAATAAAGAAGTGAGCACAGCTCACATACCCCCGCTTCAAACTTTAGTCTGGCTTTCTTTGTTGGTCTAATCCTCAAAAAGCTCACTTAGGGATCATGGTTGGTAAGTGTATTAAGTTTGTTGAAGCTACCGTGTATAGTTTAGGAGATATGCTCAGGAAATAGCACTTTGTCAGATAGTCATGGTTTTAGTAATGTTTCCATGTAAACCACAAAAAATAAAAATAACGTTTTGGTTTTACCCTCAAAAGGCGCACCAATGGAACATGGTTGATAAGTGTATGAAGTTTGGTGAAGATAGCATGTACGGTTTAGAAGATATACTCCGGACAAAGGACTTAGTCATAAATTCACTGTTTTAGTCATGTTTCCATGGAAACCGCAAAAAAAAAATCATTTGTTGGTCTAACCCTCAAAAGGCACATCAAGGGATCATGGTTGATAAGTGTATGAAGTTTGGTAAAGATAGCATGCCTAGTTATGAAGATATACTCCGTACAAAAGACTTTGTCACTGTTTAAGTCATGTTTCCATGGAAACTGCAAAAAAAAATATCATTTGTTGGTCTAACCCTCAAAAGGCACATCTAGGGATCATGGTTTATAAGTGTATGAAGTTTGGTGAAGATAGCATGTATAGTTTAGGAGAAATGCTCCGGACAAAGGACTTGGTCATAGAGTCACTGTTTTAGTCATGTTTCCATGGAAACCTCAAAAAATAAAAATCAGTTGTTGGTCTAACCCTCAAAAGGCACATCTAGGGATCATGGTTTATAAGTGTATGAAGTTTGATGAAGATAGCATGTATAGTTTAGGAGAAATGCTCCGGACAAAGGACTTGGTCATAGAGTCACTGTTTTTGTCATGTTTCCATGGAAACCGCAAAAAATAAAAATCATTTGTTGGTCTAACCCTCAAAAGGCACATCTAGGGATCATGGTTGATAAGTATATGAAGTTTGGTGAAGCTAACATGTATAGTTTAGGAGATATGCTCCGGACAAAGATTCGTGACCGACGGACAGACGGACAGAATGAACGCTATATACCCCCGCTTACACTGTAAGGCGGGGGTATAATAATATTATTTAGCCAAACACGTTACTCACCGGCTGCCTGGTACATCTTTGCCGTCTCCGCTGCTAGCGCCGCAATCAGACTAGAGTTATGTTTCATCTCAACCGCTCTCGCTATGGTCACTGCAGGGAAATGTTCATTATATATATCATAGAAACACCTACAGAAAGTGCACCGAATTATTTTGTGATTCAATAGCAAAAGATGCTCATATATTTGCTTTCAATTCTCATATCTTGTAATTCTTGGCTCCTAAATCACTAACTAGATTAAAAACTACCAAAAATCATACCAGAAATTAGCAAAATTTTTTTTTTTTTTTTTATCAACTTTTTATTCCAGAAACCCTGTTACAATTAGGACTGCTACCCAGGGTAGTAGAAGTCCAAATGACAATTAACATACTGGATTTAAGATTTCTGTTTTTTTGTTTTTTTTCACAGTACAAGGACACAATCACTCACTCATTCACTCTCTTATCTCTTAATTGCATATACTAAAACTTAAAAGGTCAAGGTCACACATTTCATTCATATTGACTATTGTGTTAATTCATATAACATGATATATTAACACTCTGAGGTTGTGACATTATTAAAATCATAAAGTATTACATGATGGACACAAGAAGCAAAATTTCAAGTCAGATTACTTTGAATTTACGATATCATGATACAACATCCATTTCTGATAAAAACTGTCTTGTTTACTTTTACTAAAAGCAATCTGTTTTTCAATGATATACCTATTATGGATATAATGTCTAAAATGAGTAAAACTTAAAGAGGTTTTTAAAACCCTACATTTATATATGAAAAATTTTGCCAAGAGCAAAAGCAAATCAAACACATCATCTGTATACATATTCTTTCTCACTCCAAACACAATAAACTGTAGGTCAAAGTTCATGTTATGAACATGTGGGCATTAATCATTAAGTAATTTCAAAAAACATTGCCAAAAAGTTTGTGCATGCTGACAGTCCCAAAAGAGGTGACTTATGGTTTCAACTTCAGAGTGGCAAAATGTACATAGGTTGTTTTCAGCAATATTAATCTTAAACAGGAAAGAATTTGTTGACAAGATACCATGAATAATTCTAAACTGAAACCAACGCAATTTCGTATCTAATGTTGTCTTGATAGGGTGCAAAAATATTTTTTCCCAGTCTAATTCAGTAAGCACACACTCTTCCCAGGTTTGTTTGAACTTAAAATAAACATCACATGCACCTAAAATGTAGTAATAGCATTTAGCACCTTTAGCAAAATTTCATTGCATCTTCCTGGAAGATATATTCCAGTGACTACTTAGACCCGAATAAAGGGACAAATGTAAGGGGAGGGATGTCAATGGAGTTTTAGAATAACAGCTGAAATGCATTGAATTAAGGTTGTAGGGTGGTGATCTACAGTCAGGATCAACAAAGAACAGCTGAAATCAGCTGATCAGCTGAAAATTGCCATCCTTTGATGGGGAAAACTTTGAGTATTTCTTTCCACCCATACAGGGGTAGATGGATTCGATAGAGATAACAGACCTTCCTGTGCCTCTGCGGTGCACTGGTTGATGTAGGCGTCCAGTACGCGGGTGTCCGTGTCCACTCCCTTCTCTTCACTCTCCTTTAACTGACCAACTACCTCATTCTGCAGACATAGATCATATCTTCTATCAATATAGACAAAATATAAGATGTTAATTTAACAGATACAATTATAGATCATGGAACCGAGGTGATATATAATTATAATTTGCTTGCTTTTGACTTAAACATTTGACCATAAATAGCGCACATTTATTAAAACAATTAGAAGTTAAGTTATTTATCAGTGCTAAGAATGCGGAAGGCCTTGCAATGGTATGATAAAGCATTTTGGTCAGTGTAAGGAATAGTTATTTATAGATCTATGGATATTCGATACATATAATTAAAACAATTTTATTAATTTGTGAAATTACAGCAACTTTTTTTTATCATTTGACATATTACAAGATCAAATCAAAATGGCAGATCCGTCAAAGCCAATACCCTTTAGAAACCTCTCTACAAGGTGGAAGTTAATTTTGATTTAAATATGCATCAATCTAAGATTGTCCAGACATCTGAATACCTCACCTTGATGTAGGTGAAGAGCCCTGCCGCAATCCTGAGACACTTGTGTACCTCCTTCGCTTCCTCCATGTCTGGTCTAGGGGAGATAATCACATCAGATCATTACGTAGCTCTGGACAAGGTCCAAACTATTTATGTGAAGGAGTACTCACTGAAATATATTTCTCCTCATCGACTGTTAGAATGATAACATGGCAACCATCAATGTCATATGTGGCCATCTTAGTTCTAAGACAGCTTGTAAACCTTTTTCTAGATTTTATTACAACTTAACCATAAAATAGTCAAAAGTGAAATTAATGTAGGTAACTCATGAGTATCATAGCACTAAGCTCTAATAGATTTGAAAACCTAGGTCCCAGGTTTTATGGGCCTGTATCACAGGCGAAATTCTGTCTTTATATTTCTAAACATCATTATTTTGAAGTTGTGAATTTAGTTGGATAAAGACCATACGTGACAAATAATTTTGCACAGCATATTTGTAATGAATAGAATTTGATTAAAGTCCTAAGGGCTGCTACTCAGTGCTGTATTGATCCAATTTACCCTTCCAATGCTAGACAAAGGATACTTACTCTTCCTTTGCGGCAAGTTTTGCTGCATGCTTGGTGTACCAGAGTCCCACATTGATACCCATCGAGGCGATCTCATACACAACATCACTCTGTGCACTACAGACAAACATCTCAATTAAATTTACTGTGACAGAAATTTATTTTGAACATAGGTGAAGTTTATTACATGGCATACATCAAGAGACATTAAATGTTAAATTGATATATTGATTTCAAGTATGATAAATGTCAAAAACATGCTCAAATACCATTCCAAATAATCGATAATTATCTTTGTCAAATACTACATTTTTCACTTTAACATCATGACCAAATCTTCATAAGGAGTTGAGAGGAGAGAAGGTCATTCTGATTAACATTCTTTCTGCTAATTAAGGAAATTACTGTTACCTTGTAGCAGAACCTAGCAGAGTGTTGGTCCACTTATATTTGATGATTTTCCTCATTTTGTTTTCTGGTTCATCATCCTTAAATGGTTTGTACATTCCGAGGAGTAAACTGAAGTAATCGTTGCAAGCCTTATCAGTAACACTCTTGTCATGGTTGGGGTCGGTTAGTAGCTCAAGCAGCTTGTTGCGAGTCACCCGAAGATCACTGGGAAAAGAATGATTTAAATAATCACACTGATTTAGTTTAAATGAAGGAACTGGAAGGCTATACCTTTCAAATGGTACCTTAACCCATACTTGTTTAAAGAGCCACTCTGTGAGTTGTTGGAGTCATACATGCCAAACCTAATCAATGGTGTCATTTGATCGCGAAGTATCGACTGTTACCTGAAAGACACATTTTAAAGCTAATTGTTTTTTTACAGTGACGATATGAAGGTAGAACGTCGCAATTACGATCGAAAACTGGACAGTGGCGCGCGTCAAATAGTCAAACGTAATTTTGGAGACTTATCTAAAACAGCCAGGAGGGCAGTTAGGAGTTGATAGAGTTTGTTAGAGGTTATATAACTAGTATCCATGTATATTGGACGTGATACCTACACCTCTGTGCATTTATAAGGATGTTTTTAGATTTTCATGGAAAACTAGTATTTGTCATACATATGTCTTTTGGACATGAAAACTTAAGATGTTTTGATTCTATATCACCACATAAGACATTTAGGTTCGTATCAAAGGTAAATAATATGTTATGAAAATCACGGAGTGGCTCTTTAAGACCCTGGAGAAACCCTGACTTCTTTACCTGAAACTTTCTGATTCCTGTTTTATAGCCACACAGGCAAGGTCTGGTTCTTAGTTATCGATCTTTCACCCCCTTTGTACTGACAAAACTTGATATTAACAGTTCGAGAATCAATTATCATGGATAAATGCTAAGTGTGTTATAGAAATAATGTGATAATTTCTTCTAAAATATCTCTTCGACTGAACTGTCATCAACTCCCTTGATAAACCATCCATGAGATATACAACTGTGTTGATAATAAATGCAGCAAGACGAGAGTCACTGAAGCATGACCAAAACTGATAATGGAATTAACTCTTTCATCAAATATACATTACCGGGAAAAGCTATGACAGTATTGATAACAGGCGTTTTATATATACCATATTTCTAGAGAGTAAAGAGGAAGTATTTCAAGCATATTGGTACGTTACAAACATGGAATTACAAAGATCATGATATAAAAGCTATTCATCTATTATTAGCTACAACACTACAAATAGGCTACTGCAGGTGGTTAACAATACCAGTTACATATAAATAAGTCACCGATATAACTTCAATTAAACATTTATAACGTTTAAATAACAAGAGTCGATGATGAAGAAAACATTTTTGATGACTTCTCAAACTGAACTGTACTATTTCGTAATATACATCTAAGATAGGTGTGTTGCAAAATGTAAACATTGAACCAGAAATCAACAAAAGAAGAAGTCATCAATATCAAGGGAAATTGAAGATCAACACAACTTACCGTTTACTGACAACGAATTAAAATAAAGAATGTCAACAAACCACACACATAAACATAAGGTAGAGAATCAGATGATAATGAGTCAACAAAGAACTTCGAGTCTTCATTCAAGTTCCAGTCGCCTCTAGAACAAGGATCGAAATTCATACCCCGGTCCTTAAGCTGGACGAGATTAATACCTGAAAATTTTTCTTGTTTTGTCGTTGGTTGACACGCCATGAAGCTCAAAAGTGACGACTGCTGTCGCTTTTAGCGGATTGCGATGAAACCAGTACGCCATTTTTGTTTTGATCTCGCATACGGAAGTAGGCTAGATGGAAAGGGAGGTAAATCCAGAAATCCTTGCCCGTTTCATTGAGACGATGGTCATTTCAATGCAGTAGTTCTATTCACATGTTGGATAAAGTGTAGCAGAGCCGGTCATGGCCCTAAAAGACGATCGAGGCAGTTCCGAACCCGAGAAAGAATCGCACTTTTGGCGTCATCTAGAGACAATTAACTCTCTGACGTCATTCGTTTGTGACGTCACAGACTGAAAATGACGTCTAATACGCACACTATAAATTCTTCTCTAGGTTATGTTGACCAATAGATCCACAATTAGTTTTATATCAATTAATTGCATTTTTAAAAATACAAGTAAAAAGAATGATAATTTTGTAACTGATGACCATAATTGAAAACAAAAATCTTGTTTTGTTTAAATAATAATGCTAAACTTTAGTAATAGACATACCCACATTTATATGAAGCCGCTAGATCCAAAATAAATATCAATATATTGTTTTTAAAATATTTCATAGACTCACACCTAGTCAAATTTATTTTCGCCTCTTTCTTTACATTCCTGAACATGAGTATCCCGTCGTTCTGAAATTGTTGACACACCTTGAGTTGTTGGTGTCATATATTCCAAGCTTTATCGATGGTATCAACTGATTTAAAAGAACTGAATGGTGCTCAGGTGTGTAAATTCGGTCTAGTGACAACATAGATCTATTTTAAAAAATACTAAACGGATAATGTAACGCTGCTGACCCTCGCCAATTACAAAATTTATTTTTTTTAACTTTAAAGAGCCACTCCGTGATTTTCATAACATATCATTGACCTTTGATAAGAATCTAAATGTCATATGTGGTGATATAAAATCAAAACATCTTAACTTTTCATGTCCAAAAGACATATATATGACAAATACTGGTTTTCCATGAAAATCTAAACACAGCCATATAAATGCACAGAAGTGTAGATATCACGTCCAATATACATGGATACTAGTTATATAACCTAAATATCAACTCCTAATTGCCCTCCTGGCTGTTTTAGATAAGTCTCCAAAATTACGTTTGACTATTTGACGCGCGCCACTGTCCAGTTTTCGATCATAATGGCGACATTCTACCTTTATATCGTCACTGTTCAAAACAAATTAGCTTTAAAATGTTACTTTTTGGTAACAGTCGATACTTCGCGATCAAATGACACCATTGATTAAGTTTGGCAAATATGACTCTAACAAATCACGGAGCGGCCTTTTAATAATACACCTTTGTTTTCCGAAATTATTGCTTTAGGCATGATGGAAGTGTTCGTAAAATCCCACAAAACCGACTTGAAAATTTTAATATTCACATTGAAATATGAGGCTGTTTGTTTCACTTTGAAATTCGTAAAGCGTTCATATTTCACGTTTCCAAAAAAATGTGCTGTTGCTCTTTTGAAATGAATTGAAATAGAAACTTCTGATATTGAAATGAGTAGCTACAAAATATCCTTAGGCGGCAATATTTATTAGAGGAGACGACATTAGTAGCTGTCTGGTAAGATAACATAATGGAGACACCAGAGAGGTTGCTTAACATTTTATTCCATATTCAATGCAAATTTTTCAAAGAGAAAATTTATTTTTATTTCAGAAAATAAATGTTGGTATTACGTTCATAATGTACTTTTAGAATCTAACATCTCTCACAAGCCTAAATGTTGGTTCGTCCCATGGAACTCTGCTCTCAGTACTTAATTTGTTCTATGCATGTTAAATTTAGAGGGGCACAGCATATGTTGTTGGATGCCAAACTTCATAAATGGTGTTTTTTGATCGAGAAGTACTGGTTGTTTCCAAACATTAATATCGCAATGCAAACAGTTCCGCTTGGTGACAATAAACAGGTTAGAATCGAAATTTGTGATCGAAACCGAACAGTGGCGCGCGCTAATGACTCAAACGTAATTTTGAAAAAAAATTCAACAGACACTACGACCAATATAGGTAAGTAGTGCTTAAAAGATCATTTCCAGGGGGTATAAACAATAACTGGTTGATATGAGTTCTCAATACCTTTTCTCGTTTCAAATTTTAATTATAAGGTGAATATGGCCATATAACATTTATCGGGACTTCGACCTTTGGCATGCAACGCAACAGAAATAACGATCACTTTTCCTTGGCTTTACCAAACATGTAATGACTGAAAGTGTTAAAAGTTAAAAAAAAAAGAATTTTCGTAAAACTATTCAAAAGTCGTTACCTCGACCTTTCGATAGAGGGAAAACCTTTAAGAATGTTGGCACTTCTCCGTAGATTGATACCAAAACGTCTCAAATAATCGTGTTTTTCAAAATTACGATTCCATTTTAAGAATTCACTGTTGTCGAATCAATAATTGTAAATACGTTTTCGTTTGCACTCTCACCTTTAGTCATCAGCAATAATGATTTGTATGAGAATCAAAGACACTAAAGAGTTTAAATTTGAGGTTTCGTCTTACTAATTCTATTGGAGTTCCATGCAGTGCAAGAGTTAAGAGTACAAAACAACATTCTGCCAAAATATAAACGATACTGAAAGTTTTGATTATACCATTTGAATAACATCTGTTAATTCACTTAAATTGATTTAGTAGATAAACTAATCTATTTAGTTTGGACAGGACGGCTTTTTTAATCAAACATACGGCAATTTTCAAGAGACAAGACATCAATGAACTTCGTGAGGCCTTTTGCACTATTTCCTTGAGAGTTCGATCCCAATGAGTGAGTGAGCTATTGTTAAACGCTTGAGCAATATTTTAGCCATAAGCGGCGATAGATACCAATGAGTTTACCTTAAATTACGCATACAGATTGAACTTTCGCATACAGATTGAACTATCATACTGCTCTTGATCAGATGAAGAGATTTTTTAGTTCAATTTGTGCAATATTTGAGCTTCGGCCCTGTTCTCATGAAGTACAACATTCTTGCACACCAAATCCATTGGAAAGACCAAGAGGGTTCAAAACTTCTAAAAATTGTGTAGATGATTGATATCACAGGAACCTTTCAGACGATCCACATTGGAGTGAGCAGAGTTGTTACATGCCCCTTCAGCAATAAAGCAAAAACGCCTTCCGCCATTTACGACAGGTTGATGTTGGAAATAAGAACACAAGGCTAGGTACGCATATAGATTATTTTATTTCATTCTGTGAAGGACTTGCAGGGCTCTACCACAGATTTCTGTTGCTATTAACATAATTTACATGTTGTATGGAACAGAATGAGGCAATACTGTCTGCCTGACATACATCAGCAGCCATGCTACGGATGAGAAAGGAAATGATGACCACACATTTAATCAGTTGGGGTTCAATTCGGCGTGTGTTTTCATAACCCACACCTAGAAAACATGATCCATCAATTCACAGATACAAACAGTAATTCATATAAAGAGAAAATATCTTCAATGTCACAGTCTTCTACTCCTCGAATTACTTTTGAGAACCCAAAACCATAATTTACAGACTTGTGGTTTCTGATCCTCAACAGTACAAGTATAGGACCTAGTTTCAACACCTCATCACAGATGCACAAATAAAATGAAGGAAAATTCTTGAAAGACTTTCTTCTGAACGAAAGGAGGTTGTTCTGCTCAGGATTTAAAAATATAGAGCTAGACACCAACTAATCTGAATGCACATTATGTAAAACATAAATTCTCTGTATCTGTTCCTTTAGTAATCTATACATTCTCTGCAGAGAGTTTATGAAAGGATCTTCTATTGGCATTTGAATAATTTCAAAATTGCGTACCCTCGTAAATATATGCCTTGATAAGATCTGAATTATAAAAGCTAAAGCTACACAATTATCTGAAACCATCGGTAGTCCATCCAGCAAGTAAGGATAAATGAGAATACAATCCTTAGATGATCGTACAGTACAGTTGTCAACAAATTATCATGAAACTTTCATTTCTTGAATAGCTTTTTAGGAATGAATTATAGAAAAGCTAGTTTTCCTGGAGGCGACTTCAACCTTGAGGATCACCAATGTTTTTTGGAGGACATGCTTTCCCTTCATCAGAGAGTTAGCATACCCTCCAATACACTTTAGCTTCACAGTAAAGATTTGCCTTCCAAAAAGCTTGCTTTTATTATTTATTTGACAATTATTTTAATTAATAATCGTTAAACAGAGAAACATTTATTATCATTTCCTTTCCATTTGTGTAAGAAATATTAGTTGAAGAATGATAGTTTTCAAAAGCTTGTAACAAACAAATAGTTCTAATAAATACAAATATTTATTTTTCTGTTCCACATGAAGTCTGCCTCCTGACCATGATCAATAACATGTTAAATAATCTTATTACTGACAAAATTGTTGCATATCTACATAAATTGGTGTCAATATAAATATTCTGTACATACATAGAATCACCAGGCACAAGCCTACACTGACAGAGTATGGAGGGCAACCCATACTCACTATATTGGAAGTCATTTGTTAGCAAGGTAGTCATATCTCAGAGGCTCTCGAAAATACACAATCAGCCGAGAGGAATAAACTTGTCAGGGCGTAACTTTTTGTAATGTAAAGTGTAGGGTCAACTTGTACTTGCAAATGAGCTTGGAATATTTCACTGTATCTTGCTGAATAATCTAGCATCTCCCTTTTGTTCATTATGTACACACTATCAACTATGCTGTCCCAAAGATAGCAAAGTCATATTGAGCATTATGTAGGAATGGCAAACTCTTACTTTCTTTAGTTAAGCTCTGAGAAAGTTAACCTCTTGACAGTGGGAAGAGCATACATGGAGTTTATTTTTTTAAGCTTTTATGAAGAGATACTACTTCCAAAAGATGACTTTTTTAATTCAAGAAAATGTTTATTGCTGAAGATATGCTCATCTATTGGCAAAAAGTAGGCCTTTACATTATGCTATTATTTCATGTAAACAATATCACAAGACAACTAATTACAAGAACTTTTCATATCTTAATCTTATGGTTGCTTTAACATTTCAAAATTAATAAAGAAGTTCAGAGCTTTATTCATAAATGATTAAATATCTAATATTTTTACAACTGTCTATTCTCCAGCTCATACTGTTTTTGTAAAAATAGGATAAATTAAGAGTAAAAATATAGAGAAAAGAAGCAGCTACCCTCTTGGTGATATTATTCGAAAATAATTTTGTACAATTCTGAAACAATCTTTCAGCAGTTTATTTGTCAAAGAATAATTTTGAAAATAGAAAATTATCACTGACAAATATGAATGAAACCGATGATGGTCAAAAACACTGCTCCGGCTTGTATAACACTAGAAATAGGATTGACAAGGGAAGTAACTGCTAGGCTACATGAATGATGAAAAGTATGTTCTCTGTCAACAGATATGCTGTAATATAGGGTTGACTTGACATCCTCTTACATCTGCCTTTAGTTCAACCATATAGCAGCTTGAAAAACAAATTATAGTACAGTAATGCTGGTATTTTTATTTTTCTCAAATATGTCAGTGTGCCAATTATGTTAAGCTTTGTCAATTCAGAACAGTTTTTAGTTCAAATTCATGGACCTTTAAAAATTAGATACAAGTCACTATTTATCTTGAATCTTAATGTTTACACAAAATCATTCTTATCTATAAATAATTTCAATGGAAAACTTCACATTACTTTTTCTTGAATCTGAACTTTTGTCATGACACTGACCAAGTATTTGTATAAAGCTTTAATTAGGACTAGTACTGATAGAATATAATGATTGCTCAGTCCAGAAAAAATTTAATGATATGAAAACTGCAGATTCCTGAGAGGCTAGCTCATGCAGCATCTTGTACACTTGACATTACCTCAAAATATGTCCAAACAAGAAAATTTACAAAAGCAACAATATACATAAGAAATATCACATATCCTAGATTTCTATAAATACAACCTGTACAATAAATGTCGGCCTAATGTTCATGAAACATCTGATTAAACAGCCACGTGGCTTCCCCAGAGGAGTATTTGAAGACATAATTATCGGTACATATTTGACACCATTCATTTCATTCGCTGTTCTATTATTGTTGCCAATCAAAAGCATATTACATTACAGGAATCTATAACCTTCCTAAGAAAAACGGTGGATGAAAAATCTAGTCTCACTTGCAGTGAATGAGCTGCCAAAACAACTATTTTTCAGCACTATAACAAAGTAATCGAAAAATTCACATGCGAAATATTTCCCCTTTCTAAATATCAATTTTCAGGAAATCGTCAATTTGTTTGTGATCATCAGACTGATGAAAGGGAAGGCAATCGGGGAGATGAAGCGATGAAGTAATTTACACGTGGATGAAGGTGCCCTGATACCCTGTGAATGAATTCCAGCTTGATTTGATGGTCTGATCTGTCTCCAGTATTTACATACACCAGAGGATGCGAAGGGACAATGCTTTTATCCATTATGCATTTGAGCGCAAGATGAGATCTCCAGCCGTTGACTACCATTGTGTGGTGTGTAATTGTGGAACACCTAAGAACCATCACACAAGACGTTATTGGACATTTTCACAGACAATGAGTTGCAAATTGGAGATTTAAAAAAAAACAAAAAAACTTGCTGCTGCAAATTGGCAAGCATCTTCTAAGCAGAAAAGCCAAAACAGTTTGAAGTTACCTGTAGTTTTACAGGTTATCCAGAAGTAGAACAAATGAAATACAAATTCTAGATTTTTTTTTTCTAGATCAATATAGAAATAAGAATCTTGTTTAATTGGGAGATTTTCTTAGCCTTTACTTAATGACAAATCAGAAAGCAAACTAACAATTTGTAATAATCCTAACCAGCATATGTTTCTAATGAAAACAAACCTTATCTATTCTAATTTCACGTGAAACACTTTTCATTGAGCGAAGTATGAATAATCCCACACCCATTTGATAATTAATTGCCATTAGACTGTACTGCATACCCAGGTGCCAATACCTTCATTTGTACACAGAGGAGAAGCGCTGCTTTGCCATTGCATTGATCATGTAAAATATCATAATGCAAGCAGGGCCTGTGTGCTAGAAGTTAACCCTTCAAGTCAGTATCATTTCAGTTTACTGAAATTGTTTTTAGAGAAACTATGAATAAAAAACGTGAAACAGTGAATTCAAATAATTACTAAAGTCTTCCTTTTACAGTTAGACAAAAATATTAAGACACAACTGGCTACGATTGTCAAAATACTTTAATACATCTTTGTTTATCTTGGCAAAGTCATGTTTTCAAGGCAAGGAAAGAATCAAAATATATTTTTATTTGATTCAAACATCATATTGAAAACACCATGTGCCTTTTGGAATTATTAATGCTGCAAAGCTAGTGTGTCAACTTTGTAAAGCCTCAAAGACTACATATCTATATACACATTTTGCAGTTCTAATAGATATTCCTATAGCCTTATAAGCATGTACTTCAGACTTCTATTTAATCCTTCAGATAGTTTACATTGTATTCAATACTACCTACAACCTTAATGCTAAAATTTTCAAGAGGCGCAATGTGGCGCTTACAATCATTTAGAATCATTTGTTGCAATGAAAGTTATGTCTTTAAAGCAATAAGTTATATACACCAAGACAGAAAAAGAAAATGAGCTGATAGACTGGCAAAAACAAAACCTCTTAATTATAAATAATTTTTCCCTTGTTATACTTAAGGTAAGCTGTGTTATTTGGTATATTCAAGTGAAGACTCATTTTCACAACCAAGAAAACTAATCCTGTTGTCCACATGATAGGCGCCCTTATAAGATTTTAAATGTCAGGGAGGAAAAGCTCCAAATTGTAAGTATTATGAACTGTCTTCAAGGTATATATCTGCTCTAACATATTCTTTCTTTGGCAAATTGTTCATTTCACTGCCAGTAATAAACAGATTCTTTATCAAACCCTCACATTTATTCTTAAGTCTTCCTGATAAGAAGATTCTTTGAATTTACCACCCTGGGCCTGTGGTGCTTAATACATCGATAACATAAACTTATCAAATTTACAAAATAATGTTTTGAAGCAAAACCTGAAGCCTTCTTGTTTACATATGAAGCTGATAATTACCACTCTTACCCAATCTTTCAACTCTTAGCACTGAAAAAGTCATCCAAGTCTTCTGATAACAGAAAATCTACGAAGTTAGTAAATGGTCTGAGGCGTTCTGCAAGAAATCTATGGTTTATATTCAGATTGTGATACCAAATATGCAGAGAAAGGTTATTCTCAATCCTCTGACCGTGAGACAATCTCAGTGCTGAGAGCCTGAAAGAAAAGGTCATACATAAATGATGAGTTTATTCATAAAGTTAATCATTTTCTTTAGTGTACATGATTCCAAGGCGGATGAGCTGATCACATAATGGAATGATGCACTGATATGAGGGTGGTCGATTCGAGTCTGGCTTTACATCTCACTGTGCCTTATCATAGACACAGGGAGAATTCAACCTGCTGGCATTTACATAGAAGCTTCGGGCCCTTGCAGGTGCTTGTTTTGTTTGTATGTTTGATGCATTAAGTGATGAAACACCATGGTACACTTACCATGAACAGGCATGATAGATATACAGACAGTGGAGGACTTCAACACTGGGCCTCACTTCCACTCATCACATGGCCCGCCTTCCCTAAAGGTCTATGATCATACTAAACACTTAATGTACAATAAAAACATACGTATACACAGTCAGTAGGGGTAAGGGAAGTGCAGTGTCTTCACTCTGTACAATTTGTACACATTATACAAAATAAAAACAGTCTCTGGTTCAGCTTCATACCACAAAGCTCAATATAGTAATAGTCATAGTTAAGCCTGATCTCCATTCACCAGGCCATATAGATGCAGTTCTGTTAGCGGCTAGTTGAAACTAACCGACTCGAAGGAGACAATGGATCTAAACACCTTGACTCTCTCGAGGGCTCCGACGTCATTAAAGTTTAAGCTCGTTGGCAATTTTAGATGCAATGTTCTTAAAGCCTATTGAAGTGCCGGAGATCCGCTTGAAGCGCACACCGTTGAGGGAGAGGCGTGGCAATTTACACACCTCCATCTCCCATTGCACTAGACTGTCCGTGTTTGGGTCACCGTGAACACACAGCAGGAGGAACTTCTCCCTTTGTTCATAATCGCAATTGTTTGCATCCAGCACCTTTCTGATCTCCTTCATCATGTCGTTGGGATCCATGGCACTCGTAGTTTTCATACTCCACGTAAATCTCAAGGAACGTGGTTTCACCCCTTCACCATCTTTAGTCTCATTCACTGACCTGCGGAACAATTTGCTGAAAATTAGAAAAACAACCAAGAACACAATTAATGGCCAACCCTCTCTCACGGAGTATGATGGTTTCTTTATTTTCGGTTCGTTCATCTGGTAGGTAGAACGTAGATAGGTAGGTAAAGAAGAAAGGCATTCAAGTCACATGGTGAATATCCCAGCAGCAACTGAAGGAACCAATGAAAACATAGGACACAAGATAGGTGTAGGTTTGCTACAGGCATTTGGATTGGGTAGTGGCTTGTGCAGTCACAGCACGCCATTCAGTAGCAAAACGACATGCAACAGACGACATGCATAACATAAGTGCATGCAACTGCATTCTTCAACAGTAGTGCACTTAATGTTCAATTTTTTTAATTTGGTGATCAACATTAATTTGCCAAAAAACAAGATGAAAAACTTTTTGAAAATGTTCTTTTCATACATAACATGCATCTCATGGATCCAAGAGATTCATTAAAACTTTTGTCACGTCTATAAACTTGATTTACCAAATGCCTTATTTCTAATTTCAAATTTCAAAATCATGCTTTTTAACACCATTATTATGAACTCTTTTTTGGTTTGCAAATAAAGCCAATTCTTGACAGGCAGAACAAGCCGATGCTTGGTTTTGTGATGTTTCAATTCAGAAAGTGATCATAATCATGCAATGAAGGTTTCATGCCTTTAAGTATCAGTCTGACAAAGTAGTGAGAGAAAGAGATTAATAGACAAAGGTAGAAGATGGCTATGTACAGAATTTAATGAGGATAAAATGGGGAATGATTAGTCATCAGGAAATGTCTCTCGAAATTTTCAAGTGAAAGAGAAAAAATGAGGCATTCAACAAATAGATAGGTTTGATTTTGATCCATGTATTTGAAATGAGATGCATCCATGCACAAAGAAATGAAACAATTTTCATTAATGCATTAAATTGATTGTTCACTGAAATTGCTTAAAAAGCAAGCACCTTGCTCTAGGAATGGCACATTCAAACAGCTGAAAGCAGCCAAATGTTCTGCTGAGATATCAATATGTGACTTGAAAATATGTTTAATAAATGCCCCAGAGATTCTGTGAGACAGTTAATGTTTCGTAATAAACTCGGTGAAACCAGGGTTGACACCAAATATCAATTAGACAGACTGGGAGAGTTAAGTTAGAACTGAATAGTATAGCATGCACATACATTACCTCCTCTACTATATGTACGGTATATATACATACACACAGTGTCAAATCATCACATTGGTGGGTGCACCTATACATTACATGTTCTCCTTGTTCAACTGAACCTCTCTGAGAGCAACTTGGTAATCTCAAACAATGGCCAATTGGACAATCTCAAGACCGTGTACAAAATATCCTTTAAGCCTTTGCAGGCGGTAGGGCTTGTGGTTTTTTAAACATGCAAAATGTTTAAAAAATTTAAATGCTTGTTCTTGTGACTAGCCTCATTTAACGTTGACCAAGTGGTCTTGCATGATATGAGAGTATCTATTTCAATCACTGTTTAAACATTGTTTTTTACCTGCAGTTTAGACACTATATTTATTGATATTAATGCTTGCATTCAAACTGAATATTGTACTTGACCTGACAACCTGATAATAAAAACAAGGAGTAGAGAGTGTCAGTTAAAGACAAAGTCAAATATCAAATTTTGAAGAAAGTCACTCAGAAAGTTTCCTATCATTAAGAAGCATACTTGGATTCTTCAGAATCCATTTGACTATTATTGTAGCCTTCTCAAGGAAAACATGTGCTGTTAGTATAGAAAGGAATGACTGAAAATGATCACAAATCCTATGCTGATAACATCACAGGGACGTATCTCATAGTAAATGGGAACATGGGGAAACTCAAATGAATTGCATGATAACAAATGCTTCTAACTTGGGACGTTGGTCCCTTTACATTGATCCGGAAATGCTGAAATTGAAAACTATCTCAATCTTAAAGAAAAAGCATCTTTTGTAATTCTAGAAACCGTGAAAGAGTAAGCAGGAGGTATAAGCAGGGACAACAAATAATTTTGCTCATTTCCGTAACTTTCTTTAACGAGAGAAAAATTGTAGGAAACATTATACATTGAATTTAAAGGGAAAGTAAGGTTGTAAACTTAATAAACTTCAATAAAATTGTGATATAGGGTGTTTTTCCTTTCAAGATCAGATCTAAAAGATGTGGTGGGGGGAGGAGGGAGAGGGAATGAGTACTTAAGATTTGAAATAAAACTTTAAATATAAATAGGACGAGGAAATGAACTTCTCATCAAACTGAAAACAAATTCTAACAATGAGTTAATGTAAAATGAAATGATATTCTACATTTGATGTAGATAAAACATTTACATGAAACCACACATAAAACAAGAGAACTGGTACCACACAATGGATGTGAACACAGATTTCACATAGAGTGAAGACGCTGGACCAATGAATGAGTGAAATGAGATGCAATGTTAAAGAAAGAGTGCTGACATGCAAGAGGAAGAACGGAAGAGGAGATCTGTGACATGGTTAGTCGAAGATAGCTGATGAGTGAAACAAGCAGGCAAAAACCAGGAGTGCATTAGTAAACAGATCAGTTCAAGACTCAATCTCTCAAAGCAATGTTAAAAAGCATTTTCCACCTCTTTCTATGCACAAGTCTTCTCCTTATGACTATTACATCAAGTCTATATTTCAACAATGTTGTCTTAAATGCTTTTCTTCAGGCTATTCACAGAATAAATAATATCAATACAATAAATTATATTATTTATTATGACTATCTACATGTACATACTAAAGTTGCATCACTTTCAATTAGCTATCTACATGTGTTTTGGAAAAACTGACTTCGAGAATACGAGATTGTTTTGATCTTTAGCTTTTCAGTTTATTAATTATTCTAGACATGAACAATGCCACGAATATGAAATTTCCGAATTTTTAAATTGAGTTTTAGTAAACACATTTAAGTGTAACCAAAGCAAAAATCAAACATTAACATAGCGCATATTCCAGGAAGCAGAATGGAACAATCAAGTTTTGTTGCCCTTAAGACAAGACAAAGCTGATGAGAAAGAGTTTTCTGGAAGTGGAATACCGGGTTCCAATCACTAACCAGGATATAAAGTAAGCTTGAAACAGCCAGTAAAATGTGACATTTTAGCAATATGAACAACAAAATTAATCAAAAGCACATCCAAAAGAATTTCCAATCCCGAATGAAGCTAAAAATGCTTGTGATCTCTGACTTAGTTTTTCTCAAACACTGCACTGACAGATTGTTCCTAATTTTATGGAAAAGGACTATTCAAAGGGCAATTATCTCATTGACCAACGCATAGTTTGAAGACAGTAGAGCTAATGCGTATCGTGACCACTTACATGTACTTTGCAGCAGAGTTCCGTTTCTGACGAGTTACGCTGCTAGGAGGGTTATCCAGAGGTTCTGCCCCATCCGGTCTGAATTGTGCAAATCATGCAATACAGATTACTAACTCATCTCTCAAGCTATAAACCCCTAGTGCCGAGAGTCACATTGGGTCTCGTGGCAGAGAGGGGTTAATTCCTATCACTCTGATGAAACTGCATCTACTGTTATACACCAGTTATTTACTCTAGTAAGCTCCATGCTTAAAAACAAGGATTACACTTTTAGTTTGAAGCCTGTTCCTAAAGAATAAAACATTTTTACTTTTGACAGAACAGGTATGAACAAAAAGTCTTCAAAAGAAAGTTACATTTGAAACTTATATACAGGAAGTTTTTCAAGTTTTGTAAACATTGAGGTGTTGTTGAGTTGGGGAATATGGGGTTGAACATGCCTCGATATAAACTCTTGAACATTGAAAATCATACGGTTGTAATTTCCCAAAGTAAGTTTTGTTATATCTATGAAACATTTATACAGGGCAACTTCACCAACATGGAGTGGGATCACATTGTGTGACATTGAAGAGGGTTAACCTAAACAACTGCCAGCAGAACTCGGACCTATCTCCAGATGGCTGGTACCGGTAGGTTCGATATAGAGTGTCAAACTTTTTTAAATCTTGGAAAGAAATCAAGATAAATAAATCCATGTTACATTGAAGTCCAATTAACTCTGATCTAGGGAATATATCATTATGAACACTTCTCTCTTTTCAAAGGGAATTTCTAAACCTTTCAATAATTTCGAATAAAATGTGTAAAAGACCTGTTTTGAAGCCTTTTTTTCAAAATTCAGTTCTCTTGTTCTTTTTTCAGAAACTTACTGTGTTTAAGTCCAACTTAAAATGATCTAATGTATCAAAATTCTTAATGTGCAATCTGAAAATATCCTTGAAATTAGAAAATCAGATCTTGATGAATTCTCAACATTAAAAAAGTTTAACAAGTCAGAATCCAGCAGTCGGAAGATAAAAGCCATCCAACCCCTCATGCACCCTGTGGTCAGATTTCCCCTGTTACTGGAGTGTGCACGTCTTGTCATGGTGGATAGATTAGTGCTTCACAAGCAACTGGCCAAACTCATGCAACATTTTACCAAGATCGAACAAGCCAACTAACTCTTAAGCCTTTACTCTAGGCAAGCATAGAAGGAAACTCATTCTTGTAGAGTGTTTTGTAAGAAAACCGTTACCAAACCATACCCAAACCCCAAAAAACAAATTCATTTTATTTTAACTTGAGGGTATTTTTTTAAGAATGTGAAATGAAAATATCAAACCAATATTTCAAATAACTCAAGTAAAAAGGTCAAAATAAAGAAATGAAACAAAAACTTTGAAACAATCAAGAAGGAACAAAAGCAAACTTTCTGAAAATGCCTGAGGAGACTAATGCAATCATTAGAAGAATATAAAAAGAAAGAAAAAACATGACCGAATCCTCTGAGAGTGATGGCGAGAGCCGAGTATGTAAGCATCCGTTACAAAACAAGCCTGAAGAATGAGCGGTTCCATGCCTCGAGTCTACAGGAGCAGATACTGTACGTGTTCTATCGGTCCCACCCAGAATAACCCTACCTCCTACTGAACTGGGATTTTATCCGGTTGAAGAACGATCCGCGAGCACTCGACGGTCCCATTGCAGACGTGTCCTGTGAATGTGTTGGCATGGCTCCGGGTCCATTGTACGGGTTCACATACTGCCGCCTGTCCTTCCCATGGAATGTGTTACGAGCGTTTGTACCTCGTTGCAAGTTAGGCTTGTTTGCGCCCCCGGACATTGCGAGTCCTTTACCGGGTGCTGTCCTGTCAAAAGCAAAAGCCCTGTAAACCAAATGAACGTGAGGACAGTTACAACATACAGTGCAAGCAAGCAAAAGACATACTAGCTAGCTACACAAGGGACTATGTTACTACGATGATCGGACATACAAACTAGATATACAAGGGCTGTATGGCACCCCACTAGTGTTACAGGCTAGTTATTGCAGTTACACATATAAAACATGGCACCCTAACTGGCTTTGCTACATGGCTACACCTGTAACGTAGGTTTCAGATTCTAAAAGTGGTTACGAAAATAGAAACTTTTGGCTGGAAAAGTTACTACATTTGATCTTACAAGCAGAAGAAAATGATACAAAAAAAGGAAGTTTTTATTTTAAATATATACCACATTTAAACAAGTTGTCCAGAATGGACATGAGGTGAGACGGTTTCGAGTTTAACACTGCTTTCAAGAATATTTCACTTATGTAACGGCTGCTAGCATTATGGCAGGGAAAAGCCCACACCACTATTGTGGCTATGCATTGCAGAAAAACCTGCAAGCATCGGGTGGAACTAGTTTGATAAAGGATCATTATGAGATTGAGGTGAGGTGAGTTCGGGTTTAACGCCGCTTTCAAGATTATTTCATTATGAGATTGAGTGGAGAGAGAAAAGTTTATGTCCAAGAGGTAATATTTGCGTTGGTTTACTTGGACTGAATACTTAAACTGTTTTCTTCTTTAATACTCAATGGTTTATAATCTGAACAGCTGCTTGACAAAGGTAAATGACATAACCAATATTTGGGACTTGATTTGTAGTGACAAACTATTACAATGTCACTCAAAGAAGCTATTACAATGTATCATTACAAGCATTATTGCCTTCTTACAGTACACTACACAGACATTACAGGGATGGAGGCTACACATGAATACATATATCTATGGTTAGGTGATAATATATATAAAATGCTACATACAGGACTAGACTAGGCTAAAAGACATACAAATAGAGACACAATATTTCAATTTGCCTTCACCACAAACAAGTATGTAGACAATTTGACTCATGGGTGACTATTCATTAGGTACATGTGATACAGAGGTGATTTCTATAGCTCAAACACTAAGCAATACAGACATGATGTGTACATGGACTATAATCTACGTGAAGGAACTATTGACAGGCAGTATTTTTTAATTTTGAAACAATAATCACAAAACAAAATGCTAAATACTTTGTGAATGTCAATATGAAAATGATGTCGTTATGGTGAGCTATTGTTTAGCGCAGCTTGGGCAATATTTCAGCCATTAGCATTTATGTGAGATTACATATTTCTCAAACACTCAGTATGAATGAGTCGTTATTTATTTCTCAAGCACGTGTCCTCCTTTAGTGAATTGAAACCTAATATCAGGCAGAGAGAATTGGGTGCGACAGAAAAATGCCTATATATAAAGCAATATGATGCTGAAATTCCATCAAATTCAAATAAATGTAATTCAGTCATGAAAATCAATCATAATAATGAATACATAATAAAATCAGAAATAAAACAAAAATTAAAATACATAAAAGGAGTTTTAAGAAGTAAATGATAATCAAAATTAGGGCAATAACAGTAAAGCTCTCCAAAAATAGTTTCCCACCTTTTTAATGTTTCTTCCGCATTCCTAAGAAGGATGACACTAATATCTACCTGCAAATGCTTTCTTAGATGAATCTAGACTACTCAGATACCTTTCTTTACTTTCAATTTCTTAATAACATGTTGATATGACCATTTTTTTTACAAAATTTGTAATGAAATCTGCAGAGTCAGTTCTTACAAATGGGCCCCAATGTGATATACAGCTTAAAACCTACTCCCTTGAAGTTAAACATCTGATGAAGTCAACTTTTGTTAACCAAATTTAAGGTTCCATTTTGATAATCTTAATTTGTCCTTACGTAGGCCGTAACGGATCCCCATCTCCGAGTGGTGGCAAGTCAGTAACTCTCGTCGACTGAGAAATGCTTGCTGATTTCACATGACCCTTTGGTCGAGCGGAGGGCACAGAATCTGATGTCGCACTTGTTGAGTTTGGAAGATGACTGAAAATAGAAACAACCCTTCCTATAAATCACAGAGTTTGGAGAGAGGTTCATCATAGGGACTAGCAAGCCAATCAAAATGTGTCTGTATTGCTTTCTTGCTGTTCAATAACATATTTTGAGTGAGTGAGTTATTGTTTAACGCCGCTTGGACATTATTTCAACCATTAGCGGCGTAAGACATTTTGAGGAGTCAGAGAGTCAGAGCAAGATAACATATCAGCTCCATTCTGATTGGCTAATTTGCAGCAGGTGCTTGATTCATATTACACTCTATCTGCACATTATACATCTGTATGACAACTGAGGGAAAATCTTCCTACATGAGCGAATCTATGAAGAAAACAAGCTTTGAACATATAAAAGATCTGACAAATCAATCTCATCGTGAAAGCTATTTTCATTCCAAATGTTAGACATCTAGCTACTGACAATGATCTATTAGAACCTTCAATATTATTTCAATAAATCAATCATTCATATCTATTAGATAGATTAACTACTCGGTGTATATATATGCTTATTTTTTGTCAACCCTATCTGTCTATCACAAACCAAGCAACTATTGTAGTTTAAGCTGATGGTAACTGCAGGAAACAAAAAACTGCAAAAACTAACACTGTGAAATTAAATTCTATGTAAAGCAACATTGATGAAATAATGATTGATCACATGAAAATGTGCAAAATAAATTCAAAACCGAAACAAATTTGCAAAATGAAGTTGTCTTTGAATAAATTTCTCTCACTACAAATGTATCTGCTAAGTTTTTCACACAAAACAAATCTATTATAACACAGTACAACAATTCTTCATCCCAAAAACATTTTGTGAAAAATGAAAGACTAACAAAAGTTTATGTGCAGATAAAATGTAATTTCTTGACCAAAACAGCCTGTCACATTAAATATACAGAATACAGTAGATATACGACACACAAACACACACGCAGGATAGACGGGGCTGGTTATGCACTGAATACAAGAGAAATAATGATGAGTGTGGTGAATATGATGACACTATGCTATGAGCCTAACCCTTATAAATCAAGAGCGGCCGGGGTTAGTGCAGAAGGACGGAGCCATGCATGGCGTGAGTATCTCGTTACCTTGAGGTCTGCTCATCGTTCCTCTTCCTTCTCTGACTGGAAAAGGTAAGAAAATACTTGGGAACCTTGCATGCGGTCTACAAAGATCTTAGTTGAGTCCTAGTGCATGCACGGCCCTATGGAGAGGCTTCACAATTCATTTGTTTCACAGCTTGGGGATGCCGTACTATTTTCAAACCCTTTCCATTTTATGGACGATCAATCATTTTTTTTGTGATCAATGAAATATTTGCTTTGTGCGTCTTGTGCTATATATGAACAAGTTTCAAAATTGTATTTTTTATCTACAGTTCTTTTAAACTTTGCACAAATCTGCTGTTGATCAAAGTGGGGATAAATTTTGGAAATTTGATTTCTAACCTGAAATTTTAACATTTTCTGAGCATTTCAGATAACTTGATTCATAAAATGCCAATGATTCAATGTAAATCATCTATTAATTATTGTATAAAGGCTCAATAGTTACCTTTTAAGAAAAAGCTCAAAGTTAAATAGTTGTTAAACTACTTAATCAGATTTCTAGCAGGTCAATTTCAACTAATTTAAATATCTAGAAAAGGAAAATTTTGCTGCAAATTCCAAATCTTCAGTCAGGACGACTTCTATTCGAGTCATGAAACTAAAAAAAGTTCCTAACTATTAAAGATTAAGAACTTTTAAAGAAAGGACATGCGGCACCCTTGATCTGGCGCAAACATGCTAGAGATCATGAAAAGATAAGAGTGCAAGGCCATTATGCCGCAAAAACATCAACAGCAAACAGGGGGCACAAAAAGAGTCAGAAATACAGAAAAGCTATGATAAATCGGTAAACCCCTACAGAACATTCTAATCCATGCAGACTTGCGGAAAGTCTATGTGGCAAGAGTCCCCAGCATTTAACTTCAATTGCAAATTAGATCTTGGTGAAAGCCAGGTATCAAGCAAAGATTTTCTTAATTCAAGAAGAATGCCATGCATAGAAATTTATATTCATTAGTATAAAGTTTCAAAAGGGAAATATTCCAATCTTTACAAATATTTGGTTTCCTCAAATAGATATTGCATAAAAGCTAAATTACAACTTGAGAAATAACTCAGAAATCTAGTTGCTAATTAATGGCATGAAAATTTACACAGTATCCGAGCTTCTCACAACTGTATAGGTCTGAACTTCAGGTGTTGAACAACACTACAGGGGTTACATTGTAGATTTTACATCGTATAACTGTTTTAGAATTATGGGTTCTGATTCGCAGGAAGTCACTGAACTAGATCGACTCATCCATAGGTAGTCACTGAACAAAATTGACTGCTTGCACCAACCTGCGGATGTCTTGCCCATTTGTTGTTTTCGTCTTGACAGGCGTATTATCTCCAGGACTGAACGTACTCCGTCTTGGAATGCTCGTATTTTGACTGTGACTGTGGGAAATGACGCTGTTTTTGGGCGTCGATGATGTAGAGGTGTGAGGGGTTTTTCGGGGAACTGTTGCACGACCAGGGCTAGCTGCTGATATCTGCAGAACATAATAGAACTCTTCTGTTACTTTTAGAAGAAACATAACATTTTCCTCACGACAGTTCAATCCTATGTCAGTTGGATTTGATTAAGACATAGCATTCATCATCTTTTCAAAAGGCTTTTTATCACCATTCTCCCATAATCATTTAAATTGATGTGCAAACAAGTAACTATTGACACTTCCTGTTATTTACAATTTCAATAACAAACTGAGTAAGATGTTGATACACTTATTATTTAGATTCATAAAAAAGATTTCAACTTGAAATACTGATATTTAACCATGGCTCAAATAGCAGATGATTAAATGGACAACTTGCTAGTTTTACCAAATATCTAATAGTCCTGCCACAGCAGGTGGACATTGTTCTTTAGTCAAGAAGACTCACCTTAGGGGACTCTGCAGACATGGAACCGCCTGATGGGGTCTTCATCCTGGCAGTGAGTGTGCTCTCCTTCGTCGTGGACGACGTGTGATCCACAGTGTTCTGTCTCCGCGATGAGTGCGCTGACCCTGTCTGTGACCCTGTCCCTGAACCTGCATAATCAAACAAACTGTGAATACAAGTTACAGAGGGGTTGTGGTGGATAGACGAAATAAAAGGAAGGGGTGTTTTGTCTATCATTTGTCAATCATTGCCAAGTCATGAGATGCTTAAACAGTACTTTAAAAAGGGCACCTGTTTCATGTTGTTTATCGTGATTCCTTAAGAGTTTATCAAGCTAACAAGCAGGAAGTTGACTACATGCCCCGCTGAGTTGGAAAAGAGTGCAATACGATGAACAAGGCTTGTGAAGCTGAGTTCTGTAATCAATCCCTGACACATCTTCAAAAAATATACACTAATCTAAAACATGATTGGTAAACAATTGAGCTCTTTTCTGATTGGAAAACAGAATTTTAAGTTGCATTTGCCTGTAAATAGGCAAAAAAGCCCTAAAATTTAAAAGCCCAAAATTGTTTTAATAAGCCATACCATTTAGTTTTTCTATTCTGGCCTGAAGAAAAAGGTAAAAATAATCTCCGTGGAAACTGCAAAACTAATATTCTGAAGAAGTTAAAAACCACAAAAGGCACCACTTCACATGACAGTTGCTCCATTAATACAATATTAAATTAACTTTGCCTTATGCCTTAACTTTATTTTTCATAGAAATTTAGTCTATGAACTATTTTAACAATTTACTGTTCGTACAATCATAACATTCTATTCAGGCTCTTGCCAAATGAGGACCTAGACTTTATTAAAGGCACCTATAAACAGTTACTGTTAACTCTAAAAGGCTACACTACACATGATTGTTAAGTACACAAAATATAAAGGGCTAGGCCTTTTTAAATGACTTTTGATCTTGAAAAGAAAAAAACCCTGGAAAGACGCACAGAAGGAATGTCGGAACAAGGTCTTTTCTTATCAGCTTACAAGTTCAGTGGGGCAATGTTTATGGAGAGAAAAAAACAAAACCTTAAAGAAAGGTTTAAAAAAAAAATGAAGTAATTTTAAACATTAATAAAAACAACTTTGTAAAATTATTAGAAAGAACTTCTCTTTAGTACAATCTTAGTAACATAACTTTTCAGAAACTCTTCTACTCTATGAAAACCAAGGGAAGATAAGTACTCTCTACTCCCTGAAGATAACTGAAGATTACTTACTCTACGAGAAAATTAATGCTTCAACACAACAACTGGCGATTAAATCCGTCTAAAAACTGCAAGAAGCGGTTACAAGTTACAACTGTGCTCCACTTCACATCACAGCAAACGTTAACGATAAATCTATCACTGACAATGAGAGAAAAAGAACACACAACCATGACTTAATCATATCTATAGACTTTAATGATATTGCATTAGGAAATATTAGTGTTTTAGAAATGCTACATTTTTTATACAATTTTGAGCACTCAAACACTTTACAGATTTGCTTTTACTGAAAAAAAAACTTCCAAATATAGTTCTTTATCAAAATAAAATAGATACTGTGCAAAGATTTTGACAAAATATTTTTAGACAAATTGAATAAACAATATGTTTTATGGTCACTTGAAAGTGATGTTTTTTCACAACTGAAAATCATTTCTATTACATGATGAAAATATCAAATAGGTCAATTCAATAATATTATTTTTATAAATTGGGAAAGGTAATATGAATTTAAATTTCAAATAATTTTTTAGATGATATCTTACAAAAATAATTAACGTTTCGAGTTATTTCCTGAATATTCAAAACACTTCTTGTGCTCTGCATACTTTCATTTACGTGTAACAATACATTTATCTACTTAACCAACTGAAACAGATCCATTGTCAAAAGGACAGTTTTAGAGAAAAGCCATGGTTGAGTGTTCTGTGAAAGGATAGTGCAGGAGGATAAAATCACTAAACACCAACGTTTGTTACTACCGTTGTTTTCTCCCCCGTGACTGAAGCGTCTGTTCTTCTGCCCTGTCCCACTGCTTGTTGCTGATTGGCTGCGGGTCACCTTGTTTGGTGATTGGCTGTTTGTACTGTTCTCTCCGTGTGGCCGGTTCGGCGTTGCAGGTATCCTTCCTAGAGACAAGTTGCTTCCTGACCGGTCACTGCCTTCCAACTGGAGTAGATATTGCAACACTTGAATAATTGTTCAAAATAAAACAGGACTGGACAAACAACTTGATGTCTACTTTAGATCATTCAGTACATTTTCAAAATGTTCATTTTCATACCCTTAATTCCAGACATCAATATGATAGCAATCATCTTCAAATTTGAACTAGCCAATCAGATTGACAGTGTTTACATTTGACAATTTAGAAGGGGAGATAACTCACATCTGTTGTTCTCCTTCCCAGCAGGAGATACGAGGCTTGTATATCGTCATACTTCTGAAGTCGTAATGACTCCTCAATGTCTTTCCGATTGTAACCCATGTTGACCATAATCTCTGCAATGGAAGCATCTAAATTGAAAAAAAAATTGGTCACATGAAAAAGACATCTGTCATCATCTAAAAATACAACTCTAAAAGAAAGGTAAGAGGATCTTTTAAAAGTTTACATAGAGAATACTCATTTTGAAAGAAAAACTGGCAATTTTTATTTTAATTACTAAAAGTGCAAACTGTTAAGAATTAAGACTTTCTTATCCTGTATTTGCATAAATGTATATAAATTTGAAAGTAAGCATGGGTTAAAAGTACCAATTTCATGATCACAAAGTATACAGGAAAAGAGGGATGGGATTGTTGAATGGTTAGTGGATAAAAGAGAATGATCAAATTCAGATTTGTTTTACAAATTCTTGAAATGAATTGGATGATTTCAAATCCGAGCACAAACCAAACCTGCTTCAAACCCAAAACACCAAACTACTACAGTATAAAAGATCTAGATCTAGGTCCAATAATGGTCTATGATGGCAGAATTATGACTTATCAGTTTTTAACATTGTTTTAAGCTAGAACTGTGTCAGATTGATCTAATTCAGGCCGGATGATTTGTGAGGTTAAATCAATCTATCAAACTATGCACAAATAACTAGATGATGCTGTTCACTGACCTAAAAAAATTACAATTTGTGAAGCTTCATAAATTAAAATAACAAATTGATATTCAAATAGTTTTGGTTTTTTTATTTTCAATTCTTTTCCTATTGGTCTCCATGGCAACATTTCAAATCTGTTCAATATGTAGATTGTTGAAGCAATGTTAATGATTTTCAAACAAAAATATCAGTTTATGTAAATTAAAAGTCTAATTTTTAAATATTAAAATACTCTCTAAAGATTAAAATTGTTCACACATTTGCACATCATGAATGACATAAATGTCCTCAAACATTTTCATGCAAATGGCTAAAACAAATGACATAAATGACATACTTGAATGCGAATGCAACACACACAGTGACAAAATGAAACACATGGGTTAAGAGGAACTCGGAATTGTTAAGATCGTAATATATAAATGTGAACTACAGCAATAAAATATATAAAAAGACGAGGAGAAAGCAGCATTGCAAAATGACCTTAATATTAAACAAGGATTCTATAACATAATTGAACATGCATGAACAGAACAAAACAGTGCATTGCCTTGGGTGTTTGCTTTTCCCTTATCCAGAAAATCATTTTCAAAATGTAAATCTTGGATTTTAGAAGGATGATGCAGTTGGTCTCCATTACCGAAAATTGGGGGAAGTTATTAAATTGTAAGTATTTTATATCTAGAAAAAACACTGTTAATTGAATGAAGAAAAATATTTTGATTGTTTTGGTCTTTTAAAGATTGTATGAATCCTTGTTGAGATTGCCCACTCGAGTGCTATGCAGAGCAGCTTGGCAGCAGAGTCTGTTATGAGAGTGACAAGCTGGCAAAGGGAGGTAACTCCTTCGAGGTTCATTGCAAGTTTCGTTGCAATAGCAGACTCGGCTATGATTGTCAAGTTTCTCAATAGAATTTGTTGAGCTTACTAAAAATACATTGATTATAATTTCTTTGTGTATATAGATACAGAAATAGATTAATCTTCCGTAGAAAGTACTGTACAACCAAACTATCTTTTCACAAATAATTTCACAATTAAATACAAACTTGATCCAAAATGTCAGAAAGTGAAGATATAATTTTGATTGTTTTAGATTTAGTCTTGAGAATTTGTTACAAAAGAAGAAAAACTAGTTTACTATTGACAATTTAACCTAGGTTTATGACAATTACAACTATGAATATGATCCTCAAATGCATTTAATCCCTTAATTTTGAATTCTTTGCCAGCCTGTGAGAAACAAGACCCGTCAAGATGTCAGAGATACACATTTACCTATCCGCTCAGGATCAAGGTGATCCTTCGACGGCTCGTCGTAAGGTTTTAATTCTTTTTCTTCATAACCAATATTCATCCAGCGGTCTTTCATAATACTCTGATCAAAAATAAATATTGTGTTTCATGTAAGCATACACATACTGGTGAATACGAGGAGCCACAAGGAACCAAGCATACATCAGACACGCCAAGGATATCACATTTGCAAAACAAAAACAGGAAATTGTAGATAAAATCTTAGTAAGATTACTGAACAGAAATTTCAGTGAGCAAATATGTGGTCCGAAAGACAATTAAAATTTGAAATTTATGAAGTTAAAATAAAATCGAAAGGGAAAACAATGAGAAATGCTACAAGAGTAATTGATACAATTCCATGCATATTTGCTTCTGTGATAATACGGAGGTGTATGCTAATCCCCTGCACATGCGACATGCTACTTCGTTCCTTGGCCTCCATTGGCCATAAACAGTGTGACAACATGGATCTAGCTACCATCCACAGCCCAGGGGCTTCATTACCTATTCGAACAGGATCATTAAAATCTGGAGGTGGCTCTACAAAAGGTTTTAGTTCATCGTCCTCGTAACCTATATTCATCCATCGGTCTTTCATTATTGTCTGTTGCACAAAGGGAAGAAGAGTACATTCACATGATTAATTAATAAATCCAGGCGTGACTACAGCCTTGGTGCTCATAGTGAAGTTTGGCAGTGAAATCTGGTAAGAATATTAAATGTACTTTTTTATGTTCCATTTTCAATGAGAAATTCTGCAATTCAAATTCAAACATTCAAATAGTTTGTTGTCTTTTTCAAACTCTCATATTTGGAAATTAAAGATTTTGAGAAAATGTGGATGAACTTATACCTGAGCATATGTCATACAGTGCATTAATGACTTGACTATCTATGATACTGAAAATTTAGCTGAAAATAAAATGCATAATTAAAAAATAATGAGGAAAAGCACTTTGCTTGATTTTCACTTTAAAATATTCTTGTTTGAGCACTAGGAAACAAGTTTTTGGTGTGCGCTACTTTTACAAGTTTCTGAAACTGCACTACATAACAGGTAACATAACTGATTATTGAGAAAAGCAACGGAGAGTGACATACCTCTAAACTGGCCCTTTTTAATGGATTTAAAACTAAAAACTTCTTGAGTAGATTCTCACAGTCTGTTGACATGTAAAATGGTATCCGATATTTTCCTCTCAACACCCTTTCTCGCAGTTCCTGAAATGCAAAATTGTTAATGAAAGGGATGGAAGTAAACAGGCAACATGGAAGTCGCAGTCAAATTCTATTTCCTTTTGAAATACAAACAAGCACGATTAACCGAGAGAGCAAGCATCACAACTGTTTTATGGTGATTATTACGAACCAAATGATACATATTTTCTCTCATTAACAATTATGAATTTGTAACAACACTGTAAACAAAGGAAAACCAGTCAACACATGGAAGAACAAAAGGGGAAAGACTAATTTGTAAATTGTGAATGGGTATCAAGAATAATTAAACTTGCTTTTTCATTCAAAAGTTATAATGACTGAATGAGCCTAGTTTAAATGTTTGTTTTCATATAACCTTTAATTAGTTATTGCTGAGAATTTGTTTAAATTTTGACTTTTTGTTTGATATCCTGAAAGACTTTATAATTAAAGTACCAGGTTATAATGCACATAATTATATTGACTCAATGACTTTTTCAAATGTAGAAAATTTGAACAATTCCCACAAATAAGCACGCAGGATACAACCGCTGTTGTATGTTATATAAGCTGTATTGTTAAATTGACAGATAAACTAAAAGAAATCAAGAAGAAAATGGTTTCACTTACTTTTAAATTCTGACCGTCAAATGGTAATGATCCACTGACTAATGTGTATAAAATGACTCCTAAACTCCAAACATCAACCTCTGGGCCATCATATTTTTTCCCTGAAAATAACAAAATCTGTTATTCAATTCTATTTTTTTTTTTAATTTGTTGTTTGTCAATTTCACATAAGGCACGAGATTTAAAAGAAATTCTTCACAAACTTCATCTTCAAGTTAAAAAATTTCATATTACATGTCTAACATGTAGATTGTGATATGAGAAACATTGGTTACCAATATAAGAAGAAAGTATTATAGAATTTTTTAAGAAAAAAAGAATTTAGCATAGAAGAAATTTTTTAAGACTTGCTTGTAATGTTTTGCTCGGTTACCAATTACAGTCATGAAATGAACTTTGCAAACTCTTCTCACAAACCAAATCCATAAGAAGTTGACGACTTACCCTGAAACAACTCTGGCGCAGCATATGGCGGACTACCACAAAACGTGTCAAGCTTATTTCCAGGAACAAACTCATTGCTAAAACCAAAATCTGCTATTTTGATATTCATGTCTCCATCTAGCAACAAGTTTTCTGCCTGAAAGATAAAAGAAACATGACTTTATCAATTTCCTGATTATCAAACTGACATAATACACAAAATTTCTTCAAAAGAAAGACATGTACTTCTCTCAAAATATGTTTCCAGAAGAGATGAAACAGTACATGAGCTTAGGTTTGATACATATGGAGATGCATATTTTGACCCTGACATAGAAATAATAAAATCAGGACCTGTATTTTTTAAGCTCTCTTAGTGCTAAGATAGACGTAAATAGTACTAAGTCCCATACATTAACATTGGCCTAGGACAATCAGAAAGAGAGCTTTGAAAATCTAGACCCTGGACTATAAACTCAATCTTACTGTGCATTTTGAAAGCTAATAGTTCACTTGAGACCTCATTATGGATTAACTGATTCAACTCCTTAGCCAGTAAAAATATACTCCCTACCACAAGGTCTGTAGAGATTGAGCAGATTTAATCGAGTCCCTAATCAATTAAGCAAATAGTAAGACACAAAACTTCATGTCACTTCGACCAATTTGTATGGTCAAGTCCCATCAAAATTTTTAATATATTTGATGCAGGTCTCCGGGATAAATTTATCCGTGCTTAGCACTACATGTCTTCACGCATAAGCATGTACAAGAGTAGGTCATTCTCTAGGCAGCAGTTTGTCACTCGAGAGAAGAGAAAACACATACTACCTATCAGAGTTAGTGAAATGCAGTTTGCTTCAGATGACACTAGTGCCTTGTCACACAGTCCTGTTATGCTATTTATAGAGCTGTTTCATCTTGGGGAAATAATTGAGCATAATAGCTTTATGAATAATATACGATTACATACCTTCAAGTCTCGATGGACTATGTGTTTCCGATGGCAGTACTGTACTGATGATACAATCTGAAAACAAAGAAAGATATTAGCCTCAAACCCATCAAATTTAGATGTATTACCAGACATTAATAACCCTGTAAATTTCTCTTGACCATTTCTGTATCATGTCACATTCATATCTACATATAAGTTTTGTATCTTACATTTTGTAAATACTTTGGAGAAGGCTACCGAAGTTGAATCACTTGTACCTAATCCCTTTCTTCACAGAATAAAATTTTGAAATAAAATCGGCATTCTAGGTGGTACAGGCAACCTCTTAGCTCATTATCATTATGATAACAGAGACAAAAATTATTTATAATCTGTTTTCGATTTGAGCTTTAAGGGTTGTGCAATATTTGATGATGATCTATGGGCAATCCTTTGAACCCCTTGTAACCGCTTAAGAAATCACATGAAAGAAAATAAACTTGGGCTCACATGAGGAATCGGTTTTTACAACCCAATCTGACCAGCAACAAAATCACATAATAGCAACCGGACACAGACATTGATGCAACAGTGGTTTAGAGAACCGAGCTTGTTTATTTAGATAGAAACAGTTGTCCTACCTGAAGGGTCAACATCATTGAGGACGTGTACAGGAAACTTATCTTTTAATCAACTAACAAAACTGTCTTTGCCAAACAGAAAATACCTTTTAATGAAATATGCTGTATGCTAATCAAAAGAATGAATACATAAACCCTAAATAGGTATTTTAATGCATAAATGGTTCAAATAAATTTGCAACTGATCAAAACACAGTACATATATATCTCAAGATGAACTATGGGAACTGACTGTTTAACACTAACAGGTGTTTGCAATGAGGCAACCATGAAATAATCACTGACAGCCAAGTTACACTTTACCAAGAACTCTCGGCAACAAGATGCACTTATAATCTGACACTAACATCTGCATTCTTAGGTTGCCAAGATTCAACCCATTCCCAGCTTGATTACACAAGGTTATCAAACCAGAGCTAGAAACTGCCTTCCTTCCTGTTCATCTTGTGCATTTTGATTCCTGTATTGACCTAGATATGCCCTTAGTTGCTCCAGCACATAAAGAAAATATTCAAGCATAACAATGAATACTCAATTTGACCTACTTTCAAGATTTTCAATCCTCCTGAACATGGGGTCAAACATATTGTAGATTGTTGTGCAAACAGAACATTTGGTAAATGAAATATCTTATATGTTCAATGTAGTTTTAAGAATACTGTATGTCTTCGTGGGAGCAGGGAATTTGATACATAAATCATTAGGTTCAGTGCAGTTTTCATGCATACTGTATTACACTGTGTGGGCAGGGACTTTAATACATAACATATTGGCTTCAGTGTAGCTTTCCGTGGTTAGGTCAGAATGCCAGAATGGTAATAGTTGGCAATCGAGTGGGGTTGTGCTTTTGCTATCCATGCAGTAACCCTGCCTTAAATTCTGCCAATAAAAGTTCACAGATCTACCCTGCTGTGATCAATGGTTTATTGTAAGAATAGTAAAAGAGTACTCTGACAACATTCAGAATAGGAAATCTTTCTAAACTGATTAATTCATAAGCTTATTGTTCGACATAATTCAAAAATATCTATAAAGCTAGACAAGATAAATGATTGGTTTATGATGATGTTAAGAACTGCTTTAAAATTTTAAAATTTAAAATGTTGATACTCAGTCATTAGAGGGAACTAAGTAGCCAGTGGCAGCCTTGATATCAATTTCAACCCAACTCTTATTTTCATAAATTAACGACAAGAGGAGGTAAGGTGCATGAAATGTGACAAAATGCACTAGACAGCTACTGTGTGATGCATGAAATGTGTTTGACCCTCAGTTCTAGTAAATCTTAAAAATAATATGAGAAAGGTTATAGTAAACAGTTTGAGTCAAGTGTACATAAAATTCTTTTTCTATCCTTTAAAATGATCTTCGTAAATTCTGAAGCAGGTATGTAATAGTAGGCTACTCAGTGTTTAAATGAAATGAGCTTCTATTGATGTACTGACCCTCATTTATAATGAGGTCAGAACAAAATAAGCCAGAAATTTGACAGTCAATAGCAAATTAAAATCTTTATCCTTACGTCCTGCAGTTTTATATTCTGAATCAAGTATGTAATAGTTGGCTACAAAGTGTCACATGAAATATGTTTATAGCGCAGCATTGACCCTCATGTTAATTTCTACACATTCACTCAGGTGCACAAAGTGGCAAGTTGGGTCCGGGAGGGGGGTGCTGACGCAACTCAAACGGGTTTACAGGAGGGGTCGAGGTGAAAGGTCATTGAGTGGATCGAGGGAGTAATGGAGTGAGTCACAGGATGGCATAGTTGACACGCTAGCCAGGTAGCCTAGTCAGCTGGAGCGAGATTGTGGGGGGCAGACTAAGATGACCATTAGTAAGAAAGACCAGAGGCTTTTTGGGCTTGTGGCAAAATCAGAGGTCAAATCTTCCTGAAAAATAATGCCAAGATGAGCCCATACCCTTTTTGTACCTGCCACATGTTTAATAACTGAAATGTTGTTGAAAACATGTTAAATCCCAACTCGCTCTTTCACTTGAGGCAATGATTTATGACAACCTTAAAGTCCTTATTTACACCTGACACTGTTTGTACTTAACAATACATATAAATGAAAGTATACCACTGTAAAAAGAGAGAGAAAAGCAGGGTGTAGCTTTACGTGTTCTATAAAGTTTTGCCCAAATTGCTTGAATAAGAGGCTCAAGTTTAAACTCAACAGGCTGAAATTTTCAGTTGACAATTTGGTTACCTAAAATATTTGCCCTCGTACATAACAAGCTGACAATAGAAAGAGAAGAGATTATCACTTCTGCTAAGTTCATCATTTGCATTGGCTTGGATATGTGAAGTCTTGTTTAACCTGATATTTGACCATTTCAATTAAATCTATTAAGGCAGAATTTATATCACCACTGTAGGGAGAAAGCCCATAATACTGAAGCGTTGAGGTTTTTCAATTTCCAGTGTTTTTTACTGAATAAATTCATTTAAAAGAAGCTGGTTGACACACAGAAACATAAGATATAAATTAGATCTTTTTTACCCTAGAGTTTCAGATGTTCTTGCAAATTTTTCAATAATAATCTCAGAAGTTTAGACCTTGCATATCTAGTCAACCAAGCAGTCTTTACAGCTGTAACATCGTCATAACAACTGATCATATAAATTGACAGCAAGTGAGGTGAGGTGATTCACCTTGTCACTTTTAAGAGTATTTCACTCATAACGCGAACGCTACTATTATTGCAGGCAGAAAGCATGCAACACTACTGTGCTAGTAGTGCTGTGAAACCTGCAAGCATTGGCTAGAACTAGCAAACCAGTGAAACTGTGATGATATTCAGTGTAGCATTGCACCCAAACCATACAAACAGTTCTCTACTTCACACAAATTTACCAACCCCCTGGCGGGTTTCAAACCAAGCACCTCTTGATTCAGAGGCAAACGCGCCTACCACTGCGTTAACCCCCCACCCCCTAAAATTAAGTTACTAACAACTAATTCTAACGTCTTTATGATAACAGGTCAATAAGATTTGACAAATATATGAATTTTAAAAAATGGCGAGCTGCAGTTTTTAACATATATAAGAATTTGGTTCCTTATACAAATCTGCCTATCAATCGATTCTCCTAACCACTGAAGTGAAACAAAGCACTCACTGAAGCTGACCACGAGAACAATTTACAGTCAGAGATGAAAGCAAAAATCATCATGGACCAGCGGTCAAATGGAATGATAAAAGAGTGACTGTCAAGATTGTTTAGTGATGTATGACTCACTTACTTTTGCTTTAGTGTTAAGCATGGTTCGATGAGAGCGAGTTGAATAGAATAAGGTAGTGTCTTCTTGCAAGTCATCAAATGTATTTGAATGATTTTGTCCAATATGCACATAAATGTGTGGTCGTCAGTTTTCAATTCATCACAAACCCAAAATGCTTGTAAGATAGAACTTGAAAAGATAAGTAATAACTTTGCTCTTATCTGAGAAAAGCAGTATGGTCTTTCTTTTTAAAAATTGACGATGTTAACATATGCAAAATCCTTACTGACAATTGTTTATTAATGTTTTACAGTATAAACAACTAAAATAAACTATTCAATGATGGACAAACGTTCAGATTACAGCAACCACTTTACAATGTTTTAATTAATCAATCAATGCTCCCAACTACAAATGCAAGCACAAAGAGGCTCAGTGCCCCCTATTCACCCCTTCCTAAAACAGGCTGCTTACAGTGAACTATAAGCCATGTGCTGAAATATCTTGCCAAAGCCAGACTAGTTAAGGGAAAAAGTGAACAAGTTATTATTTAATGTTGCAGAACAAGGAATGACAATACATTTTAGTAAAGATACCCAAGAATTCAAGAAGCACTAACGACATCGTTGACAAAACAACTTTTCATCATTTTCCACTTTTTCCTAAGGAGTATCCTAATTAGCACATACTGCTAGACAGGAGTCCGCAGTGCTTACTAAATCAATGCCGATGGTCACTACCAGAGAACACAGCCACGAGACAACAATGAAGGGAAGGCTTGAGAGGCATTCCTTCCAGCTGGAGAATCAGGTCAACGTGGAATGTGATTAGCTGGTGGGCGTGTCAGGCTGCCCCCACTCAACGTGACCTGTCCTGCTTGACAACCCTAACACCCTGTAATCAAGGGCTTCAGTTCCAACTCATTTGGCATCACATTTACTGGAGGCAACTTGGGGGAAGATTGATTGGGGCAGGGGTGGGATAAGTAAGGCATTCTGCGAGGCTGCTTTACTTTTGAAAGAAAGGGGTAGGGGAAACAGGCTTAAATGTTTTTGATGAGATTTTTTCATTATTGTGTTGCCAACATTGAAGGTTGTTGATTGTTGGGATGACTAACAAATATCATGATTTTTGTAAAGAATAGGTTGAAAATGTTAAGTAGGGGAAGGGTTGCTTTTGTGGGTTCTGTCATTTTGTCAGAGGAGAGGACTTGAAGTCAAACTTTGTGCTAAAGAATAAAAGGGGTAGGAGGTGAAAAAGGGGCTGTCGTTTATGGAAGTGGGATGGAGACGAGAGATAATCTGAAAGACTATTAATGTGAGGGGACAGATCATTGGTACATGGTCAGTAATACTGGAGGGGAGGAGATTAGTCTGAATATACAGTTAGCAAGTGATACGTGTCACTATTGAAACATGTGCACTAGGCGAACTAGGAAATACTCTGAATACCTCCAGACTAGGAGTTGCTGCCATCACAAATAGTGAACTAATGTGAGGCAGTTTGAACACTGCACCTGTAGTTCGGATTGGTAATGCTATCAAATTCAGGTTCCTGTGATATTCCTAACTGTTGCTCAAAGAGAAGGTATTCAGTAACTTTGCCAACCATTGTTTTAAAAAATAAGCTGATTTTTCCCATCGCTCAGGTTCTAATCTGTAAGTCAAGAGTTATTTTGCAAATATTTAGATTTAACAACCTGTTGTGATCAAGTCCCAGTAATTAACCCATTTAAAAAGACTTGTCACAATTAAAAAAAGAAGATCAGTTTTGAGCTAAATACATTTCATAATGTAAACCTTTTTCTCTTCAATTCATTTTGCCCCATTTATAATAAAAGTTGTCTGACATCCTATTTTTTCACTAGCTTATAACATACAAATACATTGCAGTAAAAGTACTGCAATGACTTTTTCAAATTCCAGCAAACTGGCATCATTTGAGCCAAGCTGATTAAAAAGCTTGTTAAAATCATCAAAAACAGATTAGACAGATAGTTATACAGACTGTCTGTCACTAAAACACACTTTTTAGAATGTTAACAGAAATATGAGACTGAGTTTTATTAAGCTCGGGTGAATTTATATTTCAGAGGAGAAGATCAAACCTTCAGGTACACATAACTCTGAGGAATCGAGAAGCAAAGGGGAAATAATGATCTGTAGGGATCGAGAGTCACACTCTAAGTGATTTTCAAAGAGCTTGCATATTGTCAGTAAGAGCAAGAGTGTATTTCCAGTGATCTTCAACTCCAGGCTTGATGAACAAGGAAATTCAACATTTGGCAGCTGCAGGTATTGCTCTCGGTAACATGCCAAAGCAAACAGCTGCTTAGCCTGCCCAGTAACACTGAGACGTGTTAACCCTTATGATTTCAGAAATCTGGAGATGATAAGATGTTATAATGTTAACCCCTTTGAGTCCAGGACCTAAAATCATTTCCAGCTGTTGGAATATTAACCCTTTGATTCCATACTCTACAGGATATTGAGATGTTAAAATATCAACCCCCTTGATTCCATACAATACAAAAACAAGATGTTAGAATATTACCTCCTTAAATTCGAGAAAAGGAATGCTGAAACTGTTAGAATATTAACCCATATGTTTCCATACACTACAGATATAAAGATGTTAGAGTGTTAACCCCATTGATTGCAGGAACAAAACAATATTACACTGTTTTAATATCAACTCATCTATTGCAATAGCAAACTCATTGTTCAAAGGAACTAAGGAATATTTAGTTGTTAAGCCCCTTGATTCGAGAAATTTGAAAAATATCAAACTTTTACAATATTAACTGTAGAAACACCAAACTGCAAATATACAAACCCCTTTGATTCAAAATTTTTGAGAATTAACTCTTTGGCTACTTCAAGACACCTCTACCAGAAACAAAAATCATTTGATGCTAAATACAAAGATTGCCATAAAGAGCAGATGGACTGGCACCGGGATAAAGTTGGCTATACCAAAATTACCAGACTTGCAGGCATTAGTTGAGAGTTGAAAACTATGCAGCAAGAGCATTGGTGAAACGGCTACAGTCTGCTATATATCTAAGAGTGCTGCTTTACTTAAAGGGTTAACAACTGCCGGCTCTACCCTGTTGAGTTCAGATTGGTCTGTAACTATAAACCAGAACGAAGAGGAGAGAAGCTGTTTACCCTGTTACTTATATAATGGGAGCTTTGATAATTGCAGTTGTAACTCGGACAGATGGGGCAAGATATTCTGCATTTTTGAAGATTAAAGAATGGATGGAAATATTGTGTGTGTGAATAAAGAAACATGAAATGAGGAATTATCCATGAGTCTGAGTCAGTGAGAGACGAAGGATTAAAAAAATATAAAAAGAAAGTGTGTGAAAAACAAATGGAGTAATTATCTACATGTGGGAAGCATGAATGGAGAAAAACGTATCACAGAACAACTAGGAATGAAAAGTGAATTGATAATAGAAGCATCCTTCAAAGTACAGAGGGAAGAGGACAAAAGACCCACTACCCAATAAACTGCCAGATAATAAAATATGATTTAACAACATAATTTGATTTCAGTATTCCCTGTGACATGTGACCATTTAGTTTTCAAAGATTTGCTCGTGAAAAGCTGCTTCTCCATATTTTTTCTTGGTTCGGCGATTATTTCCAAGTCTTTAGGGAAAATGTTTCAAATGTATATCCAAACTTGACATTGTGATTATTTTGAAGTGTTCTTGATATATTTCTCATGCTCCTACATCAGCAATTTAACCTCTTCCAAACTACAAATGTTTGATGTTAAGGAGCATAATTTCACATGGAAGCGGATAGTATCCCAGCTCTTGACCTATGTACAGAATACAATGGCCACCCACTGCAGCTACTTCCATAACTAAGGGAAGGAAATAAGACCACCTTTATAACTGTAATTCGAACATGTTTATGAAATTTGCGATAACAATGCACAAAAATAGTGCAAAGGTTCACCAGAGTGCAATTCTCTGCAATACAGCTAAGGCAGGCTATTTTAAGTTGAATATTTTTTGTTTCTGAATAAGCGTGAACATCTGTTGAATATGTAATAAATCCATCAATCATTTCAAAAACAGGTCAAATGACAAGCTACAAACTAATGAAATTGAATCTGAAAAACTTCTGAAAAGTTGCGGGTCATAGGTCAAGTTAATGAATGTTCTTTTTAACACTGAAAATTTAGCGATGAGTATTGAAGATTAAATTTATCACAATTATATTGGATTAAATTATTCAAAACGTTTAATAATAATAGCACAAATTTGGATAACATGTTTCAGTTATTTAAGATTCATTGAAATTGATCATTTAATCGTCTATATAAATAATGAAACAATAAAGACATTGTGCTCCATGGAAACAAATCTTATTCTTATCAACTGAATTGTTGGCTATATCTAACTAGTAAAGGAAGACTAAAAAAACAAGTTAACATACTTCATATATATAAGCCAGTCACAAAATATTTTTTTAAGCAGAAAGAAAGAAAAAAATTTTAAAAAATTGATCAAAAGCTTTCAGAAACTGCCTAAGACTATTGATCTTGTTACTAAACATTCTCAAAGTAGTTCATTTGCCATCCTCTGACGTAAACTACACTTGTAGAGAGCCTATACCGAGCTGTGATTTGGTACTTGCAATCGCTAACAAGAACAAGTGGTCCACACCTCCCAAAACTAGGTGTTTAGAAGATTGTATTGGTTGCTAAGCAACCCTTAACTCAAGCTGAACTAAAGGGGCTTGGAGAACTGCGAGAACATTTAAACATTGGCTGGTAGGCAGAAGAATCCTGGGCCAAACCAAGATACGGATCGGGAATTTGTTCTGTACTTCATAGTTTGCTAAAAAAAAACCTCACAATTTGACTTATCAAAGACATGAGATAAGGTAATTAACACTTTCAAGACTTTAACAATGAAACTGGTGTCGTAGGAAAAAGCCTGCTAAAACATGGTGACCATGCATTGAGGTGAAACCTGCTAGCACCAGCTGAACCAAGCAGAGCATGGTAGTCCTGTACTGACAATGTGTAGGGTGCACCAAACCTCGGTATATTGGTGGGATAAACATTTACACTTTTTTTTTACTTGAATCAAATAAAAGAGGTAAAAATCCAACATGGGTTTAAAATATTTAGGGAAAAATGCAAGAAACTTATGCAGAAATTGTACAAAAATTCTAGAGTCAATGAATGCTTTTAAAACATTTGGAGTAAACATCGCCCACAAGGAGAGTCAACTCATGCAACCTGAATAGTGAGACATTCTTTAATCAAAATATATTTTATGCATCAAATACATTAATTAAATGGAAAAGAAAATAATGAGTTGAATTACTAATTGAACTTAAAAGTAATAGATATGTCAATGATAATTCTAAATGTGTGAAGTGAATCTTCAGTCCAATACAATACAATACAATACAAGTGCCGTATTCTTCAAAATTGCCTTATTGTAACAGTGATAAACCTAGGATTTTTTTGGGGTGGGTCAATGCCCCACCTGGTCAAATTTGGGTGGGCCCTATTTTTTTGGGAGGTGGTCCCAAGGGCCCCACCTGATCAATTAAGGTGGGCCTTTTCAGAATGTTTCACTGTGCGTTTGAATTTTCAGAATAACTTGTTCGAATAAACTGTTACACATTAAGTTTTTATACTTTTTTTAAATAAATAAATCACGGTTTTTACATGATGAATTTTCTTAATTCATCACACAAGAACCACAAAAGATCTCAACTCCATGATATGGAAACAGACATGCTCTCCTTGCATATAAATGGTACATCAACTGTCATTGACCATACAAAAATCAAAATATCTCTGAACTTTAAAATATGGCAAAAAAATACTATTATGGCATAAAATTGACACATCCAGTGATGACAACATGAACAAACATCTTCCCGTTTTCAAATCTAAGCCATTTATACTCCCCGAGCCATGATGTCTGAAATTTTTTAGCTTTGCTAGGGCCACCAATTTTGGTTTGAACCGTTTCGTCAGATTCAGAATCGCTGTCGTTATCATAATCATAATCAACAAGTGTCCGTTTCTTCGTTATAGGAGGAGACGATTGTGATCTGTCTGTTTGTTTGCTAAAGAAACTCAAAATATTTTTCTGCGACATGATCCATTTGTATATTAGTGCGGGAAATGAAACCGAAAGTGAAAGCGAGATTAGACAGCGAAGTTACAAATCCGTAACTAACACGCTTTTCCATTGGCTGAGAATATTACAATGGCCAATCAGGGACGTTGATGCATATCGTAGTCGGTCGATAAACTGGTTCACTGTCTGAGCGCTTGCGGCGAATGATCGTGATTTAGTGACGGAGTTTTTAGATTACAATTTACTTTCATTTATAAATATAGGCCGCATTCGGATTTTATAGTTGCGTTATTTTACAAAAGAATGCGTTAAAGGGGCGCAGCTTCAATTTATATGTGCGGGAATTTTCATTTGTATGCGGAAATGCCGCAGAAACGCATCCTAGGTTTATCCCTGTTGTAAGTATGTCCTTCATGCCATCATGCTTAATTATACTAGTGTTTGTCAGCTATAAATAACATGTAAAGGCCAAAATGAAAACAATATAATGAAGTAAAATGACATAATTGGCTAATTAATGACAAAATGAAAACTGCTTTATGTAAGTAGGTTGATTGTAGTGGAGCCATGACTAGAAGCAATATGGCCTGCCCTGTTGATATTCAGCTACAAAGCCTGAATTAGAAAGGAAATTTATTTTCCTCTTCTTACATAATCTTATGTTAAAAAGCAGGGTATCAAAAAAGAGTTTCACGTCATGAGGATTCCTGTATAACTAAATCAAACAGAAGTTAAATAAACTACAAGAGATACCGGACTCAATCAGGAATTACATAAATTTTAACACTACAGAAGATACAGAACAGGACTCAACTTAGTGCTTTGTTACTTGCACTTGTGCAACCTAGATTTACAACATGCTACACTGCTATGAGTTTACCTTGCACCTGGTGCAAGTTAATCTTTGGGAAATAGGACATAAGATATTTCTATGATTTCTATTTCTCACTGAAAATTGAATTCATGATGTTGATGAAGCATCCGGTTGAAAGGCTGATATACATAATATCATAAATAGAGGATACTAAACAACCTTCCATTTAATACTATTTTTATCAAACGAGTTAATGATTAAGTATAAAACGAGTGGAAGGGAGTTTGATACCAAATCGTTAACGAGTTTAATAAAAATGGTATTGCATAGAAGGAAGTTTGGTATTCTGTATATTACTTGACCACAGTAATTAAGCATAATTGCCAACAGTGTGCTGATAATAACATTTCCGAGATTTGGTCGCCATGGTAATGGCGGTGCTTACATTGTGACCGTATAACTACACACTATTGTGACGTCATTCGTGAAGCGGTAATACACTAGTCAATTATTGCCATATAAATATCACACTGCAGTATTTCACACAGGCGAGTAATAATGACTTATGCATCATATTTGTTGCAAGTAGAAAACAAACGATGCAATTCTTTGGTGGTTGATGCAACCAAGGTTGTTTTTTTTATAAGTAGCAATATTTCTAATATCGAACACTGCAGGAATGAACCTGTTAAGTCTTATGTCTATTTGTCCAACGTATTCGTAACTTGGATACCTAAGGGTGTTCAGGATGAGTAATTTATATCTCACTGCTTGAGGTTGTTGGTAAAACAAATTCTCTATGATCAGTGACAAAAACATATTCAACCGGATCATCATGCCTAAAAAAATATTCATAAGAAACTTTCAAATAAAATCAGGTGCTTTGACAAGTTTGTATTATTTTAGATTTTCAGGGGTGAAGTTTTGTTTTAAGTCTAGACTCCTTTCACTAGCAAGCCTACAAGACAAGTGTATTTTTGAGTCTTGCCTTACATTTCTGATATACATGCTCTCCTAATTAGCTTTAACTGCCCTTGAGAAACAATATTCATGACAATGGATCAAACTTGGTTTACAATTCATGCATGGATGGCTAGACAACAGACCTCCCCTCACCTCTACATCAAGATAACGACGTTTATGTCAGACAGCACTATCTCATATCTGAACATTTATCATGTAGATGTATATACAGGGCAATGGACCATGAACAATTCATGTATCACTGCACACAAGTTTGTTGTGAATGTGGCTGCACGTAAATCTTCATGTAATTTCTTACATCATTTCATGGTCACTTGACCTGTTATTTCAATTAGAGGTAAACCATTCCAGTTATAGTAAAGAACTTGCTGACGAATGATGGGCTGTATTTTAGGAATCATAGATTTTCACTGGATTAACAGAAGTTCTATTACTGATGAAATTCCTTCTGAATTAATCATAAATACTTCATTGCTTCATGATAAAACAAACAAAATGTTAGTGTTCATTTCAGGCAAGATTTTTTCAGAAAAATTCTCTAAAATGAAGTCTTTTGGTCTTCTCACCCTTCAACCATAAACATTTTTTCATTTGAAGATAGTCAAATACTAGACATGACATGATCTTTTCTCAATTATCAACAAAATGCAGAAGTACCAAGACCCTATTCTCCTTGCCCTAAAAATAGTATTTTGACTGTATATTGACTGTAACGGACGTCAAAATTTACCGCAAGAAAGTGCTCACCAAATAGTCAGCCGGAATAGCTCAGTTGGGAGAGAGTTAGACTGAAGTACTAACGAGACACATCTTCATGATCTTTTATATAGGATTCTAATTCAAACAGACTTTTAGACTACCTGTCCATTCATTCTAATTAAAAAGCATATTTCTATCAGCCCCTGCCCACCAAGTGCAAATTTTGTAGCCTTCTGTAGCATCATGCATGAAATATTACTATTGATAAATTTTAATTAACTTAGATTATACTTTCTGAATGAATGAAGATCTAGACTGTTCCACAGACTCACGTATTTCCACCTGTAGCGATGTAACTTTCAAGTCTCTGCAACGAATCAGAAAATTGCCTTACCTGTCTAAATTTTGCCCTTGCTTCTTTTTCTTTCATCCTTCCATGTGCGACAAGATAATCAAACACTTCACCTGAAATTTAAAGCAAAGGAATGACAATATAAGAATAAACATATCCTTTATAATAAATGTTTTTAATAACTTTCATTAAAATTTTAAACAAATTTTAAACAAATTTCTCAAGGTCTCCATCTATATTTTTTAACTCAATATGTTCAAATGTCAAGCAATAAATGCAAGGGTTTTCGAAATATTCACTAGCTAAGAATCTTGAAAGCTACTTCAATCTTCTTTTTTTCAATAGATTAGCTCTGATAAGATTCATCCTGACAAAACAGACTCTAGATCAAAGACAGAAGGCCTCAAGGGACAACCTTGTCAAAGACCTAGTTGAACGAAAAGTTCATGGTTATGAATATAAGAGATCAAATCATATGACTGAATTATTATGATTCATGCATGAGCAATGGCAAACTTACATTTCAACCAGTAGAGCTGATGGCTTGGGAAAATCTTTTTGCATTAATATATCAAACACGATTGGAGCTTGAAAACTGTTAATTTTGTCATGACCAAATATTTCCGTATTACCTGTTTTTTCTACAATCATCCACCAAGACTGAAATGTGCAATTTTCTTACTTTCACTATCTTGCATTTTGTTTTCATTCATATAATGCCAGTGTTTAAAACCATTTTTCATCAACAAGTCCTAGAACCCGTTCTATCCTTGCGAGAATATTTGTTGAATGAACTTTCTGATACCATGAAAATGAATAAAAAGGACATCTGAAATTCAAACTCCATCTTGAAAATACCAATCAAAGTAATGAACAATCATTCCAGGAGAGATGGTGACATAACAGTGAAATGTTTAGATTCATTAATATATAAGATAATTGTCAATTCCAATGCAAAACAATTCCTACGAAAATTGTTTGAATCTAACAGTACTTAATTATCAACATCAATTTGACCCCGTAAGTCGCCTACTGAGCGCATGTCTGTCTGCAGACCTGATGATTGCAAGCATACTCCCAAAGGAGTTGAGTTGATGGGAACGGACATTAACACATTGATTCAAGGAATCCCAGAGGATTCTGAATAGCAATCAAACGACATAAACCATAATCCATTTATGAGCCATTACGGTAGCAACACTGCCACCAACCTCATGTAACATGAAATATGAAACATTGTTGAAACAACCTCAGATCATCTATTTAAGATCTGAGAATGAAGTAGGTATATATATATTTAAAACATCTGTTATCATGATCTTTTGGACTTTTGCTAAATGACAGATACAAAAAGTCTGTCAAGAAAGTTTTGTTGTGACCATGACAATTGACCTTACAGCTGTTAACATATAGGTTCTATTAAGAAATAATTTGGTGTGACCTAAAAATAAAAAAAAATTTAATTTCAAGGTTATCCAAATCAACTGCCCTGTTCCTTTTCTAAAAGAGTTGCGATATGAATAGAATACCAAAACCCATCTTGATGCACCACACAGACCTGAAGCATCCTTGTGACCTTTAAAACTATAACTAGTAGAGTTGTTGCAGTATGTCCTGGTATTGAAAATAGTCATCTTTATCTGATGAAATATGTTTTGTGAGTCTCTGTATTGTAATGTGTATCAATGACTTAGTTCTTTTTCTCTTGTATAAAAACCAAGGCGTTCATCTATCTTTTTATCTAAAATCCCTGAAAATACTGAATTGGAACAAGTATCTAACATTCCATTAAGACATCATATTGTGAACAAATCTATTATATAGATCACAAAACTTGACTGTCCTGGGTTGTCCCTGGTTGAAGCAATGTGTATCAGTGCTCAAAAGTAACTAGTAAAATGCTAGCAGAATTTGACAATTTGGACTGAAAAATTCAACACAAGACAAAAACTGTTCAGCTAATACAATTTTTATTTTTACATATCGATAACATTGCAATCATTAGTCCTGAAAGTAACTTTAGAGCAATGTTTAAGAATGGGAGTTAACCTTAAGTTTAGGTTAAGGTTAAGTTAAGGTTAACCTTAGTAAAGGTCCCTTTGTTAAAGGAGGCCAAGTTCTTGATGAACTATTGTCAAGGATTAGTGCCAAAAAATGTTTGTGACCTTGAAATGAAGGTCAAGTTCAGAGAACTAAAAGCAAACCTTCACTTTAGTGGACTAAATATAAATGGAATCAAGTAAATAATTCATAAGATTTTCCCTATTTCTAAAGCTTCAAGGGGCTTATTTTTTCTGCAAAACCAGTGTTTTCATTCAAGTTTGCAAAATGACATTTTAATACAATGTTTCTTGGTGATTTTACTGCATATAAAACAGTTCTATACTGCAGACTTATTTGCGAATCCCAGGCGGGATTCAAACCGCGCATGTCTTTATCAAAGCCGAACTCGGTAACCACTGCGCTATCCTGCCCCTGTAATCATTTAAAATTCCTGAAATTGTTTTGGGTGGCCAACTGAAATCATCCCTTGTTAATAATAATCTGGAACTGGCAAAAGATGTACAAGGATGGAATATTTCTGTGGTCTGGCCTGAAATATCAAATAACTTAAAATAAGTATAAACAAACTTTTCAATACATACCACCGCTTGCGTACTCCATGACAAGATACAATGTCTTTTCTGTCTCTATCACTTCGAACAATTTCACTGAAAAGAAAGCACAAAATGAAAGTTACATTTCTCTTTAACATCAATGGCTCCAGTTGTCATTTGTATCATGGTTTTATATTCTATACTAAGATTGTATCGAAAAAAAATTTCTGAGGTCATATTTTAATGTACAGATGCGGTAGATCAAATCCAACTCATTAGAAAATACCTGAATCCTCTATAAAAAATCAAATCTGTGACAAAAATAAACCCTTTAAAATCTTTAACAAACCATGAAACTTTTTTTCAAATATTTAAGGAATGAAGTATAGGAAAAAAATCCTCATCAAATATAAATTATCTTTTGAAGAAACTAACAAAAGAAATTAGATCAGAACCATCACAGATGAGATCAAGGAATGATTTTCTAATTTGTCTTCATTAAAAACCAGACCAAATTTCGCAAGTCTCTCACTTGGAAGTCCAAGTGGGGAAATGTTGAAAAATTTATTATTTAAAAGCAAATTTGTCTGCTCATCTAATGTACTTCAAAGAAGCAGCAGTCGACAACAATTCCTCAAGGCATCAGAATCCAAGATTCATTCTCCGAAGAGACGCAGAAAATCAATAAGCACATCTGTAGCTATGATGTCAGATCTATAAGGAAAGAGACGTACATTCTGTCTTACTTTTCATAAATCTTTAACAATTTGCAGGGAAATGCTTACCTATACTTGGATGATCTAGCCATTTCATTATCCTAACCTCTCGAAAGAGCTGAAATAAAGAAAATCAATGTAAGTTAAATTCTAGCAAAATGGCCAGCAAGAATGATGTTAAGAAGACACAAATATTTAATGAATAATAAACTTTTATTATCACCAAAAAAACACATCTTAATATAGATCAATTGTTACACCATTTCCAAATATGTCTTGAATAAATGTTCATATTGCTAGGGATGTGACAATTTAAGACATTGAATTGCTTTTATAAATATATTGTTCAAATTGTATATTTTCACTACAAATTAAGAGTGTCTTATTCAGGTCAAGGATACAGAGTTGAGATTCACAAACAAAAGTGTTCATTCATATCAAGATGGGCTTGATGTTGGAAGAAAGCCCACTTTATAATGGTAACCAAACATTCAGTAAAAGCTGTCAATTAAGCTGGAACTAGCAAAACAACTGAACTTCAATGTGACAATGCATCTAAACTGTATTGCTTTCAGGACAGTGAAGTTTGACAAGACATACAGGCGACTGTAGCAAACCAAATCTATGTGGTAGAGTTATGAAACTCAAAATCATCTCTTCCATATCAAGCTTTTAACAGTGAATTCATTGAGCTTTGCTCTAAATATTTGATATAGCATTCTAAAAACAAATGTCTATATACATTCCCTTTAGAATCTGTCTCTTATATGATCTTAATCAAGAATTCTACATTCATGTACATACTTTAATACATGTATCTGTGTTGCTTACAATTATTTCTGTGGGAGCTGTCCTTTAATTTATTTTATCATATTCATTATTTCATTCAAAAGTCTGTAACTGAAGGTTACTTGTGACTGTCTTCTCAAAACTGAATACTGATCTACAAAGCAAGTTGCAGAACAGAGACAAAACTGCCAATGGACATACATCTACTGCCACTAGCCTACCAGGGCCTGACAAAGTGCATACTTCAGCTGCATTGGTCAACGGTAGTTATTCAGAGCAGAGATCTCTTGAGGGCTTGTGTCAACACATTTATTGATCAATGATATTAATGTGGTCTAGCATGGTCTGGATGGACAATAGGTGTGAGCTAAATGACCTAATGATTTTATCTCCCAGACGGTAGATATCAGTTGTATCAGTCAGGCCACAAGTTGATAAGGATCCATATACCCTGAATACATCTGTACTGAGCTTTGTACCTCTCTATTTTTAAGGCAATGAGAATCCAAATTACAGGATTTTTTAAATTGATAACAATGGTTGCAAAAACTGATATATGATTGACATAAAATCATAACAATTTATTATGCAGTGTAGCCCAAAGACATGGACTTAGGATCAACATTAGCACATCAGCCAAGTTGAAAACTGCCTTTGTATCTGCAGTTAGATTAGTCTGCAAATGCTAGTCTCAAATCATAAATACTTAAACTAGTCAATTAGGTAAGACAATGTAATACTCTCGATATAGTCAGTAAAATTATCATGTAGTTAAATATCCAATGGATTCAGACAGATACCAGAAATTTTCAGATGTATACTATGGTAATATCCTCCAACGGTGTAACTTATCATTTCTTGATATTTCTTTTCTTGCTATAAGCGCTCCCTAACCAAAGGTATGACAACAGACTTTTCGTCAGGGTTCGAATACTGTTTTTTTCAGGACCTGCACCCAGTGCAGTTGATCGTTCTTACCAGACTGCACCTGATATACTCAGGCTGCACCTGATTATTTATGTTTGTTCCATTTATAAATAATGATAAATGTCATATACAATTAAAACTATAATTTCTGTTTTGTTTTCAGTAAGATGTTATAAATAACCTGAGTGAGCAAGAAAAATTAAAAATGATGGCTAGAATAACCGCAAGCATGAAAATGAGAGCAAGGTGCCCTTTTGAATTTATGAACAAAATTGACAATTTTAATTCAATTTGGGTTTTTTCAGAATTGTTTAGCAGTAACCAATCTTTGTTATTTATTATCATTGTTTAAATGTAACCAATCTCGTCCCTTTTTCCATACCTTTCAAAATGAAATATGTTTTTGGTTTCATTTTTTCAACATCGTGTTTTTCAGGGTCTCCTTTCAAAAAGATTAAAGTGACACAGAGTATGTTTCATGATTTTAAGTTTAGCTTCCAAAAACTTGCATCTTTATCTCTAAAATGCCAAACTTACGATTTTTTTTATCAATTTCACTGATAATCAGAAAACGACCCTATAAATGATAAGAATTCAAAATCATGTGTCCAATTACCGTTTAGTAAAACGAATTACTGAACACCATCAACCAATGTTTATCTTTGTGTCTGCTGTTAATAAGTTTACGTTTGAATAATTGGCGCACGCCATTGTCAGGTTTTCGACCACAAATCACGACATTAACCCGTTTATTGTCACTATACTGAACTGATAAGCATTAGGATACCCATTTTCTGAAACAACCACTACTTCTTGATGAAATAACACCATTAATAAAGTTTGACAAATTTGACTCCAACAACATACTCTGTGGCCCTTTAACCATAACACCCATTCTTTCTTTAACTTAGGTTACCTTTAAAAAGGACTTACGTCTTCCCAAGGTTTTTTGGCTAGATGTACTAGGGCCAATGTCATTTTCAATGTCATGTGTTGTGCTGCTAACAATACCCTTCGTGCTACCCTCACTCACTTGTTCAAGTTCATGATCTTTTTGTTTTGCAAAACAATTGAAAAATTTTGCTTCCCTCGGTCCTGATATTTTACTATTTAAAACACGGGTATCATCTAACATAATGCCAAAAGACTCAGTTACTTAGCGAACACGTATTTTAACAATGTTAAAATCGAGTGCAAACAAGTTCTTGTGGAAATGTCCGAAGACAATGAATTACGATTTTCAATCTTTTCATTGGGAGTTGAAACAATGATGTGTGAAAAAATATGAGTCCCCTTTTGTGATTGTTCATAGCCGCAAGGAATATGCATGTGATCAAATCCCGGAAACTGGTCAAATCTATTTTTGTCAAATGCGGAAGTAAATCTCTGTCACTTATCGCAAACATTTTAAAATATTTCCGAAAACAATTTTTCATAATTCTGAAAATGACAAATTTTTTAGGACGAACGATTAGTATGAATATGTTTTTAAATTGCACCTGGTGCAGTCTAGTAACGGATATAGACTGCACAAGGCAATTTTTATTTGCACTTGTGCAGAATTTATATGGCGAATTCGAACACTGTTCGTGATACGATATTATCAAGATGTCCCATAACAATACGATACATATCACAATACACTATTTTTTTGGGGGGTGGGTGTGTGTTATATATTAAGTAAGATCAACTTATGACAATTGCCTTCTTTAAAGTCAAAACAACAGACAATTTCAATGTCAATGATACGTAACCAATACAGAAACCTACCACGTTGCGCAAGTCAGATTGAGTTTTACGATTCTTGAAACTACCATTATCCAAAACTACAATTGTATCTCACAAAATAAGTTCCCCCTTCTCATAACTTTCCCTACGTGATAAAGCAAAACTGTTGCAATGAAGACATGAGTCTTACCTTCATTTCAAATTTAGTCATGCACCTAAGCGACTGTCTTTTATTCCATTTGTTGGCTAAACTTTTCAACTTTAAACAATTTGACATATTAAAGTGGCAGAATCTGTCCTTTTTAAATTGTTGATACACGTCTCTTCTTTTATATTTTCTAAGCACCAAGGTGCCTTATACGTCGAATATGGTATAACATATCACAGAGTACACCTGGCATGAAGATACATCTCATCATAAAACAAAGATACAGTATTTGTTGCTTGATGGTTAAACAACTTTTGTAGAAAACTGATTCACTGCTAGTATGTCAACAGTAGTTGGGAGAAAGCCTGCATTATCATTCTGGCTTTGCCTTTCAATAAAACCCTGAGTCCCTTTAGAAAGAAACCAATGCAGCAGGGGCGAAAAATTCTTTTCAGTCACGTGACTAAACTTTGAAGTAAGTTGCAGTATGAAAGACAGTTAATAATACTAATAGGAGGTTATAGTTTCAAATAAAGGCCTGAGCCATTCTTTCACTTATAGGTACTTTTTAACTCAAGTCAAAGGTAAAATTTGGTATGTCATTGACCTCCAACATCCATATTTTTCTAAACCCATTTCAGTATACTGCTTAACAATTCTCCACAATGATATACTTGTAAGATATTCTCTATGATCTATTATGCAAGTTAATTAACATAATTTAGAGGTCAACGTTGCTTCTTGTTGTTGTGACAGCTTCATTCCATATTTAACAGGTTACTGACCAGCTGAAGCATTGTAACTAAAAGCTCTTATTGACCAGTAGGGGTGGGTATTGCAAAGATTTTCCGCATTGCGATATGAAGTTGTATTAAGATGCGTATTGCAATATATTTAAGGATGTTTTTCTCAATAAACAATTCCCTGATTGAGTTAATTAAAACATATTAGACTTGTCTAATTGTCTATTAGATTATAGTAATCTATATAAATTGAATATAAACTCTCAAAATCCATTCATTTAGCTATTTAAATGAAATTCCTGTCGTCTGCATTTGCCGTTTTACCAAGGACTCACCTCTGAAGTTTTACAAACCCGCACAATGTTCTCCGAATGCAAAAATAAAAACCAGGAAAAACTGGTTTTGACGACTGTATTGCAATATGTATCGGTTTCATTTTTTTACCGGTAGATACCGATTAACCGGTTATACTGTACACTCCTATTGACCAGCTGAAGCATTGTAACTAAAAACTCTCATAGATACAACCTAGTTACAACTTCCATCAACCTTTTAAAACCAATCTTAAGTGTGCTCCAACATATTCAAGAGTCTGGGGATAACCTGTGTTGCACAACATTTATGAACTTAAATATTTTCTTCATTTAGAAAGAGCTTACCTTTTGAAGACTTGATGGATTTAGTTGTGTCTTGTCTATTATCTTTATTGCAACCTGAAAGACAAAATTTGTGTTAGACTTTGTGGCATAAAACATGTCCAAAATCTTCAACAACCATACTAACAGGCTGAAAAATGAAAATAATAAAGTTTAACATTTATGAAATCCGGTTTAGGAACACTTAGCTGTCACTGTTTTAAGTCAATAAGCTGCTCAAGGACCTAGTAACTTTGTTTTTTCCAGGTGATCAAAAAAAGGGGTAATTTCAGTCTAGTCGGCCCAAATGGGACCCTTTGCATTGGTAGAAGTATCCTACTTCTCAAAATTTTAGGGAACGCCAACCACAAAGGGTGGCAAATTCCCCCACGACCCCCTCTTGGAAGACAAATGCAGTCATGAAGATAAAACAATTGTCCAGATGAAGAAATTTTGCAAAAAGTCTGGTACTATCACACATAAACAATCATCGGTGTCGTTTGGGCACACCTGAATTCAAATCATGGTGACTTCCTCAGAATAACATTGACTGACCCAAAAGCTTCAAATTTTGAGAACTGAAATAGTTCAACATTAACAAGACAAACGTTGATTCTGTTATAATTATTGACACTGTTACAGGCCTGTAGTAAACCTATATTTGTGAACCAATATCATAAATCTTAAATTATTTTCACTGCTAATAGGAACATGAAAAATATTTCTCTACAGCGTTTAAACGTAGAACTTGATATCATGAAATGAACATCTGTTTCCAAATCAGATTTTCTCAGTGCATTACACATAACATTCCACAAACAATATCTGATATACCAGCTGAGTCATCACTTTATCTAAATTTTATAATTTGGCCTGCTTTTGCACTAATTACTGGAATACCTATCATTAGTATTATTTATAATGTTTGGCACTAATTTGTTCACCTGTTAACTTTATAAAAAAATCAGCTAAATGATAAGTTTCTAAAAATACAAAAACATTTCGATATTTATGGGAAAAGATTTAAGTCATAAACCTATAAAATAAACACAAAACAAAAATAAAAACTCTTCATATTTTTTCCAAAACAAATTATAACCTATAACTATAAATCATGACTGAGGTATCCTAGAAATATACACAAAGAGCTAATATGACCTTGACCTTCCAGCAACCTCAATTCCACTAACTTCATAACATTCCAAGCGGTGGATGCATTAATACATTGCACAGTAACCATTGGTGCACTATATATGAACTTAATAGAGAACCATATTGGTACATACATTTCAATTGCTTTATGATGATAGTATAGAGGGATGTACATGATCTCATAGTTCCAATTAACATTTACCTTACTAATTGATTAGATTATCATTAACTTATGATGAATGTTCAAAACAAGCTGAAGAAGCAACTTCTCTTTACACACAGCTTACGTATTGAGTTCCAACTAATCAATGACATCTTTTAAAATGAATGAGGTCTGATTCAATTTGATATATTTCAGTTTGATCTGACATGTTTTCTACAATTATATGAGTGAAAGAAAAAACGATATTGCACTCAAAAAAGCTTCCATAATTATTCTTGTCCTCCCTAAACCCCTAACAAGCATTTTCCACAATGGTCCAAAATGATTCATTATATGCCAGCCAAAGATTATTCCTGTTATCAAGAAACTGATTCCTGAGAATTAGAGTCAGATAATACAGACATTTTAGACATATTATATATGACAATATCTAGAATGATGTTTGATGCTACGATAAATGTCAGGATTCCTTTTCAGAGGACTTTCAGTCAAACACCTTGATTTAAAGGTAAAATAAACAATCATAAACTCAATGTTACACATCACGATACATACAATGTATCACACTACATATATTGTCAGATTCAGTATCATGATTATGATACAATGATCACATCAACACTACCGAGAGTTTTTGCTTAGTTGAGCAGTTTTAGTGTTAAATGTAAGTCTTACGTAGATGGTCATCTCGCCATAATTAGCTACCATTTCTATGAAACGGGCATTAAGCAATTGCACCAACAAATACAATAACAACTCCACTTTGTTTTAAGATTGTTATTCACAATTTATAGTTTCACTGTATCCACCGAGCTAGTGTAATGGTTGAATGGCAGTTGCATGAGATACTAATGATGTTGAAAGAAAAGATAATAATAGTTGAACAATCTATACCAATTCAGAGATCTGATCATACCTAAAATTGCTTTATAAAAATGCAGACTCAGCAATTATCAACGGTAAATGTAACCAAAGTTTGTTTCATGCAAATAAATTATTTATAATCCTAACTCTCACAGTATAAATGAAAGCAGTAGGTGACGTGTCACAAAAATAACATCAAAATGACACTGTATACAGATGGCAATCAAACCATGATCATGTTTGTATAAATTACTTCAAAATATGAATTGGTAGCGCTACTAAATATGAGCCTAACCAAAGCAAAATTATCAAAAACACATTCCCTTGAAGAATAGATTTTAAAAAACATTCACATTTTAGGATTGGATAGTAAGCTATATTGTCAGAGTATGTTGATAATGCAAGTCTCTCAAAACAGTTTAATTACGCTTTCGTTAAAGAAATACTCTGAAGTCCCATCAATAACATACAATTTGTCGAATATCAATTGAAATTTTGGGTTCAAAATTCAGATTATTTTGACCACCAGAAAAGTAAGAAATGACCTGACAATGTCAAATATGAGTGTCATGCTGATAACAACTATAATCATCGGCGTTATAGCCCAATCAGCTGATTTGACATGGAAACCCCAAAACCACTTGTACAGTCGTTGTTTTGTTCTTTCTAAACCTGCTATTTATTGACACACGAACTAATTACCTCTCTTCCCGTTGGCACATGCTTGGCAAGTTTGACTTTTGCAAAATTTCCCTTTCCAATGGTTTTGATGAGACGGTATTTCCCTATGTGGGGCTCGTCTGTGGTACGACTTCGGGTGGTGATTCGTGGGTCACGGTTCGCATTGTCGTCGGTTCCCTTCAACAGATATGGACATAGATATAATCAAACATAGCTACAAATGGATAAGACAAACTAAACACACATACCACACTACAATTCGACATCACATCTAGCAACTTACGTGATGATCTACTGTCACCGACTCGGGCAGAGGTTGGAGAGGGGTCCGAGTAGTGGTAGACATTTTGAATAAATAATTGGGATGCTAGCGCTAATGAAGTGCAGAAATAGGCTGCAGATACAGTAACTTCGTCCCCAAGAAAGGTCCAGCACTGATAAATAAGACACACATTAATCCGAGTCAACGCAACAAATCCAGAAAATAGTTTTCAAGACAATCTTTTGTGCCCAAAACAGGTCGCTAAGGCTGACGGGCTGAGCCGATTCTGACAGGAAACCTGTCCCCCCTGAATTTTCGTGTACGTTGCTCCAGACGAATCTGGCCATGAAAAGTCTATTCTAACCAAGTTCTAATCTTCATGGTACATGCCATCATCTAGGCAAAATTACCCTGCGTTTCTGCATCCCACAATTGTATATTTTCTCCAAACACTTCCGAAATTCCGATCGGCAAAATGGCTGACTTTTCTTCCACGCCAGGCTCGCGAGCCGTGCGCATTGAGGTCAGCAAGACGTTGTGTTATTGGTTAGCCGAGGGTATGACATCATTCATGTCAAAACAGCTGGGAACAGTAGTCACTGCAAAGTCACTCTCTAACGTATTTTTCTAGAGATATGATTAAAAGAAAATCGTCATTTATTCAAAACTATCTCTTTATCTGTTATTTGTAAGTTTAATGACATCACCGGGCGAAATCGCAAAATTGTTCCCTTGACCGGTGACCGGCAAACGAACTAGATCTAGCAGGTGCCCGATTGGTTTATTGGGCGACGCCCACTTTGTAAGTACCAACTGGCCTTGTATTCAATCAACCGTGAATGTACATGGCACTTCTTCAGTTCCATCCCATTTGGACAAATTCCATGGATGTGATATCAGCTAATTCTATATATGGACATTTGTGACACACTGACCTATTTCATTCAAGAAGGTAAGTCACTTAGAGGTATATTAATTTTTTCAAAAAGTAATACTCAATTTTAACAGATTTAATCAAAAGTTCTAAGAATAATTTAATTCTGCTGTCTTCAGATCTGGTCTTTAGATTTCAAGCTATGTGTAAAATTGTTAATAATTTATTCATTGACAAATTAGGTTGGGTATATGTCCTTGAATCATTTAAAACTGCTCACCAGGTAGGCCTAAGTTAAAGAGGAGAATTCATAAAGTGATATCGCAAATAGAGAAAATAAGTGTTTCCAGTTGCAAAATAATGTTTTTAATCTAAAGAAGTAGTTTTAAAATGAAGATACCATGATTGGTTAAGCTATACAGATCTTTTTACCCTAAATCAAATGATAATGGTGTTCACACAAAAATGGCCACGAGTAGTTTTTGCTAGAGTCTTGATTATTTCCTCAATGATTATAGATGATAAGGTTTTAAAATTAGATGTTTTGTCCCTCTGAAGATGATACATTTGGAACAAACTAATATTAATCGGGGAAACTTTAAACAAAACTGCTACTGCCCCTTTTAAAAAATCTTAAGCAGCTTAGAGAATACTAGATGTGCTTATGGAAACAGCCAAATAATGTGATTCAAACAAAATTTCTTGAGAGCAACTTTATTACCTTCATAAACATATATTGTTTTGTGTATTCTAATCATGAATGCGTTACAAAGGTCAGCCAATGTCAGGTTGTTCCTTTAAATTGAACATTAGTTTTTTCCCTGTAAATTAGCAAAAGTGGCATTGAAAATGATACAAGGCCATATTGATTTTCTTCAATCAATTATGTAACACATGTTTAGCTTTAAGAATAATTTCTGGATGAAAAGTTCAGGGATCAATTATGTACAGAAGAATAATGCTTTAGTTTTACTCGAACTGGCTTGCTTCAGGCAGTATTTACTTCAAAGGTATATCTTTATTTCCATAGAAATATAACAGCTTATTTCCTAATTGCTAGTTAAAAGATACAATGAATACAGGTAATGTTTCACCTGTTTGTGATCTTGTTCAGTACAAAATAAGGAAAGCAGGTGTAAGTTGATGAAAACTTGTCAATTGGGAACACATAATGAATTGGTAAATCTGCCACATCTTTTATTGGATTAATACAAAAACAAGAAAACAAAAAAACTTATTTAGTTCTTTAATTACATTTGATATTTTGTAAAAGCAGGTTATTGTCATATGTGAAAGTTCACATTTGTAAATTAAAAATTAAGTTACTTTACAAAAATATATTTTTATTGTTTGACATCATTATAAGATAACAGAGACCTTTCTTTCAATATAAAAAACAGCACTACTGCTGGGAAAAAGACATAAATCTAGTTATTGCTTAAAGTGTAGATGTATGTGTATACATAATACAGTTTTCCTTTGATCTTGTTGCCATGACGAATTCTGTTTCAAAAACAATTGGGGGGTATGTGCTGGGGTGCGCACCCAGCCAAAGAGAGTTCAAATTTTAAAATGTTGAGAGTCGTCATTCTTGTACAGGGTGTAAATATACAACAATTGTTTAGGGGCATAGAACTAAAATTCAGTTAGGTAGCTAATATTCCTGTGGACACAGATTCTTTGATAAAAAGTAAACATCTCAGTAGCTGTAATTGTGACAAACAAAATGGTGCACCCCTCCCAAACGAAAATCCTGACCCCCCCCCCCCCCCCCTTTAAAACAGTGTCTGCAGCAGTGATGTCATGAGAAATACCATCAAAATCAGCAATTAAGGTCAGATAAAGATTGGAAAATGGAAAAAACTGCCACACGAGGAAAGACAGCATTTTTAATGTGAATGAAACAAGGACCCTGTTTCCCATATGGTTAATTTGATCCATGTATGACAAATACAAACGGATTTGTAAAAAATATGAGCTGCCATCATATCACATGGCTGCTCTGCCCTATCATGAGAAAACACTGGCTGATATTTGGCATGTAGCGCTTCTGTCATCACATAGTATACAAAAATTGTCACATAGTCATCATAAATTGTTATACATTAGACTCAAGATAATAGCCTTCTATTTGTATAACATTGTATGTATTGCTCCATAATGTGTAACATTGTATATTTGAATTCAATCAATCATGTTTTATTTCCAATGAATATATACATTCACATTTAATCCAATATTTAGTACAAAGTTGCAGTGGATAAAACAATCTCATTTGAAAAGTTAATAAATATTTTAAAAAATCATTTGTAATGTGAATCTCAGCCTTTAATTAATGTTGTTTATTATAAAAGAAAATATTGTAACAGAAATTTTCGACTTAATTTTGTTCTTTACAAATATTGCAAAAAGTTTTGTATAAGAACTTTTTGTCAGATATGAAATAGGAAAAGACATATCTTTTAGCAATTTGGATGCTAATATTTCTATCAATCTTATGTGATGTAAGTAGGTAATTAGATGTACTCTGTGTAAAAAATTTTTTAAAAAGGTAGGTCTTGGACCAACAGGGAGCGAGGTGGTTTTCAAGCAGTATCTATAACAAACAAAATACCACTGTGTATTGTTCTTTTCCTGAGAAAATGTGCCACAGCAACTAACTTCTATTTAAAAAATTCCGTAGAAAACCTTATACATATGGTGAAAAATTCACCCATTGAGTCAATATTCAATGGTAACTTAAAGTATTTACTGCAGTGGAAATACCATGATAATGTGATGGCCTATCAATAGATAATCTATCTTTTAAATTGCATTACATTATATTAGATTCTTGTTCTTGTTGAAATCCTGGAAACTATGCACTTTTCTACAGCAGCAGGAAGCAACCGTAATACTGTGAACGTCAGCTGACTGATATTATTAGCGCTGACATCACTGGCAGAATAATGGCAACACCAGTTAGTCTGGAGTCTGCTATAAATAGCTTCATTTGTTGACAAATGATTTATCAAGCACTGCTCTGCTTCTGTGGTCTGTAGCCCTTCATTAGGGTTTTGGAGGAAAACCGAAAATCATAATTTCAATGTTTATAGATTCAGTATGATGACAGTAATACAACAAATGTTCAACCAGAGATGCACACCAATTTGATAAATGTAATTTTTGAAACCTTTCTACAGTAGACAGAAAGAACAAAATTTGTTTGTTGTTTTTTATTGATCTTGTAAGTAGTGTATACAACTAAGTGAGACATGGAACTATGGCTTCTAAACATCTGGGCACTGACTTGATTGTAAATGAAAAAAAGTACATGGTCTTTGTTCTCAGCATTTTAGGCTAATTATGTTAAGTCAGTTGATTTGAAGGCCCGATTGGAAGTATTTTGGCACCCATCAAAGCAAAATTAAATTTGATGGAAGTTAATCTCTATCACAGATATTCATGAGAAACAAGACGTTTTCACGTGTTCTGTAAGATAGATTTAAGTAATAATATGTATATCTCCATTCAAAATTTAATTAATTTAAAGGCTAATGAGCTAATACAAAAGTGGCGAAACTCTAGTTCAACGTTAGAAGTATAGAATCGTCACTGTTGTCTTTACACATACAGTATTCCCAGATAAAAACAATAACTCCTCATTTTTTCAATAGGTATAGCTTTTACAAAATTAATGAGGAAAACAGAGAATAAATGTGATGGTTACAAAACCCATTATAGTATAAACCTCAGAAAAGACTTCCATCTATACACACAGGCTCATGTCCGTAAAGAGTTGCTGTTCCATATGTATGTAGGTCTACATGTCATGTTTGCAGCAAGGAGGAAGTCTGTGAGAGGAACGATTTATCGGAAATCAATGATGGCAAGGTTTGATGGCAGATTGTATATTCATATCTCATATCAGCCATCTCTGTGCGAGAAATATAGGGATGCTGAATATGATAAAACAAATATTTTGCAGAAAGGTTTGATACGTTGGTGAGATAGGGGTAGGGGGAATGTTTGGAAGGGACAGCAGAATGGTAAATATAATCAGACAGGAAGAATATTATACTGGTCCATTTCCACACAGCTCCCTGGACTAATGTTATCATAACCCAATGTTAACAGTGTCCTTTAGATTTATATCTAGTCTCTGAAAAATAATTATTATAAGTGATTATTTGATTATCCAAAACTGCTATTAAAAAATAACCTCTTCATCATTCTTAAAACACTACTTACTAATTGCTAATGGTTATAGAAGAGGTAGAGAATCAAATCAAACATGTTCAATTTTGAATTGAGTTGATGATATTATCAAATTTTGGAAGGAATAGAAAGAAATTTAAATGTGTTCAAAAAGTAAACTTTATTAGACATCAATAACTTGTATCTCTGGAAATTTTTCGATTGATACTTGCATTTTACGGAAACATGTAATGTCAAGGTAACGGATATTAAGAAGCGATCCTGTATCCTCGTATTATGATGGTTGACATTATGTTGTCATTGTTAATGCATCGAAATTATGATTTTCAACATCAGTCATTACATCTCAAATAAATGAGACCAATGAAAAAAAGTGCCATGGGTAACTACAACAATAAACTCTATGTCCCTTTAAGATTCACTACTGCAGACAAAATTTTGCTCTCAATCAAGAGGACCAAGGTTAACCAAGGGCTCCGCAACTTTGCAGTAGAGAACTGTTCTACAAGCAGACTGGGCTTACAATGCTACACCAAAGATCAGCACAGTACCACCAATAGTTTGCTTGTTCCAACCGATGCTTGTAGGTGTTACAACAATGCATAGAAACAATAGTGTTGCAGGCTTTCTCCCCCCCAATAATACCAGCAGCCATGATAGATATTAAACACTCTCAAAAAAGGTATTAAACCCAAAATCACCACACCTCACCTTTAAAAGAGGTGATATGAGTTTGCTTAATATATTATTTGAAACTGAAATACACAGGGTTAAAGTAAAGTGATGGACGATACAAGAGCTGAACAATGCAGAAATTGATGCAATGTCTAGTCTCTGCATCGAAATGGTTTCCTTGCAGGATTCAGACACCTAGGGCTGAAGTAATTGAGTAAAGACGCTGGTCGCCATGACGTCTGTGGAGGTACTAAATGGCATTATTAACATGGCTGCCTTCTGGTACAACTGAACCTTCTTTTCAAGAGAGTTCTACTCTGAGAAGTGCGTCAATCTCAAACAAGGGTTATTGCTACTTTGGTACTAATTGAGCTGTGGATTGATTTCTAAAGGTCATAGGTTTCTAGAATCCCCTGACAGTATTTATATTTTGACGTCAAACTGACACTATGATAGGAAGGATTGGAGAGATTTAAAGATGCTCAAAAGAACAATAGGACTAGATGTAATCAAAGTAAAACGCCAATTGCTTCCTGTTTGTTTTTGTGAATTCAAGAATATACAATCAATTTTGTTTAAAAACATTTTTTAATCATGGTCAGTATTTTATCTAAAGATAGGCCTATATTTATATTTAAGTGGAATGTTAATGAGAATTCTTTACTAATGTTAAAAAGGTACTTTTTTATGAATAATTAAGTGCTGTTTGAAAACCTGCTTTTATCCTTAGAAGGAATCTGTTAGTTGAACTATAAATATTTTATCATGAAATGTCTGTAAACGTTAACTTTTATATATGGGCCAAAGGGAGTACTATAAACCTCTTTGACTTGACATAAGATAAATAAGCATGACATAATCAATAACAGTTATTACAATTTAATTTTAAATAAATGTCAAGGCCATGGTGGGTGAGTTGGTTAGCTGTCAGGGCTACCAGTGCGGTCGGTGTTGCTTGAAGCTGATGATGTTGGTAACTTGTATTTGTAATAGGGTAGATAGTGTGATCTCGCCACATAACTAATTTACATAACCAACTTAAAAAAGATGAATGTGAACTGAATTTATGAATCTGATTTTGTCATGTTTTAAAACACACTGTTTTTTTATTCATGAATGTGTTTTAAAGAATAGTCACTATTTCCATCATAAAATTGTATGACATAAAATCTAGCAAGTGTTGTGTATTTCTTCCAGAAACAAAACTAGATATGGGTCAAGAGACAGTATTTGTTTTGATGTTAAACAAATTGTTTGGTTGAGGGGGCCTAGCTATAGTGTGATTTACATTAACAAAGCTGGCGGACTAACAGAGAATGTTGCCATTAGCGACTCTACCGTCTATAAACAAAATGTCATCATATGGCTGCGGGTGGTGCTTTTGTTTATATGAAGAGTATACAAAGTCCACAAATAAGTTGGGCTGCTATTTATTTAAGAGTGGTAATGTTAGCTGTTTTTAAAGAGTAATCCTTATGTAAAGGTTGAGTTTAGTCATTTTAACCTCCCAACATATTAGGAAAATTGTTGACTTGAATTTGTTAAAGCAGTTGAATTTGCATTTTGTTCAGATTGTTATACTGTACATGTTTTTACAGATCATTTGAAAATTTAAGATAACCTTTCAAGATAAACTTTTCATTATAATTTACACAAATGAACAAGTAATAATACCTAATGAACCCTTTTTTAGAAGTAAATAATTTAGTTTTTTTAAAAATATTTTTTGGAAAATCAAAATCCAATTTCATCATAAATCACCCTGATAATATTTTGTCCTTATATGGTTATGCTTATGTCATTTGTTTAGCATAAAATCATTCACATATTTGTTGCTTTTAAACACTTAAATCAATTTGATGGTTTTTATCAAGAATGATATATCAATACTGACAAACATTTATTATCTTTGTTTTAAAATTAGATTGTCTTATGATATGGTGAAACATTTGATCTTATACCTTCAGGGGCGTAACTACCTGGTAGCACAAAAAGCAAGTGCTTACACTTTCAAAGCACTTAGTATAAAGGTCGTATATTCTGGATGTGCACGGTATTAGATAATTACGTTTCTTCAATAAATGTTTCTGTATAATGTTCTTTGTGACAGTTGTCAAAATGCACAGTTCTTTTGTGGAAAATCGATCATATCCAACCAAATGACGACTATTTTAATGAAGAGTCAACGTTTTTTACATTAAGTTGTGTGGCATTAGCGTCTTTTTGTTTTTGGTATAATGTTTTAGTCAGTTTGGTTTATCACATCCGTAAGATGTGCTTACAGCTGAAAATGTCCTAATTACGCCCCTGACCTTCACAGTTTCAATTTTCTGTCCAAAAAAATGGATAATATAGAAAGGCCGGATGAATTTATTAATTGTCAGACTCTTTTTATTGGTGGTGATAGAATTTATATAGAAATATAATTATATCCGTATTTTGTTTTGTTTGTAGCAGGGAATCTGAGAAGCAGTTTGTGTAACTCCTCCATATTTGAAAATCATGTTAGGAGTTTTCTTAAGAATAACTTGATATTAGTCCACTGTTGACGAACAGTGGTGAAAGTAAAAACGTCAAGAAGTATAGGGTTTTAACCTGACGTCTGTAGAAAAATGTTGTAAATGTAATAAGAATTGGGAAGAACATTAACTCTCGCTCCATGAATTAAGGTGAAATGCTGATCACCTCACCCAAATTTCTTCAGAGATGTGTGTTATGATATCTCCATATTGTCACTATGTAGACTATTTATGAGTCGTTATTTACCGCTCTTGTGATATGCTGAGTTATTCCATGTCAATAATGGAAGATACGGCCTGTTATTATACTCTGCTTTACAGGAAGAATAAACATAGAGGACACTTTCTGTTGGAACCAGGGTATGTGACAGTGGTCTCACACTATCTCAAAACAAATATTGGCAAGTCAAGAATAACAAAATCAAAGTATTGTAAATTTATGTTGAGGACATGGACTGAAAGTGTATGGATATAATAGACAAAAAGTAAAACAAATTTATTACTTTTAATATAACAGTAACATACATTGTTAAATTATTTTCTGGAAGTTCAAGCATTCTGGTCTTGTTGACATGTTTAACATAGAAATTAACTTTATCTTATTTCTTCTACATAGTAGTGCAAAGCTTGTTTTTTTTATCAATATATATCGATTATACCCTGTGATTACAATATCATGTATGTATACGTAGACTTTGCAAGAACACATCTGGTTTATATACAACCTTTTAAGTTAATGGTTATTCAATTATAGCAATGGCTGAAGTGGCTACCTTGTGGTACAAGTAGTGATATTTTTGTGGTAAAACAGGGTACAAAACAGACATGACAACAAAAAATCATCCATTAAATTTAGATTTAAAATTTTGTTTGTATTTCCTTTTGAAGAAATTGAGGATGACTTCAGTCTGAAAACTTTGTTTTCTATTTAATCAAACTCCATCCTTATATTTCATATAAACTAATGTCCAAAATAAATAATGCCATGTCTTTGAAAGGAAAGCATTTCAGGCTGGTATTATACATTCTAGTATAAGAGTACAGACATTAATTTCTCCATAGCACTAGCCTGCAAAGGGTCTTACAATCTAATTCATATCCACACATTACTGAGGCAATAGGTGAGAAGAGACGTCACTAAGTCATGTTAGTATTTAGTGTGTCCACTGGCCATCAACACATGCTGATACATATCTTCTGGCCAATGTCAAACTTTGGATGATGTCAGGAGGGATGCTTTGCCATTATTCAAGGAGGCAATGTTTCAACTGTTGGAGGTTAACTGGAGCTACACTAACATTTGAAGTCATTTGAGTTGAAATCGAGATGATACCATAAGTGTTTGATGGGATTGTTTTGTTTCATTTAGACATTAGGTTATATGATCATGCTTGTCAGAAGAAGTGTTACCAATTCATTTGGAAAGGCAGACCTGATAAAGTTAAAAGAGATGTTATGTCACTGCCACCCGAACTAGGAGGAATTAGTGTCCCTGACTTAAATATAGTTATTGCATCACAAAAATTGAGTTGGGTGAAGAGACTGATATTTGATAATGCAATTTGGACAAGATTAGTTGAGGAATATATCATAGACATAGATATGCTTCTTTTAGCTGACTCCAAATATATTACACAACAAATTGTTCCAAATGTTCATTACAAATTCTGGAAAGAGGTTCTTTCCTTATGGTCACTATATCTGAATAGTTGTGATATTGACTCTAGAAGTAATGAAGAAATAATGACCAAACCTATTTCGTACAATAATGACATTAGGATTGGTAACGACACTATCTATATCCAGCAATGGCATAAAAAGGGAATTACTTTTATTGCAGATATGATAGATGAAGATGGTAAATTCTATGAATTTGAACATTTTGTTGAAAAATATGACCTTAAAACAGATTTCTTGACGTATATGGGTGTAAAGAAATCAATATCCTCCTTTTTACAAAACAGGAAAGTAGGTATCTACTGCATTTATAGACCTTTTTGACCCTTTAATATATCAATAATTAAAAAGCAACAAGGTTGTTCAGAATTCTACAAGACTTTATTGAACCCAAAATTTACAAAACTGAAAACATATCAGAAATGAGAAGATTATTTCGACAAACAATTCAATGAAACTGAATGGAAAAATATCAACCAAATGGCAAAAAGATGTACACAAAGCAGTGAATTAAGATGGTTTTCAGTTCAAAATTATACATAACATATTAAGTACAAATAAAATACTGTATAAAATGAGGATATGTAGATTCAGCAGTTTGTTCGTTATGTAATGAATTTGATGAAACTATTGCACATGTACTATTTACCTGTCAATATGCAAAAGCAATATGGAGACAACGATCGTATGGATTGCAGACTATGCAGAGGGAAGATAATGCTCTCAGTGAAGAAAATATTCTATTTGGATTTAAAGGAAAAAACAACAACCCCTTAAATGCAATTCTTCTTATTACAAAAGCAATGCTATGTAAATGTAATATTAGACAAATGAAACCAAACTTCAAACATTTGAAACATGAAATATTAAAATATTACCAAGTAACAAAATCAATTGCTTTTTCAAATTGCAACCCTACAAGATTTTATACATTCTGGTCTTCGCTCCATTTGCTTTTTAGAAATTCTGATGCTGTGTAGCTGTATTGTTATGTTTGTTAGATAATGAAAATACACAATGAAAGACGTGTCCAAGTAAAGCATATTTAAATGCCTATGAATGTATATGGAAATGCACTGTAAAAAAATGGAAATAAAAAAAAAAAAAAAAAAAATCATGCTTGTTACACAAAGTGCAATTTTCTATTGTTTTGTGTACATGTGATCACATTTTTAAAGGAAATGTCAAATCATTCAGTGGTGAGTTCAGGAAAATAATAATGCAAGTACCCTGCACTTGTGTCATGGCAATTTTAGGTTTCTAATCTAATTATCTCACATTGTGCTCAATAGTCTTCAATTCAATGTTCATTCAGACTACTCTACTTGCTGCCAAATATCCAACTGAAAGTGCTTGACACATGTGTATATTGCTAAGTTCAATATGCCTGTGGTTAGTGGAATTATTCATTTCCACCCATTGAGCTCTTCAGACTTTTCTTCTATTCCTTGACAGACTACTCTACTTGCTTCCAAGGCTCCAACTAAACATGGCTGACACATGTGTATTGCTATATTCAGTCTGTCAGCATTTGTCAGTCTGACAAGTCTAATCATTAATGACATCATTAGTTCTGCTGATTATCCATATTCATGTGGACGTGTGAAATGTTTATTGTCTTTTAGTTAATTTCTCTGGGCCTTCTGATGAACATCTGGGTTAGAGGATACAGGGCAACTCTCCCAATAATTGCACTAATTACTGGGATTATTTCTCCATGAATAATTGCAGATACCATAAACCTTTTGATAATTTGTCAGAATGTAGAAGTACTTGTTTGTATTTGTTTCCTTGTCATCTTGATGTGAGTCACTTTGGAGAAGGAAATCGAAAACACTGATGTGAAACTTAAAACTGTCAAGATTTTATCAAATGAACCTTTAATTGAAACACTTATCATTGAATTCAGAAAGAGGGAAAAGTTATTTATAATCATATGAACTCTGTGATTTAAAGTTTCTCAGATATAAAAAAAAACATAATAATTAAGCTCATGATAAATAAGTTCAGATGGAAATGACGCAGAAATAATTTTGATGATCTGATTATTAACCTCCATTAAAACAAAGTTGTATCAACGTTAGTTTAGTCTTGAAACTGTCTTGTTTCAGAAAGATATCATGTGCATACTTCCTCTTCATCTCCAAGGCATGGCCTTTACTTGCGCCAGGGGCAGGATAGCGCAGTGGTTAGCGCGTTCGGCTTCAGCTCAAGAGGTCCGTGGTTTGAATCCCGCAGGGGCTCGGCAACTTTGTCTGCAGTAAAGAACTGTTCTACACGCAGTCAGGTTTGGGTGCAAAGCTACACTGAATTTCAGCGCAGTACCAACCATGGTTCGCTAGTTTCAGCTAATGCTTGCAGGTTTCACCGCAATGCATAGCCACAATGGTGTTGCGGGCTTTCTCCCTGCAATATTACTAGCAGCCGCGATATAAGTGAAATACTCTTGAAAGCGGCGTTAAACCTTATTTCACCTCACCTATACTTGTAAAGATAGGCCTCGCACCTTTTCCAAACTTTTCTGTGCTTGTTGCCCAGACGGCTAAGATGGATCTCGATAGTCAAATGAGAAATCATTTGAGAATTGCAACTTTTTGAGAGGGTGCTGCACTAACATGAATTTTGATGAGTTGTCAGCAGGATTTTGATAACTAGTTACTGGTACAATTAAAATCCATGCAGTGGGAGATGACTTCCTTGTTTACTTTTCAAATGAAATACAATGTCAGTGTAAATTATAATTTTTCATAACTTACAAGCAAAATTGAAGAAACATTTGCTATCAAGTTGTCATTTTATTTCGACTTAACTATGAAATGCAAAAAATCACATGATCAAAATATATGAATCAAATGTCTGCTTCCTGCATTAATCACGGTCAGTTTCTTCCATCTATTTTCATGGTCTGTGTAATATAATACTGTCCTGAGTGTGATGGGGATGTTATGCAACATGTGGCGGTTCCATACCTTGTCATCAATATAACTGAAAATTTAAATGGATTTCTTCTGATTAATGCCTAGGCACATAGTAATTATTCTCAGATAAGGCGCTTATAAATTTTGAGTATTGATATCAGGGCCAGACACTTATATTCAAATGACAGGAAAAAATCCTCCATTAAATATAAATCTAATTAAAACACTTTTTGGAGACTTATTGAGAGAAATACCTTATATTTATGCAATTTTACTTGACAAGGCAAGAATGTTATGCACTGCATACTGTGTCATTGGCATGAATAAGCATGTTGAATCATGTCTTTTAACAAAGCTCATAAAGACAACATCAGTTTGCTTACCTTTTGAGACAATTTCATTCTAACTCATTGTGGTATTTTGGTTTGAATAAAATAAGTTTTGCTGTGTTGCCGCATTTACTTCTTGCAGTAATTTCCCTTTGCGTTTGCTTTTCGGCATGTATGTCCTGCAATTGACTGAGTAAAGTTGGCTGAAATTGCGGCTGAATCATACGTGGATGGGCATATATATATATATATTAAAATAGTAAAAAGAATGTTCAAACTCTATGGTAGTATATATTAAAAAGAAGAAGATGAAGTTGAATTACATTTGGCAAACGTTTTCAGCAGGTACGAATGTACCTGCTTCATTCGTACCTGCTTCATCAGGCCGTTTAATGCAGTAACTGACACTAAATACATAATACTATGACGTCACACAGGAACTAATGACGTCATAATGAACTTGACAACAATAAATTGTATTGTAAGCAACATTATGTTTTGCCATTTAAGTTTGGCGCATATTTACGAATGAAAAAGTAAATCATTATCATTGTTACCACATTTTTCTAAATGTTCACTGAGAGGGATAGTTCGATTTCGGGGCTGGTTAATGTGGGATCGATGAAGGTTCATTCTCCTCTTTAATTTTTGCTCTGTTTTCCCGATATATTTCTCATTACATCCAGCACATGTGATTACATAAATAACATTTGTGGTGTCACAATTCATGTTTTGTTAACAACAAATGTATCCTTTGGTGAAATATTTATGGAACATCCTTCAATAATACTTTCACACGTGAAGCAACATGAATCTCCACACTTTGATACTTTCGGAATAACCTCAACTGAGTCAAATCTAGAAGTAGTCAAAATTATGCGTAAGTTTTTTGGTTGCTTACGGCTGTTTATGAAATTGCATTTATCGACAATCTTTTTCATTTTTTGACTAGGACTTAAAATAGGAAGATAACGTTTCACGATAGACATAGCATTATTATGATTAGGGTTAAAAGTGGATACAAGATTAAGATTATTTTGAGTATCGATATTCTTTTCCACTTTTGATGAAGCAGGTACATTCGTACCTGCTGAAAACATTTGCCAAATGTAATTCAACTTCATCTTCTTCTTTTTATTATATATATATATATATGCATTTGTAGGTAAAAGTGATTTCATAATAGCTATATCCATATTTTTTATATATGATTAAACTTATTCTTTAAATTTAAAGTTTTTGATGAAAATCAAAGGTGTTCAACCTCACACTGCTCTTTGTTATAAAAATAATCAAAATAATGTGTGATATCAAATTGTATTGTTTTGAGATATCCTAATATAGTGTTTGCATTGTTACCTCAAGATCTGGTTCAAACTTTATCACTGTAATTTACAACTATTTTGGAGAATCCTTCAGATCGTTGGTAGTCTATCATGAATGAAGTAGGGAGAGTGATAAGTCTTTACATGCCAGAACCAGTAGTGTTCGAGGGTCGAATAGTATCATCCAATGAACATTCCCTTTGCTTTACCAATCTCATTGAAATCAAATAGAACCTAACACTCATACTCTTTTGCATTTCTGATCTTTGTATATCTCTAAAGGGGTCTTGTCAAGTGACCTCTGCAGACAAGCCGATCAGATTCTTTCTAGAAAGTATCTGCACAATTTGATAATTTAATGGGCCTCCGATTCCTGTAATTTAGTCGCTCAGAATACATTTTTTTTATAACAATAGCTCTATATCACTTTTTACAACTCCCCAAAAGATAATAATACATTATTTTAGCTATGGGCTATTTTCAACTAATGGTCAGAAACTGAATTATCATCTGTCAATTTTGGCACATCAGGCATTATTTTGTTATCTTTCAAATTACTTTTTCAACCACCCTCTGGCTAATGATATACCCACAAGTTTGAATATCATAATCCAATTTATTATGCCTTATGATACAATAAAAGAAAGAAACAGATCTTTTCAGCTTTGTGGTGTCTTGAACAAAAGTGGAATTAAAATTCCCTCTGGCTAAAAATATACCTAGGGGTTTAGAAAGAACATCTTACATTCGTTTTAAGAGAATATATGCAGTATTGATCAGAAATGTTTTATATCATATAGATTCCTTTTTATTATTAAAATTCTTCCATATTGAAATTGATTAAAATAATTGAGTGACAGCAATACATGCTTTAACTGAAGTTCCTCAACTTTTTCTTGGATTGAAAATAAGCTCCAATTGAAAGCAGTTGTAATTTGTTTAAATTGGCGTCACTAAACAAATTCAACAGCCATTTCATTGTTTGTAAATTTTTATCAATCTTAACAAATACAGTTAATTAATTTTAATGCCCAAAATGTTATCTTTATGATAATTGTTTCAGCAATCTTGAAAAATTATTTTGATATGAATAAGTATTAACGTGCCTTTAAGAATTATAGGCATGTGATCATCATTATTTGTTAGTTACCTGTACAAGCAAGAAGCCTCGCAGAAATGCAATTTTCAGACTTGCTTTCAAAGTATCAAAGTTTCTAAGTTATATTTTGTGCCTAGGTTAAAGATCATAAATAACAGTTTGTGGAGTAATACTACTTACTTTCAGAGTAGTAAATTTAATTTGGGAGGCTGATATTTTTTATTATCAGTTTGAATGTACAATTAAATTCAATACCTTGCACTTTGAAGCATAGAAGCTTATAATTTATTCACTTTTGTATAATTTCTGTGCTTTGACCTACATAGGAAACTGTAAGTGTCTGGGTAGACCATTTGTAACTGGTTGGTGCTGCTGTGTACCAAACAATTTGCATTCTCGGTTACCAAGTGCTGAATGTTCTGATGTTCTTTACTTTATATCAGCCCTAGAACTTTTCATCAGGAAAATATATAATGAAATTACCCGCCCTTGAGTTAAATAAGCCAATGAAATTGTTACGTTGATATAGCCTCTCAAAGACCTTTCCCAACATCCTTCAGTCCAGCAAACCTCTCAAAGACCTTTCACAACATGCTTTAGTTCTGCTTTGTGGAAATTGGGTTACGATTCAACTTGTTAGCTCACACTTTTCCTTTTTTTTTTGCCAATCAGGAGGAAACGTTTCCTTTTGAATTTCAAACTTTTATTTCTGAGTATGCACTGAAAGGAATCAACTGTTTAAAAATAGGAATACCAAACACATATTTCCAGATCCCTGTTTTATAGGTTATTGTTTCATATTAGTACACAACATCCGTTTATTTGAGTACAAATTTTGTTGATCGAAATTCCCAGAGGTGGTTTGACAAGAGTATTGGGAAAATCAAGCCCTGAGTGGATGAGTAACTTGAAGAATTCACAATAATTTTATTGATTGTGTCTTGAGGTAACTCAATGAGGTAATCATCCATGTGTAGCACCGCACTATGATTGAATTAGTTTCATGTCACAGTAGGAAAACGACAGTAAAGTTCTCAGTCTTGTCTTTCATCTGTTGACATCTTTCTTTAACATGTTTACAGCTATGACACATGGGCCTGAGGTGAGAACGTTTTGTGAAGGTTAAATTGAAATTACATTACATCATGCAAAACAATCTTTCCCTTTTATTTTTCACTTAAATTTCATATTTTTTACAAATGACAAATATTTCTTTTCTCCAAAAACATAGAATTAAATATAGAATATTAGAAATATAAATGAAACACAAATTAACATTTTCTCTTTATGATTATAAAACTTCTTATCACACAACTTTAGTGCATTAACACTTAACTTATATCAGGGAAACAGTGTTATATTTCTAAGTATTTTTTGTGTGGGAAAAGATCATTGATAAGCCTTCGGACAGCACATTATTTGTTTTGTTTCCCTTCTTTCGATTTAATGCTCTTTTGAAATTTGATAAAGGATTATGACAAAACAATGAAAGCTTTTGCCTGATAAAGATATCTTTAATAATACCTCTTTGTTATGACTGTAATTTGTTGCATTAGATATTGGGGTCAGAAAGTAATATTTACAAGACCTCAAGTGCAAAATAATCCTTTACAATGTTTTAAAATGAAGTGACAATAGCTTAATTTTGTATGGAACACAATTTACAAACTGAATACATTTAAAGGGGCAGTATGTTTCTTAAAATATTTATTTCTTAAATTTTCCCCATTGAACATCATTTTAAGGCAAAGGTATTATCTTAAGTGGGTCAAAACATATATTGATATTAATGTATATATAATTAATATATTATATCATAACACATCATTCAGAACATAGTGAACAATTATAGCGGAGTTTTCACCCTTTTTTGAGGTTAAGATTCAAAGGCGTGGAGGGGGGTCAGGTCAAACCCACTGGATCAGCAACTGAACTAGGCAAATGTATATTGGGGCAGTAAACTCACGTTGAAATAATGAGAGAAACTTGGGTCTTGGTGAACAGGTAGGGTGTGAGTAGATCTAGAGAAAGTATGATTGTCTTAGCATGGTGGTGTCACGTTGACCCGACCTTAACCCTGCTGACCTCCCACCTGCCCACTAAACCAAACCCACACCTCAATCATGCAGCCCATGTGTAGACTTACTGTGATACTATAAGTGTGAGAAAGTTTATCAAACATACTGCAGAGATTAGGTTTAGGTTAACTAGCTAGCTTGGTGCTTTTCATTGTGCAAATATCTCACTATCAAGAAACTTTTTAACTTGGTGCAAAATTCAACTCTTCTCAAAAACAAAAATGCAATTACTTGTTTATGTGATGATAACTATTTTCCTAGACTTTTTCTTTGTTGGCACCAAAACATTTTGGAATTATTCAGCAAAATAAACAAACTTTTAACCTTGAATTTGTGAAAATATTCAACTGTATGCAGGTTTACAAACTCGGCCTTGGAAACTTAAGAATTTTTAAAAGTTATTTTTTGGCACATAGGCATAAATGTTCTTATTTCTTCTGATGGTCAAGCACTAGTATACTCTTGAAGTTATTAATAAATGTAATTAGCAAATGAAATGGCTTATCATCATTGACAATCTTCAATAGTAAATTAAAATGATCTTAGCAAATGAGGACATTTGTTTACCTTAGTAAAAATTTTATCATAAAGAAACAAATCTACACCAAAACTTTTCTTTAACATAATCATAAAATTACATGTAGTAAATGGTATGATTCTTTGCATACTTTAACCTCATTTAGAAATTATGGAAAATTCAAAATAATCCATCATTACACTTATATAAAGCACAGAAACAATGGCTAAGGTTATGGTTGATTTAGAATCCCTCTCACAAGTACCGTAGTCACTACCTTACCCTGATTCCTTGAGAGTTGTTTTGAGTCACTGAGCTTGTAATGTCACATATGTCAGATGTGGCAATTATTTCCTTAAGTTATGGATAAAAATAAATTTGTAAGTCATTTTGCAAATTAATATCATTAGGTTTTGTTTAGACTTTGTTACATTAGCCAGCATAAATGCAAGTTAACTCAAATTTTGAATTTACAATATGAATAAAGTATTGGCAAATCCAGGAGGGGATTGCAGTGGTTGCCAAAGATTAACACTCAGTTCCTGAAAAGCTAATTCTTTAAAAACAAGAATATTTATCAAATACATGAAAGAAGCTTCAGAGAAATGGCCATTACAAGAAAAACTTGAAAGACTTGCTTTCCAAGAGGCTATTATCTAGGCTAGTTTGAACCAAAGTCTGTGTGTTAGATTAGGGGTTAGTATGTTACATATGTCAGCAAATGAAAATCTTGGATCTGCACATTATAGGTTAAGAAATGAATAAATCATTATCGTTGGCAGAGGATGAAAGTTCAAGTCCCGTGAGATGGCTATTATCTCATTAATTTGAAAGAGCACCCCATACGTCACTCTGCTGTCGTCTTGTGTCACTGCTGCCCAAAAATACATCTGAAAAATAATTAAGTAAGATATTTCCGTAATAAATCAGGTCTTCTTTTGACAGATTTGTCAATTGAATTGGTATGTTCTGCTTGGTATGACCCTGTTAAAAAAGACTGTAATTTACGGAATGTTATAAAAAGTTAAAAAAAATGTAAATAAGCCCTGAGAAAAAAAAAAGGTTTTAAACAGAAGATTTTCATGAAAGAAATTGTAGACATTCAAAAACATATATAATATATTAATTGTATAATTATAGAGTCTCATTGAATAAACTTCATAAAACAATTTTTGTAGAGATATATCATTCTGGGAGAAGACCTATTGATATTTCATGTCACATTTGTTTCTTATTATTGTTTCAAATATTTGTCAACTATTCATTTCAAAATTCCCCCCCAGTAAATATCACAAAATCAATCAATTTGTGAATTAATGAATATACTGGTCAAAAGAAGTTAGGATTATTGCGAAAATTGTTAATAATATTTCATCATGTGATCAAAGTAAAGAAGTGACAATATTAATGATTTCAGAATGTCCATACAGAATATCCCTTATTATTTTTGTCCAGTAAACATACATTAATGTAATTGGGACTAAATAGAATGTATTACACACTGCCCATCCCATCACTTGAATATGCAACAAGTAGACTGTATACTGTCAGTACACCTAACCTCATATCATAGTCAGGTTAGGTAACTTTGAGAACAACACTCATTCATCTACATTTTGTCTTAGATGAACAGCATGTACCTTACCTGATCACATATCAAAATCTTAAACTAGTTTTAGAATATGTTTTGGTGATAAGGTCAACTTCAAAACAATCTTGATGTTAATGTTTTCCATTTTTGCCGGTTATTTCCAACTTTGCTTGGATTTTTCTGGTTCTTGCCACTGGAAAGGAAACAATCAACAAGAGCCTAACCTGCCCCTCCCCCCACTCCTGCCTTTACAGAAGTGAAACCCTCCCCCTACTCAATATTCCTGGATTTGCCTAAGTGTTGAAATGCATTTCTCAATAATGATAATTTAGCTTACATTGTGGTGCTGTCATGAGTATCATATTTTACGTAGTACGTGGATGCACAGAAACATTGGAAGACGGGTCGCTTTTCTAAATGGCTTACCCATAAATTCTATGGCATGAGTAAAATGTCTTGAAATTGTTGATGCAAAAGAAGATCAAATTCTTTCAACTAAATGATAAAATAAAAGAGTTTAGAGTTTTTCTTATCACCACAGGGAATAAAAAGACTTGTGATTATCACGGAGAATAAGTGATGAAAAGGGGACACTAATTTTTAGGGGTTAGGGGGGGCGCTGATATACTTCAAATACTGTATTTTGTAACCATTTATTCATTAAGTAGGAATTTAATGATTTGTTGTGTTGTACATAAGTAACTTGAGATAAATGTGTTAAATGGAACACATTTTGCATTATCTCTTTGCATGTGAAGTATATGAAACATGACCCATTGGAATATAAATTGGCATTGTTAGATAACTGAAAGTGACACTTATCATATATCAAAAGTACAGTGGTGTCATTTCTTCTGTAAATCACCTGAACAAACATAAGTGATATGTTTCTGTCACATAAATTGAATCTTTTATTCAAACTATTACATGTATAGAAGTAGAGCTAAATTATGCACAAGGCATAATCAAATGAAAGAGTTAACAGTTTTAAGAGAATTCTCTCACATGAGAAATTCCATGAATGATTAATATCTCTTATTGTTGAATAAGTGATCTAAGAGGACAGTTTATTCTTAACCACTCGTCTGCTGAATCAAATAGTTCAAAATCATTCCTGTGTGGCTGCATTACATTACAGTGAAGGAAATATTATTGAATTGGCTTTGCTGAGAGGATGCATAAAGACCTTCCCTTTGATATTTGCTTAATCCTCTTCTTGCTTTGAGCACATGAGACCTCTAACAAAGATTGCCAACATAGCCGGTCAGTTGCGGATCCAGGGGTTTCTAAACCCTCTCACCCCTTTTAAATAGGTGAATCTCCCCCTCCAAATTCACAGATCTGCCACTGCCTTATCTGAGCCAAGTTCTGTATTTGATATAAAATTAGCAGAAGCAAGGCTTTTGTTGGTAAATAATTTTGACTGCCACAAATTATGTCTGCAAGGGATAAAGTTGTTTCCCATATAATATGATTCTGATTCAAAGAAGTTGTACATCCATAAATACCTTGTTTTCCTTAATATTACTCCTATACTCTTAACAATATCCTGAGCATTGATTCAACTGGACAGTGATTGTTATAATTCCCTAACAATGATGCTATAAATAAATGAACAAACACAAATGTGAATATCCCCTTGAATTTTGTTTTGTAGTTGATTGAACTGTTCCATTATGAGCAAATACCATACTGTGCAGTTTCTAGGAGACTATAGCTAGTTATAGATCTGACGCAGTGAGTCAACTGACTGAGGTATAGGGAGGGACCCCTGGGGTATTATCTGTATAACATTGTAGTACACTGATACACAGTACAATGTACAGCAATATCAGCCTTATACTGTTATCGTATCTTCATGTCATACTGACCTGGTATGGCCTTCCAGAGAAAGAAACTCCCACTCCTTGTATATTTAAACATGTGTAGTCCCGGCCCTGATATAGTGTGTGGATCTGGAGTCTTATAAATACTGCCTCCAAAAATAATTCACTTATGATAGCAAGTCAGGGATCAAAATGAACTTTTAAATATGATTTTTATATTGATAAGTAAACATTGAAAGTCAACAGCCAAAACATTTTGTTTATCAGAATTTAAATATTTTTTATGACAAATTGTTTATTTGTATGAGCCAAATGATAAGTGCTTTCCATTTGTATTATATTCACAAATTTCAAAGGAAATGGTAGTAATAACATCACTAGCTACATTGAGCACCCGTTAGGCGAGTCATATTGGAATACCTACAGCATCATCGGGATCTTGGTAAATTAAAGATCACAAAACTATTTTGACTTTTCTCCTCCTCTTGATAAACAAATGTAAAAAATACAAACAAAATCCACTTAATAGTTCTTGATATATTCCTATCAGCATGTACATTATTAATATAATAATGTTTGAACTGACACTCCCCAAAACCATATCCGCTAGCTTATTCAATATAGGTAATATCAAATACCGGTAATCTTCTATAGGCTTCATTGAATTTTATCTAACTCTTATGAAAAGACTTTAAGTGTCCATACTTCCCTACTTCAACTTTGAAACCTTTTATATGATACTAAACAAAGGCACTCATCGCAGAAATATATGGTTACATTTGTGAATTACTATTGTCACCAAATATACATTGTACCTATAGATATATTGTGATTGGTATAGTTCAACATGGAAATATTGCGATATAATACCATATATTTATACCGTATTCCATACCATGTATGTTATCTAATCATAGAAGAATGAAATATCAATCAATAAACTCATTGATTTTTTTTTTCAAATTAAACCAGTTAGCTATTTTTCATTCATAGTATTGTTGAATCGCGGTCTATTATGCATTGACACCTGTTTGATTCTAATCCACTCTGTGATCAGTGACTTAAGTCCTCGGATATGGAAATGTTTGTTTGATTAATAGCGGATTAATAGCAGATTAAAGTCATAGGCTGATTTTTGCTAGGCAAATTGTTATGTACGCCAGACAAATAGTTCATCACTCACAGAAATCTTTCCCTTGACGTTTGCAACAATTTAAAGAACTCTGCGTGCGTTCTATCCCTCAATAAAGAAGTTCAAATCACACTACCCTATGTCTTTGTCGAGCGTCAGTCATTACCACGTCATTTTGCAAAAGCCATGACATAGAACACTTGAAATTTACCAGCTGAATATCCAATGAAAAAAGCTAATCTTTACCTTTTTCTAATACAGAAAGAAAAAAAGGTGATACAAGCAGTGAAGAATGCGTGTATCATAAGTATCGGTGCTGCAATTACTAGATTTCCGGTATATCGCACTCGCGATGGTGTACAGTTGATTTGGGTTCCATTCGATCTGAAACGGCAGACCCGAATAAACAGCGTCACACTAAACTGTAAAAGGGGGATAGAAATTATAATCTTAGCAGACGCAACAGGAAAGTTTGGTGTAAGTGATCAGATTTTTGCTCGTGTAGAATAATAAGTTTAATTTAGTTGTATTACAAAAGTGCTTCTATGACTTTGATATGACTTAAATCTTTCAGATAAGAAATGAGAACAACATAATGTTTGTATTGTGTGACTCACTTGCGAGTGAGGTTTTAGTTGATTATTCTTGTGATTTTTTAAGCTTGCAACAAGAATTGGCATGACTCTGTCGGGTAATTGATAAAAAGGTTATTACCATATTATATCTTATAAATGGTCAAGACTTTGAGTCACAAAATATTCACACTGGGTGCTCAAGGAGTCGCTAATTGAGAACAATGTTTTCTTTAAAGAACCTGACCTATTGATCTGATCTTTGATCTTGCATTTTGTTTCCACAAAAGATACCCTGATAGGGCCGTCCTTTTCAAGATGCTTATCTCTTGCTACGGTTGCCATGTTGCTCTGAGTAAAATGACATGAAAAAAGACGCAGTACTTTTACTAATTTTACAACAATATGAAAATTAAGTATATGTATGGAGTCTCAGAGAGTCTCAGAATGAGTGTGGCAGAGGTATTTCCTCCTTATAAGATGGTTTTGATGTAAAGAAAACCTTTACTTCACGTTGCCATCAGTTATTGTAATGGCATGTATGAGGAAAGAGGGCGGATGCTTTTTTGCTTAAGTTTTTGTTTTTTGGCACAAAGAATTATGGTAATCAGAAATTTAATAAAAAATTAAATCAAGTGTAGTTAATTGAACTTTTTTACTGTAAGATAATTACAGGACCCTTCATAGAAATTCTCCCCCCCCCCCCTCCTAAAAAATTAGTAAAACTGAAGCAGAATACATATTTTTTTCAAGCATTTAAAAAAAAAAAATATAGTGACCAAAAACAAATACAACAAATTTCAAAGGGTTTTAGACAATTTTTAACTTCCAATTGCATTGGGTTTAATTATTTTTAAATGTATCATTCTATTATGATCATAAATGTTGTTTTTTTTTTTCAGGTGATGTCAACTGAAAGAAAAGAAAGTTACAAGTTGTATCCTTTGGTTCTCAGCATGATCCTAATTCTGTGAGTAAATCTGTGGTGAACTTGATATGTAATAAGAAGTGTATATCCAACATGTAATTCTGTTACACATAATTATACATTTATTATTATTTAAATAGAAAGAGAAGTAACACCAACATGTGCCTTAGAGACTCTTCATTACAACAAAACATATTCATATTTCATATATATGTTGTATAATTTTTGGTCTGTATAATTTTTGTCCAATTTTTGTTCAGTGGATTCCTATTTATCCCCTTAAAGGAGCGTATCCTAATCAAACAATCAATTTAAAACTTTTAGTTTCATGGTATTTTTTTTATAGATCTACCAAATAATAATGTTGTATAATTTTTGGTTTGTTTAATCTTTGTTAAATTCGTGTCCAGCAAATTCCCATTTATCCGCTTAAAGGAGAATATCCTAATCAAACAATTGATTTAAACATTTAGTTTCATGGTATTTTTTTGTAGATCTACCAAAATCAAATATTGAAATACTTTTCAGCCCAATTGTATGGCTTCAAAAGTGATAGACATATCTGTAGGTTTTTATATAAGATTATATATTTAATTTTTTTCATATCATACATGATTATACTTTTTAACAGAGATTTTGTCAATAGATATTTTATACATCCATAATTTATACTCCTTTATGAAATAAACAATATTTCAAACTCAAACACATTTTTTGTCATTTCAACACTTATGAAACACAATGATAGAACATGATTAAAATAAAAGGGATTTTGGCGTAAATAATGAGCTTTAATGAATAAACATGAGCAAGCTATATCACTGTATAAATTGCCCAACATTACAACTGCATTATGTGCATGTAAATATTGATTTTCTGTACAAATAAAGCCAGGTAGTGGAAGAAGCGTAGTTTGACTGACTCATCTAGTAATACACCCTACATAGATCACTCCAAACTTGCAGAGGTGAAGTATAAATACCTTAGACAGTGTTGACTTAATTTATTCATACAACTCTCTGTACCAAGGTCTGAGACATAAACTTTACACATTGTAAAGAACTTACTGCTTTCTAATGAAGTTAAGTGTGCATTCGTGTTCTTTTGTCTGGAGTGTTCTGCAAATACATCTTACATTATGTTTTATTTGATTTCTCAAGGTTAAAGTCATTTAAGAGAATTATTCACCTTTTTTTCTTTACTGTTAACTTTTCTGCTCATTCATTTTTGACCAACACCTACCATGTCCACATTATTACCGACATAAAAGGGAGAGTCCAATCAGGTTTTATTTTAAGAAACAAAGTTTGAGGGGACATATTTGCATACCTGGTATAAATACATGATCAATTTAGTTGAAACTTTTACTGATAATTATTTTCTACTTGCATTAGGTTTGCAAATTTGACCCAAAAGTCCATATTAATTAAATGGAACAAGATCAGAGTGAAGTCCCTCATCAACATCTTGATCGGTCAAAGGATAAATTTTGTTTATATTTTGGGATATTCTATCAATCTAATTAATTTATCAACAATAATTTGTAAAATAACAACACATTTTTATCATTTCACAAAAAATAACTTAACTACAAAGCAGACCCAAATTTCTTAATAAATTTGTTTTCTTCAAAATTAATAATAAAAGGTCTTCCATACTCGCCTGCTGAAGATATCATTGTCTAATAAGTCTACAATGTCATTAAATTGTGTGCAGTAACATCTGACTGATTGACCACAGTCAGTAAGTATAATGTCACAATGCGGCCTCAGTGGTCATGTCAAAAGTTTCTTACAAAATGTGATAATATAATTGATAAATAATATGCCTTGCTCAGTCCTGTTTCATAGATTTTTGTAATGATACTTATGACGGTTTTCAGTATCTAACTTGATTCCATTAAATACCAAACCATTCATTGTTTATTACAATTTTTATTAACCTGACACAGTAGTATCAAGTAATTACTATAGAATGATCATCTGCTAGAAAGACAAGATTTTATGATAACAACTTTTTTATTGTGAAATTCAAGACGTTTCTGAGTATTTGCATATTCCTTCATCGACAATGTTATTTGTTGAATTCAGATAATAAAATATCATGTATGACAGGCACATTTGTAAATGTCTTCACAAACCATTAGGAATACTCTATTAAGTTATAATGATCAATAAAATATTGATTTTAAAAAGAAGAAAAGATGTGGTCATCTACGGTAGATTTATTATTGTCTTCTTGACAGGAAGCAGACCCTAAAGACAACATCAGTCATCAACAAAACAAGTAATTAAGAGTTGGTTATATGTCTCAAAGTGGGAACAGGGAAAAGGTCTACAGTTTTCGAGTTCTATGAATTCCTTAGATCCATGTGATACCATGGTCAGATATGAAACTCCAGGTGGGATATGACACAGTGAGATGAGACTGGTGGGAGTCAAGCAAAGGGTCCTCCAAGCACCTGTTCACAAGAATATCATACTGACCAGCCATCATCAGATACCAAACTCTGGACACTTAGGAAGATGGAAGTCTATAGAGTGTAGGACGATTAACATATTCCAAAAAGATTAAATCATTGTTTCAGTTTTGCAAAGCAAATCATTTAAACTAATCAAGCAAATAGATGATCACTTACATCAGTCTCTCCTGTAATGTTTGCAATAGTTCTAATTTTGTACAGTTTGGGAGCAACAGTTGAACAGCGTCTGCCGGCTGCTGAAAACGGCAAGGAAATCAAATTCAGAGCATCCAGTGAAAGTCACATTGCTTGTGCAATATATTGAAACTCTTATAACTGCATTGCTGACACTTATGAGTTATGACTGATGTATTTCTCATTGATTTTACTTTCTTTTTGAACTGCTTGCTGTATCTGAAAAAGGTTAGAATTAACATTTTTCTTAGCATTTTTAGTGGGAAATTTGTGTTCTAAATGAAACAGTTTTCCAACTGTTATGGTCAGGCTTGTGGCACACTATTTGGTAGGGGTTGGGCTTTTTAAATTGAAAACTGTTGCAGAAATCAGGGGATAGGTTGAATTGAGTGAGGAAAAATTTGCCCGGCATGCATTAAGATTTGCCTTGCAAAACTGAGTCAATGACTTTAATCCTGAGTTACCCTGGTCATATATGGAATCCCTTTCTGCTGTATTGTTTTGGTATCTGGGAATAAGGATGACTATTGTTTCTTATTTCTGTATCGCAATATAAACAGATCGCAGATAATACCACGCGCCCTTACTAGGAAACTCTTACAATAACCTGATTGTTTTCTCAGGACGTGCCTCATATACAACTGGTTACTATTGCTATTCCAAGCAGCCAATAATGATTGATTTTGAGTCATTTAATTGGCTGACTGTTCATATTCTTTATGATGTAAATCCTGAAGAAGCAATCAAGGTGATTGTAGCAGGTTGTCAATTGTAGTAGGTTGACGATTGTGGCAGGTTGATTCACTAGGTTTACATTTTGAAAGAAGACTGGCTAAAGTCTAGAAATTGGCTGGCCATTGTTTGCTTTATGACACAAGTCCTGAAAAGGCAATCAGAGGATTGAAGGTGGATAATGAATTTCCAGCTGAGTTTATTCATTGAAAGGAGACTGGCTAGAGTCTAGGCAAAATTTTATCAAAGTATCTCATCTAAAATATTCATTCCAGACATCGAGGTCAGAAACAGAAGACGAAAATTAGTTTATTAAAGTGTTGCACAACATACAAAATGTATATACAACAGATATTAAACTCAAGCTGGGTCTCGTAAGTGAGTGGAAACTGGTTAAAGTCTAGCAAGTGTTCATTCATCACCTGTTCCACAGGGTCTAATCGTCAGTTACCTGGTTAGATACCGAGCCCAGCTGGGTTTATAGACCTGTCATACCTAGCATTGTATATAGCCTGCACACACGTTCACCAAGGACCGATGAACAGTTGAACACTCTACTCACATGTAATAAAACCATGGCGACATAATTTATCAAGTTTCATAAAAACAAATGACAATGAAATTTACTAAAAATAAAGAGTTAACTGTTGATAGATAATCAGAGTTTTATGATTAAATATATCAGTATTTAATATTACAAAAAAGCCCATCCCTAAATATTTTTGTACAGTAATTTAACACAAATTTCTTTAATATATCTAGGGTATGTTATTTTTGTTCTGTAATATTGTAAGATATTTGATTTAATCTCGTAGTTTTGGTGTAATGAATACTTTGAGCCGAAAGTTTTGAAAATGTTTATAGCCAAATGGCATAAAAAAATTAACACGAATAAGGAAGTTTCCTTTATAAATCCAGTTGACAGTTTGACATTTAAAATAGGTGTGAATTTGACTATAAAAACGATACATTTTCAAGAATTTAACCTAGTAAGCATTTTCACTTCTGACAAAACATTGGATAGAATTATATATGAACAACTAATTATTTTATTTATGAAAATGAAAAAAACATTAATTTGTCCAAAGCATTCCAAAATATATCCCCGACCATGATTTCATTAACTTATACTCGAGAAAGTAAACTTAAAAGGGCAGTACCACATTTTTAAAAGTAATTTTACAATAATGAAAAAAAATAATACAGATATTAGTGTTAATTTTTTTGTAATGAAGCATTTCTCAATGAACATAATATGTTTGGATAAGCAACGTGAATCCATTTTCTAACCTTAAATGATTAAAAGGTGTTCACACTGAAATGGCTGGCAGCAGTTAATGTTTGATACTTTCTTCTAAGACTATGGAAATTGGGTTGAATAATAAGGTGTTTATCTTCTGAAGATGATACATTTGGCATAAACCAATCTTTAATTAGGAAATTTTTAAGAAAACAAATTTCCATAAAATGCCTTGTGTCCATTGAAAGAATCATTAAACACTTGGATTTTATAATGAAGAAAAAAATCCTCATGTTGGAATTATTTATTTTCAAAAATGTTTTGAAAATGTATGTACATCTCACTAGTAGACTTTTAGCATTTCGAAATGAAATAAGTAAGAGGTAAAGTGAATTTATTGTTTTATGATGCAGTGAAGAAAGATAGACAATAGAGAATGGAAACAAAGCAACCTTGGGATTTCCACTTGCACTCACTGTTACTCAAGGGTTACCGGGTAGGAGTGTTTGTGTAATATATATATGCTGACATATACAGACCTATCTATGTCGTGTTATCTTTGATGATGAGTCATGAAATTACATTCTCATGTTTTAATAAGTCTTTATTTCAGAAAATAATAATATTATCCTTCATCTGTTTTAAAATAATGTAATGTTTCAAATTCATTTTTGTCCCCAAAAGTCGTGAGGTTGGTAGGGCTTGCATGACTTTATTCTGACATTTTATTAAAACAAATAAAAATGTGGGGCAAACAAATTTTGCTTTTGTCATAAAAAATACAGTTTGGAAACACTTCTAGAAAACAAATGCTATCACTGTCGTTTGTAAAGAATTTATTAGGTTGAAAACAACGAAAAAATATAAAAAATGGATGTATTGGGCATGACTTGGATTTATCTATTCAGTCTTACACATAACATTCCTGAAAAAAGTATCTACTAAAGCATATTTGTTATGGTCATTCTTATCAAAACCAGACATAATTTTGCTAAGTTGATATATTCATTGAAACTCACTTATAATCCACCAGATCACCTGAGGTATAAACTTACAATGATGTCACATTTGTTGGCATTTATTGGGTCAACTATTGTACAAGACGACACACAAGTTTTCATCCAGATGGCTCAGAGTTTCACCTGGTCTACCTGTCCATAACAAGCACATCAAAGGCCAAGCCATTGTCTACCTGTGCAATCTGAGTCAAGTGAATGGCAGTGAAGACAGGGGAAGATATATCTTGATACATTCCGTGTAGATAATGAAGTAATGTTACATTGTTACATTTTGGATCCAACATGCTGCATAAGTACAAACTTTTTTTTACATTTTTGGGATGAGTCCCTTGTTGGTATCAAAACTGCACCAGTAAAGTACTGTGCATGTATTTTAAATGATTTAATCAACGAGCATATAATTGTCACTTAAGATCTCATAAGATAATCCCCTAAAACAGGACATGGATTTTTCTTCCAACTTCCTAACACAGCTAGACACTTTGTCCCAACACTCAATTGTACAAAGAACATACATTTATATTGAAGTTCTACATTGTTTTATTGTGCTTAAAAAACATGTATAGTTGTTTTTAACAAACACACTAATCATATACATTACCATAAACAAGACTGAACTATGTACAAATATCATGATCATTTCCATTGATTTCACTTACACCATTGCTTGTCATATTAACTAATTTCATGTTTGACTATCAATGGAATTACTGTATGCAATAAACTCCTGTAAATGACAAGTTATTCTCAAAAACAATTTGCCTGAACCATTAAAATCTTTTGTAACAAAACAAACATGTAATTGATTTGTATCAATACTTGATAGGAATGTACCAGTTGTATTTGCTTCAATAGAAACCATTAACTTTTTGTTATAGTTAAGTAATTCCTTTGCATAAGAATCTCCCATAATTCCTTATTAACCTCTTTAACATTTCAGCTGTTGAATTAGCTAGAACCAATTCATTTTAAGTTTCCAGTTTACAGAAATGTCAACAGGATTGTCCATTTTCTAATGGCAATGGAACCCTTGGCCTATATTTTTGAAGCTCTCTTAGTGCTAAGATTGTCGTAAGTGCCATACATTAACATTGGCTTACAACCATTTTAGCACTAAGAGAGCTTCGAAAATATAGGCCCTGGTGGATATGTATGTTCTTTACTCTAATTTCTTCACAAAAACACTACTCACTGGCACCAGACTTTATATATACATGTAAGTCTGACATAGATGCACCTCCTGTCTATAAAACACATTAACAAGGAATAACAGAGTCTTACATTGCCTTGTGTGACTGGAAATATATGTCTGATCCATCTACAAACTTAAAAAAGCATATTTGAGACAAAAAAGGTGTAACCTTTTCCAGGCACAGAAGGTAATGCTAGACGGCTTACCCTGTCCTACCTTGTTTTTATGTATTAAAGATAGGCATGAACACAAATTGGTATGCAAAATAGAAGTTGGCTCAAGTGACCATATCCCTGTCTAAGGTCTGAGAGACTGGCCTGTATCAGAGCAAATACTGATGCTGATGCACAAGAAACATTTAATTTGTTCAATAGCCTCATTAAATATCCTTTCACACTAAGGAGAAGATGGTGACTAATTCATTTAAGGAAATTATATTCTGCTAATGGGAGAGAAGTGAAACTTATGAACATTGACCACAGCAGAATGAGAGCCTGTGTATGTTTGAACTTTGCACTTTTTCTGCTTGTCGTGTTTGCACCCCGACCAATTTGTGTCTACACTAGTCCTGCGACTCCTTGCTCATTAACTACAAACGGGAACACCTGAGTAGGTAAATTGGGAGCAAACATTACTTCAAACTCCCTCACAGCACATTCAACTGTACTGCTTCTCGGTCCATTCATAGAAGCAGACGACAGGAGGAGTCGCTGTGAGGTCCGTCTGAGCATGAAGCGCGAGGTGATCTGATTGGCCCAGGAGAGTCCAAGAGCGGGCGAGACTGACCCTCGGGTCGTTGTAGACGACAGATTTGCAGACACCTGGAAAATACAAATAGAAGTAAATGAAGGTGGACTATTTCTGTTGATTCCGGTAATTCTATGTACGTGTGCAATATATGAAATACCGCCCATCATAAAACTTTTAAATTTTTTATTTTAGGGCTCTCTTCTTTTTAAGCAGTTTTCAAACACTGATTTCTGCCCAACCTTCAAAAGGAAGAAGATCTGAACCTATTTATTTTACTTTAGACAGTTCAAGCTTCCTACTTCCGGTCAGTGAAACAACAACAAAAGATAATGTTATAAAATTTCCTCTATCTGCTGTTTCATGAAAAAGTGATAAGAAGTTAGAATTTTGATCATGAGGCAAAAGATATTTAAGAGAATTTTCAAAGCCAATAGAGTTCTTGATTTTGAATTTTCTTTAAGGTTATTGAGTGATGTCAGTGTGGTATGTTATAATATTTCCCTAGCAAAGGTTAATTAGTGCATCATCATATGTCTCTTATTACAACACACATGGCATATTTCAAGCAAGGACTTCAGGATATTGTGAAATACATTACATACAAAATGCAACAACAGGAAAGGATACCAAATTTGAGAAATGTCAAAGAAGACACGAGGATCTTTGTGGAACCCTGTAACGCCTACTCAAACAGGAAATATGAAAATGAAATATAAATATTCCTACATATTGTTACCCATACATAGATATATAATCACTAAACACCAGTTGTTACCATTTTAAGAATGACACAGGTTCCTGTGTCAAAACTTGGCAACTTCTTATTCATTGTATGCGATCCATATAGTTTTCTCGGTATCATTGCAACATCTAAAATGCTCCTCAAAGAAGCTCTCTGTGACAACGTAAATCTGACAACAATTGCTTGGATACTGGATTTATCCAAGTCTATGAATATCAAGGACAAATTTCAGACAGGTTTTCATTGAATACTCCTTATGTCTCTTTGACTATCTGACAAAAACTGCATTCAACTGCAAACTGGTTTATCAAAGTCTATGAATAATACATTGAATATAACATTTATAAACCATACATATTTCAGACAAGTTTTAATTGAGTACTCCTAAATGTCCTCGTGATAAACTGAAATCTGAAAACAGTTGCTTGGAAACGTGTTTATCCAAGTCTATGAATATCAAGGTCCATTTTCAGACAAGTTTTCATTGAATACTCGTTATGTCTCTGTGATAAACTGAAATCTGACAAAGACTGGTTGGTACTCTGCTAATGAGACCAGCCCTGCCACTACATCACACAAGCAGTCTCCCTTCTTGCTCCAACCAATGCATAGATTACACTAATCACCTCCCACAGGGGTTTCTCTCCTTCCTCCGATTTGTAGACTGACACCAAAGCTTCTTCAAACATTATTATTGTCACTTTAACTATTTATCTCTTTTATTTCAAGGTGACAAAGTATCTTTTATAAAATTTTGAAATCAACTGCGAAATAAGCTAAATTGATGGAAACACAAAACAAACAAGTAATTGTCACAAACATTACCATTTCCCCCTCACAATCAAGAAAAGAGGTAAAGGATTGACGCTCATTAGAGTTTCTACAGAGTACTGAGCTTTTCATGTTTAATTCAGTTGGTTTTGTCCTTATGAAAAGGTACTTGATACTGGGTTGGCCAGTAAACAGCTTAAACTCAGGGTCTGGAACTTGTGATCAGTATGTTAAGGGTTAAGTTTCAACGTGACCCCAATACTGTAAAATGTGTTGTCTTGTTCGTGAAATATTTCATGAATAAGTTGTAGAAAACACAAAAACTTGTCAAAGTCTCCTAGTGATAGGGGTGAAACGGTTTACTACTACAGTAGTTGAACCGCGGTATTTTACATTCAGTTCGGTGCACCGTACATTAACGGGGATTTTCGGTTCGTACTGCATATTTGATTTGTGTCAAAAATATCATTTTAATAACTTAAAAACCAATAATATTTATTCAAAAAGTCAATGATCAAAAACAAAATTATTATCTTTAAACGTCTTCAAGTTTCGAAGTGGTAACAATCCCTGTCTCCATTTTCACATAAGTAACCATTCGGAATGATTTAGTTTGATCTTTAACTCTCAACAATAGTATTTGAATGATGTGCCTTTTGGAGATTTCGTTCAAAGAAATATGGCGACTATTGGTTTCGTACTGAACTGAAAATGTAACGAACCGAGGGTCCTGTACCGCGATACGCACCGAACCGAAGCTCAAGCGTACCGTTTCACCACTACCTAGTGACTACCTACCTAGATATCGCACTAACAACTTTTTGTTAGTGGTCAAAGTCTTGCAGTGACTTTGAAAATGAATTTAAGGTTATCTAAATTGACTGGTGTTTGCACTTTCTCCATATGAAGACTGGTAGTAAGTTTGAAGACTCTAGGTGAAGCTGTATAGAGATTTCACACTAACAAGACGTACAGAGCTGAATACTATGCAAGTCCACCACTCCAGCGGCGGTTGACAAAAAAATCCAACAATATTGATAAAAATTATAATTGTCCATTTGTATAAATCATTGTCAATGTTTAATATACTGCAGCATTTCTGTATTTCAATACTGACATAAACTAACTTGCATTGCAATCTGTATCACGAGATATGGTAAAGAAAGCTTAAGTTGATTAAATTTAATCTTCTTCTACCCACATCATGTCAGCCAATCTAATCCATAATTGATTGTAAGTTTAGGCAATAAAACATTTATTTAAAGATACTGAAAATAACAACTAATTAAAAAAGTTTGAATAATTAATTAAGAAGTAAGCAAGGTTGAAAAAGAGAATCAAAGAACAAAAATAATGCTGGATCAGCAGAATTAAAATTGTTTTGATGCTGACCTTATAGAAGAGAGACGCTACATGGTCTACATATCTAGGCCATGATGGTCAAAGATTCCGGTGGGCCATGGATTTGGAGAGCAATCTTTCAAGATAAAGTTGCTGGACCATCTCAGCTGATCAGAAGAAAGATTAATCACCTCTTCACGCAAGAAAATGAGCTGATTTCCATGCATGTACTAAGTAAAATTGTTTGATTAAACTCAATTAAATCGGATATTACGGTAAAATCAGAAATGTCAGTTAAGTTTTATTGTAAGGAGTACTGTACAAAAGCTAAATGACTTAAATCCACATGAGATAAGAAAAAATGCCTTAATGTCTGTTAAAAGATTTATTAAAACAAAGTTATTTTCTACATATGACTTTTTTCTTTGCCAAGAGAACAGAAAAACAAAGAAACATTTTGCCTGCTGGAGTTATTTCATGTGTACGTATTTGCTCTAGTGACACCTATTTTTTTAAGCAATCTTTTTACAACAGCTTCAATAGTTAAAGTCTAATTTTTCACTTAGAAGTGAACTCACTGACATAACATCTTGTAAAGGGTTATTTTGTCACAATGACCTAGTAGTATCTTCCAAATGCACAAATGATTTCATCCTCATGTTAAATAACAGAATATTGTTGAAAACACATTAAATCCAAAATCACCGTTGTCATTCTTGGTAATATAGGGTAAATGACGATTTAGAACTTGTCATGTCTTACTTAAGTTTCTTATACATGAATATTGTTATATGTTATATATGAAACATAGGTCCAATATATATATACACATATATTGAAAAGATTCTTAAAAGAATAACAACGCCAAGGAGGAAATCAGCGGGGTCATTCTTTTAATAATCTTTTGAATATATGCTGACTGTACACTTGAAGCAACCAAATTTCAATTATATATATATACATATATTCATATATATATATATATAGTTGCTAAACACAAAGTTGCGGCACTTCTATCAAGGTACACTGGCAGACACTGCTACCTGTTGAAGGTGTACTAAACAAACATGGTCCACTTGTTTACCTATGTGTGGGACAGGTCACAACCCCAATCACATAGACAAACATGACACATGAGGTGTCTAACTGTTGTAAACCTCCACAGAAAACATTGTGGCAAGATTAATAACATCCGAGACCTTTGGTGTACCACAAGAGAATGTCTGTTGTACTTGTAGAATGTCAGATATCTTTTAGACCTCTAGACTTGGGTAATTAGAGTTGAATGACCTTTATTCTATACTAATCAAATGGCATTTCTTCATACTTACATATGGCATTTCTTTCAAATTTTTAACACTTGAGAGAGAATATTATATGAGTGTCCATGACATACTGTTTACGACACAAGTGCCTAATATTATTATTTCCCGAGTGAGAGCAAGGGATATACTGACATTTAGGCACGAGTGCTGTGAACATAGTATGTGATAGATACAAATATAATTTTCTGTCATAAAGTTGAAAAATCAAAGGAAATTATCATAATCAACCTCTAAGCAAAGGCGAATTATCTGCTGTCTTTGCATTTGGAACACAATGTCATTGTCAGATTTCAAAGCATTGTTAATTTCGTGACGTCAAAATGCAAAACGGAGATATATATATATATATATTGTTTTTTTCATTTTTTTTATTCACTTCCCATGGATACAGTAATATAGTCACAGAAGGCTTGGAAACAAATACATATATGCGTCAATATAACATGGCAAAAGGCATAGTTATAACATTCAAATGTTGGGAGAAAACAATTCAACATCTTCGTAGAGAAACAAGATTGTCATGAATTAGATGACCTTTTCAATTACTTTCCATTTTTTCTCAAAAGAATAAATGTTATCATTTCTCCTGGGGATATATCTTTCAATGCAGAATATATCTTTTAGTAAATTTAGGAATATTGAGAAAGAGGGTTTGTTACCTTTGATGTTCATTATGAATATGTGTCGTTTAGCTAATAATATCATGTGATTGAGCCAGTGGTCGTTGTTGGCACAAAATAATATGTCTCGAGTTTGTATCTAAAAGGTTTCATTACAGAATCTTTTCAAAAAGGAAGTGAATTCTTCCCAGAATAGTCTGACAACTGGACATTCAATATAAACATGGTATATATTCTCACTTAAACCACATGAAAGCTAAACGGATGTTTTACCCTAGGGCATTGTATGAAACATATGAAACACGATATTATAACCATATTGGTATTGAAATGAACTTCTTCTTTACAAATTATTATGAATAAATGTATACCAATATACCTGCTCAATTATAGGTGAGGTGATTTGCGGAAAACCACTTTCAAAAGTATTTAAATTATATTGCAACTGCTAGTATTACTGCAGAGAGAAAACCTGCAACACTATTGTGACTATACATTGCAGTAAAACCTGCAAGCATCAGCTCGAACGAACTAACCATGGCTTATACTGCAGTAGAGAGTTATGCAGTAAGGTTTGGGGGCAATGCTACACTGAATATCCCTTACAAATTATACATGATATATTGCCTACATGATAATAAAATATTAACTACATTTGAAGAGACTATTACTTTCTCTTTTAAAATATCATAGAAAATGTCAAATTGAAATATAAACTCAAACTTCCATTATCAATGAGACAGTGAAATCATTTATGGTTTTCTTTGGTCATTTAGGATTCAGATTAAGGTCATCCTGACAAAAACAGTTGTTTTTATATAATGTGGTAGACTAATCATACATACAGAAGACAAACATTTAGTACTTTGAGTGGCAAGATATATTTTTCATAGAAGGAAACAGCAATGATATCTATCAGGTAGTTAGTTCTTCCAGATATGATTCTTAATTTTAGAAAAATACCAGTATTCATTTGGCCAACTTCAGTCTTTGACACTTTTAGATTTCTTTTTTTTTTAATAGCTTGATGAGACAATATTTCAATTAGAATTTCACTCAATCAGTAAGTTCTTAATTTGTTAATATATAGAGATAATTACCAGAGGATTTGTGTCACATGACTTTTACCAAACGAGTGTGAATTTTTTTATTAGCTGTTAAAGGTTATATGCATATTTGCATGAGTTTCTGAAAAGTCATATGACACACTTCTGAGTGTAAAAATTGTTTTATTACCTTTATTTCATCTAAAATGCGTGGAAATATTTAGATAACAGCCCCCTTCCCTCGCGACGGCCAACTACAAGGACATCACTAGCAATGATTTTATGATGTCACAGACGACGAAATACAGTCACTCACTCTGAAATGATTGTTGTTAGGCAAAAATGACATGTGCACATATGTTGAAAATATGTCACCACTTATGATTAACTATATGTGAAAAGAAATAATAAGAAAAGATATGTTAAACTTTTTTTCCAACCCACAATAATTAGAAAGACTGACTGACACACAACGTACAGCAATATCATAATTATATTCACAACTTTCACTGTCAATCCATTCTGTAATGTTCCAATTTTCAAACTACCATACTTCATAGTTATACATATGTCATTTGACACCAACAATGTACCTAGGGATAGTATTGTGGTCAAGCCCTGCGTACTAACATTAATGAAAGTATTGATCGACTCATGTAAGTTAAATTGAAATATACAGTATGACATAGATCTCATAAATAATGCTACATTATCTATTCAAAACATCAGATGTAACATTAACCTCGACAATGAAAACTGATTTTGACTATGTAAAATTTTTCATACATTCATTCAAGGTTACAAATGAGTTTGTAATGCTTTGACCACATCATCTGTTAATACTGACAAACATGTTGGGAATATATGAGAACTATTTATTACCATATCTTTTTCAAGCTTTCATAATCATTGTCCTACTTCAAATAACAATAATCAGGGATCTGACATCTAACATCAATCGTAGAAGTGATGAGGGGACTTCTCTGATCAAATGTCAATGTAGGGCTATTCTGAGTTCAACCTGAAGGTAACTGACACATTACATCATCAATGTTATAGGGATGATGTCACAATCATTGTTATCACATTGCATTGTCAGTAATGATGTATGTTTCTATATTTCTAATGACAAAATTATGTTCACACATAGGACCAGTAAACCTTTTTCTTTTCTTTTTCTCAATTTTGCATAAAGGGAGATAACTTATTCAAATGGGTGCATGCCACTAAGGAAACTCTAATTCATGCAATGTTGCACGACAATGGTAGCCAGGATGAATTAGAAAGGTTCATTCAAAAATGTGAACTTCAGTATTTTTCATATATAATTTGACAATGGCTAGTTCAGAAAAGATTTATCAAGAAGCAATTTGATTATAAGGCTTGACAAAAATTAAATCTAAAGAATAATTATGATTCAGCATCTGGAACATAAGATTTATTTCCCCCTGACGCATCAAGCATGATTTTTTGTAGACTAATGAGATTTGAACTGCTTTGGGCAATAAAATGAAAAAAGCAACATATAGGGCCTACTACATATACTAGTCCATGTATATATAAGCAGGTTCAGTCATACACTTATTGTTTTTGGAACTTGGCTTATAAAACTAAGCAAGGAATGAGTTATGAAAGCATTAAAGGCACTATTGCACACTTTTATGGTTAATATTGGCTATTCTAAGGTTTACGAGGACTTTTGCATTCACTTAAGCTTTCTATCAATGCAATGAAATACTTAAAATCTTTACAATTGACCTGCAATCAACATTGAAAACGTTATTAAAACATATTGGACACATAAAAAAATCTATGGTTAGCTGTGCACAAAACGGATAAATTATGGACAGTTGAAAATGGCTGAACTAGTATTGTGTGCAGCTATTGAATTTACCTATACTCTGAACTGAGAATAAATATGTTTTATGAAAGCAATGTTGTAAATTAACAGATTTGATAACACAGCATTAGCAAAGTTATTAGACTGACCAAAGCAGCTGCCATTTCCTCTTTTCTAGTTATAAGCAAAATTTTAATATTTCTGATATCGTAGTTCATGCGGATTAATGCAACATTGCATTAAATACTTCGGGCCTTTAAAAATCAACTTTACTACCTTAATACGTAAATATTTGTTAAATAAATTACAAGGTAGATTACTTGAGTGATGATCTCGAGTATTATCGAGAGATATGCAGTATCTGTGCATTGCGAAACATTGGTGTGCACTAGAGCGTTTAAGCACCCTTTGATTATAATATAACAATTCTTTATACAAATTTAAACTATCACAATACGGCATATCCCACCTGATTCACACATACAACAGGTATGTTTTGTTCACTCCCCAGTTTATGTTACTGAGCTTCAAAGGAGGCTATGTTTGACTTGCTCCATTTTTTTACTATTAAATAACATTGTCTAGAAATAATTCAGAAAACTCCAATAATGTTTTTGATTCAGGCATACAAAAGGGATGTTTTTTTGACTGTTTGTTAATTTAACTGAGAAATAAATGATGTATATAATAAGTGCAGTGCTTTTGATATTTTTTATTACTAATGACTTTCATTTCTATGAATACATTTGAGAAAAGAAAGAAAACGATGCAAAAGGGATGTTGTGTTGACTGCTGGGTTATGAAACTGAGTAGAGAATGAGGTACATAATGGGTGCAGCATCCTTGAATTTTTTTAGTACTGGATTTCAGTTCTATAAATAAAATTCAGAAAAAACAGTCAGAAGAAAACCATATATCATCTGGTTCAGGTATACACAAAAGATGTTGTGTGGAATGCTGGGTAATGAAATTGAGTATTGAATGATGTACATTCATTGGCATGAAGCTACTGGATATTTATATTATTTGATTTCACTGCTATAAAAAAAAATTGAGAAAAACAGTCAAAAGAAACCATATCTCAACTGGTTTAGGTAGACATAAAAGATGTCGTGTGGAATGCTTCAATCTCATTGAAATGAAATCTAAATGCTCCACTACATTACCCGTGTAGATCTCACCAGGCTCCGTTACTTGAGCCATCACGTTTGCCTCTGACATAATATAAATCAGCCAATCAGCGAATTCGCCCCTTAATCTATGGTGCAGGCGAATTGCATTTCGCTTGTACGCTTTTCAGATCTCGGAAACCAAAACCTTCTGTTTTCCGAATGTCGAACTGCCTAAATACCCGAATTAATGTATATCATGTACATTCATTATACCCTCACTTGGTTTGTTGGACAAACAAGTCAAATCGAAAGCTATGAAGTTATCTTTCGCAATGCAAACTCTGCATTCCTCAACCTTATCCTTAAGTAGACCGTAACAATCCAAATGCTAATTCTGGAAAGAGATACGTTGAATAAACGTTTCGTCTCTTAGTTTGTAGTAATCATTGAATAATTTTAAATTTTGTGAAACAAATTAACCATAAACATGCTGAGAAACAAAAACAACCAAAACATTAACAAATACCAATACTAGGTTTCTTGATGATTATATATTAGTCATACGCGACCTTTATATGCTAATGAGATTGACCCTTGTTTCATCAAAGACTGAAATGTAATAACTTAATCTGCTGGGTTAAATGGTTTTAATAGACATATGCAAATGACTTCAACTTGTTCTCTGTAAAATCAAAGATTTATAAGAGGTTCAATTTCTTCCTGTGTATGTACTTGCAATCTCTTAGAAGGCCACCAAGAGACGCGCATTGTGATTGCTTGAAGGTATCTGCGGCAAGCCAATGAGATTTAGAGGTCAAGCTGAAGCAAAGGTTAACCTGACGGCTTGAGTAATTAAGCCTAGTGAGATCTATAATCTGCGTAACGTAGTGCAGCAATATTAGATTTTATTTTAATGAGATTGTGGAATGCTTGGTCATGTTATTGAGTAATGACTGATGCACATAGTGTGTGCAGCACCCTTGATGTTTTTGACTACTGAAATACAGTTCTATGAATAAAATTCAACTATCAGAAGTACAGCATGTCTCACCTGGTTCACACATACGACAGGTATGTTGTGTTCACTACCGAGCTTATGTAACTGAGCAGCGAAGGAGGCCATGTGTTTCGCTCGTTTGACTGTTTCCCCTGCACTGTACTCGCACCTGAAGAGTGCAGCCACGGAATCAATGACGATCAATTTGACCAAACCCTTCGCCAGCAGGATTGGGAACTTCTTGTGGACACAGAACATCAAACCTTCCTGCAATATGGTCATATAAGTAAATTCTTGTTGGTACTCTATAAGGCAAAATAATCCTGAGAAATTTTGCAAATTGAAGACCTTTCATAAAGTAGACGTATCAAAATGCAAAATCATTATACTACATACCACAATTTACACTTTATGCCTTACAGGAAACTTTTAATAAGCGATCAATTGTTATGATACTCGGGTGTAAATTTTTACAATCAACTCATCCAAGTATGACCTTTCTATTTCATCATAGAATTAAGAATTGAATAAAAGTTGCAATATATCCTACTACATCAGTGTATTAATTTGTACCTGCCTAACTGAAAAAATACCTTGATATACATCAGGAAAAGAGCATGGTCTAACACAAAATTGATGGTAAATAAGCACCTTCTAAATAAATCTATCATGCTTTGCAGCAATGTTGATTTCAATAAATGTTTCCTGTATATATAGCCGAACTAATATTTTGTGAAACAGTTAATGGAGGTAAAGGTCTACTCTTGAAGTAACTACTTACAAGATCGGCCACGTGTTCAATATAAATACTGTCCCCAAGACTGGGGGTTTGCTGAATCCCTGATTGAGTCCATTTGTTTTTGAAGTGATGGATCATCTGTTGCAATCTCTTGTTGGGAAAGGCGTCCTCCGTCGACACATAGACAGCGCCTGTCAATAGAAGGTTGCATTGTTACACAGGTAGGTATAGCTAAACACGTAGGCAACGCTACATAGTTTGGTATTGCTACATAGTTTGGTATCATTACACAGGTAGGCATAGCTACACAGGTAGGCAAAGCTACACAGGTAGGCATAGCTAACAAGTAGGCATCACAACATAGTTTGGTATCATTACACAGGTAGGCATAGCTACACAGGTAGGCAAAGCTACACAGGTAGGCATAGCTAACAAGTAGGCATCACAACATAGTTTGGTATCATTACACAGATAGGTATAGTTACATAGATAGGCATAGTTACACAGGTAGGCATTGCAAATTAGTTTTGCATCGTTACACAGATAGGCACAGTTATACAGGTAAGCGTTGCTACACAGTTTATCATCAGTACACAGTGTGATCTTTACATAGAGGTGAGCCTCATATGCCTAATGGTTTTGAAGAAGAATTCCCCTAAAGATTTTATGAAAAATTGCCTGCCACATCTATATTAGGGGAGGTCATGATGTACAAACTTTAACCCACACAAAGTACCTGCCCACAAAACGTAAGCTTTTAGAGTACAGCAGTTGTGGAGATGTCAAAAATATGAAACTTTTAATGACCATGGACCTGCTTTAAGGCCATCTGGTTATTTTCATCCCACGCTAAATGAAGACTAAGGGGGATATGGAAATGACGTCCATCTGTCTGTCTGTCCATCCATGCAAACTCTATTCTGGTCCAGAACTAAAAACCCGTAAGGCCTAACCCATTGAAACTTGGTATATGGAATAATCATAGTGTGTGGTTTTGTCTTTTGGGGTTTTAAACCTTTTCCTACATTTACTTTGGGCTGCTTCCATGAAAATCCAACTTAGAATTTCACCACAAAATCACAAGGCTTAGCTAAATTGAAACTTGGTATATTGAACAATCAGAGAGTGAAAAGGTGCCTTTTGGGTTAATCAATTTCTTCCTACATTTATTGTTACCAATTGCATGGAAAGGTAACTTAGTCTTTTGTTTACAGAGCGGAGCTCATCAACTATTAGGCCTAGCTCATTGAAGCTTGATATATGAACAAACATCATGTGAAATTATGTCTTCTTTTGGGTTTTCATTCTCTTCCTAATTTTACTTTTGGCTATTTCCATGGAAATAAATCATAAGATTTTGTTTCTAGTCTAGAACTGAAAAACTATAAAGCCTATCTTGTTAACTTCCTAGATAGAACAACTTCATGTGTTAGAGTGCTTTTTGGGGTTTTCAACTTTATTCCTACTTTACTTTTGGTTGCTTTCATGCAAAAATTACTTAGAATTTTATTTCTGAACCAGAACTCAAAAACCATAGGATCTAGTTCATTGAAACTTGGTGTGCAGAACAATCATCATGTTCAGTGGTGCCTCTTTGGTTTTTGAAATTTTATTTTTGAAGGAGAAAAGAATGACTTAGAGGAATAATGGACAAATTATGCTTCTTGAAATAGTTTAACACGTTAAGTATTTTCACGAACAATTAAAGATCGGGTGAAATGCCCTATGGTCGATTTCGGAATTCGCTAAAAGGGATTGCAATTTGACGTGGACTCAACTTTAAATTTCTGAAATCGGCCGCTAAACAACATAGATACGGCTTTGTAATTAAATTGCCTAATTACGACCGGCGAGCAGAACCTGAAAGGCCCTGTGGTCACTGAAGCGTGAATCTTTCGTGACGTGCTAGTTGGCATATCATCATTCGCTCGTTATGTAAAACAACACTAGCCGATAGTAAATCTCGCAGTTAAACCGTCGGTTATACCTACTAAACGTTATCCAAACAACTCAAACCTTAAAGGAATCTATTGTTTAATTCATTGTCTGGAAATTTCTATTTTTGCAAGCGCAAGACCCTGATTAAATACTATGCTGTGTGCACTTTCCTACGGAATGTTTTTAAAAGTCACTACCCTGCGCCATGTTGTCATAGTTATAAGATTGCGCTAACGCGTGAGATCCCGGAAGTATTTCTTACATGAACTATGCTCACTTATTGGACATTATATTGAGGGATGCACCGGCATCCTTATTCTCATAAAAATATAACCTTTATTAAGTATTAACGCATAATGTCCTACAGGGATTCAGAAAGTGAGATATCATTATCTATGGAATGTGTCTCATCATGTTCAGAATCGCTAATTTCAATTGACGGGTCCGATACTTTTCCTTACTTATATAAGCCAAATGACAGTTAGAGTGGCACAGAAACAGAAGAGACGACAAGCAATCAAAACGGAGACAGATTGAACAACATCGACCGGTATGAATTTCTTTTGGCATTTTCAATTTAATTTTTAGGCTATTACAACAAAACTAAGAATTTACTATTAATGCTAAATTGCATTGGACTGATTATTTAAAAAAAGAATTCTCCATTATATTTATATATTTTTTCAGTAAACAGAAAATGAAATTGAATGTATTATTGACCATGGATTATTTGAAAATGATATCCATATTTTTATGTATTTTGGCGTTCACACAATTTTCTAAATGTAATGTAGGCATGTAGTGTATGATGAATGAGACACTATTGTTGATATCGTCGTAAGAATAGCTAAGTGGAAGTCAAATCCTATCACATTTGTAGGTCATACATCATAAATGTACATCCAAAGATAATTTCCTGGGTACCGTTGCACAAAACTCTTAGTTAGCCTTAAGTCACTAAGGTTAACGTTAAAGTAAAGTTGTTCATCAATTACGACGTCTGCCAAATGTTGTCACAACAATCAAATTGGTTTAACTAGTTTGTTTGTCATTTATGACACACAGGTGGCCGTTATGTAATCCTATTGCATTCAATTTCAATTCTTGATTTAATGGTCTCTAATTATACCTTTTGAATTTTAACGCCTTGGACCCGCCAAGCGGAATATATGTCCTGTCATAATGGCGTAACACTTGGCATTCGACTGGTACTTAGTTTATTGTCACGGCGTCCAGTCATTTTGAACCAATGAACTTGTAGAATATATATTCAACCAATAGATTAAGAGAAGGAGAATTGGCTCATGCACTTCTACGGACAATGACACACATTTTAAAAAGTACATCGTGAATAACGGGAACCAACATTCTTTAGGATTACATAGGATATTTCTAACGCTTGCGCCAGGTATGTTTTCATGTCATTTATTGTTAAATTCAAAGACAGAGATATTGCAACACGGTGTGAGATGTTATACTAGATAAGAATATGATATGTGTTAGTTAAATACAAACGAATCATCTAACAACTACTAAGTTGTCATGAAAGTGAAGTGAAACAAAATTATTTTTTCTATAGTCATTAAAAAAGTTTCTACATTGTCTCCCGTTTATTACAAAAACCTTAATTTTTTCGAGACAATTTATAACTTCATATCGATAAATACATGTTGTAACACTACGTGATCTCCCATTGTAATTGGATCTCTCACCGACCAAGTTCTTCACCTTTTTGATATAAACCCACCAAAGAAAACCGCGTCAAAGGAGTGTCACAGTCCAATTAAGATGGATTTGACGACTGAGAGGGAAAGTTGATATCATGAAGCCGTTATATATCGTATTTTGGAATTCTTTCGGTCATGCTATTGCCTCTATTGTGCTGTTGAATTAGCTTAAAAATACAGAGAAAATCAAAGGGCTTGACTTTCAGCTGCCCACTAGCACGTCACACACTGGGCGTGGCTTCGAGTCATGCTTCGGTGATTTTGTGTAAGCGTTCGCCAGTCTCATTAGGCGGCTATCCAAAACAGGGTTATAAAAGGTCTCCTAGTAGTCAAATTAAAGCGTATATTTTCTCATTTTTTGGCTCTATTGATTCATATAAGTGAAGCGAATACAGATACTAATTTGTAATAATCAAATTCATGCGTTACTTCTCCTCTTTAAGAGAGATACAGCAATTCACACAACCAATCAGCTATTTTCACAGTCATTGGTGTCTGTCTCCATGATAAGAAGCTCTCTGTGTTATCCTCTTACAACTTGTGGTAATAGCTACTTTACCAGACTTATCACATCATTCCTCTCTCTGTCTGTGGTAAGCTGTCTCTGATTGGTCGGTCATTACATGGGTGTAACCAATCAGCACTCAGTAGATAAATCTCAGATAGCTGATAATGACAGTTATCTGTTCATTGACTGAGAGAATCAGAGTCTATAGCACTATCTGATTCCTTCAAGCATTCATAACTAGAGTAATATGTGCTATAAATCCCTTCATGAATTCATCAAGGGATTATGACAAAAATATATCTTGTGAAAATGAAATTCATTTTGCTATTCAGATTTATATATCTAAACAATTGTTGCAAACTAGGTTCATATATATTAAGGATGGGTATCGCTCCTAATTTCTGTATTGCAATATATTACGATACAGAAAAGCGTATTGCAATATGTATTGCAATATATTGGTAGTTTTTATATTTTAGTTTTTCTATGCTCTCTTGACTAAATAATAGCAATTAGAACAGTGATTAATCCTCAACTGGCTCGTTGTTTTGTAAAGAGAGATAATTCAACGACTGCTTTCGGTTTTTTAAATGGTATGTGCTATTTTCACTTTGCAATTTTACACTTTGTGTAACAACTTTCAATAAAATCACATTTCTATGTTACGTTTTTCTGCAATTTGACACAAAAATTGTAATTTTTAAAACCTCCGAATATTGGATATTTTCAAAAGAGTGCCATAACATCATAAAAGTTCGAAATTTTGTGTCAGGTCTCCTTATACAGCAACACTGACACAAGTATTCGCCGCCTGTTAGTCATCAAAACACTTTAGATCTGCAGAAGGCATTAAATATAATTTAAGAATGATAACTTTAAACTTGCATAATATAATTTTAAAAAAAATTCTAATCTTCTGATTTTTCAATAAACTAAAATATTTATATATATTTATACATACAACTTCTAAAGCGAATCCAACTGAGAGAGGATCTTCAAACCGTATACCTGAAGAATTTTGCTGACAATAAGAGTTTTAAAAAATAGCAGCATCGATATATTTTCTGGTGTGTCTAATTTGGCATTGCACATGATTCTAATTTCATGATCTTGCTGCCAAGCACAGGAAAGGATCAAATCCTCAGCCCTCTTAATAAAGTTGAAAAATGCTTATACTTATCAAGCTTTCAAGGTCGTCAAGAAGTGGTCAGAAGAAAACATAAGCTTTTCGCAACATACTTGGGTTATAGGTGAGCTCCTACTACAGTAAAGTAAGGGAAGACATTAGCCACTATCAGACGAGAAGCCAAATCCTCAGGGGACTTCAATCTCAGCTTAACTGGTCTTTCCCCACTCTAACTGTGTCTATCCATCATTCAGGCCGTGTCCATTATCTTATCTAGGTACTCTACGTTCTCCAATACTCATGGGGCTTCCTTACAATGTTAGTTTCACCTTGATAACTTTACCTACTGGAATGGGGGCTATACATTCATTTCCTTATACCTTTAACACTCAATTGTGATTTTACTTCCACAAATAGAGTGTTCAAAGAATGAAGGAAAGATTAGTGCACATAAGAAAATAATACATGTATTTTAAGTGAATGTCTTAAATTGTTGTCATATAATAATAAAAGACACCTAGGCTCCTCTACATTTTTAGGAAAGGTCTACTTCTGCCACAATAGAATTCTGCCTACCGTCATTTCCAGACCAAGTGTAGGAATCCTAGGTGCAAGATGCCTTCACACAAAATTTCAGTTTTGGGAGGAGGCATTGAAAATATACAAAATTTCATGGATGCTGGACATCGAACAACAGATGTCAGATGCTGGACAAGTGCTCATTTTATCATCTGGCCTTGTATGCCTGATGAGCTTAAAATCAAAATTGTTTTCTAAATATAAAAAATTGATTCCACTGATAATTGCTTGGCAGAAAAAAATTGTTGATTACAAATGAAGCCCCAGCTGAACTTAACAAAATGTCAAATAAACTGTACACCTGAATCTTATCAATGTACCTATATCATGTATCTATGCATTGACGTTTTATTTCCAATGAGGGCAAACATCCCTCACTCTAGGGAAATACCAATATTTAGCTCCACATGTTGTTGCTTCTTGGAGGATGTGCTATATCTTAATTTCCTTCTGTCTCAAGGAAGGTTATTATTACTCCCACTGAATTATTTCAGTAGTACTATTTGGATGCATGTTATTATCAACCTAATTGCAGAGGGACAAATAACTATATTTCAAAACATAAAATTGTTGTTTTTCAATTAAATTTAGCTTTCTATCGATGCAATTAAATATTTATTATTCTTTACCTGTAATCAACAATGAAAAAGACGGTCAAAGTCCGCTAAGACCCGGTCATATACGGTATATAAATCTGTCGTCAGCTGTGCACAAAAAAATTAAATTTTGACTGTTAAAAACTAATAATGAGTGCATGCAGCTATTGAATTTACTGAGACTCTGAACTCAGAATAAAGGATACAATATTTTTTTATTAAAGCAGTCTTGTAACTTAAACCATTTAAAAAATTTGGTATAAGCATATTCATTGTATTAAGATAGTGGTTTTAAGTTCATTAAACAGGTTGAAGTCTTGATTTTTTATCTAAAACCGGCGAATGGCGTCGCCAATGACTCAAACGTAATTTTTAAAACTTATTTACAGAAGACAAGGTAGATTACCTGAGTGCATTTTAGTAAAATAGAGATATATGCATTATTTGTGCATTCTTTGTATATACAAATTTTTTGGTGTGAACTAGGGCCTTTAAGGACTTACAATCACCTGAAAGCTTTGTGAAAAAAACCAAGAATTGTAAAAGCTCAAATTTATTTAGCCATTTAAATAAAGCCATTTAAAGGCGCACTCTAAACATTTGATTACTATTGTCAAATACTGAGCCTATTAGGTAATGGTAATTTCACGTCAGTTCTTTATAAAATAGACATGAAATAACAAATGACATACTGTAAAATCATAATATTTCGCGGGGGTTTAATTTTCGCGCTTTTCGCGCAAAGCTATTATGCGCGAATAATAAAACATCGCGAAATATTAAGGTTATAAACGTGAAGATAACCAATAACAGACAAATAATTTGGTTGACACATTTTATTACTCACAGGACTGTATGGTTCGTTCATTAATGACAAGTCACTAATTAGAGCTCTCACCAGTGTATAAGCTGATATGCACGTTGTTTGTTGTGCAAACACAGTCATCACAATAATCCTGATGTTTTGATCGCGGTACGTTTGAGCTTCGATTCGGTGCATATTGCGGTACAGGACCCTCGATTCGGTAGGTTCGGTATGAAATTTCTTAGAACGAGATCTCGAGAAGTCACATCATTCGAACACTATTGTTTGTAGTTAAAGATCAAACTAAACCGTTCCAAATGTTTACTTCCGGGAAAACTTGGCGACAGGTATAGGTACCACTTCAAAACTTGAATACGTTTAATGACAATAAATACAAAAATTTTGAATAAATATTATTTTTTTATAAGATAACTACTACTAGTTTCACGGTAATCTTTGCTGCAAGGTGCATGTAGTTTTGCTCACTAAATTTTTGCTACTGCTACGTCGATGTGCGCGAAAATTAAACCCCCTCGAATCAGTCATTTTTTATGTTTGCGCGAAAATAACACCCCGCGAAAATAAATGATTTTACAGTATGTGCCTCCAATAATGCACTCTGTCAGATTAAAGTATGAAGTATGCTTCATTCATATGTCAGACAATACAATGTGCAATATCCCAATATGCACCTTCAAAGCTGCATGACACAATGACATAAATGCGATACAAATTAAAGCCAGTGAGGAGTTTTGAGTGCTAATTTTCCATCGTAAAAAATAGTTATAATGACAAAATGTGTGGACTGCAAAATCTAATATCACTGTGTGCAATAATCAGTCTTGCATGAGTGCATGAAGCACATGTTTATGCTGCCCATTGATCACAGCAGATGGGTGGTGCAGCGTAGTACAGTATAGTATATAGACACTTGTCACCTGCCACATTGGCAGTGACTCACTCTTTTCTGCTCTACTTTCAATCATATGGGTCTACTGAACATTCAGGCCTTGCTTACACTTCAAAGGGGCTGTTGCACACTTTTTGAAAGATTTATTTTTTCAAATTTTTATCCCAATAAACATAAGTTTATGCCAAAGGTATTATCTTCAGAGCATAAACATCATTCCTCAACCCGATCATTTGTAATCTTACAGAAAAAAACAAGTATCAAGCAATAAGAGATCACTTTACTTATACAAAGTGTGCTACAGCCCCTTTGATGTCACGTGGGTGGCTGTTGACAAATTATATTTTCATTTGCTAAGGAGCCTATACACAAGGTTTAAGCCTTCCTAGACCTCTTGTTTTTGAAAGAGAAAATAAAAAAAGGTTTTTATAGCATGGCCTCTGTGGCCCTTTTTAGGGTCCACAGGGTCAGCCAATCTATAAATTAGAGTCCCCACCAGCTATGGAGTATGTTCACAGTCAATGTTTCAGCTTTCTAGGCCTTTTGCTTCTTGTGAATCGGTTGAAAATAGGTTTTTAGGGTGTAGCCCAGTAGGGGTCATGGAGTCACTAAATAAATTAAATCCCCATTTATCAAAGAAGCTGTACGTTTGCATAAAGGCGAATAAATGTGATCATATGGAGACTGAAGTTAGTCTACATCTCCCAGCTGATACATGCTTTATCACACACCTAAGGCACGCAACATTGAGCTGTAGTAAATGTGATTATTCACTGAAAGGATGATATCAGCTTATTGCGATATATCAGTGGTTCATAAACTGTTTAGGGGCATATACATATCTATATTCTAACCCTAAAGAAGGGAATTGTGATGAACTTACAAAAAAATTTAGGCACATGTTTTGGTATACTTAGATGTTGATAACCATGTATCTTGAGATTCTATTCAAAATAATACCATCAAGGAAAAAACTGTGTATTACATTAACTTTTTACCTTTTTGACATGAAGCAAGTACATGCTACATGGTTAAATCAAAGGTAGCAAACAATCTTTGGCCTTTCCATTTATCCTGACCTCTCTACCCTCAAGCAATGATTGTCCAACAAACAATTGACATTACGACTTGGAATATCAATATTATTGGCTTATGAGTGTACGAGAACTTTTCCTTTGAAAATGAGGGCTAATCAATTATCATGAGGGGTGTCACTGAAAAATGCCAAATAGCAAGTTGTATCCAGAGGTTTTTTTTATCAGGTAGCAAAATATGTTTAGAGGTAGCAAATTTTCTACCTTAAAGTGTTAATGTCGAACACTGAAAACTTCGAGCCACTCAGTTAACAGTAGTCGGTTTATCAACACATTAGCAAAACATTACAAAACAATTCTCAGAGCCAATTTTCTTAATCACAACTCCTTTACGACAAATTTTGGCCCATTCAAAAGCTTAAAATAGGCTATCCCCTGAGTATTTTAGGACAGGTTAAAGGTTAAGCAACTACAGTAACACAGAAACTAAACCTGCACTGTGTTTGACTGTGTACCTCAGTGCGTGAGTCACATCTCACAGCAAGTGTCTCAACCTTCTGCGACTCCTAATCAAATATCCTGCTTCTTCCTCCACAGTCTTAAATGTCATACATGTTTTCAGTCTTGCCCAACTTCTGACATTTAGACACATGCATATTCATTTAAATACAATGATGGAAATAAACAGCTTATTTAATTTGGGTGAATGATGGAACGTATTGAACAACAGTTATTAGTCTTTGTTTTCGTGGTGTTTTTTTCACAGGAATAAAAACAAAATTCAACAAATCTATATCTCACTTATGGTTTTGAGAAAAATTAAAAAATTGACTTTTATTACTTTGTTCATAGAGATTGAAAGAACCAAGAAAACTGAACTTAATTCTAAGAATCTCCAGACCTGAACTTAATGAAAGAATCACCAGACCTGAACTTAGTCAAAGAATCACCAGACCTGAACTTAGTCAAAGAATCCCCAGACCTGAACTTAATCAAAGAATCACAAGGCCTGAACTTAATCAAAGAATCACCAGACCTGAACTTAATCAAAGAATCACCAGACCTGAACTTAATCAAAGAATCATCAGACCTGAACTAAGTCAAAGAACCACAAGCCTTGAACTTAAAACAAGAAACCCTTTATTCAAAACTCTAAAAAAAAAAGGTGCCAAGGATTCTGGGATTGTTGAGACTGTAACACAACTTTTTGAAATCATCAGGGTAGCACAGCACTCTGATATACCACCATTAGATTTAAACTAATACTTGAGAATAACTAACATTGAACTAGACACTGGGAACTATCACATTAGAAGCCATAAACTACAAATCAAGCACTGGGAACTACCACATTTGAAGCCATAAACTACAAATCAAGCACTGGGAACTACAACATTTGAAGCCATAAACTACAAATCAAGCACTGGGAACTAGGAGACTTGAACAAGACTCTCAAACTTTACATACTTAAACAAGATTTTTGGAACATAGAGACTTAAACCAAACCCTTTGAATCAAAACCTTGAAATAAAAAAATAAATGCAAGGATTTCAAATGCAATGGTCGACAGTGTTAAAGATTTATTCTACATAAAAATCCTAGTCATTTGTTTCAACTATCAACAAGTTTTCATTGCTTGCATAATTTGAATTTTCTTCAAGATGAATGTTTTTTTTAAATAAAAAGATTGCTAACATCATTTTTGAGGGGCTGGATTAAAGGAGAAACAAGGAAGTTGACATGTTGTCTTCGAGTGCGGACAGTACCTACCCCCTGCGAGGCCTCCATGTTCCTCAGGTAGCTGGACAGTGAGACAGAGCTGGAGACAAAGCTGCGTCTTACCGCTCGCACTCTCCCCCGATATCTCCGTAATCCCTCGTGATATTATCCCTCCTGCAAATACAAGGTAATTGAAATAGTGGTCCCTCATTGCTATCATTAAGAGATATGTCAATGCTTTTACTCAACAAGGAGCTTTTCATTTCAAAATAAAACTTTATCGGTTGGAAATCTAATTTTTACATATACAAGTTTTAGAGGTGTAACAATACATCGAACTATCGATGCATTGCAATAGTCATCCTTGCAATAGTACTCTATCGATAGGGAGCCTCAAAACACTATCAATATATCAATAGTAAGGTAAACTATTGATACTATCAAAAGTGTTATTTTTCCTAGATTTGTTATATTCTTAGTGACTTTTCCAAATATTTCAAGCATGTTTATTTGAATTCATTTCATTTCTTAATGTTAAAGATGAGAAATTGTATTTTAGATTTATGAACCCTGGTTGCAACAGTGGAAGATTGCTGAAATCTGTTTCATCAATCAGATTATCCTCATGGAATCTTTGGAAATCACAGCTGAAATTCATTTTTGTTTTGATCTAAAACTTTCGCAATAGCAATTGCAATAGTGGGTCACAATGGTCTATCGCTATTGCAATAGTAGGCTGCAATAGTCAATCGCTATCGCAATAGTCAAATTAGGCCAATAGTCACCCCTAACAAGTTTGGAACATCACTAAAACAATTTAGCTGTTAAATCAATTAAAGTCAAGGAAGTTAAAGTGACCAATAAACAGGAATAAGATTTGTAAACAAAAGGAATAATCTAAGATTGGCCGAAGAATATCTTGGAAGAGAGTATGATTTGCATGTAAACAAAGGTTACCAAACTCTCAATTTGCAACATCTGAAATGCAAAATGATGTCATTTCCTCACTAAGCAGAAAAGTAAATGATTCCTATTTACCTCTCAACTGTTTGTCAATGATGGAACATCCACAGCTTAGTTTCCTTGGACGAAGTGTTTTATCTGTGCATTTCCATAAATCCAACACTGGAAAGCAAAATTTGTTCATTGTAAAATATTTTGAACATTTTTTTTCTCTTTCAAAAAGTTTCCATACAGATATAAAAGCATCTTAATATTTCAAGTCAAAGAAAGAAACATTAACACATCCTTACACAATTAAACTTATTCTTTTTAAAATAATGGTTACGGATCATAACAGAAGCAACCTGCTGTCAACCAAGCAGCATGCTTAAATCTCTTCATAAATTTCTGTTTTTAAAGACTTTCACTCATTTCATGCTTTAGATTACAATTGATTTATTCCAAAACAATCACCTTAAAGTTATAAATTCAAATTTTCTGGAAAAGATTAGATGTGCCCTTTTGAATTCATAGCATATTTGTGTAAAGGCACTGGTATTCTATAAATCAGAATTTTAAAAGACATGGAGTTATCTATGGCATGGATGATTTAATCTGAATATATCAACTGATTTCTATTATTCCCCATTGACATAAAGAGAAAACTTCAAATTATAATCCGTGTCAGTTACGTGTAAGACACCAGTTGCTTAATGTCTGTATGTCACAGACTGAAAAGCTTATAGAAGAAAAGAGACATATAGATACTCGTATTTAGACTTGAATGCCGTTAACATATTTTGATATTAGTAGAAATATAATGTTTCATCCTTTACCAAAGTCTTTGGTTTAGGAAATTTAAAAAAAAAGGATTACAAGCTCATTCCACATTCATTCTCGTTTTACTGGCTATTGCACAAGAGAACATAGTTTGATCATCTTGATGAAAATTTATAGCCATGTACGAATTCAGACAAGTATATGGCAATCGTATCTGTCAATTTCTTAATCTTCATTCATCTGAAGATGATAATTTTATAACGTAGATCAGAGAAACTTTTTTTTTGAGATTGAGAGTTTTGTTTTTCTTAACTACAAAATAACTCAGTTATACATTACCTGTAATTACAGCTGGTTTTGGTACAGCCTCAGCGACAGCATATTTGAGGATATTTACATCGCTTGCTGAGAGCCCAGTTGATCGTTCAATGTCAGGTAGAGATAGACTCAGGATCACCTCAAAACTCTGCAGATTTGCTTGAAAATGTGATCAAATTTTTTGAGAATTTCCTTAAAAAGGATTTCCTGCTTTATGTTTAACAAATGTTCAAAAAAGCTTTTAATCCTAAATTGCAAGCAGAGTATGTTGTTGGAGTCAAATATCTTAAACTTCATAAATGGTGTCATTTTATTGAAAGGTAGTGGTTGTTTCTGAAAATCAGTATCTTAGTGTTCGTTAGTTCAGTATAGTGACAATTAAGGGTGCGCGGTATTATCGGTATATCGGTATATTGCAATACAGAAACACTCTGATTCGTACCGGTACAGTGTTCTGAAAATATCCAATATTTTTTCACTTTAAACTTTGATGGCAGGTCTTTGAATTAGTTGTCAACACTGTGATTAATGAGCATTTGGTCATTTAAATCTCCTTCAGTTACTGTCAGGAGTAGTATTAGCTTTATCTCTCTCAAAGTTGCAGTTGTTTCTGCATGATTCTAATGATGTTTGGTTGTGGGAGTTTTGAGGTTGAGACAATGAATATAGATTTGTTCCTTACCCTTATTTATTTTTTTTTTAAAATTCAGCAAAAGACATGCAGACTTTTTCAATCATACCCTTCAAAGAATATGGCTAAATGAAAGTCTTTCATAATACATAATTTTTGTAATCGATGATTTTCTTGAAATACATGTTACGCTAATACTAATGATAATCTGTTACCGTTTCATTATCGTTACTATCATCATAATCATCATATTATTATTATGATTTATTGAAAATGGTTTACAAGTTTCACACGTTACAAGGTCTCTAAAACGATACAATGACAATTATTTTAACCTCTCTTCCTCACCTTTCTTTAAACTCGATATTATCCTCGGATGGATGTCTAAGTCATTGATCGACATCTATGCTTCATTAATTCTTGTTTACATCAAATTAAGGACATTCACATTTAGCGCCACAACTTTCAATTATTTTACGTAATGTTCTTGGCTAACATTACGATTTTGTTTTCAATTATTTATTGGTCATTGTCCGTTTTAGAGAATTATAATCATATTCATTTACGTATATAACCAATCTTATCAATGATACACATCAACAAAGCCGAATTATAGGAAATACTGCTTGTTGAGAATTAATTATGATCTTCAACATCACGTACGTCATTTCAGCAGGTGCTCTAAGGGAGGTAACTCTTGCTAATCAAAGTTTTCATGTCATGACTACCTTTAAGAGTTTATCTAAGAAGAGTTCGAATCCCATACGATCTTTCACGTTCCGTCATTTCTAATCAATAATTTCATCAGTGGTGAAGGTATATAAAGTATAATCACCGACATTTATGAAGAATCTTATCTTAAATTCAAACTTCTAATCTCCGCAACTGCCCCGTTCTTTCCCCTTGCCGTCTGTTCTTCCGTCTGATCAATTTACTCAAAAACCGTTACAAGATCAACCACACTTTGCGCACTTGTTAACCATTACCTTTTCTACAGTTTGGACCACTTTTGAATTTACTGGAATTCATTTTTTTTGTCGTTTCCTAGGAAACGTCATTTTTTGGACTCGGTTATATGGTGTACAATGGGGACAGATTTTCTCAGAAACTATTTCACCTAGAGGAGTGACATTTTGGTTATGGATACACCTGATGATACTCTTGATCGAGTTTGAAAGCCATTTCCGAAATTTTATTTTTTAAAGAGTTATGGCCCTTGATTAACAGATCTGACGCTCCTATGGGGAAAAGTTTTCTCAGACATTATCACACTTAAGTGAATGAAATTTTGGTTTTGGACACACCTGTTGATGCTCTTGATCGAGTTCGAAAGCCATTTCCAAAATATTATTTTCACAGATCTGTGGCCCTTGAATGCGCAATTCGACTCGGAAAAGTTTTCTGACAGTATCACACTTAGGTGAATGAAATTTTGGTTTACGACACACCTGATGATACTCTTGATCTGGTTTGAAAGCCATATAATCTCATTTTCCGACTGTTTCATTGCACAGGCCTGTGTGACTTCAAATATGTTATTCATGCATTCGTTGTTTTCATTGGCTAAAATATAGCCATGTAGTTTAAGTTGCAATCTTCTCCCGCTAGGGGAAAGTGCCGGAAGACCGAGAAAGCTTCGAATTAAGACAGAGTTTGTATAGAAATTTATGACGGAGCTACCTCTGTTGGGAGAGAATGGTAATAAAGATATAATTCTGAAATTTTACTTTTTAATAGAACTTCACTAAATTGAAGCTTTATGTTGCAGGGGCTGTCAGCTTACATAAGTGTGTTGTTTGATTTTAATTGAAAACTAATAATTGCCATAGTGTGGATTTTGGGAAGAATATGCAAGATATTTTGAATGAATATCATCAAATGAAAATGTTTACATTAATCATTAAAGATTACCATGAAAGTCAAAAGAATGTCAATTTAAAGGGGCATTAGCAAGGTTTTTGTGAAATTTTATTTATTCAAATTTTCCACAATACACATATTATTATGCCAAATACACTACTTTCAGAGAGTAAAACACCTCGTTACTAAACCCAATTATCTTAAGGCGTAAAAGAAAGTATCAACTGCTGGCATCCATTTAAATGTAAAGGTAGGGAAATGAATTTGTGCAGCTTCACCAGCTTAACATGGTACGTTCACTTTAGAACTGTTTCTGTTGATTTTAAAAGGTCATGTTTACTTAAAAGTCCCTTTAAGGGCCTGACTAAAGGTCTGGATAAACTAGTAATGAACTCTTGCAAAAAGCGAAATCTCATATATATACATGTAGTTTATGTGATGCTGAATGACAGATTTCTCTTTCTGAGAGTGACTCATAAAAAAATAATAAAAAGAAATCATGTATTTTGTTTATTGAAGCATAGCATCTCCCAAATTACCGATACAATATGTACATATTGCACTAGAGACAGAAGCATCATTATTCATAATTACAATCATTACGCAATGACAAAACCTCATCTTGAAAAGCGATGATCTCCAAGCCAGTGCAAGAACAATGTCCAGTAAGCATTTGTCCGATTTCACACATTTCCTAAAGGTTTTATGTCAACACAAAGGTTTAAGGCTTCATTTTCTTGCTTTATTTCATTTCTTGAGCAACTGCATTTATTCTTTGGTTGATGATGCATAGTCTAATGATCAAGTGATACAGAAAATTTTCTTTCACAATGGAGGACACCACATGTTGCCATTTGTGTCTGGAGCATGCATACATGGTATATCAATCATCCATGGCCGATCTGAAAATCCAATGAGAAAAATATCAGTCACAACAACGTTGTCTTTAGTCTTTTAAGCTATTACCAGTTTTGACATAGAGTTACCCAAACCGCCAATTCCTTGATAATCCTCCCCCCCCCCCCCCCACCCCAAAAGGCTCTTTGAAAAAGGCTTGAATGACCACTTTGCTAGGGTGATTTTGGATACAGCTGTCACTACCTCGATGGGCCTACTAAATATCAAAATTGTTTAGTTACAACTTCCTGCCACAAGCCAATCAGTCATCCTGCAACACCATGGGTGTTATGCATAGGAGTGGAATCTAAAAACTTCAAATTTATGAAACATTTTTTTCATAGCTTCCCTTCTATCAGTTGAGTTTTTAGTTTTTATAATCCAATTATTATCTCAAAAATCTAAAATAAAGAAATATGATGGTTTATTTATTTTCTCTACCTCCTTTGTTGTAAGGTGTGAGCGGTAAGTCGTATGGCAGAGGAAACACAGGTTCATCTGATCTTGATATCGCCTCCTTTGGATCACTGGTCACTGGGAATGATTCACATCCCTGAAGAGGAACATTTTCCAAACGATTAACTTTGCAATCATTTACCAGACTACCGGTAATTCATTTGTGGATATGATATTCAGCTTCCTTGATAATCAGCTTGGATTTGAGTTTCCCTCTCTACCACTTTCATTTAACACAAATCTTAAATTGAGCTAACCATATGACCTATTTTAGGTTCACAATTAATAACGAAAAAGATCCTATCTCATCAGGTTTATTTATCAATGAGACTGCTACATTCCCCCGATTTTCTTCACTGGATATACCTTGTGTTTACACAGGCTGGTTATAAAGTATTTATAGACTGTAGGAGCCTCACAGAGAAATAAACCTTGGTGGAGTAGGATGTAGTTCTAACAGCAAATTATTTTTTTCCTTGAAAAAAGTTGATCTGAAAAATAAGTACTTAATTGATTGAAGAAATACAATGTTTCAGTGAATACTAATGAAATTATGTTCTTACAAAGTCATTTGGAAGAAAGAGAACTCCGATCTCATATGACCTGATCATCAGTTGACTGCCATTCTTCTCCAATGCACCCCATGCTGCCTTTGACAGATTCGCACTGAAGTAGAAAACAAAATTAAGATAAACAAAAAAGAGATTACTTGACCAGAATACAGGGTCAATCTTCTGCCAAGCAACGCAGAGCCACCAAGGTAACCAATAACCTTCTACTGCAAAAACAATTAAGTTTTACCAATCAAAAGCTTCTGTCAAATTATTCCCTTTGTTCAATTTCTTTTGATTAAATTCAGCATTAAATCCACTCAGTAGTAAAATATTGTCTGTTAAAAGTAGGCAACTTCTAAGATAATGTTGGTTATTTTCAAGAGGAAAAAGTATAATCTTCTATGCAGTACACTGCTCACCTAGTGACAAGGAACCAAGCAGTCTTGCTGCTATCCGGGGATGGGCGGAGATATGTCTTGATATGAGGACATGCTCTACTCCGGCCACGTCCCTCAGATTTCCACTGTCTGAAATCAGCATATAATGAAAATATGAAGTAAACATGATATAAGATCCTTGGTGATTTTCTTTAAAATAATCTAACCAGACAAGCCAGCTAATGCTGAGTAACTGGGAAAAATTAAACATGGCTTTTACTAAAAGCTGCAGTTGAGAATTGGAACGAATTACTAGCCTGGATTATCAAGAATGATATATGCTAAGAGCATCTTCATGTACATATCCTTACTAAACATTAATTTTTAAATGTAAGTAACTTGATTACTATGTATCTCAGGGTATTTTTATCCATCCCTTCAAGATTGAGCTGCAGATATTTTATTGTATTTACCTCATGTGCTGATGGATGTAGACCTGTTTCTTGGCTGTGTTGATACTGTAGGGTATGCAGGTGCCCCCTGGGTAACCTTCCAGACTAACCCTAACATTGTCCACTGATGGAAACACCTGCAACAATGTGAGTTTAAGCACACTTATACACCCAAAATGTTTGCTTGAACAGGCCTGACAAGTTAAATTTATCCTCTATCGCTTGTAACTTGGGACTTCCCTTCTTATCTTATATGAATGGAAGGTTGACTAAACAGAATTGATGTTATTACAATACTCTTGAGTGTTGATGGGGGTTAATTTAAGGTATTCTGTAGGTGTTATCATGGTCTATTAAATTATGATTAAAAATGATTCCCTCAAAAAAACAGTGAACTCTTTAAATAAAAAATAGGTTGGATATAATATGATTATTATAAACAGGAATTTGTCAAAACAGAATTCATTTTCATATAACATCCATTTATGGCATAAATTCACATATTTTTAAAAATAAATTATTATTTATCAATCATAAGTTCAAGAGATCACTGGTTAGTTGTTAATGGCTTTGTGGACATAAAAACTTTATTTGCCGGACATGAAAAGTTTTCATATTTCAAAGATAATGTTTTAAACCATGATAAAACATATATATCTGTTAAAATACCCATATATAAGCGGTAGTCTTGATCCATGTTTACAATATCGATTGTTTTTCATACCAGTGTAATTTTGGATGAAGATCCTAGACATTGGAGTCCACGGGTAGCTGAGAGAGACTGCATCCATTCCTTGAACACCCAGGACTCTGGGGTCGGACCGAGGGATCCAATACTTGAAAACTGTCCAATCAGAGGCCAGGACTTGACTTGACTTGGCTCAGGTCCATGTTTCTGTAGAGTCTGATTTAAGAGTAAACATGTAGTATTTCACAAGTGACATTTGTTTAAAAAGAAATACATACACTAGATACTTGACGTAAATGTATTCAGGTATTTCCTGCTACTTAAATACGAGAAATAATTGCTAATTTTGCAATTGCAAAGTATTTGAAAACAGTGATTCCTTGTTGTTCAAAGACGACTCTGACTCTCACCTTTCGAAGTTTGAAGTGTCCCCACATGTTCTTTTGTTCTCCTGTGTGCCTACCAGGAACAGATCCTATTATATGCACTCTGAAGAGCAGGAATAATTTCTTGATATTATTAATTTATGCAAAAACAAACTTATTTCATAAAGAAAGCAAAATCTTGTGACTATTCATTTGTCTTAGATGATATTTGTTATTGATGGATTACCAAAGATAAGATTGAATTTAGGATCAAATTAACACTTAACATTCTGAAAAAAATAGTGTCTAATCATTGTTATAAGTCATCCAAAGGAAGCGCTCTTATCAAAGAGAATAAACATGAATTGGACTCTGGCTAAAATGGGCTATCAGTTCTTTAACAGACAAAGGGTTAAAAATTGGACTGTTGAAATATAAAATTTAAAAAAAATCTGCCCAACCTGGCTGCAGACATATCATGTGCTCTGATGTGTTTCTCCCACACTGTGAGTTTGTGTGCTCGGTAGGCGGCGAGATAGTCCAGTAGATCTCGCTTAAAATGTGTTGGGGAGTCTCTGAGCAATTTCTTGTCTGACGGACTTGTATCTTCTGGAAGTTTCGGAAACACTGGACTCACCCAAACTCTGCAACACAACAGCAATAATACAAAGATAAACATTTTATATAACTTTATTTGTTGACATGTATATCACATTTAAGAAGAGCATTCTACAAGAAATAGACAATACTCTAACATTACAGAGGACATCCTACGTTTATGGCTTCTTAGTCAAGCATCCAATGTGACATGACACATATGATAAGAGGATTCAACCGTAAAAACATTGAAACAATAAAAATAACTGATAATGAATCAAAGATTTAAGTTTATTTTAATTTGCATGATTTGATTACACTGGATATAGTTAGGAATCTTTTGGATTAATCAATTAAACAATTAGTAATGGAAAGTCCAACTATCTAACAAAATGCAAACTAAAGTAATCTCTGCTCACCCTTGACTTTTCTGATACCAATCCCTCTCGATCAGGTTGGATGTATGGATGACAATACGCATTCCATTGTCATACAGTAGCAACATCATTTTCCTACAAACAGATGAAGAATATTTCCAGTCATTTTCATCAATAAGATCTTTTTGTGAATGTTTGCAAGTACCGGAAATGACTTCATGTGCCGATCATGAGGAGGGTTGATAGTATGAGAATCTCATCCCTATCCTCCCTCCATCTACCATCCATCCCATACAGTTCCAAACTTATTGCTTGAAAAGTTTGCTATTGTTTGCCGTACCAAAAGTTCTTCAACTCAAGTGGTGTTGGAAAATGCTAACATCAATCAAAACAAAAAAGCTGTATCCACTCCTGAACTTATTACTTTAACCACAACAAATGTATGAAACAAATTACTTATAACAAATACTTACGTATGATGTGTTCCATACATAATTTCCAACTTTGCCTGAAACATGAAATAAGATTGAATGAACTATTTTAATGATTATTGCTCTGCTCTATGGTGATGTTTATATCAATTACAGAGATGAAAAATGTATACTCTTAGAAAATATGCTTTGATCATAAGTATGCAACTAACAAAAAGCAGATTTTTTTAACAAACACTGTTAGTGTGTCTAAGTATATCCATGTTGATAACCTTTTACAAAGTGCCAGTTTCAATTATTATTACCGGCCCATTGAAAATAAGACAGCGTAATATTTTTATGACCTTATAAACTATAGAAATATCAATGCATCAATGAATGATGTCATATCAGTTGATATATCACAAAGTTTTTATCCCTGTTACAATGGTTCTGAAGTTGTGGAATTTAAAGTTTCACTACTTACTGTCAATATGCTTGACTAATGTGGGCACATAAAAAAAAATTGGAATTATATAATATCAAAATCACTTTCACTTGATTTATACTACTCCCAAAACCTTATTTTTTTTTAATATGTAAAAAAGCAGAACTCTGAGACAGACATGCAATTAACACTGTACGTGAACTATAAGCGCACCTGGCAGCACGTAATGTTACTGTATGGAGCACATGCAGCCAGAAGCGTTGCCAGGCTGCCTCTCTGTTCTCCATGTACAAGGGTTAAAGGTTTCTTTCTGCAGAATAAAAGGTTGAACTACAGTTTTCAAATTTATACAGGAAATTAAAAAAATTGTTAGCAAATACAAAATTATTTACTTGTAAAGATGGAACAATTTTTTAGCCAAAAATAATGGCTTGTCTCAAATCTATATATTTTGTTATAGCTTTACCTATATCAACAAGTAAATTATAATTTCTTATAAAATGTTACAAACATTGTTTCAACTTGACCCCCTGTATACAATCGTATAGTCTATTGCAAGATTTATTGATAAAGCAGAGTATGAAATTAGGGTCCATCTGACAGTTCATAACCTGGTAATTTTGCCTCTGGCAACCTTTTTTTAAGCCTTTGCATCATATTGGAACTTTTCTAATACTTATAGTTTCAAGAAGAAAACAAAAATCAGATATGCTTATGACTGTCACATTTAACCTGTCATAATACTGATATAATATTGTACATTATGTCATCAAAACCCCGAAATGGCATTAAAAACAATTATCAGAAATAAGTGGAATATTGTTTTGAAAGATGCAAAGCCATTCCATTAGCCAATCTAGCCTTAAAGGCCAGATTACCTTTAAAGTAAAGCTTTCAGGTCAGAAGATTATCAAAACAATCAACTGTGTCAACATTTACCTGAACTGTTCTGGGTATTGCTCGAGAAGCCAGTCTACCTCAAACATATAGTTGAACTGAAAATATGGAAAACAATAGGTAGAAAACAATACACATAGTATTAATGTCCTCATATAAAAGGGCATCAAAACACCACAGTAAATCAACACCGTCTATATGATGTGAGAAATGACTAAAATCAACTAAAATCTATACATTTTAAAGATATGTACTTTTAGCTTTTAAAAAGTAATTGATTGAACAAACCTGGCATGATGCTTCTAGATTTCCCATACTTGGTGACAAGATATCTGTATGGTTTGAAACACAAAATATATAAAATCATTATATTTTCTTAACATATTGTTTGTATGATGATATTTGTTTCTTTATAAATGGAGGAAATACATAATATACAACAAACATGAGTTCAGAACAAAAAATATGATGAACACAATAATATCTAGATTTGAAATATGAGTTAATATTATTCATATTTCTAATACATTGTAGTATTGTTGATCAATAAAAACTAATTAGGTTATTACCTTTTATTCCTATAGCACCATAGGTGTTATGAATATCATCAATTCCTGTTACTTTAGTCATGTAGAAACTTAGAGGCTGGTTTTCCTCAAAAATTTCTCTTCCACTTTTTCTGATATTTTTGCTTGGAATAATTTGGTTTGGTGTCTTCTTTGATTTCAAACCTGATGTGCTTTCTTTCACTACAAACATAACAAAAACATTGCATGAAAATAATCAATATATTGTTGACAGTAAGTATTGTATACGTAGAATATTTTTTTCCAAAGTTTTAATTAAATGTTGTAATTTTCTGAGTTATAGTTTTTAATAGAGGTGATAGGAAAAGAATATGTTACTTGTAACCTGTGCTTTTAAAAATTGTAAATGCCTTTAAATGATGAAATTTAACTAACCTTGCTGAAAATATTGATTCACCGCAAAAAATATCTCAGAAATCTCTTGCTTTGTGTTGAAAAGTCAACAGCTGTTAACTATGACTTGTTGACCTTATAATTTTTCACCCCTGGGAACCTGGTAGTTACACACAATCAAATATTTTTTCAAACTCCCTAATTGGATATTATTATTCAAGTGATTAGTTTAGTGATTAATTAATCTGGATAATCTCATACCTCCATGTTTGAATTCTTCAAAGTGAGAAGGGTTCTTCCTTAGACATTCTTTGCCATATTTACACATCGGTTTATCCTTCCCAAGATCTGCATTAATTGTTTCATTTGTTTTTATTGGAATTTGTTTTTTGGAGGAAGAATTTGATTTGTTTCTGTTCAGTCTAGCTGTTTTATGGTCATCATCAGATTCACTGTCGGAAACAGAATGAACACTAGTAGCTTTCTTTAGACTTGGTGAAGAATGTTCTGATGCCTTGCTCTTCTCCCTTATGAAACTTAACAATTCTTCCTTCTTTGAGGATGAGCTTTTCAATTTATTAGGTGATCTATGTTCCTCTTTCGAAAAACTGTTGTTCAAACTTTTTCTTTTCTTAACTGGAGAATCACCATCATTGTCATGTTTCCTCTTTTTCACAAGGGGTGAGGAAACTGATGCCAAACTTTTACCTTTTCCTTTGCTTAATCTCACATCGCAATCAGAATCACTATCTGAAATATTGTGAGATTTACTTGAATGTCTTTGCTGAAGTTTTGGCTTTTGGATACTTCCTTCCTTACATTTTGGTGATGAATGTTTGGATTTAGTTAATGATTTTTCAGAAGGTTGCCGACTTTCTTCAACCTCAAAAAGGTCCGGAGAATTATTCACGACCAAGTCATCCGGATCTATAGTCGCATCTGAATCAGAATCTGACATTGTGTGAGCTTTTGAGTAAGCCATTGCAAGTTCCCAATCTTTGTCTTCACGGTTCCTATTTGTAATGTCTTCTGCATCAAACTGGAAAAACAAACAGTTTCATGAATACATTGATCATAGTTTCACCGGATGTAAGATGAACAACCCTACAGATTCATTGGCACATCATTTTTTTGCCAACAAAGGGCTGAAGATAAGTGTTCAGTTGATGGTATATTAAAAATACTTCAAGAGGTCATCTAACTTATTTGTATATGTTCATAACTTTTCCCTCACAATAAATAAAACATACCAAACATTAGAGTAATTTGTTCTGTAGGTCATCATCATAAGTTCATTATTTTTAACTTTAAAATATCACATTAGAACTGACATTTACGTGATATACACTGAATCTATACAATACATACAGTTTAATCTGCTTTTCAAGTTATATCTATATAAGATTTCACTCCCTTATTTGCTCTCAATCGTTGCATCTTATGAAGATGTCAAATGAAATGCGATAGCAATTGAAAAACAAAACGACAATGACAATCAAAATTATAATAATAAAATAAAGTACATTTATAATGCACACAATCCATTGAATCCAGACATAAAAGCTGCCCAAGGAGCTACAAGAGAATGGCAGTGTCTGTACATGATACTGAAGATAGTCATGGGCATGGTATCGCATCATTGTATTGTTTCATGTTGAAGACTAAAACCCAGCTCTATAATTCCAGTTGAAATACAAAAACCTCAATGTTCAGTGTTAGTGAGACTAAGATGACCAAACATTTCTCATGACACTCTGTGGATGACCCCTGATGATCTTAGTAGGAAATCTTGCGTCTTTTAAAAAATCTAAACATAGAATTAGAAGACAGAGCAAAACAGAACATGACAAATAAAAAACCCCGGCATAGTTAGTGATTGGTTAATCTGCAAATGTTTGACTGAAATGTAAATAAAATATATGTTAAGTATGTTCATAATAGACGACATAAGAATCTCTCTGGGTCTGTGACATCTGCATTTAATAATGACGTCATCAGCCTACGTACACAGGTCGCCATAAAGTAGGCATGTTGTAAAGAGGTATCTTTTTATGACTTCAGAAGCGCACATATAATATCAATTACAATGTTGATAGATATGTCACAACAGACATCTGTATAGATATTACTTTAAACAATTTAATATGTATAATAATAACGTGCCGCCATATGTATATGGTCGAATAGCGCAAGTTCGTTAGTGTTGTAAGTTCGTGACGTCACTTTAGCACGTGCTATTTCGCACACCGTTTAGGTCACATATCATTAAATATAAGGTAAGCAATCAAGAGATCAAAGCCGATCATCGGACACGGTAACAAGCAAAAATTATGTTCTAACAGGTGAGATTCACTTGTATATACATTTAACATGATAAAAATGTGTGAAAAGGTTAAGTAAAAAATATATCAAACTTTATTGATTCATAAAAATGTCTGAAACAAACTCGATTGAAAAATAACAACTGACCAGCGTTACGTAGAGTCAGGGCTGTCATCACAACAAAGCAGCATACTACTAGTTGCACAACTAATCAAATACAGGCACTAACAGATGTCTGTTGGCTTAATCAAAAGTGAATGAATTTGTTCTCAAAAGGGAAAACACAAAATATATTTTGTCACATTTACTCACATATTCACATTAATTGATATTTATTTTTGAATTCAATTATTGTGTAAAATTATAGAACAATAATATCCAGATTTTTCCATGAAATTATTTATAGGTAAAAACATATTTTCATTATTCCAGGTGAACACGAAATGAAAATAACCTTACAAAGTTCAGTTATCAGATTTGGTGACAAATTTTAATGTTCCCATTGCCTTGCTGACATTGAATGGTGAATGAAAGGTGTAACTTCATTTTCATGATGTACTTACAAGTAAATATGAATGTAGATGGATATTCAGATTTTTAAAATAAATGATTTTTAACAACTTTCCATTTAAAATTTCCATATGGAATAATTTTTACTTTGATTTAAGATAATTTTTATATCCATATAAAATAATTGTTATAACCACATTAAGTAGTTGTTATATCCATAGGTGAAATATTTTTATATCCTTTAAGAGAAAATATAATTACCAAATTAAAAAAAATGTGAAAACGGTGGGTTTTTTTCATTTATTTAATGTTTTTACAAAAGAATCTCACAAAAACCATAAATTTGTGGTAAGGATATCATTTATTACAAACTTTCGATGAAAACAATATTATTAACTAACCATATCAGCAGAGGGTTGCATGTTATTTGTTTCTGTGTACGTTGTCGGAAGGAAAGCATTATAAAAATGACGTCACGAACTTGAAGCTCGATATGGCGGCCGCATCTGATTTGACAATAAAGTTTCGACACGGTTTGTAATGTAATATTTAATGATGAGTCTTCCGTGAAACCTTACATTTGAAGGGAAGAAGCAATGTTTTTTTCACAAGTGATGATTATTAGACGATGTTACCAATTAGTTTTTAAATATTCGACTTCGTTCGCTTAGCATCACGGAATACAAACACTCGAGGGTACACTATTGTTGGACCTGCAAAATCTTAGGAGAAATGAAAGTTTTGGTTTGTGAAATAATTTTCTGCAAAGTGTCCTACACTGCTGTCATGTGCTTTAAAAGATTGAAAAGAGCTTCATAAATTACATCTTTCATAAGTCTTTCAACAACGTCATTTGATCGGTCAATTAACTTAATTAAAATTTAGGGACGTTTTCATAACGTCAGTTTTGTTACAATTAAACTTGTATTTCGACATGTAAATGTACCAGAATAGTATATTTTTAAGACCAATTTCTAAAATAGAAATCATTTATGGAAAAAAAATGACAATCTATCCAAGAATAATTTCTTTTTAATACCTCCGCTTGTAATTGACGTGCTAGCTCTTCGTCATCAAGAAATTTTGACGCCATATTGGATGAAAACGACGTTGCCATAGTTCCGTATTTTTAAAATTTGATATTATCATAGAAGAAATAGATTTCACTTTTTTCAACAATTTTGCAAAAGCAATTTTGCACTTCAGGAGATCTATCACAAGTTTAAAAAGTGGTAAATGTATATATTTCAGAAATACGAAACACAAAAACGTGTATCAACTTCCGATGGCATTCCAAACAAATATGGCGGCATAATCAACAAATATCCAAACGTCATCCTTTACTGGTGTTCTGCCAATTTTGCTGAGGAAGTATTTGAAGTTTTCAAAACATAAAAAGTGTTGTTGATGTAAGCGCGTTAAGGTATGGTGTAAATATTTTGGAATACTTTGCTTATCTTCTAAAATATTGTTAAAATCTTTCGGTCACCATGTCCAGGCTTGTTTTTGCTTGTGTCAAAATGTAAAGACTATATGGAATTCTGTTTGAAGACACGAAAACGTTCGTTAAGTGTAAATTTGTGATACTTTTCATGCATATTTAATTTTGTAAAAGTTTTTTTAATAATATATTACGTATTTGTTGTTACAGATGGCAGAAGTTCATGTGATAGGACAAATTGTTGGAGCAAGCGATTTTCCTGAAAATAGCCTATTTTGCAAATGGGGTATTCATACTGGTAGGTGCAACAAGTGAGTTAGGATTGATATTGATTGGAATGAATGAATTTCCTTGACAATACTCAATTCAATACTCCCATTTGTATCACACATGAGAAAATTTTGTCTACGAAGCAACCAATTAATACCCAAAACCAAGTGTTTGCTTGTCTAAATGTCATCTTAATGGAGGGTTAACCATTCCTTTGTGTTTTTCTATTAATAAAAATGAATTTCAGTAATTTTGGGCTCACTCAAAACTAGTTTTTAGGTTAAGTTTTTTAATTTCAAAATGTTTATTCAAATAACACTCTTAGCAAGATAGCAAATGAAGTAGCTATGTAAGCATATATTGCACAAACAGGAACATCCCTATGCTACCAACTGTCTTAAAACAAACTCTTTAAATAAAAAATACTAAAAAAGTTGGTAATCTGAGTCTCAAAAAGACCAAGAGAGCTCCAATCTGAAATACCTGCAGAAGGGTTTGTTTACTCCAAAAAAATACTTCCCACAATACAAGTGTAAAATGTTTTTTGGATTATATCAAGGTATGTATAGCAATTTTAACAAACCTGTACAATGAAAATGTACATGTTTTACTTGAAAGAACTAGTGTATTTTATAATTCAGGAGGAGCTTGGAAGGTATTGGCTGGGCTTCGTGAAGGACAGACTCAAGTAGATAACCCACAAAATCAGGAAACAGCATACTGGTCACATCCTATAGATATTCACTTTGCAACAAAAGGTATTCAAGGTAGGTTATCCAATTAAGAAAACTCTTCACTTCAGATAAATAACAATCACTCCTCTGTAATTCGAAAATGAGAAACCATTAAATATATAAACAAAACTTTACTTCATTCAGGTTGGCCAAAGATGCACTTTCAAGTGTGGCATCAAGATAGTTTTGGAAGAAACGAGTTGTATGGCTATGGGTTTTGTCATCTCCCAACCTCTCCAGGGATACATGAAATTCACTGTCCAACATGGCGACCTACTGGCTCCTTTCTAGAAAGCGTGTCTCAGTGCTTCCTGGGTGGAGGTCCTCAGCTGAAGAATCCAGATCTTGTATACAGTGGAGCTCATCGGTACAAGCTGCACACCACAGCCATGGGGAATGTTCATCTGAGATTGGGAATTATTCTCAGAAACTTTGATAAATTTGGGATTGAATGTTGAACTGTATGAAACTAATTTCCATCCGTCCATTTTCATGTTTATAGCAAATGCATCATGAAATGTTGAAATATTGATCAACCTATATTTCAAATGATCTTGTTATGTCAAAATGAAGTTATTTTGTTTTATTATGTAAGTGGAAGGTTATGAAGTAAACACCAAACTGTAGTAGCATGCATTCACAATCACATAGTGTTGAACAATGGTTGGTATAATGAGGAAGTCAGGTAATATTTCATCCTAAAAACGTTAAGGTTTATAGACAAATAATAAATAAATACCTACTGTAGATATATTAGTTTTCTAGTATTTTATGTATTATGAACCTGGATTATTGTTATCCATTAAGGTTATCATTTGTTATTAGATTTCATTGGTCATTGTTAAAACTCATTGCCTTATCATCATTTTCCATTTGTATATAATTTTTGAAACTTCATAAATAATATTTATGCTAAACCAGTGTCTGTTTTTCTTTAACGTTTTGATACACATTTACAGTTTAATTTTTAGTGTCTTTGCATGGGAATGTAGTGCATGTTATTGAGTGATGTTAATATTTCACTAAACTAAATACAAACGAAGATTGATAGCGAGGGATTTCACAAAAGTAGTCAGCCTTACCTTGAAAAAATATAAACAAAGCTGATTTTTTTAAAGGGGCATTTTAGAAGCTGGATGAATGAAAAGTTTCAAGTTTATTGCGCAAATTTCGAAGTTGCAAGTGTAGGTACTAATACCATTATCAAGCAAGATCACACCAAAACTTCACATTTTGTGCAATAAAAAATTTGACTATCTGTTTTTTGTTAAAAAGTATAGTTTCTAAAATGTAGTAATGCTATATTTCAGTTCAGTGATGTCATTTGGTTTGACTCTTTTTCAAGAGTTTTTATTGTGTACCATCCAAAAACTGAAAATGCTGTCTCTATGTTTACTATAAGATGTTATCTATCATCTTATAGGTGATTAAAGGAGGACTTGAAAATCCCACAATAATTTCTAGTACCATTCTAGATTTAATATCACATTATGTTTATAATGAAAAATTATTATATTTGTTCACTATCTGCAATAACGTAGTACAAATTCTTGTGAGATTCAAACCCTCGGGGAACACTACTATCTCTGACCATACCAGCAGCTCACCAACTCACCCACCTCGTCTTGACACTAATCAAGGTCCTGTTGTTAGATTCAGTACCCTATTTACTTCTATCAGAGGGTACATAATGTAACAACAGCTTACCGATTTACCCTGATACTTTATTATTGCAAGATGGATTGGTTGGTGTAGGTCCTGATACAATTGAATCACTTAAAGAGCCACTCCGTGATTTTCATAACATATTATTTGCCTTTGATACGAACCTAAATGCCATATGTGGTGATATAAAATCAAAACATCTGAACTTTTCATGTCCAAACGATATATAAATGACAAATACTGGTTTTCCATGGAAATTGAAAAATCGCATAATTAATTCACAGAGGTGTTCATATCGCGTCCAATTTATATGGGTAGTTATATAACCTAACAAACGCTATTAACTCCTAACTGCCCTCCTGGCTGTTTTAGATCAGCCTCCAAAATTACGTTTGACTATTTGACGCGCACCACTGTCCGTTTTTTTATCATAATTGCGACATTTTACCTTCATATTGTCACTTTTAAAAAAACCAATAAGCTTTAAAATATGTCTTTATGGTAACAGTCGATACTTCGCAATCAAATGACACCATTGGTTAAGTTTGGCATATATGACTCCAACAACTCACGGTCCGAGTGGCTCTTTAACAACGCATTTCAAATTCACATATAGAGTGCAATCTATATAAAAAAGTAACTAAATGTGGAGGGTTTCTTATGCTTGACAAATGACACAACGCAATGATAATTGGTCTTTGTATGAACGAAGCCTGAATAGATGTGAATGTTATACAACATGTGTAAAAAAAAAACAGAAACAAAATCTGACTAGAGCATGTTAAATCTATATATTCATTTGTTTTGTGTTGTAAATTCTGGGGCTACAAAGCCAGCAGGAACGTAGTTGTCATCTTTGGGGTTCATCAAGGCGAGGAATTTGAATCTCTCTCCCATCTTGTTAGGGTTGGTGAGCATGTCGTATCCTGATATCAGATCCTTCCAGGAGTCGGATGGGGCCTTCTCCAGCAACACCTTGGAGGAAGCCATGAACATAACATTTCAGATATAAGTGAGTAATTGTTTAGCGCTGCTTTGGCAATATTTCAACCATCAGCAGCTTTCAAGATATAAGACTTCAAATACGAAATGTTTCTTACATTTAGAAAAATACGACTTTAAATGTCACTATCAAGTTATGGATGTTTTTTAATAATTATACATATTACCAATTAAATAATTGAGTTGTTATTTAATAAAATAATGCTGACTGTAAAATAGTTGCGGAAAAAACGCAATGAAAATATTTGTCCACCATTATATGTCATTTCAAACCGGCGAATCCGGGATGCTCCTGAGGTGTACGCCAGTTGTCAATAAAGTGATTCGTCGCTTTTGTTATATCCGATGGAGTATGCCGTAAAGTTTGCCAGGTTATCAATCAAGCATAGCCACTGTTCTTTTTAAATTAGGTACATGAAGTGGACATAAAATCCTTTTACCTTGATTGAGTACTACTATCACCTTATGGCTCAGTAGATAATCATTCTTTGAGTAATTCATCATCTTCGGTCGAAGAATAACATATGACATAATAGATTTATGTTTTGCACTGATTCTTAAGAAAAAACATAAAATTTTAATCTGCTACATCTGCATCATAGATCATTATTGTCAAATCTTTAAATTCTCTCCTTTTGTCAAACTAACACCAGTTTTTTTAGGCTGAATAAACAAAAAGATACAAACCTGCAAGCGAACTCCAATACCCATATTGTGAAGAAACTCTTGTTGAGTCAAAGGTCCATATGATTTTACTACAATAAAAAGAAATCCATTAATAATAAATATAGATACAAAGTCATCCCTTTAGAACAAACTCAATATTGAAAAAAAACTAAATGAAAAAGCTGTCAATCTGCATAAACATAACATAACATTACCTAAGTCTCTGATAACATTCTTGAGGTAGGAGAAGTCAACATCAGCTGTGAGATCAGCCGTTCCAGGGTCAACCAATACATCATGAAGCTGGTGGTTCTTGAAACCCTGGAGAACAAAAACATTTGTGGGATGAAAAGGAAGTATTCAAAAAGTTCTAAAAAATGAAAACCACAATCAACCAACAGTTTGCACTGAAGACTTTGACTTGTTGATTAAAAAGTTCTAAAAAATGAAAAATACAATCAATTAATGGTTTTGCGCTGAAGATTTTGGCTAGCTGAATAATCCCATTGGCGTTGAAAATGAAAATTGAATCACATAAGAATGAAAATATAGAGACAAAAAGATTTAGAAAAGATAGATAATCCAAATGGGTTTGAGAAAGAAAACTCAACCTTCTGTACAGAGATATTTGTCTTAATAAGCGCCCTGGGTACTAAGCAAGAAAATGTTCAAAGAAAGAGTTTGATGGTTTAAGGGATTGGGAATAAAAACAGAGAAGCGGTTGTGTCATATATGTTGTTGGGGAACAATGATGTCAGAGGTCAAGTTTCCATAGATCCGTCACACAGACTAGCTTTGGGGTCAGGGAGAAGACAGGTTTTTCTGCATCTTGAATGTCTACGTATGTAGGTATGTATTCTGGTTAGCTTCATCATTGAATATCATGACTAATTTATTCTAGTCTAGTTCACGTTACAACATCTAATTAAGGTTTTCAAATGAACTATGAATAAACCAAATATCACATATCAGACAAGTAACACGTGGCTTTAGATTTACAGCTATTGGTAGGAAGTATTCTACATATTAAACATTTAGTAGTGGGTGCTGCAAGCTGACAACAACTTTAAAGTTTAAAAGACACATCTTATATGACAACATCATGCAAAGTTATACCTACCCTAAAAGTGTCAGATTTTTCACCAAAATGACCATAATCAGCCAGCAATGCAAAGCCCTTATCACTTATGATTCTCTGGGCTATTTCTTGGACGACAAGACCGGCCTCCGGGCATACTTCCACATGGTCCCTTGCATCATCATGGGGAACCTGTCAATTAAAATATCAAAAACATTCCAAAGAAAATTTGGAACTGATATCCATGTTTACCTAAAATCATAAGGTATATAAGGTCTTGAACTGAAATTACTTAAAATTATCTAATGTGACAAAAAACAGTTTTTAAAAACATCAAGTGAAAGATTTGGGGTCATCCTAAAGCTAAATTGCAAGTTTGATGCATTTTGTTAAGAATCAACTGAAATGGCCCATGACAAATTTTGTAATTCTTAAAAATTTCATTCAAATTTTATAGTGACTTGACTTTAAATTTCTCAAATGGGCGAAAAACTTAAATACTGCTTTATCAAAACACTAGCTAATAAGCACCAGTGAACAGAACTGAAAGGGCATGTGGTCACTGAAGCGTGAGTCCTGCTGCTTGACGTGAAAAGCGGTGCCGCTATAACCTACTTATTGAAAAAAGAATAGCAAATCCTGCTGCTTTAACCACTGTTTAACATATCAGAAGTCATCAAAACAAAAAATCAAATTGGATATGATGACTGCATGAGAAGGATATATGATATCATGAAGGAGTGAAATATTATATTCATTAATTCTTTTGGTCATGCTATTACCCCAAGATAAAAACAAAGAGCTTGAGTTTCAGTGGCCGCTTACTACGTCAATCGATGGGCGTTGCTTTGAGTCACACTTCAATGATTTTGTCAAAGCTTTCCCTAATCTGATTAAGCGGTTATCCAAAACTGTGGAATATAAGGTATCACAATAGTCAAATTAAAGTGTACATTTTCTACGTTTTTTGCTCTTATGATTCTTGTCAGAGATACAAATACAGATTGTAATTTTCAATTATGTATTTTGCCTCCTCTTTAAGCAATTTAAATGACAAATTAAAATCTTGATAAAGTCACCACACAAAAAAAATCCTGTCATCTAAGTGATTGCATTCTGATACTGAAAGGGGTGTAAAACAAACCCGATTACAGAGGGCTATTTCCTGTTGCATGTTCGGATGACAATGAAGTTGAGGAACTGTGTTCACCTGAAGGAAAGACTTGACTGCGGCCGTGGGGCCCGGGGAGAGAACAAGCTTCAGACAGTTTGTGTCCTCCACATAGTCTACGAGCACCTCGCACCAGCCTCTATTTGTCTTCTGGTACATGGAAGTAAAGCAATTCATTCTCTCATTCATAAGAATCATTAAGTTGCCTGGTGCCAAATTTGGATTGTATACTACTAAAGAGAATGAGAATGTATAGAATTATGATTGTTCTTCAACCAACAAAAGTAAATCCTTCAGTCGCAGGATTATTTATATTATACCTCTTTGTTGTACTTTTAAAAAATGCAACTGCAAGGAATCCAATGCCTAACTGAAGTTTGTTTTGAACTTATAATTCAGCCTTGAGTAGCTCATGACCTATCCTCGTACACCGAGGGTTGATTGTTTTCAATCTCTATACATATTACCCCTTGAACTTTTCATTAAAAGTATAAAAAAAATAACTTGAAATTACCTGATGACACGACTTAATATGAGAAGATAGAGAAATCTTGTTACTTACCTGGAACTTATAAATAGGAAGAGCATCAAGGAACTCGTGAGCTATATAGCAGGACAGGTTGCGGGGAACATCTTGTAAAGTTTTATACCAGAACACAGGCTGTCCATACTTTGATATACTATGTTTGTAATGCTTCCCATTGCTCTCATACTCTTTTAATTCACTCTGTATCTGTGACAACTCTTTACCCGTTAGTTTCGATTCCTGAATTTGGCTAAGTGTTGGACTGACTTCAACGAAGTGGATGGATATGTTATCTTTTACATCAGCAAACTGGGAGAACGTCTGTAAGTAAAAGTGTATGTTATAGATAGAAGCACACAAAAAATATTTTCCAAGTTTTGTTTTTAAAGAATTATTTTGTAAACATGTCCATTTTTACATCAATGCCAAGAAACTTTGTGAATTTAAAGATACCATTTAATTTTGATAATATTTTTTCTTTCAAGGTTTTACAAACAAACATGACTACATAATTATATCAAACATTCGCAAATGCAAAATGAGGACACAATCAAAATAATTAATTTAGAGACTTTTCTATTGAAACACTCCTTCATGAAACAAAAATAGAGCCATGGGCTCTGTAGCTCATCAGACTTTTGATAGAAATAGGTGTTGTGGTTTAGACCATGGGGTCATGGGCAGTGTAGGAAAGATAGCCTGTCCCAACGTCCGAGTTATTCACAATCAAATAAAAAAGGCCCATTGCCCATTTGGGGTCAAGGGGTCACCGAACCTACAATTTAGAATCCCCAGTGTCCAAGGAGTCTTCACACAATTTTTCAGCTCTGTAGACCTTTTGGAACTAGGGAAAAAGATTAAATTAGTTTTTTTAGGTTTTGACCCCTGTGAACCCATTTGGGGTCATGGGGTCACCAAACCTACAATTTAGAATCCCCGTTGGCCAAGGAGTCTACACACACCTTTTCAGCTCTCTAGACCTTTTGCAACTAGGGAAAAAGATTAAATTAGGTTTTTTAGGTTTTGACCCCTGTGACCCCATTTGGGGTCATGGGGTCACCAAACCTACAATTTAGAATCCCCGTTGGCCAAGGAGTCTACACACACCTTTTCAGCTCTCTAGACCTTTTGGAACTAGGGAAAAAGATTAAATTAGGTTTTTAGGTTTTCACCCCTGTGACCCCATTTGGGGTCATGGGGTCACCAAACCTACAATTTAGAATCCCCGTTGGCCAAGGAGTCTACACACAACTTTTCAGCTCTCTAGACCTTTTGGAACTGGAGAAGAAGATGAAAATAGATTTTTAAGGTTTTGACCCTTGTGACCCCATTTGGGGTCATGGGGTCACGAAATCTACAATTTAGAATCCCCATTTGCCAAGGAGTATGCACATAAAATTTCAGCTCTCTAGAGTCATTGGTTCTGGAGAAGAAGTCGAAAAAGTGAAAAGTTTACGGATGGACGGATGGACGGACGGACGGATGGCCGGACGCCGGACGCCTTGCCATGCCATAAGCCCATCGGGTCTTTCAGACCTGATGAGCTAAAAATTACCAATGTGGTGGTGCATTGCGGTGAAACTTGCAAGCATCAAATAGAACTAGCGAACCATGGGGTTGTACTGTGCAGAAATTCTGAGTAGCATTGCACCCAAACCTAACTGATGGTAGAACAGTTCTCAACAGCAGACAAGTTGCTGAGCCCCTGGCAGGATTCGAACACACTAACCACTAAGCTATCCCATCCCCCTATGTTTATAACACAAGGTTCTGAATATTGGTATATACAGACGTCATAAAATTTATGAAACAATGCAAAATCATATTTCTGCCATAGGTTTATCATTTGTGGCAAATAAAGATGTAATGTAATATGTAAATGTGTCATCTAGGATTGTGAATTATCTCACAAGTCACCATGACAAGTGATATGGGTTTTTTGGCATTGTATGATAATTCAAACTTTAATATGAATATGGGAGACACTTCGGGTGATATCTTCATGGATGTTCAACTTTCCTATTTTTCACAATAGAATACTTATCCATTTTCAAACATATGCTTGCTTTCCATATTCTACATTGTACAAACTTCTAGAAGTTCACTCAATCAGTTTCCAAAATGGCTACCCTCGTTGGTAAGAAGTCTGAATATTTCTCACCCTCAGCATATCGTCCGCCAGAGTTCCCCTTCCTGGACCGAGCTCCACCACTTGAATCTTCTCTGTCAGTCCTATCTGCATCCATTCATTCAAACACCAAACTCCAAGTAACTACAATGAAATATCAAAATAACATAAAATCTTACAAATCACGGAATTAGGAGTTGCTTTTTTATATCAAATATGAACATGTAAGACACTAATATATTCATTAATGTTCAAAACAGTTATAACTGTGATTTTTATAAGTTAATAAAATAAATACTTCTTAACTTGTAAAATGCAAAACTGTTTTATGTTTCAAAAAACTTTTCATGTTCTAGAAATCATATTGCAAGTGTACCACCTATAATTATACAGCAGTAATGGTTAGAATATTTGATATAGAAAATCCATTATTAGTTGATGAAATGGATTATTGATATAAATTACCTCTCCAAACATTTGACTGATTTCAGGAGATGTAGTGAAATCTCCCTGTGATCCAAAGACATCCCTATTCATATAATATCCCTGAAATAAATCAAAGTATGTATCTAATCTCATTTCCATTAAAAAAGCAATTTATAGTGGAAATCACATTGCATAAACTGTTATCAAAGAAAAAGATAAGAGGGTAAAAAATATTTGTTCATAATTAGCACGGTCCAATTTGTGTTGTAATAACACACTGGGGCAATTAACTGTTAATCATTTTAATCACACTTGTCTCAAAATATTAGCAACTCATGAACAAGCTTGTCCAACAAGGGTTAATTGTCATCATCACATCTAAATGCCACTGTGAGATAAAAGGAATGTAATTGTTAACAAAATCAAAAATACTGTTTATGAAAAATTATATGTAAGATAGATTAAAGAGGAATTTATTGGCAACATAACTTACAGCTATTGGGTTAGTTAGTACTTCTTTCATATACTCTGATATTGTGATGGGACCACTTGATTTAATTCTTGCCCTTAAGTGTCTCAAAAGGTTTGCTGATTGCGATGTTGATGAAAACGTGGCCTTTGACAGTGAATGGTGCCTGCATTTTGCTGCAAAACATGAAGTTTTTAAATAGTATTATATCAATGATATTCAATTTATCAATGTTATCTATTCAAGCTGATTTTCTAGATTAATTTACAGGGATTTGGAAAGACACCTTTGACAACAGGTAATTTTTGGGGCTTGTAGTCATTTTCAGAATTTTGAATTGGTTATTCTCCTTTGTAACAATAGTAAAATTCTAATTATGATTAGCCTTTTTTTATACAATGTGCAAAAAGGCCCATGCATGGCCCCCATACCCTTTCCCAATCCCTGAATATAAATTAAAAACCTAATTTCAGTCCTTTAATTTGGTCTCAATCTTAATTGCATCATTTTCAAATAAGTTGGAAAAGAAAATAATTAAATTTCAACTTGTATGACCTTTCCCCACATGATGTAAGCTAAGTGCGTGGAAGAAATCACGTAGTTTTACGAGGTTTGAAAAGCTTAGAAAGTCAATTACTGCAACTCATTCATTTCGCCCAAAATTATTTACATGTGTTTCTTTGCACAAAGGTGCGCAGTGTGCCATTCAAGCACAATCTCAACGTTGCAGACTGCATTTCAAAAAAGTTATTGAACTAGAAGTCAAGGTTGAAGAGATTTGATATTTGTTTTCATCTCAGGGGATATCCTCGTACCGGTCGGAGGGAATCCCCAGACTCGTTCTGAATGTTTATTCGCCACGTTTTATTATTTACTTCCGGTTCATATATTCTTCCGCACTATTGCTTATCAAAGTAACTGTTGTTCTATTTTCAATTTTTCGTTTCAAATCAAAACAGTTTCTACCTTAACACGATAATATATTCAACAATTATGTATTTTGATAAAGTAAATCCCATCAAATCGGAGCACTATATTTTGATCGCCCTCACTTCCGGGTAATGATGTTCGGTTAAAGTTACGTGTATGTTGGGGTTTGTCTTCACTTGTTGACAGATGTCATAAGCAGCCGGAAGATAGCTGCAGGTGGCGAAAGTTATTGAAGCATAAATCATGAGATTGTTTTTTCTTTGCACGTTTGTTTTGGTTATTGACCAAGTGACAGCTACGTTTGGTTTAAAGAATGGAAGTCAGAAATTCAGTGGAGATAAGGATGACAAATGTTTCTGCAAGGTAATGTTTTAGATTTAAATCGAAATCTTTTCACATAAGGAAATGTATTTGGAGTAATTTGTAGAGATGAAAATCGATGTCATATAGTCAAATAAATGGCTTCTGTGAAAATATTAGCTTCGTTTAGAACTAAACTGTAGTTTTTGGAAAACAATTCTAAAATTGTATTTTTGATTATATTAATTTTCATATGTAGGCCTATATATATATATTTAAGATTTGTTTAAGATAATTCATTGGTTGTCTTTTTACTTCCAGTTGAAGGGAGAGGTTGATGATTGTTCATGCAAGGTAGAAACACTTGATTCTTTGAATAATCAGAAGATTTATCCTCGACTGAAGAGCTTATTAAGCAGAGACTATTTTCGATACTTTAAGGTACGTAACTGTTCAAATTATTGAAGTTGTACATCCTGCAAACACTAATAATGTAATTTCATTAAGAGCTTCAGATTATATTTAAGCAAAGACGTATATAGGTTGCAGAGTTGAAGGGAAACCAAGTTTTATGGATAGTCAACTTTACTGCAATGAGCGCAAGGTTTCAGTTTAGATACTAACACCATTATCAAACAAATGAGGCATGAACTAAGAAACAAGGAGAAAATTTACATTACTATAGTAAGTGAGTACATGCAGTTAACAAGGTAGATTCCCTTTTTGATCAATTTTATGCAATTGTTATAAATCCAAAAATATTTGAGCACTGATATCTTATTATATGGAGCTCTTACAATACCACTACATCTATCACTTCAAATGCCTCGTATAGCTGACAACTGGCTGTTCATAACTATGTTTAACTTTAGCTTGTAATTTTTCCAACTTATGGAATGTTGTAATGCAAGGAGGTTGAAGCAAATATTTTAAACTTGACGGTCCTGTCATTCTATTGTGCCGCTATTGTAAGATTCAAGTAATTTCATTGGCTTGTTATTGATAAAGCGATACGTGGAGTTTAGCCTGAAGTCTAACAGGGTATCAGTGCTGTGATGAAATATTGTTGTAAAGATAATCTTGATACTTAATCTGATGATATCTGTGATACAGTCTCTGTATTGTGATATGTATCGTAGTTATTTATTTTGCCTTATCATAAAGATGCTTGTTCAAATTTTATCTTTTCTTTTGATAAAAAAGTCCCTGAAAATAATGTATTGTGTATATGTAATGTATTGTGACTCTGAAATATTGTGATACGTAGCTTATAATGAAATGTCCCTGTTGTCACATCTCTATAGGGTATTGTATGAGTTTTTTCTCTTGAATTTTCATGTAAACTTCAAAGAAATTTATCATCTCATTTTCTTAGAAACTATTGCATCGTTGTGAACAAAATTTTGGTTGTGGGTTCACATGATGATATCAGTGATCAGCTTTTGAAAGCTGATTCCAAAGAATATTTTTGAAGGCATTGTATCCAGTGAATCTGTCAATGTACTTGATTTGAATGTTGGGTCTGTTGCTTGAATGAGGACAAGTTTTCTCAAACATTATTTACATTTAGGTTAATGAAACTGACGATGCTGGTAGCCCTAATGATGTTCAATATTGAGTTCAAAAGCAATTTCCACGTGTTTCATGATCGAAATATTGTTCAAAACACATTAAACCCCAACTCACTCACTCAAAAGCCTTTTCCGAAATATAGTTTTTAACAAAGTTAAGGACTTGAATCTGTAATAGAACAAGTTCCCTCATACACTATATAACATTAAGGTAAATGAAATTCCAGATTTGGGTAGTCTTAAACATACTGACTGAATTCAAGAGCTGTTTCCTCAACAATTATTGACTTAGTTACCATGGTTGATAGCAAATACGGATAAGAGCCATGCTCACTTTTGTGTTTCTAAGAATATTCAGGCGTTCTTTTAAATTATTTACCTGCCCTTTTGCTTGGCAAATGAAGGGTTGCTTTTAGTTACACAATTGCAAATTGTTTAAGTTTTCTTTCTCTAAAGTTATGAGCTCCGTGCTCTTTAAATTTTGAAGGATCTTTGAATTTTAAATGATGTTTTCAAGACTCAAAGCATTGTGAGCTCAATTATGTTTCCATGACTGCGCTGTAGACTGTTTGATCCTCATTGGTAAATCAATATTCTGTAGACATGGTAGAAGTGGATGGATTCTTTGAGGCAGATTAGCAGGTGAATGTTAGCGTACATAATGAAAAGAATTTCAGTGGTAATAATTGTCAATTTGAGCTGTCATGCAAACAACAAATGGTATTTAGTTCTGAATCAATAAAATCAATCAATGTTTCAACTAAGCTGAATGTATGTTATTTACTGGACAGGAAAGTTGTCCTGGACAGTGAAGTAAAGTTTTACATTGAAAATTTGAATAACAGCTAACAAGCTTATGCTTTAATTTAATATGCTGGATAGGCACTTTAAAATTTAAACCATATATGACTGTACTGCTTATTGAATAATTTCTGAACTCAATACAGGGGTGAGCTCCCTAGTTTCAGTTTGTACCCTAGGTCTTCAAGTAAGGAGTGTTTCAATTAAAAGGTTACACTTTGATTTTCTGTCTTTGAAGAGAGAGCCAGATAGTTTTATTGTGCGGAAATGAAACTTGAGGGGATATTTCTGATTATTCACATATCATGATTACATGATTATTTCACTATTTATTCCAAGCATGTCACTGAGTGTTATATATTGGTTGCTTAAAAGGAAATTTTTTTTGTGGAAACAAAATTCAAGGGGACATTCCTGTTTGTTCACATATTATTGAATTATAAGTGCATGATTATAACAATACAAAATGTTACCCTCGGTATCATTATTCTTCTGAGGGTAACATTTTTGTTGGTTTAGAATTGACAACTTCATACATAAGAGCTCAAAACTGGTCAAAAACCCACATCAATGAAATGTGAAGCCATTTATCTGCACTACGAGTATGAAGGCCCTGGTTACGGCATTACAAGACAGTGTTGGTTAGTTCCATCTCAAATCACTTAAAGATGTGAAGATAATCTATCCATTCAATAGTTCAATGTCATAATCTTAAAAAAAGACAAGTATTGTGCATTTTCTTATGGTCTTCCCCCCCAAAAAAAATTAGCAGACCAATTGCCAATTGGACAGATTCTTTAGGATTTTACAATTTACATTCTCTCAAAAGAACTAAAGCCATTCATCGGCACTGTGACTGGAGAAAGACCTTTCTTTGGCATTACAAGTACATAGAGTTTAATTTTATTTTGTTGAAAAATTTATGGAAAATACGGCTAGATTTTTCTCCATGTTAAGACAAAATGCCTGCCTGAAAACCGACAATGCTCGTACTTCCCAATATGAACCACTATAGTTGACTTTTGCTTAAATGTGGCATCACAACTTTTTAACAAAATAACCATTTATCATTCAGAAATGTCAAAGTAAGGTATTTTACTATTAGCCATTATAAAAACCATTTAGATTTGCTTAAGTAGACTACTAAATTTTATCTTGTTGAAACAATTTCATGCAATTGTAATTTCAGTTTTTCCTAATCTATTTTTTCAAATTTATTTAGATCCAAAGAATTAAATCAGGAGCAGACGTAGTTTTTTTTATTTTGCTATGTTTATGTTCAAGCCTAGATTAAGTCTTGTTATATTTTTTCATAACGTTTAAACGTTATCTTTCTTTATTCCAGGTGAACCTAGGAAAAGATTGTCCATTCTGGACTGACGACAGTCGATGTGCTATGAAGGACTGTCATGTGGACATGTGCTCAGAGGTAGGCAGTCTAAAGCTTCTTAAAAGAGCAATTCAAGGCAGTGTCTCCATTTTGTAAACAATGGGGAAAAATTGCTGGTTTTTTTTCCAACCGGTATGTAATATTTTGGCATATAGTCGTTGCCCTGTCTGTTCCATCCATCTGTATCATTTATACAACAGTAAATTAGTGAGATGGGTATAAAAATGTGGGCAAGTCCATAACAATTCATTGCAATTGAATCGAATCCATATTTGGATAATGATTTTTGGAGATTGAATCAAGACATAAAGTATCGGTTCCTTATGCATTGGCCTAAAGCTAGTATTTTAAAGTAAATCAACAGATTAACAAATTATTAACGCTTGACAAATCAAGAGTATGTTGTCATGCTTCAGCGAGGCTTGATGCATTTCTAGTATCATATTTTACACTACAGAGTGTCTTACTTTCTTATCGAAATGTCCAATTAAAGTAGTTTCCTTTGGTAATTTCAACTGAATTGTGATTTAATCATGTAACAATTGTATGGACAAACAAAAAGAAAATTTCCTCAGATTTCATCAACACAAATACCACCCTTTCTTGAAGTGTGGATGTCATGATAAGGTCAGGTGTTATGCTAGTAAATAGAATTAAGTAAATGGAATAATGCTTATGTAATAGATTAGGACTTAATAGCATCGTAAGATTCCCTTAATTCAAATTGTAGATATAGTAAAAAAAATCTTTTATTAATTGTTTGAGTTTCTTTATTCCTGTATTCAGTGTATCTAGTGTATTGCTTGTGTAACTAATTAAATATATATTATAACAAAGGCCAAAGGTTGAGGAAATGTATAGGAATCATTAGTAACCAATTACAAGCAATCTCATTACAAACTTTGTATTCACTACATCTGATTTTATTACTACCATAAGCAAATTCAGTTAAAGAATATGTTTAGCTACGGTGGTTCAAGTACCTAATAATGAAACCATTTTACTGACTTATAAAAAAACTCATAAAAAATATCAAAGCCATGCATAATTAGTAATTTTATCTACTGTCGGTAGTTTTGATCTACGGACATAAATATATTTTTTACTTTTGCTTTAAACATAGTTTTGAGTTTCAAAGAGAATAGAAAAAATTATGTTGTAACATGACTCGGATGAATTCTTGATTGTGATTGGCTGATATGAATGGATGAATGGCAATGAATACCAGCATATTAGCTAGGACGATTCACTACATTCAGACCGATTCAATATTTAAATGTTCTCATTCTCTTAATAATAATTAAGCTATAAATTATTTTTAAAGGTATCATTGTTGTTTATAAAATGCATTAACCTGTTGCCATTACAAATTATTATTGCAAACTTAAGTGTTTAAAACCTACGGATAATTCCTTTGCTATTAATTACATTTTTTTGCTACTAATTTGCAGGTGTTGAAAACAATGAATACCAGAATGGCAACTGCACATTGTATTTAGCAATAACTTTTTCCCACTAAGCTTTTCAGAACTCATATACACAACTTCTTACTTATACCCAGGGTTTTGACATGCTTACATTGGAAGTCAAAGGTCAAGGTAGCTAGTTATGTAATCCATGAAAAATTCTAGTAAATAATAATTTAAAAGGTTTGGTGCTATTAGGCTCTTATATGGTATATAGAGATTATTACCCGAGGAAGTGTGTCATATGATTTTTACGAAATGAGTGTGAATTTTTGTATTACCCGAGCGAGAGCGATGGTTATACACTAATTCGCACGAGTTTCGTAAAAGTCATATGAAACACTTCCGAGGGTAATAATTTCTTTATTACCGATTCTATTCCATTTGAAACGCATGGACATATTCAGAAAACGGTCTCCTTCCTTTGCGACGGCCCGCTACAGTGACGTCATGAACAATGGTTTTATGACGTCACAGACAATAATAAGGTCACTCACGCTGAAACAATCGTTGCGAGGCAAAAGTGATATGTGCACATGTGCTCATATTGTAAATATGTCACCGCTTATGATAAACCATATGGGTAATAAATATCATTTATGGAGACGTACAAAGCTTTTGCTACAAGTGGTCCAAGGTCTAGGTCACAGCAAGACTTGTACATGCTTTTGCAAAAGTATACTTTAATTATTTAAACTTTTAATCATTACATTGTTGTTATTGTCAACGAGAAGTGATAAAAGACTGTATGACCATGAATTTTAAAGGTCAAGGTCAGGAATAATGGGTTATGGCCATGTTGACCCTTTAATCAAATTTATTGAAACAAGTATTTAAACAAGATAAAGGTATTAAGAACTGCTATTAACTATTTATCTATTATATCCCCTTTAAATTCTTTTGACATGTTCCTCAAAGGTCAAGGACGCGAGTTATGAAATCCTTAAAAAATATCTTTGTAAGCGCAGGAACTTAAAAAGTTTTGTTGCAATAAAGCTTTCAATTGGTATGTAACAACTGTGAAGAACCAACAAGATTTGAAAAGGTTTTTGCTATGATTGGTCAATGTTGAAGGTCATAAAGAGATCATGACTGAACAAATGGATTTGCAAAAATGCTTATTTAACTACTTACGCTTTAGAGGCTAAGTCAAAGTTAAAAATCAGAAATAACATTTTGGTATTTTGGATTAATGTTTTATTGATTTGACCCCCTAGGAATTCGTTGGACATTGTCACATTCAAGGTCAATGTTCAAAGTAAAACAATGTCAAAATTGTGTGAAATGACCCCAATGTAGTCATGACATCCAAAACTATAAGTGCAATTTCTTTAATGCTAAATTGCTTTTGTGAACATCCATTTTATTGTGGCTGTGAAGAAGACAGAACAGGGGAAGGCAGAACCTTCAGTTTTAGGGCTGCTCTACTCGTGTGGTGTCCCGCAAATGCTCATCTAGTTTTTTTTCTATAATCTTGATTTTATTCAATTGAGTTTTACTTCCAACTAAATAAACATACTACTGTTAGTGAATCAAAATCAGGGTGAATTGAAAATCCATGACCAGGGCCACCACTATCAATATTATGACGCTACTATTGAAGTAATGACCATTGTTTTGTGAAATCACTCAAATGCTGCACTTTGTTGTTGTTGTATCACCTGTCCATCTGATATTTTATATATGCAATGGTTATTGTACCAAATTTAAGAATTTCAGACCTTGTTGATCTAGACCATGGAAAAGAAAGCATAAAAACATCTAATTTGGTATTACAATGGCAATAACATTTGATGTGTCAGTATACGTTCTTTGCCTCGCCCCTTGTGATGAGCTCCTTATTAAGGTTTAATTTTTTTAACCTGTGACCTGAATCTTGGTGTAGGACACATTTGTTGAAAAGTTAAACCATGTCTATTACTCTTGAGTGTTTGTTTTACTGTTTTACGTTCTGAACACTTTGATAATCTAAATCAAAATTATGCTTCTTCCCAGGGGTATTGCTTTTAAACAAAACATCTTGTTATTGTATTTATTTCACAGATAAAAGAAAATTATCAAAAAATGCGAGTAACTTTTAATTTAATTGCAAACGAGTGTTTGAAATCAACCAAATTACGAAACAATAATTAAGTGAATCATGTTTTATGTATATGACTAGTTAGTAAGATTATTATGCCACTATGAAATATTTTGTTACTCAAAGGAACATCAAGTGAGGAAAACATGCATTTATCTATTGCATACTGGTTCCGAAATTTATCTGTTGTGTTGATTTTATATTATTTTGTTATTCAACCTTTTACATATTTGCAGCATATTTTTTATGAATATTTGCAGTATGTTATATAGAGTATCTCATCCTTAGATTCTTTAAACGTGATATTGTTCTGAAAACTCCAGAACTGATTTTTTAATACATTTTATCTATATTTGTTTCTATTGTGTGTTAAGGATGAAGTTCCCCCTGCTTTGAAAGCTCAAGGAAAGGAGAACAAAGTAAGTACTCTTTTCTTTTGTTTAAAACTTTAAAACTTGTAAATTTTTATTACCATATGGTGACTCTAAATTAATTTCATGTCAGCAAGAATTAAATTCTGATTGAGTAGTTTTGTTTGTCTTTATTTAAATTAGTTAGATTTATTTTGATAAAAAAATGAAAATATTACTATGCTTCAATTGAATTCAATAAATGGAATCTAAATAATATCAAAGCTAGATGTTGACCCGAAACTTGCAATAACATGATTGAAAGTGATATGAATTGTTTGAAAAGGGTCAGGTGTACGGCATTGATGTAAAGATATCAGCGTTTCTATGAAACCTAAACGAACACCTGGCTTATTGAGACAATAATTCTACCACTCACATACTGTATGTTTTTATTTTTAACTACTTCACCTGTCACGTATCCAGATAATCAATACTTTCAGTCTTTTATGATTGTTGTAAGCAGAAAATCAATTTTAGCTCTTAAAAATATCTGAAATATTCTTTAATTATGTTATTTTTTAGTAGGAATTTTTAAAATATCTGTCATGCATTTTTATAATTTTCTGTAAAATGTTAAAACTGATCTTGTTTCTAATAGTTTCTTAGTGTTTTAATGAATAACTTCTCACAGGAATAGATTGGTATGAATTCCTTTGGTAACAGTATACATAGAAATATAATTAATCTTTCAAGCTACTGTTTTGTTACTTTGAAGATAAACATATTCTATATAATACAAAGAGTTGATTTAAGCACAAACTGAAATTTTTCTTTTTATGTAAACCTCTATAACATACTATCTTTGGGAAATACATGCAAAACTTCATTTCCTCTTCTTTTATTTCTCTTGTTACCATAAACAAAATCCTCATTAATTCGGGTATTTTTGGGTATATTTTGTAGTCACTTATGTAGTAGTGGTATAGTAACAAAGTTATTTTTTCATAGAAAGAATAAAACAGTATACGCAAAGAATAGAGACTATTACAATTAAGATACTTATTTGAAACCACTTGGAAACTATTCTGTAGCTATGTTTATTAATATTTTATGTGGTGAGCTATATTTGACATTTGTGAGTTAATTCTATGTATATTATCACAGTTTGTGACAGGCGCGTAACTCTTGGTGATGTTAAGTATGTTGTTACAAGCAAATATCTCTGTTAAAGGTTTTGTGTACAGCTATGAAGCAGGATCTAGGTGTGGCCTTCAAATTTAACCATACAAAGTACATTTATTCAAACTACTTCACACACTGATAAGGAATTTTATTTTTTTCGTTTTTGATGTATTTTTATACTTTATCATGATAAGTATTTAAAATTTTTTTTGAAATAACAGTATTTCCCCAGTGGTTAGTACTATTATCATTGTTATACCTAAAGAAATGTTGAAATAATAATTCATAATTACATTAACATCACAATATGTTCAGAAATGTTAGAAAATCATGTCGATAGGTGACAGAAGCAACCTGCAGCACTTTTTAGAATATACATTTGCACAATCAATGATATGAACGAACTTGTACAAATATTTGAATATCAAAGATTGTTGTCATGTATTTTGAACTCAATGTTTGAAAATAATAAAATAAAATCTATTAAATTCTAATTTAAAAAATCATTTTGGCTCTTCATCGTATAAAAGCATTTCACAATAATAACAGTAATGAGGAATGATAATAAAGTTTTATTCAGTATTCTGATTTTCATTTATTTAAAATTTTGAAATAAATGCAAAGTTGTATCAATTTCAGTGAGTGTAATAGCTTGTCCTCTTCACTGTATTGTGTATTGGCTACAAAGCAGGATGTAGATGACCCACGTTGTCAACTTGTCACCTCCCCTCCAATGTTATTTACAGTCACAAAGCAGGATCTTCTTCTGACTTTGGCTCTACAGAGATTAAATTATCCTTGCCATTGTGACTTACTATTTTCAGAAAGAATTGGCTAAAAACGGTTTTCAGCTGGCAATCTTCGTCTTAGCCATTGGCTGCAAAATTAGTGCTTTTTTCTTACACTGCCTTAAGACAGGGTAATTTTATTTCCAACAGAAAAATAGAAATCATGAATGGTTGAATTTTTTTAATTGACATTTGATGAAAGAAAATCTTTTAATCAATTTCCAAAGTGAATCTATACATATTTATATTTTTTGAATATGGGAGTTAGTGTGATTTCTAAAATGTATGTCTGAAATGTCAAACAATAGATGATAAAAAGGAAGGATATCTCTCTTAACATAATATATAAAGCTTTGAATGGTCAACATATTTATGTTTTTAAAACTAATCCATTTAGTGAAAATAATCATGCTAATGATTTGAAATTTAACCATAAAAGTTGTAGATAGGTTTCAGATATTCCTAACCTAGAAACAAAATTTTAAAAGGGATATGACAACAGTGGTTCAAAGAATTAATTAATTTTATATTTTGCTTTTAATTATAAGAATTTTAGTTCCGGAGGTGCGATGGTTAACAAAATATAGTTCAATGTCAATATCTTGGCAGATAATAATTTGAACTTATTTTATTATCTGTCTTATGATGGACATCTTTTTCTATACGATATGAAAACATCTCTGTGGCCTTTTACTTAAAACTGTTTAAATCCATGAATTGTTGAAAATTCAGATGTTTATAACCCCTGGAATTAATAACCTTTCCAGCAAACTTTGTCACGATATAAAAAAATATGATGAAATTGAAGGTGGTAAAACTAATTATTGTTAAATCTCTTGATCTCTAGATAATTTGTGTAATTAGAAATGATTAGACTATGTTTGTATTACTGACAACAACCATTGTCTGAAGACATTACTCCATCAATGGCTTATCTAAGCCTAGCTGCATCATAGCAAGATTTAGGAGATAAATCCCTTCTGTAATCTTTTTTTTGGGTTGTATATTGTGCATTTTTCATCCCTGAATTTAATTTCAAACCGAGCTTGCGAAATCAAATTTAGTGATAAAAAAATAAACTACTTCGACAAAAAGTATACCACAGAATGGAATTATCTTTTAAATTTCATTTCATTAAAAAATACAGTATTCTCAATGTCTGTATAGAATTGATTTAAAATTCATTTTGCTGTTGTCTGTAAGGCGATGAAAACAGTAAGTTCAGCGAATGGAGTTTGTAAACGTGTGCGTATGAATGTGAATCTGTTGTAAATATTTAGAGGTGATAATTAGCGAAATAATCACTCTAAAATTAATTGTGGTAACCAATCAGAAAGCAGTATTTTCATTCTAGTTTTCGTGTCATGTTAGAATTATGGTTTGAGTGCAGTTACCTCATATGTGATTGGTGGTGTCCTCAAGGAAACTTATAATAGGACCATTAGCCAGTGATAGAAACTGGTGCAAGTTAAGCCATGCAGGGAACAGCATGAGGCACAAGATAAGATTTGGTTCCAATATCATATGCTCCTATAAAACTACCATGTCAAATATTGCAGTGTTGTTAGCTTCCTAATTAATGGCAACAATAAAATGATTTGATTTGATGCAGTATTCCAAGGAAGCCCAGGAGTTGGACCACTCTTGTGATGAGGAGAGGGAACTAAGTGCTCTAGACACCACAATCAGGTTAGATTACTCTTAGTTTGTTTCCTTTAATAGAGATTTTATTTAAGCTTCTTGTACAATTAGATCACCTGTGCACCACCAATGTAGATATTTTATGTCTCCTTGTCATCATATTTATAAACGTACCTATTAAAGATTGTGTGTCATCTTGTTGCCATAAGGTTTGAGAAGCATTTTCTCTATCAAAAACCTTATGTCAGCTTCCTGGAGAAGTTTATTCCGTTGTAAAGCCATCATGTCAGATTCTTCTAATCCCTGTTTGTGATTTTAAGGCAGCTTCAAAATAGCCTTGATCTCACAACAGATTATATAACTATCATCAGTTCAGGAGACTATATCAGCATCTTTTGAAGTTGGATGCCAAGCTTCATCATAGGCTGCTTCTTGGATACCACCATTGGTTAGAATAGTTCTTCTTGTAGTAAATCCTGTTACAGGCCTTACAGGGGGGGGGGGGGGGGTAGCGCAGCACAGTGGTTAGCGCATTTGACTTCGTACCAAGAGGTCCATGGCTCGGCATCTTTTTCTGCGGTAGAGAACTGTTCTACACGCAGTCAGGTTTGGGTGCAATGCTACACTGAATTACAGCGCAGTACCACCCATGGTTCGCTAGTTCCAGCCAATGCTCGCAAGTTTTACCGCAATGCATAGCCACAATGGTGTTGCAGGCTTTCTCCCTGCCCTAATACTAGCAGCCGTGATATAAGTAAAATACTCTTGAAAGGGGCTTAAAACCCCAATTCACCTCACCTTACAGACCTTGCAGTAATAAGTCCATGTTTGGTTACTCTTACCTATGTTAGAAATGTTATGTTCTTGGAGAAATAAATTCCCCAAAAACCTGAAACTTTTTTTTCCAATTAAAACTACTAATCTTGTCTACAGTGTTTTATGCAATGTAACACTATTTGATTGTTGTTTACAGTGATAAAAGCAAAGAGGCCTTCTTGAACTGGACAAAGTATGATGAATCTCAAGATCTTTTCTGTGAAATTGATGGTGAGATTTTATTTTTTTAAATTTGAATGTTTGAAAACATATTATTTGTTCAGCATGGATTATGTTGTAGTCTAACATCCAGATTGATCATGGTAATCAAGATTTCTTACCTTTGCTGCTTTGTTAATTGAAATAATCCCTTCACACGCAATCAATCTTTGTTTCTATGGAATCGATGATAAAGCAACCCTGTATGACATAAAATTCACAATTTGAAAAGAAAATAAATCTAAAGATATCTATATTCAAAAGGTCTGTTCTGATAAAATGTTGATTTGTTTCCTTAGTCTTGACTGCGGTCCCTCTAAATACAAACAATTTTGTATAAGATAAATATTTTGACTGTGATTTCCAGATGAGAATGCAGCTGGATGTGAGTATGTAGACTTAAGTCTCAATGTGGAAAGGTACACGGGCTACAAGGGGGCGTCGCCGCACAGAATATGGAGGAGTATCTATGAAGAAAACTGCTTCAAGTAAGTAGTCATCAAATATTCATCCCAAATGTTTTCCACTTTTACTAAGGTAAACTTCATCAATTCATTCAACCGTAACATTTTAACTTTTACTACAGTTAACCTCATCAAATATTCAACCCTAATATTTTCCATTATATTAAGGTTAAACTCATCCAATATTCAACATGAACATTTTTCACTTTTATTAAGGTTAACCCTATCAAATATTCAACCATAACATTTTAACTTTTACTACGGTTAACCTCATCAAATATTCAACCCTAACATTTTCCACTTTTACTAAGGTTAACCTAACTCCCATTCATGACCTAAAAGAATTCTGCAGCCTTTTGCACTTTTAAAGGCCTTGTTTTGGAATAACTCAATGTGCCATCTCACAAAGGGAACCATATTACTTTGTATGATGATTTAATCAATGTTGCTTTTGTGATAATATTGTGTGAGCTGGCGATGTCCGGAGAGGGCTTTGCTTATAAGTATAAATTGTGCCAAATCTTTTTCTCAAATATTAGCATATGGTAAAAATAATGAAATTTATTCATTAATTTGGTTTCTTTTCAGACCTCAAGCCAAGTATGGCTATGGACCAAGCAACAAGCTTGCTAGTAAGTCCTTTTTTCCCTTCATTGGTAACAACATGTATTGCTGTTGAAATAGTTTGTCTCTTTACCAGTTTGAGTCAGTATGTTGAATGATGGAATTATAGTGTGATTGTAATACATTGTATACATGGTATAGTAAGTAGTAAATGTCATTAGGTAGGAACTGATTCAACTCAGGATGCAGTTAATTGTTGCTGGCAAAGTAAAACCTTTTTGCTTTTTGTGCACTATTTTCTAAACAAATCCTTATTGTGGTGGCTGATATTTGTTTATAGCTTCTGCCTAAAGGGATAATTTGTTAGGAACATGTTTGTTCTGTAGAATGAAATGCAAGGGTATTAAAGTTTGTCTATTTGTGATATTAACGCATGATGAGTACAAGACATTTGAGACATGCTGTTTTAAGATATGTTCTTTGATGAGCATTAATAGCATAAATAGATAACTCTAAAATCCCCTTGCATTTCATTTCAGCAAACAATACTGTGCCTTGTTTTGTTGTTTTGAAAAAATGCATCATGGTTTGTCAGTTAGTGTTTCATGCAGTTGTTGTATGATTGTTAACATGTTTTTTATGTTCTCCCCGTTTAGTGGATTTCTTGATTTCTTGTAAGTCTTTCCTCTATTTGTGGCAATTTAAAAAATATGGGGATTTTCTTTATTTCCTTTTTTCCCTTAATTTTCTCATACTGGGAAATCAAATTCTTTATCTTTATTCCATCAAGGTTGCCATCCCATCAGTTACTGTGCAACTTATTGTGCATTACTTCCTCCAAATATTATTCTTTGTTTAATTGGTAACAACTAACTTGTTAAATCAAATAAGATTTTATACTTAAATCTAACGAGTGAAATATTATTTCGAAAATAATTGAACATCTTGTTTAATGTAGATTTTTCAAAATTTAGTCCAGAATATTTTAATCTAAAATAGTCAAACACTTATATCAATTGAAATTAATATTGTTTCTTAGTCTTGAAGATTCATGTGTATTTAGTTAACCTTGAACCGCTGAATAACGATCTAGACTAGTAAAGCCCCCCTTTTTAGCTCATCAGGTCTGAAAGACCCGATGGGCTTATGGCATGGCATGGCGTCCGGCGTCCGTCCGTCCGTCCGTCCATCCGTAAACTTTTCACTTTTTCGACTTCTTCTCCAGAACCAATGACTCTAGGGACCTGAAATTTTATGTGCATACTCCTTGGCAAATGGGGATTCTAAATTGTAGATTTCGTGACCCCATGACCCCAAATGGGGTCACAAGGGTCAAAACCTTAAAAATCTATTTTGATCTTCTTCTCCAGTTCCAAAAGGTCCAGAGAGCTGAAAAGTTGTGTGTAGACTTCTTGGCCAATGGGGATTCTAAATTGTAGATTTTGTGACCCCATGACCCCAAATGAGGTCAGAGGGGTCAAAACATGAAAAACCTATTTTCATCTTTTTCTCCAGTTCCAAAAGGTCCAGAGAGCTGAATAGTTGTGTGTAGACTCCTTGGGCACTGGAGATTCTAAATTGTAGGTTTGGTGACCCAATGACCCCAAATGGGATCACAGGGGTCAAAACCTTAAAATCCTACTTTCATCTTCTTCTCCAGTTCCAAAAGGTCCAGAGAGCTGAAAAGGTGTGTGTAGACTCCTATGCCAATGGGGATTCTAAATTGTAGGTTTGGTAACCCCATGACCCCAAATGGGGTCACAGGGGTCAAAACCTAAAAAACCTAATTTCATCTTTGTCCCTAGTTCCAAAAGGTCTAGAGAGCTGAAAAGGTGTGTGAAGACTCCTTGGACACTGGGGATTCTAAATTGTAGGTTTGGTGACCCCATGACCCCAAATGGGGTCACAGTGGTCAAAACCTAAAAAACCTAATTTCATCTTTGTCCCTAGTTCCAAAAGGTCTAGAGAGCTGAAAAGGTGTGTGTACACTCCTTTGCCAACGAGGATTCTAAATTGTAGGTTTGGTGACCCCATGACCCCTATTGGGGTCACAGGGGTCAAAACCTTAAAATCCTACTTTCATCTTCTTCTCCAGTTCCAAAATGTCCAGAGAGCTGAAAAGTTGTGTGTAGACTCCTATGCCAATCGGGATTCTAAATTGTAGGTTTGGTGACCCTATGACCCCAAATGGGGTCACAGGGGTCTAAACCTAAAAAACCTAATTTCATCTTTGTCCCTAGTTCCAAAAGGTCTAGAGAACTGAAAAGGTGTGTGAAGACTCCTTGGACACTGGGGATTCTAAATTGTAGGTTTGGTGACCCCATGACCCCAAATGGGGTCACAGGGGTCAAAACCTTAAAATCCTACTTTCATCTTCTTCTCCAGTTCCAAAAGGTCTTGATAGCTTAATAGTTGTGTGTAGTCTCCTTGGACAATGGGGATTCTGAATTGTAGGTTCAGTGACCCCTTGACCCCAAATGGGCAATGGGCCTATTTTATTTGATTGTGAATAACTCTGACGTTGGGACAGGCCATCTTTCCTACACTGCCCATGACCCCATGGTCTAAACCCAAACACCTATTTCTATCAAAAGTCTGATGAGCTACAGAGCCCATGGCTCTATTTTTTTTACAAAGTTATGGAGCAGAGCCAATGTAATGTCAGCATAAACTGTTTTTTCGGTACTAATACCACATTAACAAAATGTCCCCATATCATGAACTCCTGAAGTTGCAAGTTTTGGGTTAAGCAAGTTAAACCTGTGATTTTGTCTCAGAAGCAAACATCCTGCACCTATCATGTGTTCACTATCTCCGTCCCAAGTTTACATGATTGTGTTGTTGGGCATAAGACATGCAATGATTTCAACAGGAAACTTTAAATCTTGGTAAAAGAGAAGTGGTTCTATTTTTCTAATCAAACCAAGGGAATGGCATTAAGGTTGATAAATTAAGTTGTTTATTACCAACATCCGCCAATGAAGTTCAGGGTAGTGAACACAGTAAGGAACAGCTAGTCGAGGGGCTACAAGCCCCTGTTTGTGGCTTGAAACTACAGGAGTAAAACATTTACATGTTTTCAGTGATCCCTAACTTCTGTTTGGGTTTACATTTGAAATGAGACCCTTGGCTACACACATTTTCAGTACAGTACGCAAATGAAAATCAAAACCTACAATTCAAATGTATTTATAATCACAGTGCTTGATAATGTGTTAGTATGTACACAGAAACGTCGCATCTTTTTGCAATAAAGAAGTTGTTTATCCAAGTTGTTAAGTTTTTATTTCTTCATCAAACCAACTTGTCAATGCCACTCAAAGAAAAAATTCAATCAGTCAACTATAATGTTTTTTAAAATTACAGTTTCTGAGGTTGGAGAAATAAAGAAAACAATTACACTTTTTAAAGCTGTAAACATATGAATAGAATGAATGTTGTATTGAAAAGAAAGAAAAAATCTCAGAAATTAAGTAAAGTAGTATTGAATAGTTTGTTTTGAAAATCTGTCAAATTCATTTTTTCTCAAATTACAATGGAAAACATTCCGTAAGATATCATGAACTATCTCTAACACTTACAAGAAGTTGCTGAAATTCTTTACAGACCATCAGCTAGTATTATCATGACAGTTGACATTTTCCTTGGTTTGATAGAGGGAGAAGAATCACTTTTCTGTATCCATTTTAACCTTTACACAGTGTCGATTTCATGTTAGGATACTTTGTTTCATTAAGTATTAATGATTGATTCTCTCGTTAGTCTTCTGCGTCTAAAATTGAATTATTTCTATAGCTATCTTGACATTGTAAAGGTGAATTTGCAAATGTTCTTATGATAAATGTCTTTTCATGATAAATTTAATTGATACTGTCATTTTTAAAACAATTTATCTTTTTTTATTTTAAAATTGGGTTATTTTGATTTCTGATGCTAATCAGAACATGTGAAAACTTAAAGACTTATCTATCTCTTGAGTTATTTAAATGTCTTGAGAAAATATTATCTTCCGATTTAGGGTAGTTGTGAAAAACAAGTTGGTCTGATTGAAAGTATTTATGTACAGTATCAAAACTAAAAAATCTTCATAGTTCAAATTCCATGGAGGTCAATATAAACCAATGTGGGGAAAATATTAAATTTATTGGTTTATATTCAGAGGGAATTTTCATAAGGTGGTTTCAAAAATATTTTTTACGATGTTATTGTTTGTGGCATGTCAAAGTGTATGACTGGGTAATGTTTAATGCACACAGTATTAATGCACATGGTATATCAGGTGTATCGCATGCTCGTTGTTGATTATTACTAACACTGTTCCTATGTTATTTGATTACAGATGTGCCTTACGAAGGTAATCTGTGCTTGTTTGTTGGGTCAGGTTGTCTTGATATATTGTGTTGCATTTCCTGTCTTAAGTATGGTTTATGGTATGAATATATTGAAATACAAATTTAAAGCTAATCAAGAAAGATAAAATGCAGTCTTCAACAGAAAAGCAAGTCTATCACGTGTCTATAAGCTACTATAATGGAAATAAGGAGAAATCTTATTTCAATTATTTAAAAGATTTAATTTTTAATTTGAGTTAAGAGAGAAATCTTCATCGGAAAATTTAAAAGAATAATTTTCCATGCATCAAAACATTGAAATAATCTTGGCACATTTTTTACAGTAAATTTTGCACAATGACTTGACATCATCAACTACATGACATCACAATAGTTTATGTCATGAAATAATGACATCACAATACTATGTAGACCAAAATTTAGTTTATGAAAAATTTTAATAATTAAATTTTCCTTCATCCATAATATTTTTTTATTTGGGCTCCTTATTTCATATTAGTGTATTCAGTCAATCTAGACTTGCTGAATGTGGACCTAGACTGTATAAAAGGCTCCTTTATATACACAGTCATGAAGCAGGACTAAATACTATGATATATATATATAATGCAATTTTTACTGAATATTTTTAAGCATATGACTACACTGATGTACACTCTAAAACCTCTTTAACACACGTCTATCTTGATACAAGTTGATTCTAATCCGGTTCTATGCACACTGGGTCACTATCAAAATCACATTACAAATAATGCAAGAATAGAGGAGGTTAATCTTTTCTTCTATAACAATCACAAGGTACTAACGATTAGTATCCAAATTTACCTATTGAATTTGATATCTATGCAATTCAGTTCAAATGCTGATTTGTTTGTGCTATTGTGTGACTGAATGTGCATGTCGATGTTGCGATTGAATGTTTTGATTTGCTTGTGATGAAATTTTGTAAATATTTGTGATCTCTCCTAGGAAAATATCTTGATAACTTTCAGCAGCTTTTCTTTCCAGTTTTAAACTAAAATAAATGCATTCATAACATGTAAATTTTACAAAGAAAAGTTATTACCAGGTTTTCAGCTAAATGTAATTTTGCTCTTTTTTTTATAAAAAAATATGAGTTTTTTTCCAAGCATAAACAAACTTTATCAACTTCTAAATTGTTATTGATCGGTCATATTTCTATTCGGAAACATTCATCAGGAATCCGTAAAAAAACCATTAAAAGATAAGCCTTGCATTTCCGTTATTGCTCTCATTTTCTTCCAAACCATTTTATTAATTGCTCTTCCTGTTCCAAAATTCATCATTTCTGTCAAATTTTCAATCCTTTAAACTTTATGTAGAGAGTGTTGATATTTCTACCGATCTTTTTTGTATATTGCTCTTCCTTGTTCAATGATTTATCATTTCTGTCAAATTTTCTCAAATTAAAATTTGATGTTGACAATGCTGATAACTCTTCATTTTCCTCTTGGCACTTGAATAGATAAGCTAGCTCTTGTGAATAACTTAAATTTGACCTTTCCAAGGCATTTTCAGTTTCTTGAGTATTCAAGAACACCCTATGTTAATTTAGTAACTCTTTGTTAATTCGTTTCTTAAATTGACAAGTTCATAAGTAATTCAGCAGCTGCAATTTAAGTCAGATTTCTAACGTTATTTTATTCATTTTGCTTCAGATTAGTACAAGTTATGTATTTTTCTTCTCACATAAGTAAAAATGACTTAAATCTCTGGTTTTTGAGGTATTTACTAATTCCTAAAACTAGTGCATGCTCAAGAAACTACCAACATATTACAGCGCATGCAGGTGTATAATTTTTTGAGAGAATATGCTTTTGTTAAATTTATACTAAAAAAATCATTGAAACCCATTCAAAACCAATTCATTTGACAGGGTATTTTTCCCAATTGAACAACCACCTTTATTTCCTAACCCAAGAAACCTTTTCCTATATGAAGTCTTACCTTACTTCTTTGGTTATTTAGGCAGTTTGACATTCGGAAAACACTCGGAAATGTCTGTAGGTATGTAAATAGAAATATGATCCCAAGGCAGGAATATCAAGTTTTGCACTAACTATGGATACAATCCCTCAGGACATTATCATGTAGATTTGATCTTTTGACAGTAGCCTAATGTGATTTTAGAAATGGATTTTCTACAGTTTTAGATTTAACATTCTATTTTCTTATTAATTGATTACACGGTCTCTCTTTATAACTGACATGCTTTCTAGCACCTCTTGAAACTTTAATACTCAGGTCTACCTTTCTGCGACTGAAATGCATAATATGTTTATAAAATAACAGCCTTTAGAAACCAAAAATAAATTTAAATAGTGAAAAAATAAGGTTTTCTGATATCATTGATAATTTGATAAGTTGTAAAATCAATAATTTAAATTGAATACACTATGTGTTGTAACTTGAATAGTTGTATAAAAATCAATTCATTTGAACAGTTAGTGATACTTCAGTCCCACTTAATCAATGATTCTGGGATTGGACAAATATTCGTTCTAAATGTGTAGCACTGTTCGCTGTTTAAGATCGAAATGGAGACAAAATTCACTGTTTCAGTTCATCTTATTTCTCAATGGTTCAGTCCATCATATTAATCAAACAATTGGTTTAGTCCATCTTATTCATACAAAAAAATGGTTCAGTCCATCTTATTCATCAACTAAAGGGTTCAGTCCATCTTTTTAATCAACTAAAGGATTCAGTCCATCTTATTCATGAAATGACTGTTTTGGTCTCAATGTGTAGACATGTGCCTGGAGAAGCGAGCGTTCCATAGGATGATCTCGGGCCTCCACACAAGCATCAACATCCACCTGTGTGCTGAGTATCTCTTCCCATGTAAGTACCCTAGTTACTATTGTCCCTGTGTAAGTACCCTAGTTACTATTGTCCCTGTGTAAGTTCCCTAGTTACTATTGTCCCTATGTAAGTACCCTATTTACTATTGTCCCTATGCAAGTACCCTAGTTACTATTGTCCCTATGCAAGTACCCTAGTTACTATTGTCCCTGTGTAAGTACCCTAGTTACTATTGTCCCTATGTAAGTACCCTAGTTACTATTGTCCCTGTGTAAGTACCCTATTTACTATTGTCCCTATGTAAGTACCCTATTTACTATTGTCCCTATGCAAGTACCCTAGTTACTATTGTCCCTATGTAAGTACCCTAGTTACTATTGTACCTATGTAAGTACCCTATTTACTATTGTCCCTGTGTAAGTACCCTAGTTACTATTGTCCCTATGCAAGTACCCTAGTTACTATTGTCCCTGTGTAAGTACCCTAGTTACTATTGTCCCTGTGTAAGTACCCTATTTACAATTGTCCCTATGTAAGTACCCTAGTTACTATTGTCCCTATGTAAGTACCCTAGTAACTATTGTCCCTGTGTAAGTACCCTATTTACTATTGTCCCTATGTAAGTACCCTAGTAACTATTGTCCCTATGTAAGTACCCTAGTTACTATTGTCCCTATGTAAGTACCCTAGTTACTATTGTCCCTATATAAGTACCCTAGTTACTATTGTCCCTATGTAAGTACCCTAGTTACTATTGTCCCTATGTAAGTACCCTAGTAACTATTGTCCCTATGTAAGTACCCTAGTAACTATTGTCCCTATGTAAGTACCCTAGTTACTATTGTCCCTATGTAAGTACCCTAGTTACTATTGTCCCTATGTAAGTACCCTAGTTACTATTGTCCCTATGTAAGTACCCTAGTTACTATTGTCCCTGTGTAAGTACCCTAGTTACTATTGTCCCTGTGTAAGTACCCTAGTAACTATAATCTAAAGCTATCCTGCTTAATTTCTTCATCTTCTTCTCAAGGACTAAAAGTCCTGGAAAGGTGAATTCTTGTTATCAGACTTGAAAGCAAACAGGGTTTATGAATCCAAGATTTGGTGACTTTGTGGCCACTTGCATATGGGTCAAACCCTAAATCTGTATTCATATTATTCTCCAGAAGCAAACGTTTTTGAAAGCTTGAATCTTTTGTAAAGCCTGCTTGGCTAATGGGGTTTGTGAATCGCAGATATGGTGACCTTGTGACCATGTGGAAACGGTCAAACCTAAGGAAACAGTGGTCAAAATCAATAAACCTATTATATCCTTCTTCAGAGCTCTGGAAAGCTTGAATCTTTTGTACAGACTCCTGGCTAATTTAGATTATGAATTGCTATTGAGCCAATTTATGATTGAAATTATTTAGCCGAAACATAAAACCTGAAGTTGTCAAGGATTGCTTCCCATGTCTAATCTATGCTTTCTTACCACAGCTATTGGGTATGGAGGAGCAACCTGGGGACCAAACACGGAGGAGTTCAAGCAGAGATTTGGGCCGGAGACAACAGATGGGGAAGGACCTCAGCGACTCAAGAATCTTTACTTCACCTACCTTGTAGAGCTACGGGCACTGGCCAAGGCTGCTCCCTACCTCAATGATGTGAGTTGGCAAATCTTTTCATTTTTTCCTCAAATAAGTTTTATTTTATTCCTTTCCCCTTGCCCCTGTGTTTTGCTCAATTTTGAATTCTAAATGTGACCTCGGGTTGTGTTTACCTCAGCACCAAATGACCCCCCCTGATTGTATTCAAGTCCTGGGTATTATTTGAGACCTATATAGTATTTGGTACAGAAATACAATATATGGTCTGTAGCTGTTTAGACATGGATGTCGGGCAACATGAGGTAAGACTAAAACTCAGGCTGTATATTTGTATAGGTAAATTACCGATAAGTTGCATCATCAAATGTAGATTTAAATGCCTGAAATGTCTGATCTTTGCCAAGTGGTTTATTTACTGCACTGGAAAAAATGTCTTACCTTAATCTTATTGTTTGATTGTGAGTTTATTCTGATTCTTTATGTTTACAGGAACTGTTTTTCACTGGAAACAACATCAGTGATATTGAAACTAAAAAGGGTGTGCAGGACCTATTGTCAGTTATTAGGTAAAGGATTTTGATAAGAAAGGTTTCTTGGAATAGTAAGTTTTCTCCAAGGGCAATTTAATATGAAAAAGATGGTTTGTCTATGATGCTATTTAGATTCAGCTACAATATTAGTATCATGATTATCGAATTTAATGTTTTGTTATGGTCAACCAAAATGTATCCTGCCTCTTGTGTTCCTTTATTTAACTTTTTACTTATCATAATGTTCTGTTTTGCCTTTGCAATATAAATATGCCACCTATTTAAGTCATCATTTACTTCTTTTTTTTTTATGTCTTTTCGTATATTGTTAGTCTCTGTTCTTTGTGATACTGATTTTGAAATTCATAGAAAGTGATACAAGTGATTTTTTCGTAGGTTCTGTATCTTGTCATTTTGTAGTTTAAGTTTTTTTTATTGAGCCTCACTGGTAAATCCCACCAATCCCACAGCTTAACTCTCTAAATTTCAACTTCACCTATTTAATGATAAAAGAAAGTGGCGCTTGACGACCTGTCTAAATTAAGTTTATAGTTTAAGGATAGCAACATGGGAATCCACTGAAGGATACTGAGCTTGGTAGAAATCAAACAGCGGAAAGATGTTACATGTTTTGGCGAGGAGACAACTGACTCCGAAACATGTAACATAATTTTTCTGGCTTTTTTTGCGGATAACTACCTGGGTTGATGGCGGCTCTTTCCTCAGTTCACTTATTTAAAACAGTCACATTTTTAAGTTATATGTAATTCTGAACATTTAAATTTGAACTCATTTTACAAAGGTATTATACTTGTTTCATAATCTTATTTCATTTGTAGGACATTTAAAGACCACTTTGATGAAAGCAAGCTGTTTGCTGGAGAACCGAAAGAAGCTCAGAAATTGAAAGTAAGTATGACATGTCCTACGTGAAACACTAGCGGATCAGTTCATGTATGATCAGCAATTACTTCTTTAACTTGTTACCCAAATTGGACTTGCATAATTGGTGGTAGACTTGTTGTCAGTCTAAGGTTTACTTGAACTTGCTCATGTTCCATTTCCTATAAACAGGTATACTTTTGATGTCATCTACAGGAAGGATTCACAACGTTGATGCTTGTATATGTGGTAAAGTTTTGGTGAAATGTATAAGATTTGTGGGAAAGACCTCATTTTGCAGAATATAATTCCACTCCTTGAGATGGGAAGAAAATATTTCAAAATTCCCTAGACAATCAGGCAGGGAATACAAGGGTTGGACCTACCTTGTAATTTCCAGAAAACCCCATTCAACACATACTGATGTTGTGTTAATCTGTAGATATAGATGTATTCAAGGGTTTATTGATTAAATTTTTTAATTGAATTAGGAATTTGAACATGGCCTGTATTTATCAACTGTGATTAGTATATCATGCATTTTTTGTTGTCTTGGATACTCACTATTTTCCCTTGGTGATGAGTTATTCTTCTAATTTATGTAAAACTCATATATAAATCTGTATACCTATGTAAGTAACTTCTAATTACAAGGACAATGTGAAGGATGTGACAAGGTAAATTTATATATATATATATATACATTGTGATTGTTGCGACAACAATTTCATATCTTCTTCTTGCATTCAACAATTTCTACAATCTCTATTCTTTTTATTAATATCCAGGCTGAGTTCAGGAACCACTTCCGGAACATCTCGCGTATCATGGACTGTGTGGGGTGTGACAAGTGCAAACTATGGGGTAAGCTGCAGGTGCAAGGTATGGGCACCGCCCTCAAGATCCTATTCTCGGGGGACACCATTGGACCCCTCTCCACTGTCAACTCTCACAGCAAGTCAAACTTCCAGCTCACCAGGACAGAGATTGTCTCCCTTTTCAATGCCTTTGGCAGGTGAGTGTGATACCGTTGGTACAGTTTGTAAAAAGGGCACTTGTCTTGTCAAAAGGTCCCATACCTCAAGTTAAAAGGACTACACCTAAAGGCTATGCTTGATTGGTAACTGGCGCATACTGCTGTAAATGACGAAAGCAGCGTATCAAATTATTGAAAACAAAAGTGAGCCTGAGCCGTTCGCCAGATGTGTCAATTTCAAATGATATCTGATTTATAATGGCTGACAAATATTTTAGTTGTGAATATTTCATGTACTTTTTCTATTTCATTTTTAACGTTAGTTACAATAATATATGAATATCAAATACTATGCATTATTTGATAGTAACGGTTTAATTTATATTTCATAATGTTTGAAAATATTTGTATCTTGTATAAATGAAGTCACTCTGAGGTATGATGACTGCTTCCTGTGTGTACGCCAACATACTTGATTCAACTAGATCCTACTACGGACCCAGCATACGCTGGTCACATGTCCGATGTATATGCCGCTTCAACGAATCAAGCATAGCCCAAGTCAAAGTGGCCCATAACACAAGCCTCATTTCACAAGTCACCTTTATATAAGAAATTATGGTAATACATTTATTTGTATCTTTCAGATTATCAAGCAGTGTTCATTCCCTAGAAGAATTCCGCAGGATAATGAGTTGATGGGCGATACGAGGCCATATTGGGACAGTGGAATACAGCAATATCAATAAGAAATATACAATTAACAGCAAATTTATTTTAACAAAATTGCAACCTTTTTTACAGTTCCTCATTTAAAACATATTTTAGGCAATCTTTGAATCAAATTTTCATACTTGTATGATTTTCACTGGTTAATTTATTCTATTTATGACACCAAATCAATGTACACAGGAATCCACATAGATAAATCCTTTCCATTATTTTGCACATTCCAGTTAACACATTGATACAGCCTTCATTCACAAAGCACTAAGATTCCATGGTTTTTGTTTTGTGTGTATTTTCCTTTTGTCTCTGCAAGTTAAAGATCTGCTTTACATTGTTGCATTTCACAGTTATTTAAATGAATTTTTTTTTGGATATTCTACATAGCAATTTAGAAGTGCACAGGCTTTTCTTTAGAATATGCCAGTTATACATCATAAAGTGAAGCAGAAATTATATGTTTAATTTTGTAAAAAATGAAATAATCTACTTCACTCAATGAGAAGAACAGGCTATAAGACAGATATCCTCAAGTAGAGCCTTTAATACCCAATCACAGGTGCTTGATACTGAATGCTATGGTATCAATACTTGCCTTCTAAGAAATTCGACTTCTACTTCCATTTTCTATTAAGTTAGATTGTATATAACATGATAATAATAACTTGTCCGTCTACAAGCAGTTTCTTCTCGCGCATTGACAGAACAATAACAGCTCTTTGACATACCAGGCTGACGTCTTTCTAGTCTAGTGACACATGCTTATTGGGCAAAGGACATGTTCAGGACTGTGAGTTCTACAAGTGATTGTTTTTACAAACAACAGAACCTATAGTCATGTAATCACTTGCCTTTTGAACATGTCTAACCATCTACCCTGAATTTTATAATTGACTTATTTTAAGATTTTGTCCTAATTATTTAGTAATGTACATCTTAATTTGTGACAATCCAAAGTAATTGTATTAACGGCGATCTTTGTTTCATTCTGAAGCTTTAATTGAATAGCTGAATATCATTATTTTGGTCCTTAGATATAGTCCAGTTCCTTTTTCATTATACAACTTGCAGCAATGCATGTTTTGGAATTTTATCTGACAACCAATTTTTAGCCAATAATCCTGCTGGTTGGCAACTCTAACTCATTATCTAAACTGATAAGCTCAGAATATTAGGCATAGCCCTTCTTCATTATACAACTTGCAGCAATAGGGATTTTTATTTTGAATTAAACCCTTACCATGAAATATTATTTGACAATCTACTTTTAGCCACCACTATTTTACTTTCTTAACGAGTTTAATCTGTGTAAACTGGCAAATCTGACTCATTATCTATCTAGGCTTAGAGGTTGCTTGATTCTAATTCAGAGTTAAAATACCTAATTTATTACAGCTTTAATTTGTAAATGTAGTTGTTAAGACATAACTTAGTTTTTACTGCAAGTTATATTGTGAGTTCAGGTTTATGTTATGAACTAGAATCCACACCATTTTCTATTTCCACTGAAACTGTGATATTTCATCAGCTTTATGAATGTTAATAATCTATGTTTTCAGAAATAGCTCATTTGTATATAGCAGATATGGTTGATTGTTTACTGTGTGCCAACAATTTCATGTGCATTATTTTTTGTTCAAGATTTTGGTGTGTATATTTTGTTACATTGTTAAGGAGATGAATTCATTTTAACATTAATTACAGTGATTAATTTGCTCTAAAGAAGTCTTAAAAAACTGTCACTAAAATGTTATTTGATATCTATGAAGTCCAACAGTTATATTTAAAATTCTTAGTTTGTTTTATTGATTAAATCGGTACGACAATGCGAAAGATAATATTTTTCTGTAAAGCAACCAGACTTCAGGTTTGATTTCATCACTTAATCTTCTGTCAAAAGGCTTGTCTTGTTTGTGTGTTTATACTTAATTGATGTTATTTGTTAGAATGTTTACCATTGTGATAGAAACCCACAGAGGTTGGTTTGCATGACTGAATGTTGATCTTAGTTTTCTGTGTATGAAATAGAAACCTGTAATACAGTCCTTATTCAGCAAGTCTAGACTTAACCACTATGAAACAGCAAGACCTAGAAATCAACTTTTAGAAAAAGGTTCATTACTAATAATGAAATTTAGTTTTTGTTGATTTTAAATGAGATATTGATGGATTTACAACTTCTTTCTTTCAAGAGTTGTATGTTTTCGGGGTAAATGCTATGATCATTATCACTGTAATTCGGGTACTCAAGTCCAATTTTAGGATCCATGGAAGTTCTAAGGGAGCATGAGTTGATAACGATTCAATTCACCTTTTCCTTAGTTTCACTTGAAAAGCTTGTGGTTACCTGCACCTTAGATTAGGTATACAGAAATAGAATAATTTAGCGACTTTTTGATGATTTCAGTCTATGTATGAATGATGATGTCATGTCTCTAGTATGTTTATGTCTTTACCATTCAAAAAGATGTAGGGAAGGCGCCATTTGTACATACTCATTTTAGATTTATGGAGATAAATTTGAAGATGCTTGTCAATTGATTGTCACTCAAATGTCATATATTTTCATATTGTGAATTGACTTGTATTCTAACATGTGATAATTTTCGAATTATGAAAATTTTGCGTGTGGTTTTGGGTTTATGGATTGGAGTTCATGTTCAACTGAAATTGGTAACATTTGTCTAGGTTGTTTTTCTAACATCTTAACTTTTCCTAGTCAAACCCTCTTGAGTTTCACTGCAATTCCTTAGTAGTCTAAATGGTTGCAGACTTTTCTCCAGCAAGATGGTGGATCTACTGTTCCCTGCTGTCAAGGGAGATAATCCAATAAATCCAAAGATCAATGCTTACCACAATGTAATGTTTTTGGAACAGCCTTTTTGGTGAGAAATATAGGGAACTGCAAGAGGGATTATCTATTGAATAATCTTTCAAATCCAGGATATCTCTAAATATTATAATTATTTTTTGATGAAGTTAACTTTTGATACTGAAAACTACTTAAAATAACATAGTTGCTTGGGATGCCAGATTAGATACCCAATGAAAAGGTGCTAGAATGACATCAAAGCTAATTCCATGACTATTTAGTTTGTTATAAAACAGATTGTAGCAGAAAGTTAAATATTTTAATAGAATTTTTTTTTTTAGACAGAAGTCACAGTAATTGCTTAATTCTGTCTAACTTGAACATATTGGCCATGTAAAATAGATTTTTATTTTATCAAGTTTTAGTTTTTACATTTTCATACATTTCCTAGACAGAAATAGCTAAAATAAAAAAATTTTTTGGAGCCAGTTATTTTAGTTATATTTCAATAGAATGGTTAGGTATAACAGAAATTATTGAGAAAGAAAAAATTTCATATCTGAAGTCATAAATGCGTATCTTGAATTGTGTTTGTAAATACAGCTATGAAGTATATGGAGTCAAAATAGTTTGTTGTTTGTAGAGTTAAGACATTAGAAAGATTACTAATTAATGATCTCAATGATTTTTCACAACTGACCTAAATAGCAAAACCCTACTATAATAGAGCAGTGTCCTCTCCTAACAACAGTTGAATTAAACCATGGTGTCAGTACATCAGAGGTAGCATGCCCAGATTCAGTGGTGGATTCACGTATTTAGATAAAGATGCTTCACTTATTGAAAAAATACAAAATGGAGGGATGGGGGAAGAGTGGGGTAAGGAAGTCTCTGAACCCCCTTGATCCGCCACAGCTGATATATAAAATCAGTGCCATCTCATTATGTCCCTCTCATTATCTATTGGTGCCAAGTAATGAATTATATTGTTTACAAGAAGTCTCTTGAAAATAATGGAAAGCAATAATTTATACACTATTATTAATCCTAATGACAAGAAAATCCTATTTGTGTTGAATGTTATGTTCTGGTTCGATTTTTGTATTATTTCAACTTTTCGTGCTAAAGCTTTGTTCTCTTTTTTTCTGACAATCACCTTTGGCTAGCTGTGTTTATGGTTTAGGTATATATTTTAATTTTGTCTTGCCTCATCCATTACTTTATCCATTCTGTTACAAATGTGTTGTGTTCTTTTGTTTTATTGTAGCATGTTTAAAGATTTTAGTTACTACACTATTTAAGGGCACTGTAGAAAGTTTTCTTATGTAAATAAAAGAATCTCACGAAAAGACAACAAATTTCGCCAATTAAAAAAACAATTCTGTCAATCATTAAAAGGAATTCTTAAACTAGGTTCCAGGTTCTGCTGCATAATTAGATTACCCTTACTAGAATGTGTCTAATCATTCTCTCCCAACAGAGGTAGCTCCGTCATTAATTCCTATACATCCTCTGTCTTAATACAAAGGTTTCTCGGGCAACTTAAACTACCAGGCAATATTTCAGCCAATAAAGACACCAAATGCATGAATAACATATTTATAGTCACACAGGCCTATGCAATGATGCAGTCACAAAATGAAGCCTAATTGTTTTGTGAAGACGACTCAAAATGCAAGGTGCATATATGAATAAAATTTAACTTTTGCAAAGCTTCCGGATATAACTTAATCTGATTTGAATGATAAAACAAAAAGGAAAAAATTTTCCAGTTTCAAGACAAATGTTTTTTTTAAAAATCAAATGAAGCAGTTTTAAAACGAACGTATCATTATAGGTTACGCTATGCATATTTGTTTCTCTACGTCAAATGATTAAGAGGTGTTCACACAAAAAATGGCCAACAGTGGTTTTAGCTTGATACTTGATTATATCCTAAACAACTACAGATGATTTGGTTGAGTAATGAGATATTATGAACCTCTGAAGATAATACATTTGTCATAAGCTTATGTTCACTGAAGAAAATTAGAATAAATAAAGGTTACCGAAAACATGCTTCTACCCCTTCAAATCTTCACATGAACGATTTACTTGATATGTGACACCTTATCTGTTACTACATATACACATGAGATCTTTTACCTTCTTAAAAAAATGATTTGCATAAACTTATATGTAATCAGGAAAATAGGAACAAATAAAATGCTACAGTGCCTTTAAAACTTAATTATTTTTTATTTTTTATTAATATATTGCTTTAATTAAATATTTAATGATAGGATGTACAGTACAAAAGGAAATGTTTCTCATAGCAGTTTATTTATTGTTAACATACACAGCTTTATGGGTATATGCTTAGCCCTTTAAGTTGGTTTTACTTATAAAGATATTGAATATTACAAATCATTTCAATTACAACAGAGACAAAATTGCTTTTTTCTTTTTCAATTTATTAAATTTGTAATCAAATCTTATTTCCATTTAGATGAAAGTTTATATCATTAAATCAAAGTACAGTTTACTGCAACCAGTGCCTTCGTAGGAAACCAATAAATATATTTACATCTTTTAGGATTTTATATAATATGATGATATTTGTAAAGTCAATCTTAAAAAATCATCATTTTAGTGAAGATTTCTAGCGTAGTTTGTACTGCAAGTGTAATTTGAAAGAATTCTACCAAATATTTCTTTCATGAAAATGAAATATTATTGACTTCAAACATAGGATAGACAATTCTAAGAAAGCATCTGTCTTTTTTGCCAATGGTTGTGTTATTAAATGTTGTTAATGTATAAATTTTATTAAAATACTTATTAACGCAATGTTTGATAAAATGTGGAAATAAATTTATACAACTTTGAAAGTGTTTGCTTGTTGAATATGTCCCGTGGATGTGTAGATTTCAAATTTCATGGAAAGTTTTGAACCAATTTAACATGCAATTCTGTCACAAACATTGTAATGTACACATTAAAAGAATTATTGCAACACCAGTTTTATCAATTAGTGTCAGTACACAAATTATCTTTATTTGATTAACAAGGATCTAATTCGTCTTATAGGGTTTGTTCTAGGTTGAATAATGTATGAAGATTCAAAAACCAACAAAATCTTTAGTAATTACTAGAAGGATCATTAAAAAAATAGTCATCGACATAACCCTTAGAAAACCTCCAAATATCATTGTTGAAGAGGTTTTGCTGTAACTGGAGATATGACAATAAAGAAAGTAATTGGTGTAACCTAAATGAACACAAATGGTTGCCCAAAAATGTCTCCCCTTTTACTGCACAAGACGCTGAGCTTCCATTGATGCCATTGGTTCCATTTCCTCTAGGTAATGCATTTGTCAGAAGAATTGTGAATGTTACATGAACCCCCCAAATGTGTTAAGTCGCATGCACAACAAAAGAAGAATAAAATTCAAAGTTTGTTTTGCAATATTTTTTCCAGGTGTACATAATCAACATTCCAGTTTCAGTTTCATTGTCTCAATACAGACGGTTTGAGCCACCATGCATGTTTTATGAGAGACATTCCTGGTTGATACAGGTATTATATAAGACCATTGTCCTTGTCATGCAACATCTACAATTTATAAATTATTAATGTTCTGCACAGGCAAAAGAACTGCAGTTCACATTTTGTTTTCATAGCTGGAGAATCTCACCAAAGTGTCTCCTGATATCCAATATATCAACACTTACTCCCTGCTCACTTTGATAATACTTGGTAGCATCATAGAAGTGAATCTTAATGAAGGAATTTTTATTATAAGACAAAACTCACTTCATCTTGCTATAAGTTTATAAATGGTCAAGTTAGAAAATATCCATCAAAGCATGCAGTTTCAATCAAGAGAACAACTCAACATCAATCACAGTGGTTTATTTCCTCATATTCCAACATCCTCTGCTCTCTCAGCAGATGGACACAGCCACAAAACTTAACAATCTCTCCAAACAGAGCTTACTCAAGTCATTTTTGCCTCTACATGGTACGTCTACAACATCGGTCTAAGAAATTAGCTTCAAGAATGGTTCAACCCAAAAACAAAATTGGTCGCTTGAAACAAACGTTTCTGGCTATCAGACAGGCCTTATTCAATCCTCGTTATCCGAACATAGCTTGTAAAATTTGGAATTACACCCTTATTTTTATCAAATAAAAAAATGTTATCTATGTAAATTATAGGCCAATCCAGATGAATTTTTAAAGGAGATCGTTATTTATATAAACACAGGATGAACATCTAAACCTGAATAGAAATCCCAAGCAACTGTGGAAACATCATTGTTCTCTAGCTTCCGAAACGTTTAAGTAGCTTCTTCTGCCTGCAAGATGATGTCAGGTGCTTTCCTCAATCTCGTATTGACAACTACTATCGAAGAGTATGGAGGCAAAGGTCACCAAAAGCTTTGAGCTTCAAGACGATGTAGTCATGCTTGAACTTTTCCCCAAAAAAGTAATATTTGAAGTTTTCAAAATAAAGTTATATCTGAAGTTGTCCAAATGGTCATAGTTTTCCCAAAGCTAAAATCTCACCTTAGTTGTCATCATTTGGGACCAATCGGATGAGGTGATCTACACTAATGAAGAGTCTTTTTGGGGTCAAGAAACAAGTTTCTTTTGTAATTAAATCATAATTTGTCTACATGGATCAATCAAGTGTACAAGAGGGAACATTCTCATCCAAAGCAAGCACAAATATTCCGGGTATTAAACTTTTCATAATTTACTTTTCATAAATAAACTTTTTTGGTCATGGGAATTACATGAGCTAAAGCTCGGAATTTATGACAATAATCCACAGATAAACCGTAATTCCTCACATCTTGTTAATTATTCCTATATTACGATGCGAAAAGAGGCAATTTTTTTTGTGTAGGCCGTAGAACTGTAGAACTTATTGAATTAAATGTATTTGAATAACCTCTGCTGGGAATTTATATCTCTATATACAATTTTTCAATACATCTTTAGTACATAACATTGAACAAAATTTAAATCAAAAATAGAAGTGTAAAAAAGTAATCAGGCAGAAACAATTTTGATTTGAATTGAAGCAACAATAGTTAAAACACAGTACATTTCCATCCTGGGTCAGAAGGTTCGTGGTACAAAAAGCATAATACTGTTTGATTTCAAACAATTGTCAAATTTTGGAATTTATTCTTAGAGCACTGAATTCTTTTCGCAAATATAAAGCAAATGTTGCTTAAAATGCTTTACTGAAATAATGTCCTTCATTTGCAGTGCAATGGACATCGTGGGAATCTGCATTGTAGGATAAACTTTCATATGTACACAAATATGGATATTTACAATATGTTTAACAAAATCAATAGAAACATTCAACAAATCACAGGAATAAGTAAATAGTCATAAAAAATCTTGAACAAATTACATACAATACTTTTTCCTCCCACTTAACTGTCCACATTATTTAATTTATCTACTTATTTGATGAACAATTACCAACTTGCAAAGGAGAATGACTTATCTTCTTTCCCTTGTCATATTAAATATGTAATTAATATTTTTGAAACATAATCTATCATTTCCTTTTCTTCTTTGTGACTGCTTAAGGGTGTTTAGTGCTATTAATATGTTATCACAAGATACATGCATAAATATAGGTACAGTTTATAATACAATAATTTAGATGTATAAGATCAGATTATTTACTCTGATTCCTATCATCACCGGAAAAAAAGGAACTTTTTAAAATATATGACATATGATATATATAACAACTCATAAAAGTAAGAGGAAATATTAAAAGTAAAGGGAAGCATATCTATACCAACTGTCTATATAACAAAACAACTAGCACTCATTACCTTGGCATCCATAGCGAAAAAGTTGTAATTTTTGTTTATCTCTCAAAACAATTCCTGTTTATTTTATCACATTTGGCTGTCACTTTCATGGAATGTTACAAACTTCACCATAAAATATTTAGCTTCTATTGCACTCGTCAGTCATCACACAAAGTCATTTTTTCATCTTTTTTTTTACTTTTCTGCGCCTTTCTTATTTATCATCTTTTCCAATTTTGTCTTCTTATACTTACAAATACAACAAAAACATCAACAATCCTAGCATGTTAATTTTCTAGGAACAGTGAAGTAGTGAAATAAACAGTACATCAATAAAAAAGATACAACATCAAACATTTCAGTGGTCCCATTTCAGTCTACATGAAGACACAATAATAGTTGTAAAGATAGTAGTATCATACTTCACTCACAAGCTCATTGACAGTGTATCAGGCCTACCATACAAACGGCAAACAAATCTTCAAAACTGACCACATATACTCTAAAACTGACCACAAATCGTCTGAAACGGAAGAAATACCTTCCAAAACTGACACCATACCCTCTGAATGGACACGATAGCTTCTGCAACTGAAAACACATCGTTTGGAATGGAAACAAAACTTCCAAAACGGCTGCAAAAGCAGCCGAGAACTGTCACCGAGCGTCCGGAACGGAGTACATATCACCCCGAACGGACAACAAACCATCTCGCAGCCTCGCTCTCAGTGTAGCAAAATGGCGGCCCGCGGAGACTAACAAGCTTTGCTGAATAAAGTTTCATGCTACTACGAGTTATGTCTTTAACATGTCACATCGTAATATAGTGCATAAACCCCTTAGTGGCCTAAGCTTTAAATATATGTGAATAGTTGTCACTGTCAGGCTTGCGATTCTCCACAATTTGGTCCCGAATGTGATAAGAGTCGGTTCGCTGTGTTGACTAGGGTTGACTGATCGGGTGAATCTTCGTAGTACGCACCCAAGAAAGAACTATTTCCATTGAAATATCCTACAGCTGCTGAAATAATTTTCACTGTGTAATAACTGCTTTGTAAAATAATACTTTTTGGGAGAAAAAAAAACCGTCACCATTTCGTAGAAAACTCATTCACAGTTTAAACTTGAAGACAATTTTGAGATAGCATCTTTTATACATTACAGATGAAAGGGAGAGATATTAGTTATTCCAGGTTCATTTTACTATTCCCAAATAGACGCATGGGGTCAAAATTAGAAAACTGTTTCTGTTATTTTAATAATATATGATAAAGTCGGCATTGTGCGTCCAGCATATGTATAGTAGTAAAATGACCCACTACGAAGAATCACCCTACTTATCACAATGGGGACCAAAATGTGGAGAATCGCAAGCCTGACAGTGACAACTATTCACATATATTTAAAGCTTAGGTCACTAAGGGGTTTATGCACTATATTACGATGTGACATGTTAAAGACATAACTCGTAGTGGCATGAAACTTTATTCAGCAAAGCTTGTTTATCTCCGCGGGCCGCCATTTTGCTACACTTAGAGCGAGGCTGCGAGATGGTTTGTTGTCCGTTCGGGGTGATATGTACTCCGCTCCGGACGCTCGGTGACAGTTCTCGGCTGCTTTTGTAGCCGATTTGGAAGTTTTGTTTCCATGCCAAACGATTTGTTTTCAGTTGCAGAAGCTATTGTGTCCATTCAGAGGGTATGGTGTCAGTTTTGGAAGGTATTTCTTCCGTTTCAGACGATTTGTGGTCAGTTTTAGAGTATATGTGGTCAGTTTTGAAGATTTGTTTGCCGTTTGTATGGTAGGCCTGGTGTATGCACCTTTTAAACATATCTAACTTGGAGCAGCTGCTTCATGAAAGGAGTAAAAAGTGTATGATTCTCCTAATTTTCAACTAACTTGAAGTTGAAACCTTCCACACAAAGAAGTCAAAATACACTTTCCCAATAATTCAATCCCCTCCCCTCCCCCCCCCCCCCCCCCCCCCGCAAACCATCACTGGATAATTAAAGGCTTGCTGCATTACACCAAAATTTTTATTTTAAGTGCAGTGCGTAATCAATAGAGGATACTAAACGACCTTCCATTTAATACTATTTTTATCAAACGAGTTAATGATAAAGTATAAAACGAGCGAAAGCGAGTAACCTCTGGGAAATTTCTGAATGGATTATCAAGTTCAGATAAAGTATGATGAAGAGCTGGCACTGATGAGGTGATAAAATGCAGCAAGTCTTGAATCAACCAGTGAATGACACAGACATGAGTTATAAATACCTTGAGGGTTAATCTGACAATATTTCTCCTTTTTCAACAGCTTAATGCTAGTGCATACACCATTCAGGATTTTCCTTCATCCGATATTCCATGTATGCAGGTAATGGAGAATTTTTTTTTCAGGCATTGAAAATACCATCATATTCTTAAAGGGGCAGTAGCACGTTTTTTAAGATAAAAAAATATCATCTCACAAAAAAACAATTAATTGTTTCAATTGCATGATCATGAGTTTGAATCAAAAGAAGCAGTATTAAAGCGAACATACCATTTCCCTCATGACTAAAAGGTGTTCACACAAAAATGGTCGTCTGTGATTTTTGCTTGAAAATTTATTATTTCATCTACGACTACTGATGATCAGGTTAAGTTATATGGTTTACCCTTTGAATGTAACACATTTAACATACACTATGTTTATAGGGGAGAAAAATGTTCTACTGCCCCATTAAGCTTTTTTCAACTGGTTCAGAAGCAGCGCACACACCCTTTCGAGCATATCCACCTTAGAGTGGCAGCCTGCTTGTTGATCCTAGTTGGGGCTTCTTGTCATCTTCAATATCCAATTTTCCACACATGAACATCTCCTATTTCTTCTACATCTTCATTGCACTTTCCATTGTCCCTCTTTGCCACATGTTTATGTCAATCTTTCTCCAGCAAATGGTTACTTGTAGTATCTTCGCTCAGTTCACTTATATTTGATTGCTAATAAGATTGTCATCAGCATCCTGATTAGATTTGTACAAAAGTGCCATACGAAATCAGGTAAGTATTTGCTGAAGAAAAACCAAGTTCAAACTCTCAGTCTGCATTGTTGCCATTCATAATTTGGATCTAACTGAACACAATTTGGCTATCTGTGCCCTATTTCCTCCAGGTATTGAAACCTTGATATTTTTTGCTTGTTAAGTGTATGTTAACAGCTACCGATCAACGTTACAAAATCTGCACACATTAAACAAATAACTGAATGAATCACAAGAAAGGCTCCTACCCTCTGTGCGTCATGTTCAATGTCCTCTAGCTGTCTCTTCAGAAAAAGACATCTTGGATTGGCGATGGCCGCTTATCTCAAACTATATATACTGGACATACAGTCAGTATATCACAAGAGACCACAAAATCTGCATCTTCAACAAAATAAAGGTACTGACAACAGTAAGCACACATCCTGCTGGATTTTAACACAGTTTTGCCATGAGAAATCCAATCTGAACCAGTACAAATATAAGACTATCCATAAGAACTCGTTCTTCTTCTTGAACCAGTACGTTGGTTAGATGTCTAGTTCCAATATACATATTTGAAGCCATGTTCAAGCTTAGTACTCAAGCAGACTGATTATGACATGACAAAATCTTCTATTTGTCATGTTTTAAGTTTTGATATCAAAATCATCCGGTATTTAATAGCACAACATTTTCCTCATTGGTCATGTGAACTTCCACTATAACATAACTATTGAACCACAATGTAACTGATTGAAAGTATATTCAAATCCAACACAAGATTCAAATCTTTTATACACCACAGACCTGTACACAGGGTCCATTAAACTAATCATTTGTTCCACATTCCATTAAACAACAAAGGGAGATAACCCCTCAAGCATTGTGAGCCTGGTAAAGGGTTGGTCCATTATACATAACAGGGGAGCCAGGGGAACCAGGTGTTCCGTGTCTGTTTGAGGGCATACTCCTACTCATGATTGATCCGTACGCTTGTCTCGGGGTGCCGCGTGGAGTGCCTCTGGGGGTACCTCGGGGTGTACCAAACCCATTAGTAGTCAGGATTGGGGTAGCTCGGGAGCCTAGACTCCCTATGGAGTTGATGGAGTTGTGGGCGCTAAAACTGAAACAGCAATGTGATTTAATGCAATACCATTCAGACCTCCAAAAAACAACAGTTTGTCTAGTTATCATAATTATCATATCTAACAAATATTTATTTGGGATACATTCTGATATCAAATCCTTGTTTTAAAAAGCTTACATATAATTAAAATTGAATGATATCTTTCTATATCACGTATTCACAATCTGACCAAAACTCCTACAATCACCTGACTTCCTTGTCAACATTTGCGTCATATCAGCTACCAGCTGGCTACTCCTAGCATGCATGCGTTTATCTGTTCTCATCCTGATATTGCCCATATTGCTCGAATTTTTCATCTTATTTTTCATCTTATTTTTCATCTATGACACATAAAAAGCAAAAAGGACAAAAAGAATGATAAATTGGAGATTAAGGAGGCCTCACTTATACAAAAACCCTGGCGTAGTATGTTGCTTGCATGAATGAGATGTAATTCAAAACAAATTTAATGGTTAGAGCAAACTGTACAATTGATCTGTATTGTGAAATTACGGGTTTAGTCAGCTTTGTGACACTGATAGATTGGGAGGTAATTGACATGCATCAGGTAAAAAATTAACCATGTAGATAGTAGGTAATAAGATATATAGACTTACTTCACAGAATGTGGATCCTCTCGTGTAAGGTCATCATCACTGTCGTAACGGCGAGGGTTGTCGAAGAAAAACACTTTGGAGCTGTGACTGTGATTGGACAGATCATTCAGAGCCTGAAATATTCATGTGTGACGAGGTTAGGGGTGGAATCTTAGTGGTGGGTACCCTCTGCCTACCAGATACCCAGATACCATGAATAATTTAGACATCTTAACTGTATAGGTGGAACAAAAATATTTAGCTGGGAGGCTGAAGTATTATTTGATGTTTATACATCAATTCAAAACTTCCCCTTTTTTTAATCCAATCAATACAGCCTTTCACTTAGCAAATAACAGAGATTTTTTTGCTAAAATATTAAACAGATGGTTTAACAGGAAGAACAATTGTGATAAGTTTTCAATCTATTACCTTATACTCAAACAAAAGTAAATCCAGTCTTAATAAATCATTAATAGACAGTTTTACAGGGGATCCACCATTTTTTTGCCGTTTCAAGGATTTCTACTATTGTGGGTTAACTAAAGATTCTCATTATTTTAATGTCATGAACCAATATGTGCTTTTCTTTATCAAATTACCAAATCTTAAGCAACCAAAATAATGCTCTTATTCAACTGTACTGTTTTACTATCAAGGATCGGTTAAGTTGATAGAAAGACATCAGGTCACCCTACCACTGAATTGACCGCTCGCTTCACTCGGAAGAAGAGGACAACAATGAATGTTGGCAGAACTTCCCACACGAAGAGCACAATACCGAACGAGAGGTAAGCGTAGCCTTTGGACAAGTCGTTGAAGTCAGCCTGGTAACAGAGAGATCAGAACTTATAACTTTCAGGGAAAGAAGATCCTCATTTGTAATTGTTGACCTTAGGATCTGACTAGGTGCAAAAAATGGAAATTCATATCATAATAAACCTTTCATGAAATTGCATGAAAGTTGGCACTGCACCCCTCCTAATAGGATAGAAAACATGTGTAAAATTTGATTAATAAGTCAGATAAATAGTTTTTCTGCAATCTGTCATAAAGAATCGTCCTCAGAGGGACAGACAGATGGATGGAAGAAAGGATTAGTATGACGATATACCCTCAACCTTTGTTCGGGGGCATAATCATTTTCCCCCTTTTCAGTTCTAATGACATATTAGAAATCGACAATACAACCATCATGCTCGATAAGGAAATGTGTTTCCTTTAAGGCTCCTTAAATTCACTGATTCCATTGTATCTTAAGTAAATCAAATTTTGTAATGACGGCAAGAGGATGAGAGGATTGCTGAGCAACTACATGCTAACAAACCTCTAGCAAAAACGAGGCAAATCCTTACATGGCAATCAGGAGATTGTATAAGTCCCACAGATATAAATGCTCTGATGGAGCAGAATGTAACAAAACATAACCAGGTAAGTTATAATATACTTGTGGGTATTATAAAACACTGACTTGGATCTGGTATAAGTTAATTAACATGGTAAATTCAATTATTTTGATTCCACAAGTGTAAATCACAAAGCATTATTCAAACCTAGATATAATTAAACTTTTGCTTATTTCCTCTTGTTTTTTTATCACAATAAAATTTTATCATGTGTAGTTCTCATGTGACAATTACCTGATCTGAGACGTTGACCCAATCATAACCGAAGTTAGGCACCCGAGACTTGATGGCAGGGTAGATGGACACAAAGTTATAGATGGCTCTGGACGTGAACAGCAGCAGGATCAACACACATGCAGCGATAGCCTGGCACATACTCGTACCCTGCAGCAGAGAGAGCATCTTTAGTACTGCAGATAACTACACAATTCCTCATCAGCACAACAGTACTCCCCCATTCCTCATAATTTTCCATAGAAAAATAACAGGTGGCTCTGTAGCTCATCAGGCTTCTTTAAAAATAATTTCTTCTTTAATTGGGCTTCATAGATCTTTCAGTTTGGTCATATGTTTGTTGCAGCTTTTTAAGGCCTAAGAATCTGTTCAGAAAAATGTTTAGGGTGTGGTCCCTATCTTTCTATTAATAGCCAGATGTGCACCAAATCTAACATTTATTTTACCTATTAGCAATGGAAGTTTATTTCACCTGACTAATGCCATTGTTTTGTGTGAAAAAGTCAAAAAGGGAAAATACATTTAGGAAGAAAAACAGCTTATTTACCCAACAAAAAACCAACAATTATGTCCCATTTTATCCCATTAGGGACAAAAGTGTTAAAGACTGTTTAAAATAATATCAAAAGCAGGACAATCTCAATAAGTTTAAATTAACAGGGTTTTTTTATTTGATAATACAGTATGACAAAATTTTAAAAATCAGGAAAGGTCAGATTTTGATCGATGTAAAGTATTAGAATAATATCATTTTCTTACCCGAGCAGGTACATATATGGTATTAAAGTTTTAATAATGGTCATGGTACAGTTTTTCAAAAATAATAACTCGAGATCTGATTGGCTGACAAATTACTTTCTATTCACTCCTTCAGTGTGTCAACCAGACTTCGTATGAAATAAAGTGGTTTATATGTGGTTTGTTTTACTATATCATTCATATAATATTGTCTTACTTAATATATGATCCATAAACACGTAAGGAATTGCTGGGACTACATTATGTTGCGCGAATGATGACCACGAATGAATACATCAAATGACTGAAATAACGTGCAACAGTATATATATGTATGTAAATATTTTCAAATATGACTTGGATGAGAAAAAGAATAACCAACTCGTAGCTCAGAGTTACGGTTTATCTGTCTCTTGTGAATTATTGTGATAAATTCCCCACTTAAGTCTGGAATTTATCACAATAATCCACTCAGGACAGATAAACTGTAATTGCTCGCATCTTGTTGATTATTGTTATAATATTTAAATTTTTGATGCAAATTTGTCCTTTATGAGCCAAACACCTTTCGGGCTTATGACATTATCGAATTGATGATCTGGTGATGATAATAACTCCTTCGAACATCACTAACAGTGCAACAGCATGCCTCAGTGAGTCACTGACACCTGCTTGTAACACAAGGACATAGATATAGTGCTTATATCATTGATGTCGCTTTCACCTGAATCACCTCTGTTTATTATCAAGATATGAAATACACAGCATCAATGCAGAATACCCAGCTAAATTTTCAAAACCATATGAGAAATAACTTTATATTAATATGAAATTTGAAAAAAACACACAGAAAATACAAGCAGAAAAAATTAATCTTAACAATTATTTATAAAATTAATTTTAATAATTTGTCTGTCCTTATATAAAGTCTGTTATACAGTCAGAAACTTAGAATATGAGGAGGCCCAAAGATATGAAACAGAGAAATATGGTTACAAAGATTTATTTCTTCACATAAAAAGGCAATGATTTGCACAATACACAATTAACAATTTATACAAAGTCAGCTATGTCTCTAACATGTGGGAAAACATTTGTACAAGTATGTCTTGGAGCTTTATTCTTGAACAAATTCCTAAGCACTCGTATAAATTCCTTTGAAACTTAATTAAATTTATCACAAGATGATTGTTCAACATCCCAAATTTAATTCAGATAGACCTTATTGTTTGCTTAGTCTATTGATAAGAAATTTCTATGATAGTAGAAAGTGGATAAATGTTTGAAAAAGTTCTGAAAGATGTACCTACACAAGATGTTTCCTTATGGGTTTTTAGTTCTACTACAGAACGACATTGAAAATTAATAAAAGAATACAGCTGAAAATGAGAGACAAAAAAAATTGCATAAATTAAATCCTATGGGCCTAGATTTTCCTTTCTCTCTTAGCACTAAGATAGTTGTAAGGACAATACATTCACATTGGCATAGGACTATCTTACCACTTAGCGACATTTGAAATTTAGGCCCTGGTGTAATGGAATACATTTCAATGTGGACAAAATTAACAGAGGACAAAATGATAAGAATTTTCAATTTCAAATTGCTCAAAAGGTATTTCTACCATCAATTATGAACTGTTAAATGATATTCATCAGAGTAAGAATGGCAAAATGTATTACAACTTTACGAGAACATAGTTTAAGGTTGTAATAAATGCTATATATTGTAAAATCTTAAGATTTATTTAGCACAACGATAGCTCTTAAGATATGGTCCACAGCCATTAAGCTAATTGATTTATGGAACAGAGTCCTTGAGACTAGAAGTGTCAGCCTGTTAGCTTACACATCCCCTTTCAACAGGTGAGTCTCTTTACACTCCTAGAGGACGAAACAATAAACCAACTTCCTGCATGAATATCAAGGTTAGATTACAATGCGTGTCGAAAAAATATCTTATCAGTAATTTCAGACGAAGGTGATCTATCAATTTGAAAATAAGTTGGCTAAACAAATATTTCCACAATGATAAACAAAGTTTAATTGAAAAAGTTGGCCTTTACCTTTACTTTAGCTAGTCAAAAAGGGATACTCCTTAAGTTATCAAATTATGATTATTGATTTATATATTATCATTCATGTAAAATACAGTCTACATGAACATATAAGGTCTAATGAATTATAATAGAAATATGTTAACATTTTAGATGCTGTATCCTTCATTCTTGATGCTATATCATTCCTTCTTAGTTCAAATTACAAAGACAAAATAAAAAAGGAAAGATTTGGAATATGCCACTAGCTAAAGTTTGTTATTATTCAAGTTTATTCTTGGATCCACATTTATAAATATTATTTGGTCAGACCAAAAAAGTTACAGTTCTAAGGTAGGGCTAGATGGTGATTAAATGACACATAAACAACACAAGTCCTTAGTTATATATTAAGCAAAGAATGGGAATTCAGTACATTTATAAGATTTGCAACTGATGTCTTACTGCAATGTCATACTACATCGATATAGTTTTTTCCTGAATACACCATAAAACATACCAGCGAGAAAACGCAATCACTTCATGTGAGAGTTATTGATCTTTTACAACATATCAGGGTCAATCTAAATAAAGCCAGGTAGATTACAGGTGCTACTGAAAGCGCATACTCAATTACATTTATGACCCAGCTAGGTCACATGACATATCAAATAAAGTTAAACAGGGAAGTAATTGTTTTTAACCAACTTTCAGTATATTTGGAACAGAATGTCAAAAAATTGCCCCATATTTCGCACCAAAAAATATCCTTATTATATTACAATAGTAGTTACAATAGCCTGTTATGCAGATGAATTCACAAGTGCAATTATTTCAAAGATATGTACATTTAAATGTTTCATGAATAATATCAGACTGAAATTTAAGTGGAAAACTGAACTCTTGGAAATATTTATAACTTTCTCTGAATACCCTTTTCAAGTAAATTTGAGGAATCTGAAATCTATTTTTTTAAAACTAGGCTACTTAGGAAAACATACAGAACATACAGTTACGGTTTACATGGCAAGATAATATTACAGGTAGACTTCATTCATAGTCAAGCAGAGGACTACCGTTATGTATTTGTGGGAAAAAAAATCGAAGTTGTTAATTTGGATTTCTGTTATTGTGTGGAAAATGAGTAAATTAAGTAAATAATTTTTTTGGTTTTTGAAGTGATTTTACTATTACACATGGTTCATTCAACATTACAAAAAGCTTGACTTCAAATGGTGTATCATTTTAAAAGGATTGGATGTTTTGAAGGAGAGAATGTAGATTATAGACTGATAAGTTATCAACGATGGTAACTTGTCCTTTTGAAAATCTATACATACATGAAAGAATTACACCGCCAGACTTTCAAGCGTACTTCATACATGATTAGAGAAGAATAACGACAGTGAACAAAAAGAATTTTGCCTTTTTGGAAACTTTGAAGAAATTATTTTGTATAAAATGTGCCTTTTATCTCTTATGAATATATTTACATTTCTAATGACTCACCTTTGCTTCAAGTACGAGGGATGAGGAAGTCATTTTGGACATCTTGTATATACAGAACGACAGCAGGATGCCAAAGATGACGAATAGAGAATCATTGACAGCAACCCGTATATAGATCAGCTCCAGTGGAATTGAGAAGAAGTTTCTTTCATGATACTTCAGTATAATAGCACAAGAAATGTTCGAAACAACAAAGATGAAGATTGCAATGGCTACAAGTACTCGAAGGGGGCGTCTGAAAAATGATAAATAAAAAGGTTTTTATACAGGTTACCACAGAAACTTGACAAATTTATGGTTGAATACACATATAATAATTAACAAATTAAGAACATTAGTACTACTTATTCCATATTATTTCATGTGTATCAGACAAATAAAAAAACTAATTATTCTATTTTCCATACTGCATACGGACAAAAATAGATACTCTGTTATAATAAAAAATTAAAGTTATCATGATTATGCAAAGTCATACTGATACATTGTCTCATATATTCTCCTGTTCATCTTCAAACAATAACACTTACTTGAATTTACTTGGCTCATATTTAGCTCTAGCTTTAAAAACAACCTGAAAAGTAAAGATTGAGATTTCTTAAACACTTGAATTGCAGATGAATTCATAATATGCATTATTCTAACAATGATTTATATGATTAAAAGAACTTGTCTTTTGAATAGCCCCAGAATTTAGTTACCAAAAACACAAGAATCTTACTGACTGATTAATGATTGGATGTGATGTTAAAGAGCCACTCCATAAGACATATATATGAAAAATACTGGTTTTCCATGAAAATCTAAAAACATCCTGATAAATGCACAGAGGTGTAGATATCACGTCCAATATACATGGATACTAGTTGTATAACCTAACAAACACTATCAACTCCTAACATATTGTCACTGTACAAAATAAATTAGCTTTAAACTGTTTCTTTTTGGTAACAGTCGATACTTCGCGATCAAATGACACAATTGATTAAGTTTGACATATATGACTCCAACAACTCACGGAGTGACTCTTTAAGTTAGCGCAATCAAGATAATTGGTTATGCATTATTACTTGGATTATGTTGACAAACATTGATTACTTAGATCATATCCATGTTTACGGTCTTCCAAGTAAACATCATTATCATTAGTATATCAATAACACATCCTGTAGATGTCAATATCACTGACCTTTGTATGATATCAAATGAAGTCTACTTGATTCTACATTCCTAATAATCGATGACTCTCTCGACAGTGATTGATTACAATCAATATAAACAATAATTCATATTAATGAAAATTAAGATCATTCTCACCTGTGCAAAGAACAAAACAAGCAAACAAAGAGTGGTGAACTGTAGACAGACAGGGAAACAGTAGAGCAGCCAATAAAAAATCCACGGCAAATCATTAGCAAGGTCACAATCGTTGAAGTAAAAGGAAAACAGCGTCGTCCTCAAACCAGACCACAGTAGACAAAGGAATAGGAAAACTGTCTGATAACTAAATCGTTTATGTCTGTAGTACCAGATCATCCATAACTGGATGTAGACAATGAGGAAGAGTAGTCCGTATAGCGATATGTACACGAGGGTTAGGCTCAGCTGTACACTCGGTGAAAGGGCTTGTCTAATCTTTGGAATGCTGGTGGATGGGGTGGTAATAAAAGCATCATTTTGGACAGTGACAGCTACCGATTCCTGATTAGAATGTGACAGTACGCTAGCTTGATCTATTCCAGATATACTGTTAGGTTCGGACATGATGAAAACAGCATGTCTTTGTAGCAGTCCTCACGTTATCACTTTTGCTAAACAGTCTACCCGGTGCGGTCCGCCCATCTTTTTCTGACGGAAGCAGCTGATTTGTTTATGCGACCTTGACCTTTGGCACGTAATTTTGCGTCATTAACATTCTAGGGATCAAGAAAATAATTTAGAACCGATGTGATTGTTTACAAAAGTAAAGAAGTATTGTGATATAATTAGGATAATTATGTAGATCAGATTGTTGATACCTTTTTTTTTTATCCTTTAACGCAGAATATATTTTCTGCAGAATAGCAACATGTCTGCGTCCATCTCTGATCATATGTTTTTGTAGCAACACTTAATTTAAAAAGTTAGTTACAGTGGTTGGCATCAATATAACTGTATGATAAACAATGCAAACGGTATTAACTAATTTTAGGCTTTTTGCATTGAAACCCAAACTGACCTGTTATAATTTCCTTGTATTTTCAAGATTAAAAAGTGTCAAGGGTTCTAAGAGCAAAAGATATTCTGACACACTAAATCTTCCAAAGACATCATTCAGATTAACACTAAGGGAAGGTGCAGCTGCCAAAAAGGAGGAAGAAATCCAAAAAGTAAGTATTTATTATTGTTGTTAATGGACTGACATTCATTGTCATTCAATCTATTTCTTGTTAACGTGTAAAACTAAAAGTCCTTAATTGCAAACTATGAAATTATGTGCATGAATAAGGCTGTTTACCAATATTTTAATAATCTTGAAAAATATGATTTTTGTTGAGCTTGATACATTTCAAGTTCTGATTTGTTTTGAAATGTTTCCATGTTCATCATTTTCATAAGTTAGTTGTTCTAGCTTTGGCTTAGAACTCCTTATCAAATTAATGTGCCAAGATAAGTGTTGGTAATTGATCAGCAACAATTTGGAAATTATAGATTTGATATTTGAAAAAAAATGTCGACTTTATTTCTTCAAAGATATACAAAATTAATTATTTGATTTATCTTATTTTCTTATCCTATTTTCTAAGTATCTATGTCTTATACATATTATTTCAGATCTGTGCATTTGATAAGCTGTATGACTGGCAACAAGGTCAAACCAGAGAAAAGAAATTTGTTTTACATGATGGCCCTCCATATGCGAATGGAAAACCTCATGTTGGACATGTTGTTAATAAGGTGACGTTTTTTTCTCAAAATGTCATTTGCATGCATCAGATAGCACTCTTATCATGTAGTTCTGCAAAATACTTGTAAATATTTAGATCAAAATTGTTATTATGGCTGTGCTTGATTCGCTTATGCGGCATATATCCAGGACATGGAACCGGCATACGCCGGGTCAGTAACAGGCTCAAATTGAATCAAGTATGTTGGCTTACACACAGGAAGCAGTCATCATACCTCAGACTAGTTTCAAGATACGTTTCATCTATATGATATAAATATTTTTCAAACATTTTAAATGTGACTTTAAATGTCACTATCAAGTTATGGATGGTTTTTAATAATTATACATATTGCCAATTAAATGATTTTTGTGTTGTTTTTACAAAAAATAATGATGACTATAAAATAGTTGTGGAATAGTCGCAACGAAAATATTTGTCCACCATTATACGCCGGGTTCGCCTGTCATTTGAAACCGGTGTACGCCGGTTGTCAATAAAGTGACTCGCCGCTTTCGTCATTTCTGGCGGCGGACTCCGGATAGTCTGCCGGGTTACAAATCAAGCATAGCTTATGTTTCTGTGCAAGAGGTATAACCTTTACACAGAAATTCACTACACAAAATTGATAAAATTGTTCATGAAATGTGGGATAATACTTGTTGCCATTTTATTCATTTTCATTACTTCAAAAAATTGTCAAACTTACACTGACTGAAATGATGTTATTTTCAGATTCTAAAAGACATTACAAATAGGTATAAGTTAATGAGAGGCTACAAAGTTCATTACACCCCAGGCTGGGACTGTCATGGTCTTCCCATAGAACTCAAAGCTGTCAACCAACAAAAAGGGTTACCTCCCTTGGAAATAAGAAAGCGAGGTGAGTATACCATTAATACATTTTTCTCTTGATCTTTTCACTTTGGTCCCATGGTTATTTATCAGCAGCATTAGGTACAGTGAATCAGGGTACGAGAACAACTATATTCATGATTTTGTATACAGTAGAGTAATATACCATGTTGTTATCTTACCTTCTCTTTTGGATTTAGCAAAGTAGAGTAATCTTTTTTATTACTTGCCCAAATAAGATACTGCAGTGAATTATTTATACAGCAAGATCAAAGTAAGTGTTTTACCACTCAACTTATGATGTCACAATAGTTTTCAGTTGTGATGTCACATTGTTTGTTTTGCTGTGTCAGACTTACAGAAATATTAGTTTGATAAACATAATAATAAGCTTTCTTCCATGATAATTTTGTATAGAAGTCATGATAATTTTGTATCAAACTTGTGTTTGCTTGTTTAATTGTACAAAATCATTAACAAGATTAATAAAAATTGTATAACATGGTAGGTTGTTTAATATCCTCTATTAATTGTATGATATTGTTTTCCTGACAGCTGAGAAGTATGCTCGTCAAGCCATCAACATGCAGAGAGATGCGTTCAAGCGATGGGGAGTGATGGGAAACTGGAACCAAATATACACTACGCTGGACACCAGCTACCAGACAAATCAGTGGGAGACCTTCTATACCATGTATGAGAAGGTCGGTGTTTATTAGGTCCCCATATTTCTTTACCTTGTTTATTCACTTATTGTAATCAAATCAGTTTGAGACGTTTTATTCCATATATGAGAAGGTTGATGATTATAAGATCCCCATATTTATCATATAATGGGCAATGTTATCGGTGCAATAAACCCATCTTGTAATCATGTTATCAGATCCCTGATTACAATGCAAATGAGGGTAACTAGGTCGCACTACTTTCGCTAGCTCCGTACCGAGAAAAGCGAATCCTAAAACGTTTCCTAAGCAATAAAAACGATGTGTCGAGTTTGGTGTGTTTTGCAGACGTAAGTGTCAATGTAAACAAACATGCCCGCTTTGTCAATCGGCGATTGTGTTCGCATCGATAACAAAGGTACAGGTACAATCACAGCTGCTATTGACATGTATAATGGGAGCAAACACTACTTTGTGCACATCGATGGTGTAAAGTATGAAGGGAGGTTTGAACACTCCCGCCTGACGAAGATTCCAACAATTTAACAAAGATGCCACGGCAGGCGACGGGTCGTCTCGGTTTCAATTTCAAATGTTTTGAACGATATTAAATATGTCTGAAACATTTATGACGTATTTTGTGTGATGTTTTATTCCAGCAAAACAAAAACACTGTTGTTGTAAAAGGTTTGACAAATTGGACTATTTTGCTCTTGTGTGACGTCATTTTCCTATGATGTGAAATGGAATGTGAGTTTGCCTAGTGATGACGTGGGTATATTCATGCGCCCTTTTCGTTTGTAAAGGGGACACGAAATTAATCGAAAAAGGAGGTTTATTTCAAAATGACATTATATGATAAAGAGATTATTACCTTCGTATGTTTTGATATCGTAAATATCACTATATAAACAATAAAAACTATGTATTAGGCTCGGTAAACCTCGCCTAATACAATTTTTATTGTTTATATAGTGATATTTACGATATCAAAACATACGAAGGTAATAATCTCTATCTCTTTATTTTAGTTTGTTTATGGAGCTTTATCAACTCAAAAGGGGACTTTCTACACTATATATGATACGGTCGATTTTTGATACATCCACATATCTCTTCGCAATAATTGTTTGTTTACCTAATTTTATCAACTCATTGAGAGTCACAATGTACGAGGAAGTATTATCAGGTCTCCACGTTTTTCTACATTTATCTTTGGCTATGTGTTATAAAGCAAAGTTGTGGTCATTCATATTTTCAAATTTTATTTATTACCCTATTGACTGATAGCCCGCTTCTGTATGTGGAGTGTTATCTGTAAACTTTTCACATTCTCAAATTATCCTCATTAATTGCTGCACCCCAAAGCTGAAATTTACCCTTTCAGTATCTCTCTTCCAGGGTTTGATTTATCTTGACTACATGCCGGTGTATTGGTCTCCTTCTTCAAGGTAACTTAATGTTATCTAAGAAAATCTAGCTCTTGAAAACACATTTTTTAAAGATTATATTGTAATGCTATTTTCAGTTTTAAGTTTCTTTCTCTGTCAAAGGTCAAATTGTAAGGTTTGTGACCAGGTATAACCATCAAGTCAATATTTGTTTTTCAGAACAGCCTTAGCTGAAGCTGAACTAGAATACAATGATAGTCACATCAGTACCTCAGTCTACGTCAAATTTCCTCTAGTTCGAGTTCCAAGGGAGATAACCAATATTGTTGGTATGTTTCTATACCTCTTGGCTGTATATTTTGTTATTCCAATTGACATATTGTTGATATAAGTCATACATAAATGAACAATGCACAATGAAAGTAATTATTGCAGTTTAACTTTATGAAGTTATGAAGCAACAAAATCGCAATTGCTTTCACCACATCCATTGTTGAAGTAATTATAGATTCAAAATCATTTCTGAATGCTGATTGAAATGTCTTCTCTCTAGGTGAAGGATGCAATGTATCTGCAGTAATATGGACGACCACTCCATGGACCTTGCCCCTGAACCAGGCAGTGTGCTATAATCCTCATATCAGGTCAGTTGTGAGGAAGTTCTTGCGCTCTTCAACTGACAATGATGCCGCATGGCTAGTATTCTCACTTTTTTTCCACACATAATAACAATCTTTCTGTCAGAAATACACTGAACAGTTGCTGTTAATGTTGAATATTTTTTAGATACTCAATATGGAAGAATGACACCACTCAGGAAGCTCTGATATGTGAGGAGAGTTTTAGTGAGAGGCTGAAAACCATAATCTCATCATCATATCGTCTAGCAGGAACTGTGCAAGGCGAGTACTTTCTATTTTGACTCTTTTTGACTATTTCTAAATTGATAGACTTTCTAGGATTTGCCCTATTTGTAAGTGCGGAATAGAAGATGACTTTCATTTCATTTCTGTTCGTCCATTCTATAATGATTTAAGAAAACTGTACCTACCTAAAACTGTAACTGGAAATATTCATGCATTTAAACAACTGCTAACTACTGATGATAATGATATGACGAAAAGGTTAAGCCATTTTGTCTTTTTTCTTACGAGCATGTTATCTACCTTTTGTTTATTGTCTGTGTTTTTGTATAAATCATTGTATGTATCCCTGTATTTTGGCCCATGGGCCTATTTGAATAAAGCCCAGAAATGTCGTGAGAAATCAATAAAGAAGTTGTTATCCATAAGAATTGTCTAGTATTAATTGTCAGTTTTGAAAGTGTATTTTATGACTGCGTCAGTCATTATATTATCGATTTAACATTTTGGGATCAGTGTGTTTACAAGTTTGATAATGTCAGATATTTCTTAGCCAAAGTTCATCATTACTCTCTAATAAAACTCACAGGTCTTATGTATTCGGATTTTCAAACCCTTATGACAGTTTTTTCCCTTCCTTTTTCACAGGAAGTGCACTGGAGAACTCTGTATACACGCATCCACTCACAGATAGGAAGTGTCCGCTATTGGCCGGAAGTCATGTGACCAGTGGGAAAGGCACAGGATTGGTCCACACTGCACCAGCTCATGGGCACGAAGACTTCCAATTGGCTGTCAGATACGGATTGCCTGTGGTAGGATTTTATGTTATCAGATAATTGATTAATTACTATGCATCGTGGACTTTTGGAAATTTTGTATTGTGTCTCATCAAAAGCGTAACAAAAGGCATGAGATGTTTGAAACACATTTTTTGAAAATAATAAAAGGGATACTTGATTACAAGTTTCTCAGGAAGTAGCTTACCTGTTTCCCTGTTCTTTCCAGTATCCAGTGTTGTTAGCTTTGTTCCTGTTTTGATTGATGTTCATGATAAGGAGAACTTATTGAACTCAAATTTACTTCAACTTTCTTACAGGTGTGTGATGTTGACGAGGCTGGAAGGTATAAGGACAGTGTTGGATCTCACCTGGCAGGTAAAACAGTTGGCGGAGATGCAGATCAGACAGGTGAGTCTTGTGTTTCTTAAATAGGTAATTGGTCCACATGTATAAAATAGATGCATGGTTTTTGTTTGTTTCAGAAATCTCTATTAGGGTTGTAGTTTGTCATTTCATGTTCATTCATCTATGATAATACAATGTTTTTGAAAAAAACAAGACATGGTTGTTATTACACAGGTACAATTTGTAAATAATGTTGTTGGTTAAAATCAATGTCAAATCTAAATAAATAATGTACTTGATGTTTCCATGAAAATTCTCAAAAATATTTAGAAGATAAGCGTTTTTATAAGAATATCCCAAATTTACCGTATCAGTATTACCTAATTACCTTCTAGTTATGAACCTACTTGGAGACAAACTGCTGCTCAGTGAATCATTCCCTCACAGCTACCCCTATGACTGGAGAACAAAGAAACCAGTCATTATACGCGCAAGTCGTCAGTGGTTCGTCAACACTTCCAAACTCAGTGATAGGTCTGTGGTGAGTGAAATATATTAGTGATAATGATTCATCATTTTATCTAAAGCTTTTTAATGTTTAGTAACTGTGTTTATATCTTTGAGAGGTGGTGAGATGAATAGAGAAGAAGTTTATGGACAAAGCAGTTGTAAATCCATAGAAGCTGTTCTCTTGTCAACTGTGTTTATGTATACCAAGGTTAGGTTAATCGAGATATAAAATTCATGATTGATTTTCTTACGTCCAGAGTTTTTTAATTTGTTACATGTTGATTCTTCTTAAAACACAATGTCCTTTACCTTTGAGTCCTAGGATATGATGGCATAATGTATCTCTAGCCAATGGCAAAGCTCAGATTATCTCCTTTGCGAAAACTTTGATAAAGGTGATAATTAATCTCATTTTTATCCCCCGCCCAACGTAGTTGGTGGGGGATATTGAAATGGTCTGCGTCCGTCCGTCTGTCCGTTCGTCCCGATAATGTTTCCGGAGCACAACTCCAAAACGGTGAGACCTATCTCAACGAAACTTGGTATGTGCAACCGGCATCATGCAGAGATGTGCCTTTTGGGGTTTTCAAATTCTTTGCATTTTTATTTTTACCCGTTTCCATGGAAACGTAACATAGGATTTCGTTTCCGGACCACAACTCCAAAACTGTGAGACCTAGCTCGACGAAACTTGGTATGTGCAACGGGCATCATGCGGAGATGTGCCTTTTGGGGTTTTCAACTTCTTTGCATTTTTATTTTTACCCGTTTCCATGGAAACGTAACATAGGATTTCGTTTCCGGACCACAACTCCAAAACTGTGAGACCTAGCTCGACGAAACTTGGTATGTGCAACGGGCATCATGCGGAGATGTGCCTTTTGGGGTTTTCAACTTCTTTGCATTTTTATTTTTACCCGTTAATGTTTCAGGAAGACAACTCCAAAACGGTGAGACCTAGCTCGACGAAACTTGGTATGTGCAACGGGCATCATGCGTAGATGTGCCTTTTGGGGTTTTCAGCTTCTTTGTATTTTTATTTTTACCCGTTTCCATGGAAACGTAACATAGGATTTCGTTTCCGGACCACAACTCCAAAACTGTGAGACCTAGCTTGTCGAAACTTGGTATGTGCAACGGGCATCATGCGGAGATGTGCCTTTTGGGGTTTTCAACTTCTTTGCATTTTTATTTTTACCCTTTAATGTTTCAGGAGCACAACTCCAAAACGGTGAGACCTAGCTCGACGAAACTTGGTATGTGCAACGGGCATCATGCGTAGATGTGCCTTTTGGGGTTTTCAACTTCTTTACATTTTTTCCGTTTGTCTGTCCGTTCGTCCGTCCGTCCCGATAATGTTTCCGGAGCACAACTCCAAAATGGTGAGACCTAGCTCGACGAAACTTGTTATGTGCAACGGGCATCATGCGGAGGTGTGCCTTTTGGGGTTTTCAACTTCTTTGCATTTTTATTTTTACCCGTTTCCATGGAAACGAAACATAGGATTTCTTAAAGGTTGTTTGTAGAGAAACAACATGATCACTGTTCAATATTCCACAACTAGTATCCTTAACTACCCTTTCCCTTTGGCGGGGGATATAGCTGACTCTGTCTGCTTGTTGTTTTTGAAGTGTTACTCTCATTTCCTTGTCTCAGGAGTGTTTGCATGATGTGAAGATCTATCCACCCAACTCGGAGCGGCGGATGTTGACGCAGCTAGCCCAACGGACCTACTGGTGTATCTCCAGACAGCGAGCCTGGGGTCTTCCTATACCGGTCTTCTACCACAGGGAGACAGAGGAGCCGCTGCTGACCAGAGACATCCTCACCCATCTACAGAGTCTGCTGTCTCAACATGGAACAGACTTCTGGTGGTCAGCAGACGTCAAGGATCTGCTTCCGGACTCCCTGCTGCAGGAGGTAGTCAACTTGATTTATTCTCCATGGGGATAATTCTGTCATCAACCCATGGATTTATCTTACTTTTAGGGGAGCATGAAGAGCACTGTCTGTAGTTACAGGGATACTCAGTCTTTTTAGGTATTCCCAAATTCTTTTGGTCCAGTCTGTACTTCCTTAAGTTGATCTCTATGCTTCTATCCATCCAGATTCCAGCCGGTGTTGTGTTATAAGTGATATACTCTTGAAAGCGTCGTTTAACCCAAACTTACTTCACCTTATACCTCTATCCCTACCAGAAAAGACATCAAGCGCATCTTGAGAAAATTGGAGTTTAATTTACGTGGTTGATAAATTTTTAAAGTGATTAAATTGGAATAAATAAAGGTGATTTGAAATATGAAAAGAAAAGAAAATGCCATTATGACATGGAAAGAAAGAGGTGATGAAAATATGCTTATACAGTAATAAAACGAAAAGTCTGTCAAGCCAAACTACACGCAAAATATTGAGTTAAAATCAAGCGCATCAGGAAACATTGTCTGTTTTTCATTATGCTACATATTTCCACCTGTTTAAAAAAAATACTCGCATGTGTTGATAGATGGTACAATTTTCAGGATTGCTACTTCAAAAGTCATTACCAGATTTTCTCTTTGTAAGTTAATGGTGCAGTTTGGCACTAATTACTACAAAAGTAAAATGGTCAGTTGTGTCTGGGTGTGTGTACAGGTCGGAGGTTCGTATAGAGACTATATAAAAGGAGAAGACATCTTGGATATCTGGTTTGATAGTGGAACATCATGGGCCACTCTACTCAAAGGTAATAGCCATGTTTTTACATAAAGATACTGTGATCTGTTTCCCTTTTAAATTTGTGTGTTTAATCACTGATGATCCTATTGGAAGACAAATCTTACCAATTACATCTCCTTTGTTAGACTTCGCATGTTTCGGTCTGCTTCATGCCTCTTATTCAGGTGAATATTGTATGATATACTAGTATATGTGGACAGGTAACCTGGAAGTAACTGAGCATATACATGATTACAAAGAAAGAAATTAAAAAAATATATATAAAACAATACGTTAGATGAAAAAGAATATTCATAACATTGTTTTCATAGCAGAATGGTCATGTCTGATTGACTTTGGGTACATTTGTTTTGTGGTGTATGAGTCACTAGTGAGGTAAATCTGTTAATTGTGGGAGCTAATCCTCCAAGCTGATAGACTGATGGAGTTACCTCTTTCACAATCACTAATGTTTGAAACCTTTGGAAACTGATGATCCTTTCACTATCCTCCAGACCACAATCACCAAGCAGATGCGTACTTGGAGGGACTTGACCAATATGGCTGCTGGTTCCAGACCTCACTTCTAACCAGCGTTGCCGTGAACAACAAGGCTCCTTACAGGTCAGGGGTCATTGCATCAAATGTCAAAAGATTTCCAACCATTTACCTTCAGCTGCCAAAATATTGTGGATATCCTATCTTTATCCTATGCCCATAATGGATTATTCCCCTTGCTAAAGAGTTTGAAATTCTGTAAATATGAAGTTCATTATGTTTATGCACCGATTGACTTCAGAAGTGAAGGTGTCGATTACCGTATATGACCGGGTATAAGCCGAGAATTTGATACCAGAAATCGGGGGGTCAAAGAGGGGGGTCGGCCTATACCCTAAGTCTATGTTTCAGACCAAAAATTCCTGAGGCCAGGTAAGTATCCAGCCCGGTTCATCAAGCCGAGCGAGTCCAGGGAGACAATGTTTACATCGAAGACAGTGCATAATTATCGATGTCATGTAAATAATAAAAGTTTGAAATAAATATACCTTTGTCTTATTGTTGTTTTATAATGAAGATATTGAGAAAAATATGAATGGAAAGTTAAAAAAATATATATATAAATTATTTATGTACCGTTAATATTCAACACGCAACACGTGTTAGCTGGCAAATATCGATCGATAACTTGACCTGAATGCGAGTGACTAGCATTTGTGACGTGGACCAATGAGAAGTTGAATAGAAACGGTGTTATATGAGATGGAACCTCGTGCAAAAATTTACGATAATTCAATTAAACAAAATGAAAAGAAGTTGTCGCATTGCTTCTGAGATGGCAAAGTATAATAGTATATATTTGATACTCATCTAACAGTCGGCAAAGTTGTCATTAAGCAGTAATACTGTACAATTTTAAAGTGTTCTTAGTTGAGAAGGTGAACAGTAATTCACAATAAATTTGTTATCGCATTGTCATATATTTTAAGCTCTATGAATGAGGTCAGTGAATTTCTAAATAGGCAACTTAAAATAATAATGCGGCACAATGAGATTTACCGTAGGTATCGATAGACAATAAGCATTAAACGCATGACGGATGGACATGTTATTCAGGTTGTTAAGAGATCTGTTAGATGTTAATTAACTAGTAATGACATAATGTATTGGGTCAACGTCTTAGCTTTGATGATCAATTAACAGCAATTAAAGCTGTAATTAACGTTTCCTGTGCCCATGTACCGGTAATAGACGGCCCCATCACCGAAGCAGACTTGTGAAACGTCTGATCTTGTTATTGTTTTGTTTTTACATAGGCTGAAACTGCGACTACATAAATACATATTGTTTAAATATGAAACAATGTCTTTGTCTTTTTTTACTGGGTAACAATTTATCCTAACACCGTTTTCTTTACACACGTTATCGAAAGTAGCGGAAGAAGCATGGAAGTTTGTCTAAAAAGTTCGTGTAATGGGAATGAAGCATGATTTTATTCAAATAAACAACAGACACCGTAAGTCAATATTTTATTTTGTAGTAATCTTTTATTTTTGATAAACGCCTGAAAAATAAAGAATGTTTTGATAAAGCCAGATCAAGTATCAACGTATCGATGGTAACATCATCCTGCCATTGAACTTGCCAGTCAGCCGGGAAGTGTAGAAAACGGGGTCAGTTTATACATGAGATACCAGGTTTTTACTGGGATTTGGGGGGTTGAGAAAGGGGGTCGGCTTATACGCGAGGGGGGCTTATACCCGGTCATATACGGTATGTGGTTTTTGGACAAACAAATACAGATCAATATAAAAATTTAAATAAAATTTTTTTAATGAATATTTCTTTTAGTATTTTCAAATTACCACTTGGAAAGACACTATTTTAAGTTCTTAGTCTCAAGAAAGATCTTTCTGTGGTGAAATGATAATACTGATTTGGTGCTGTGGGATCCTTTTATGAAGAGTGTTTTCATAATCACTTCTTGTGATGTCTGGTCCAGGAGTCTGATTGTACACGGCTTTACGATGGATGAGGAGGGAAGGAAGATGTCCAAATCAGTCGGAAATGTTGTTGATCCGGACGAAGTCATCAATGGGGGAAAGGTGTGTATGATTCATTCATAGAATTTCATTTCAGATATAAGAATAAATTTGAAAATGTTAAATGCACGTCAATAAGGTGACGTAACACCAATAGTCATTATGTTTTTATTGCAATCTTTCTATTTTCCTTTGAAAATATTTCTGGTCACTTTGGACTTTAGCAACCAAAGCCAATGGGATTGTTTTGATCATTTGTATAATAAGGATTAAGCTTGTTAATCAGTGTCTAATTTCCTTCACAGAATAAGGAGACCTCCCCAGCATATGGAGCGGACATCTTGCGATGGTGGGTTGCCCACGCCCACCTCAAGCCACGGGTGATGATCGGAACCTCCATCCTCGACAGATACATTGAGGAGATGTTTAATGTAGGTGGCTCACCAATGTTATCATGTCCCAAACTAAAAATGTCCATATAAAAATGTTTCGTCATGGTCCGTTATGAGGAGGACATAGTTCAGATAAATGTACATTTGTGTTGAGGTTGCAGAAGAAAGCATGTCAGTTTAAATCTACAACATCAGATTTATTTTATCAATATAACGGTTCAGTTGACGGATAAATCTTTTGTTTATTTCGAATTCTACAAACACTAGATTGTTGACTCAAATACATGTATTTCCTTCAGCATCAAGATTAGCATTAAACATAAATTAGTGCATCTAATGATGTTCTCAGTTATGATTTGCAAACTCATCACATCACAGTGAAAAAATTACAGTCGGGAAATCAAAAGCGGCAATCAAAATCAGTATTTTTATCCTTTGGTTATAGTCATAGCAGGAAAGTAATTTGTTATGGATCTCTTTTATCAAAATTTCAAGAACTAAATGAAAGTGTTAAACTAAAATCTTAATTCCAGCTACGGAAAAGTTTGCGCTATCTGCTAGGCAATCTGCATGAGTTCCGTCCTGACCACCAGCTAGTCAACTACGAGGCTCTGCTACCTCAGGACAAATATATGCTGCATCTCCTGTACCAGTTTGCTGACAAAGTGAGGGGAGAATTAAAGTTTTAGCCTTGGATTATACTGCTCATGATTGTATTTGAATCAGATCTTAATCATGTTATTTGAAACAAGTTCTGACCGAGCTTGATTAAAAAAATCTTGAACTTTTTTCTAATTGTCAAGTTTAAAAACTACTGGGCACTACTTTTTTTAGAAGAATTTAGAAGTTGGTAAGATGAATGAACAAGTTCTATAGATGTACAACTTCTTTATTCCAGGATTGCAATGTTTTGGTGTTGATACTAACACCGTTATCTTATATTATCACTTGCTTGATAGCGGTGTTAGTATCGACTATCAAACGTTGCAATTCTGCAATAAAGTAGTTGTAAATCTATAGAACTTATTCTCTATACTGGCACTAGCTATTGAAAGTTTTCCAAAAATATTTTGGACCTGCAGGTAAATAGTTAAGATTTTCCTCTTATTTCGACTTGTAGATTGAGAACTACTACGAGGGTTACAGCTACAACCACGTGTTACTGGAGCTGGTGAGATTCATCAACGGGATGGTGTCCCGCGTCTACTTCACCATGATCAAAGACAGGTCAGTCTCATATATACTCACTCTGAGGAAATCCTCCTTGGTTGTCTTTCATTCAACATTGCCAAAAATGAAAATATATTTTCTTTAATTGCATGAACTATTGTAGTAGGACCATTCTGAATAATAAGTCTCTGTACATGATGTTAGACACAAACAAGTTCTATTTTCTTGCACCAAAACTCGTCTGTTATTTTCAGAATTGCAGACATTATTTTAGAATCACTGCCATTCTGAACAATTAATTATAAACACCTTACAGTATATTTTAGATATGTATCATTTCTGTGTACAAGACTAAACCATCAGTAGTAGGAAGGAGAATATAACCTGCTTGAAGAGTCATAACGTACTTTGGCTTTATGTTCATTGTAAAATATAGCATCAGATGGAGTGCTTGTATGATATGATATAGATTTGATATGGTATAGATTTTATATGATATAGATTTGATATGATATTGATGTGATATGATATTGATGTGAAATGGTCCAGTTGTTGCACTTTCCAGGTTAGATAGCTTGATCAAATTGCAAAACAATTTCTGAAAGTAAATTTAAAAATCTGGCTGATCAGGAGAGTCTTACTCATAGTTCTGAAGGAAGGATAGTCCAAGGAGGATCTCAAGAAGGAGAACTTTCCATTCATGTAGAGTGCTGGATATATCTGAAAACTTGCTAACCCATACAAAATCTGAAAGCATTAAACACAACTGCATATCTCTATCTTCTCTGTTTACCAGATGCTACTGTGGGGAGAAGGAAGGAGTGTCCAGACTGTCCACCCAGACTGTCCAGTACCATCTTCTGGACGTCCTGACGCGCTGTATTGCTCCTATTGCGCCCCACGTCTGTCAAGAAGTTTACCAACATCACCCCGGGGCCCAGAAAATAGATGGTAGGCACATCTGCTTGTTGATAGCATGTTGCCTTGTACATGTAGTATGAAGAGGGAATGTAATTGGACGTTGCCTTTAAGTCTACTCTACATACAATTTGTGTCTGTGTGAAGTTGATGTAATGCTGAAGTGAATGGCTCACAACGGCAATGTGCTTTTTGAGAGATTACGAGTTAGAGAGTTGAGAATTCTTCAGATCTTTATGATATATAAGTATTTTCTACAGGTGTGAAATGTGTGTTCAGAAGTGGCTGGTTTGACCTGCCAGCAGAATGGAATAACACTGATATCGTCCAAATGATGGAGCCAGTACTGACAATACGTGATGATGTCAATCAAGTACTGGCCAGTGAGAACCCTATAGAGTTTGATGTAGTCATCTTTGCTAGTCACAACCTTGCAGAAATACTTAAGGTGAGCTTTAAAATATTAACCGTATTTCAACATAAATGTAACTTTGAAATATAACAATCGGGTCTTGTAGAAAATCATAAACTTTATTTAGCACCTGTGGAGAAATTTGATTTTGAATTTGAATTTGGGGTTTATCCAATACATCAAACAGTTGCAAATTGTACAAGATGAGCTAAAGAAATCATGCAATTGGCTCTGTAGTTCACCAGTCTTTGCATAATTGATCATCTCCTACCGAAGTTTTTTAATAAGTTTCTTCCTCTTTTAAGAAGTATGGTTCCAACAAATTACTTTAAGAAAATAATGTTTTTTGTCTTTCAATATGTAGGAGTTCCAATCTGACCAGACATCATCAACCTCCCCTCTGAGTGAGATCCTGCAGTTGTCTCACACCTCCATTGTTGACCACGCCCCAAACATCATCCCAGATGATGCAGAGGTTGTGGACGGAGTGTGCAATGTATACTTTAGGGGTAATAATAATTAAGATAATAACTAGAATTCATAGAGCATACAATCTTCACAACCATGCCCTCTACTTGCGCAAACCAAATGACTTTCTAAGATATGCCTTGCTGCATTTCCTCAACTTTTCTGTGCTTGTTGTCCAGGCTGCTGCGATGAATTGCGATAGTCCAATGAGAATTGCAACTTTTCTCCAAGGAGGGCGCTACTCTCGAAATAAAAATTTCTATTGGTTGGGAGCAAGGTTTAAATAAGCCAGTCATAGAGACTAGTGCAACTTAAAACCATGGGGGGGAAGACAGGAGCATACTAGCATTGCGTCATTTGTTGTTCTTTGTACCATTCCTCAAAGTTATGTAATTTTACACCCAGCTCAATCATTTGTGACTCTCCTTTAAAACTACCTGTTTTCTTTTTATGTAATGCCAATGTTATAATCCTTTGCTGACATTTGAAGGGTTGGACTGATATATGTGCTAGGGTTCGTGCACTTAGTATGGTCATATCACTGAGGAAATGAATCAAAGCTCACAAGCATGTACCACTTAATCATAGATCTTGATTAGTCTGTCTGTGTTATGCTTTGTTGCGTCAAGATTTCTATGCCAGTTTAAAATATATTATATTGCTTCTACAAAGTTAACTCAGAGCAGTTCTACTTGATTTGGATGTTGCTAAAGATAGAGTATAATTGAAGATCTTTAATGTTTGTTTAATGCTTGAAAGCGTCAAGATTTGAATGCCAGTTTATGATAAATCATGCTGCTGCTACAAGGTTAACACAAAGCATACACGTTGATTCTGATGTCATCGATGATAAAGAATAGCCTAAGATCCTGATTTATCTGTTTGTTTTATGCTTGGTAGTGGCAGGATTTCAACACCAGTTTAAAAGAAAACATTTTGCTGCTACAGGTTTGCGATGCACGGAGCAGTATAAGTTGATTCTGATGGCGTCCGAGCAGCACATCTGTGAACGGTGTCGTCGCTACACTGCCCAGTCGGCGTCAACACCCTGTGAGAGATGTCTCGATGTGATCGCACAGGAATGGAAGGACTGACAGGGTTATCTTGTAATTTCTTTATTTATCGACACTCAATGACAAACCAGTCCTGAGGGATTGATTTACTGGATCTGGAGTATTTACAACTCTTTTAGTTGTTGAACCAATAACTGTTGATGGGTGACAAATATTATGAGACAAAATTGGAATTCAAGAACAAATTTACTCACTCATTGTGATTCAAAGCAAGCTTGTAGTTTACTTTTAGCCAATTAAATGTATCATTCCATCCACTGGATAGCGAAGAGGATTAGTCAGCAGCAGGAGGCTTCAGATCGTGTCATTTCGCTGACATTTCTACAAATTTCTCTCTGCAATCGTTTTTTGAAAATCTTGAAAATGAAATAAACGATAACCCAGATCATTGTCCATGATTTACATGTTTATTTGTTTTGAGCTGCACTTTAACAATGATATTGTTATGTTTCCCTTTTAGTTTTCCATAGCCAGTGATTGTGATAATATTGTACTTTTTACACATGCAATTTCCAGAAATAAATTAAAAACAAATACCAATATGAATATTTTTTTGTTTTTTGTCCCATCATGCTGATTTCAACTTTAACACCAAATAACTTCAAATGGATTGTTGGCTGTTTCGATCACAGGAAGCAGACCTTCAAGGTACAACAGAACAAGCAAGACTCATTAGCAATGTTTATTATCATTATGTATGTATAGGGTGCATTTCATATTCAGTGAGCATTGATAAGATATTGCATAGAAGGCGTAACTTCAGAACCACATGGACCTATGACATAGGATGAACATGTGAATACAGCTAGCGGAGCATGATGGACAACACAGACATAACATTGAGGATTAAATCTGTTTCACAGTTAACAACCAACTGAAAATATACAAAGGCAATAATAATGGACCTAGTTTGTTGGCACTAAGCAGTCTCTATTTTCAAGTTTTACAAATTGTAACATTTCAAGAATTTCAACTTTGTAACTTATTATTGTTCATGCTATCAGAAGATCCTTAAAGGAGCCACCTTGATGGGCTTGGTAGCATTTTATTTATTTATACTCCTTCAGTCAAACCCCTCAAATAATGTTATACATTGGCAATGGTATAACAATTAGCAAAATATGCCCCTAGCACTAAGAGTATTTGCTGGTAGAAATCTATGCATTTATCAAGCCAGTATCAGTGTCGCTTCTACAGCCAGTTTTGTAACTTTGAAGCTCACCATAGGTTCATTTATCAGGTTACACAAAAGTTTCCTATAAATTTTTTTCCAGAGAATGATTGGTGTCAATATTGATTCCCCTATATCAATACATTTACCACATCTAAACAAAGTTATTATGTACAACCACCATCGTAAGTAATGTTTCATGCACGATTTCTATGGATTTATGTACAAATACATTAAACATGTAACAAAGTGGTATCTAAATCAACACTAACCGTCATCATTTTATTTCACCATTCATCATATATAGATGTACATACACTCTCCAACACAACTCACAAACCACCATTGAATCTATATCATCACAAATTGGCTCATTGTGACTTGACATATTGCACGATACACAACAATTTATCCTTCAAATATTCTACATTCTGTGAAGGTAGAAAAAAATAATAATATATTATTCATCAAAAGATACAAAACTAATGACTAGTTAAAATTTTTAATGGAAGGTAAACATTCAATTATTTTCAACATCAAGTGGACTTTCAGACCTGATTAAATAATAAATTGGTGCCAAACCAATCTGAGTTGCCTATTTTCAAGAATACAATTTGTTATAAGAGAATAATCAAGGTTAAACCCTTTTTAAACTTTAGAGATAAGTTATATTGTAATATTGCTGTGATTTGTCTGTAAAGGATGAAAAGACAACAACTAAAAATGTAACAAATATATACATTGATATGTATATAGTTGTATAACTCTCTCTCTCTCCTTTTAGGCAAGAAATTGTCATAGTCCAGCAGCAATATTCATAACCTTACAAAGGTTTTGACTTCACATTGTTAATCACTAACTTGACTTACACAATACTCACACAATTGTAATAAATGAAGAATTATTTGAGAGATAAAAGGGACAAGTTGAGAATTCACATTAAGTAACTACAACACAAGCATAGTCAGATGATGCAAGTAATGGTATCACAAAGGAAGTTGAAAGACAATGTGGTAAAACCTCTAACACAACATCCAAATAGTTTCATGCAACATTCAAATGATCAAAAACTACACATAATAGACAACTAAGCTAATAAGTACTTATAAAATAAATAAGAAACATGAGGCCCTATACAAACTACTAGGAATAAAATTAGAATTGCTATGTTTGCACTAGAGATTGGGCTAGTTCCACCAATGAGATAGCGAGGTTGTAGTCAGATATTCCTTCCGGCAGCTGATTGGCTACATGCTGCAGTAGGACCACAGTGTCAGACATTGGAGCTTTTGGATTGGTCAGTTCATCTGGATCCTGGAGTGAAGATGAATATGATAGGTCAGAAAACAGACAAAGGTTTACAAAGAAATATTAAATTTCATGGTTGTGATTAATGTATAGTTGGTAAAAAAAATTGAAGGTCTTGGAACTATTAAAATAAGAGAAAAAAAAGTAAAGAAATTATAGGACAGAAATATTTTAATCAATTTTTTTCTTGGCATTTAATCTCTTTGATGATACAAATCGAAATCAAAATTGATAAATTAAAGTTACGTGAGAATAAAGCTTTTCAATATCAGGATCAATGTGATCAAAATATAAAAATGATAATATGAAATGAATGAAAATAAATAGGGACAAAGAGTGCAGAAGCTAAAATCATAGATAAATTACAGATGAAGTCAAACTTGTCCTGTGGGAGAGAAAAAATAGTGACAAGAAATCTTAAACCTTTCATCACAGCATTTCAATAACAAGGAAAGTCACGTTTTAAATACTCATCGGATAAAATCATTTACTATCTCATTTTATAACATTCTTCTACATAAGTCTTATATGATGCATCATGGTTGAAGACAAGCTGTAGCAGTGCTAGGAGTGTTTGCAAGATGAAGATGAAATACATGGAGAGAGAGAGGTAAGTAGTTCAAACCTTACAGTATAGTAAAGAGAATAGCGGCTCACCAACTGCTTGAGCCACGTAGAGAGAGTCGTTGACATGTCCGACATAATCTTGGTCACATCCTCCCTGTCACTCTTGAACAGGAAGTAAGCAACACGTTTCCCAGCAACCATCAGCAGTTCGGAGCCCATCAGCTCGTGGTCGTCGACAGTCAACAGCACCTGGGAGATAGGGGAGGGCATAAATCAAATATTTGTCTGCTATTAAATCACTAAAGATTGCTCAATAGCGATTCAGCCAAATTTCAGATAGACAGGACCATCGATTTACTATGGTGAAAGGCATTGTCGCTACTAGAAAGTTCCCTAGTTTGGCTGTGATGTTCACGTACCATAAACTGGAGAGAGCAACAGTAATAGTCAGACCATATCTGCAATTGTTGAATTATGTGGAACAATTGCTGAATTTCTCTTAATTTGCAAGCCATTTATGGCCAAAGCAAACAATTTAGTTTAAACACATCAAAACATATTAGACTAATTTCTAAAAATAATTCAAAAGGTATTTCAGTTAGTGTAATAGATGTCAACATAGCTCCTTTTTGCCAAGATACAAGGCAATACATGATGTTGCAGTAAACACAATGGCATGGTGAAATTAAAAACTTCCAAGGATCACAATTGTATAGTTGGTTGTACTGGCGAAACTGTTAGAGTTGAGATTGTCAATTGTTACATCAGAAAATCTCAACTAAGGAACAGAGGGTGAAAAATATTACAAAAATTCTATATAAATGTTGTAAATGCCGGGAGGAGTAAAGCTATTCTTCAACAGTCAATTACCAAAATGGTATGTATGAATAAGTGTCGGATGTAGTAATTTCTTGATGTCAATATAATTAGACATGTTAGCCTAATATATTTTCAAATATTATTTTCAACATAAACATTCATTGGTCATGCAATCTAAAGGAAAATAACTCACTTCCTCAGCCATCTTGTCCCAAGACCCGGAGTAAAGCTCACAAACATGGTGTCTCTTCAACAGGTCAACGTCCACACCAAACTCTTGACCAAGGTCCAGCGCCACTAAAGGCCAGTGAGATGCTTGTTTCTTGTTGACTTTGCGCGGACTTGCCCCAGAATCCTCAGTGCTTGAGTCTAGTGTCTTCACTGCCTCAGTGATTAGTTTGGTTAGAAACTGGAAACATTAAAGAGGAGGTTTTAAAGAGGTATTTCTAGTGGAAACTAAAATCTGAAGGGGCATTCCTTTTACTACAAGATGATTATTTCTCAGTCCAGCATGTCAATATCTATATTGCAAAATATTAGAATTTCTTTACATAATGTGCTGACAGCTAACACAGTTAAGAAATGAACCAGCTGTCACTCTAAAGATTCATACATTCAAAACATCAAATGATGTAAGCTTTTTATTGGCACTATGAATGTAGTAAGTGATACTATGGCATTTGTAATCAAAATACAAGGATAATCTATATATAAATGAAGAACTTCTTTACTCTGATTTACTCATTTGTAAGTTACGACTACTTGACAAAATGATATCAAATTGTTGTAAGGGTTTTATATAGATTTCTTCACAAACAATCTTATTCTAAGTTAATCAATTTAAGAAGACATAGATCTGAATTGAAGTCCATTTACAGGAAACAGAACCTTTCATCACAGAGAATGATCTCGGATCGACCTCTGATAAAGGATAGTCTTCAGAAACATACCTGTCGCCTTGAGAGGGACAAGGCCAACTCCACATTCTGGTTAGGTAGGAGTGGATGAGAATACAGATCCTTGAAAAAACTGTTCCTTCCCTGGAACAAATCAGAGGCATAAACATTTACTGACCAACAAAAACACACCTGAACACTGTAAAAAATGATATTGTGACTCAAAATACAGGGGATAAGGTTAAAAACCATACTGGGCAAATAACGTGAATTTGTCAAACCAGGCACTTGTTGTGAATTGGGAAATAGTCTAGTATGTCGTATTGCAGAACTGACACAGTTAAGAAATCAACCAGTTGTCACTCTACGTATCTGGTTTAACCATTTACATGCTGATAGAAGCAATATATTTTTTTCAGAAAACTATAAACAGTATGATTTTGTTGACCCAAAATACAGTAAATCAGGGGACAAACTTTACTTTGGCAAATACTTATTTACATAAAGTGTCTAAGTGGCAGCTGTCTTAACTGGCACTTGTTGTGACAAAAGAAATAATGAGCTGGAGTTATAACAATAAGACAAAGTTTTGCGATATTTTCACCTTTGTTCAACAGCAAAATCAACACATTTGAAAGAAATCTGACATTTAGACATGGTTTTTATTGCTACCGATGATTTTCAATATATATATACTTCCTATATTTTTTAAGATTGGGAGCAAACTTATAAAAAAAATAGACATGAAATACCCAGTTCAGGGCATTTGACTATAAATTTGACACTTGAATCAAATGCACAACAACATCCTGTAAGAGGGGAAACAATATCTCAGTGTGTTGTTTGGAACATCTGATTTACAAATTTGAGTATGTATGATTTATAATACTGTAGATACTTTCATTTTAAGTACTTTTATTTTACTTTTCATTCAACATTAAAAATTACAATACAAGAATACAATACAATCATTAGGTGACGAACCTTGTTATCAAACAGGGAGAGCACCTTGACTGACTTCATGTTGAAGAGCATGACGGCATGCATGATGTTGGCGAGGAGGAAGTGATGCCGCACCAAGTGGTAGTTGGTCACCTTCTGATCCACAGCTAGCTCCACCAGGGAGGCGGGGCCACGGATCTGCTGCCATAGCTGCTCCAGGTTGAACACAGGTACCTCGTTAGCCTCACAGTTCGCCTACAAACAGGTGAGAACAGGTGAGCTTTGTTTGACATTTCTAAATTACCTATTGTAAAAAATTAATGTCCTACCTTATACTCTGTACATGTATAACTTAATTCACCTTATAAGAGGGGTTCATTGCACCCGAGTCTAAAATTTAAAAAGTTCCTTTTCTGTTCCCAAATCAATCATAGCTTTCATGCCTTAACTTAAGAAATATTTATTTCATATCATTCTGAATAGTGTGAAATATAAAAAATCACATCTCAGGACTGATCACTGGGTCAAGAAAAAGGTTCTTTGAAATTTCAAGGGACCACAGGTCAAGGGTTGTGAGGCTCTGAATCGATTGTAGTTCAGGTTATCTTACTTTAAATATGAATAGAATTGAAGGTGCCATTTGAATATAATTCTAAATCTTAATTTGTTATTTGGTAGTCTATTTATGGCATTCAAACCTCACATTTCACTTTTTGTGATGCTGCAGTGTTAGTTTTGTATGAACAGAAATTAATTAATGCTGTATGAGTTTGCCCTTTAAACAAAAAGCCATGCTACATCAAATTGCCTGTATCAGGTGACTTTATGAAGTGTTAACACCATATTATTATATTTGCATATCTTAAATTCAAAATATTTCTGCAAAATGGAATTAGTTAATGAATAAGTTCTTGACGACCATCCAAAATTGAAAGCAAGAACTGAATTTTTAAAACTTCACAAATATTTATTTAGTTTTGAAAATTTCATGCTTTCAAAGCTAAATCTCTATGTAAGTGCTACCTTTACTGCTATCAGAAGAAGTGCCAGTAACATCAATGACTAATAATTAGTGATGTGTTAAACCATGCAGCAGTAAGCTGGTTACACAAGTATCGACACACCATTTATATACAAAAGTGATCTTACGTACGTTGTTGAGAAGCCTCAGCATCCATGTGTTTTTAATTAAAGTACAAATTTGCCATGACCTACTAAAGGTAAAGCATGATGCCTACATCCAGAGGATAAATGTAAAACTCATTATTGTTGAAGTTACTCTTCTTCTTCAAAAGAACTTTTTTGAGAATTGTAACGGTCCTTTTTGCTGGTGTTATAAAACAATTGTTCAATGATTTACTATCTTTATTCTCAATAAAGAATTTCTGCAGTGTTTATAGACATGCTCTTTGTGGAATTACCTCGATCATAAAGCATTCACAATACAAAGAAGCATACGAAAAGTAACACAAGACAATGTAACAAGTGATGTGATTATTGTCAAATGCACTTTATGTTGAGTTTTAACAGAAAACTGAAGAAAGAGAGATACACACAGTGACCAAGAGTAACCAAGACTCAACAAAACACAAGCTTATTGCTTACAAATGCTGCATCTTTGATAAACATCCCATGAAATAACTGGAAAGTGCCTCCATCCTTCAACATAATTCATTTGTGATTCAATCAAATTGTTGAAAACACAACAACTCCCCTTGCTGAAGATGACATATGCTAATTCCTCTATCGTTGAAAGAATGTGTTTTCAGTTGTCTTCTTACTATGAGTGAACTGATGGTATTTAAGAATTTCAAAAATAAAAATCTTAAAATACATGAAAAGCGAAACATTTACTAGCAAAAACAAATGGCTGATCAGAATTTTCACTTTACCTTTCTATGATAGTTAATGAATGAAACTCTTAATAATTGCAACCAAATAATCAAATGATGATATAAGACAGAAAGACGATACATTGCATAATTCTACTGGCAAAAGAGCTAGATAGGAAAAGAAGGAAGAAAGTAAGATCTTCTAAATTCCAAGTAACACTCACATCCATAGCTATCTGCAGCAAGTCAACAACACACTCCAGGAAAACTGTCATAGTTGTGTCACTCATACCGACATCCTGGAAACAGAAAAGAAAGATAGCTGTATCATACAAGTATCAAACTATCTCTGCTGGGCATAGTTTTAGCCTGTCTCAATCTCTGGCTAGTTCAAGCCTTGCTGAATTTTGACAAAAAAACTTGGGTCCAGAGCAGCCACTCATTTCCTAATGGTAGTACTGTAAATGGTAGGAGATTTCTGATTGGACTGTCAAGTTCAGGTTCTGAGCTGGTCACAAAAATGTGAGGAAATGCACATTAGCAAGTAATGAGATTGGCACAAGTCATGTATTGCTGGGGAAATTGGCAAGTATTACAGAGAGATATTTTAATAAGAGCAATAGCTTTTACACAAACATTTCATAAATGTCTTGCTGTCAGGAGAATATGACTTTTCATGTCTACATAATAAATATGTAAAACCATGATAGCTTTGACTAAACCTGATTTTGTTTTACTTCAGAAGTGTAACTTACAAAGACAGAACAACTAACAAAGGAGAAAGTTGACATCTACTAATGAGAAACATTGGCAATATGTTTGAGTTCTTGTTTAAAAAAAAAAAGAAATTACCCACCTTTCTACAAAGTCTTTCTTTCGGAGCTTTTCCAACCTGGTTAAGGAAACAAATAGACAGAGCATATCTTTAGCGTGGTTTGAATTTCAAGCTAAGGAAGCGACACCATTGTGGTCTTGGATTAACAAATAAAATATGTAAATGATATTTTGATTTTACAAAACAATATCATTTCAGAATAATTTTTAAAATGACATTTTAATGAAAGTCTTGATTTAACTGATAGACAGTCTCACCTTTTCCATGAGGGAGGCTGCAGCTGACATACGCTTGACCACATACATATGCCACATCATACTAGACAGACCTGAAACAGAGGTCATTCTCTGGTCTCTTCTAACTACATGCACCGAATTTGAATGCACATATATCAAGAATTTGACATCAGAAATAAGGAGGTCAAGGAAAAGGATTAATCTTTTTTTCTTTGGTCTAATATAAGGATTTATGATGTCTTATAGTTATTTTTGACTTATAAATGTGATAAAACAACAAAAGTAAATTAAGATAAACAGAATACTTTGTGGATATTCAGCTTAATTTAAGGTAAAAATATCTCTACATACAAAAGTTGAAAAGTTATGTACACAAAAAAATAATTTTCACTAATAAATGAGAAATTATTTTCATCTACATCTTGAGTCTACAGGAATTACTCTTCAATGCTAAGCAAGTACCTTGTCTAAGCACAGCGTTCTGTACCAGCTTCAGGTACTCTAGTGACAGCTGCAGGAAGTTCACCAGCTGAAAGAAAGAACACTGAAGCTGACTTCTTTACTCTTAATTTCATTCATGAATAGTTTCTCTGTAAAATGCAAACAATACTTTTCAACAACTGTACGCTGCAGACCATGCTGTATTAGAACATTATCAGGTAATAAAATAATTTTTTCTATTAAAGAGAGAATGAAACAAGAAATATTGAAGACTTATAGAAAGTCTTTACGTTAAAGGCACTTAAGTGTGCTCTTTCAGTTCAAATTGGCTATTTTAAAGCTTATGAATACATAGGCATGCACTTAGCTTTCCCAGAAAAGTAAAGGAGCTTCAGAAACTTGATTATTGATGATAAGATTGTAGACTAACCTCAGGATCCTTGTTCCAGTGCACAGCATACTCCCAGCAGCAGTTGGACAGGAGGATGTCGTTCTCCAGGCTGTGGGGGAACCGCAGTCGCAGCGCAGCCAGCTCATCTGTACATTGGACACACAGTTAGTCAATGGTCCATGATAAAGTATCTATGGCAAAAATGTAAACACACAGCAAACATTTAGAAATTTTACAAATCATATGCTGAGCAAACATGAGATTAGATTTAAACAATCCTCTACTGCATTGAAAAAAACCCTTCCTGAAATGTAAGCAATATTCACCCTGTATTTTCTCGAGGGGTGTTTGAGTGTGCTCCTCCTGTGCCTCCACGGCAGTCTCTGTGACCCCCTCCTCACTGTCGGTGCTGGAGCTCAGCAGGTGGCGGTACAGGGACTGGGGGCTCAGCTGTAGTCTCATTATGTACTGGGCCACCACCTCCGATATGGAACCTGAAGAAGGGATGGAGATGGTACCGACTATACTTACACTCTGCTGTCTACACATCACTCTTACTTGTCTGTGTCATAACTAATGGGGAAAATGGTTAACGCTTCCAAAAGAAAGGGTTATCAGTGGAAATATAGTGATTTGCAGATCATTCATTACTGATCTTTTATTCCAAACCTTTCTCTGCATGTCCAAAATTTTCCAATAATGTTTCCATTAATGCCAATGGCCAATTCAAATATTTACCAATATAATGGCCTATCAGAAAAACAAATATAAATTCAGCAGCTAAAGTGTTATAATTTTCTAGGTTTACGGAAATTATCATATAAATCTTAAGGAAATCTGGTCACTGTCAAGATCTGCTGTTCAATGACATGAAAACCAACCTCTTCCACCCTCCATGAGCTTGTTGACACTGAGCGAGATTGGTTCAAGAACAGGTGCCCCTTCTCCGTTGACGCGGCCTGGGAGGGAGAGGTGGATGAGGAAGCTTAGGGAGAGGACATCCTCCAGCTGTTTGATGAGCAAGTTCCAGTGTTCCATGTCCACTGCCAGGGACTCCCACTCAGACATGTCCGTCTTGTCAGAACTCAGGCTAGCTGTGTCCGCGTCAGGGTCCTGAAACATCATACTCATAGATCAGATAATTATATTTCATTCAAACTTGAAGTAGAATAATATACATAAAGAAATAAACAGAAGAGGGTCTAGCTACCTACTTCGGTCCAAAGTTAGGTTAACATCTTTTGGTCAGACTGCCAAATGTGCAAACTTAAATTCTTAATACAATCAAATGACATTAAACCTTATTCCTCATTCACTCAATTCTAATGTTAAACAATTTATTGTCCTGAAATTACCTTTGCTTTTGTCTGGCTTCCAAATATTTCCATGGCCACTGCTCTTGCAGCTAATGCCAGTATATAGACAGCGCGGATGTTCCTGGACTGAGAGCATGCATCTCGGACCTTCTGCCACCACGGAGACACGATGTTGTGATCCACAAGCACTTCACTCTTGTCTGAATGATAATAAGCAATATTCTGAGTTTGTAAAATGGGGTTATGTAGCTAAAGCAGGATTTTTTTTCTAAATTGACAGCAGCGTTCAGGTTACATCAAATATATTACGATGATGTAAATAGGAGCAAGCTTCTGTGCAATTACCCGTCATGGCAGTGATGGTTTTGATGAGATAGAAAAGGTTAGGTAGAGAGGCCACATTTCTCTCATCTGTGGACATCCAGTATAGCAGCAACAGCTCCTGCAAAAGGGTATTTGAGAATACATCTGTCTGACATGAATATTAAACATTGCATTTCAGTTGTTGAGCCAATAAATAGTCCATAAATATTGCATTGGAAATCATTATCTTCATCGTCAGAATTATCATCATCATCCTCATCACAGAAATATCTATATGGCATTGGTCGTCAGTCATAGTAGCTCTAGTGAAATAATCTTGGTGATAACATGTCTTGAACCACAACATATGGATTTCATATTCTACACAGACTACAAAACATTCTACAATAATGACACAAAGTGACATTTTTTCAAGTCACACAGTCGAGTCAGTGTAAGAAATAACGTATAAACTGACCATGATCTGGTCAGCAGGGAGGTTTGAGTCCTGGAGAACGATCCCAACATCACCAGCTGCTGCCTCTCCAAGTAGACAGGCGTGGAAGAGGAAGTGAGCTGGGGGAGAGAAGACACCACTTAAAATAAGAAGAACATATCTATTTTTTAAGTAAACCTTGCCTTTAGATACATAGATATTCACATCCCAGAATTAACCCTAATCATTCACTCATACTTTCAAATCAGTATCATGTTCACTTGGGATATCTCCTTGGTGAACCTATTATGTCTGAATAAACACTGCCTTGTCATTTGCAATGATTGAAAGTTCTTTTTAAATCATAGCCTTGACAATTTTACAAATGACATTAAATATCAACTGAATGCTCACTGCAACTAAAATACCCTCATTGGTATTGCTTAGTTTATTAAGTCGAGGGTTGCCTTATATCAAATTCCCTCACATTGATATTGTTTTGTTTGTTAAATAAAGGATTGTTAAATCAAAGGACTACAAACCCAGTGCGAGCCTGCGATCCTCAGACAAGCCCTTGTGTATGGATATGGCAGTAGGTCTGCTGGACTCCTGGTCCCCTCCACAGTGTAGATGACAGGTGAAGCAGTGCAGGTATGTCGTCACACCAATCTTCTCTTCCTTGAACTTGACCCGATTCTCCCTCAGGTCAGACAGGGACGAGAAGCGCTCCAGTTGAGACACAACACCCTCAGCTTCAGATCTCATCAGACCTAGTGTCTTTGTGACTAGCTGCAACCATATTTAGTTTATCTTAAATACTGGATGTGATTCTGCATTTACCAATGAATACATCTAGCTACAATTATGTTTACAATTAAGCTTCAGATTCAAACATTGAAGAAACAGGTTGTGTAAACAGAAATCATTTATTCTAAATTATATAAAATTCCATCCCATTACCCCTTATGCCAGATAAACTAACAACAAACATTCACACTTGGGAATCAGCACATACAAAAAATGGTCACCTGTTAATCTCCTATCCCTATTTTGATTAATTTCATTGCTGAATTAACAAGAATAATTAATTTCACTTCATCAGGTTCAAACATGATAAAACATGAACTCTTTATGATAATATTAAGTGATCTTAGCTCACAATACCTCAATGCAGCCCTCGCTGGATAGCTTGTCAGGTGTGGAGCTGTTCTCTGTAAACTTCTCCACCATCTTGTAAGTGTGCAACAACCCGTCCTGGGTCTGACAGAACCGCAGGAATAACTTGCTGTCAATGTCAAGTGTGGTCTCCGCTGCAACATACAACACTTGTGTCTTTGAAGGACATTTCAAATCTTAGATAATCAGAAATTCAAACTGAATCACATTGTATCTAGATGATCAGTAATGTCACACTTTAAAGCCTCTGCACTTGGTGCTGCCTCGATTCAAAAATGTATTGTTGCACGTTTCAACTCTTTTTCAATCTAATTTATCAAGTTACATTAGATAACATAAAAATATAAATATGGAGCTAGTCATAGACTTTGATGTTACAACTCTTTTACATCAAGACACTCTTACCAAACTTTTTGATTACTTGTTAAGCATACTTCGCCATGAACTTGTTCAATGATATGTTAGTGGAATCTTCAATTCAGTGACAAGGGAATAGATTGCGTTATAATTTGGCTAACTACTACTCACCCTTCCCACTTATCTTCTGTATGCAGACTCTGAGAATGTTCTTCATACAGGTTGGAGAGAGGTACCTTGTGCTCAGAACCCGCTCAACCGCCTGATTAAGAGCAATAAGCTTAGGATTAGGGCATTAACCATAGCACCATGTATTAAACCTACATGTTTATATTTATCAATGCCTCATGTCTATTGTTATTTTACAAACATGGCATCTCAGCATTCAAGAGAAACAATAGATTTGCGGAAACTCCATGCTTGATATATGATCAATAAACAATGGTTTGTTGTGTTGTCTTGTATTCTTCTAAGTTACAATCGTTTTTTAACCAAAATAATATAAGACTGTAAAACAAGCACCTGTTTAGTGATGTTGGATAACTTCATATCAAGCAGCAGCTCTTTGATAGATGCCTCTAAAGATTCTGTAAATAAAAGATATCTTCCTCAAAATAATTTCACGAAGATTTTTCTACACTTAAATCTTGATGTATAACATATTTCATTCAAGTAGGAAATGGATAAGTTATCTAACTACGATTACCTTCAACAAATGACAATTACCTGATTCGTCTGTGTTTTCCTTCAACAAAGCCTTCAGTTTCTTCAACAAATGCAGATCTCTTGCTCTTTTACTACTTTTATCACTGGCAAAAAAACAACATCAATATACATAAACCTCAGGTATTACACACATTTGCCAACAAAAGTTTTATGATTAGGGACATAATTATTCTGCATCTGAGAAATGATGCATTTAACTGAAAAAAAAGAAAGAAGGAAAAGGAGGTTTACACTAAATAGTACACATTAAAATCTTGGAGATGTTTACCAATATAGTAAATCAAAATTAAGATACCTATGTAATATCCTACTTGCATCATCCTACCTGAGTGCCAGATGGAATGGAACCTCCAATGTCTTCACAGCCCCTTCAGGATCAACCAGTGCACATTGGAAGGCTCTAGACTTGACCCCTCGACTTGTCACATTGTTCAATCCCATCATGCCATGCCCTGGACTCACCAGTTGGCACCACTTACTCACATTAAATGCTGCCACTCTCGGACCATTGGCCGCTGTCCATACCTGTCAAAGAAAATAACATGGTCACTGTAGTTGGTCAACAGGACATGCTGAAAACACTGTTTAGAAGCAAAAGCTTGAGACATTTCAAGGATTCTTCACCCTTTTACTAAAATATGTCAGACACATTGGGTTTGTAATATTGTTTATGAATAAAAGCAATTAAACTATTGTTGCAGAGTTAATATTTAGCCTCAAGAATCAATGGTATCATATCATTTTTCTCGATAAAAATGGAATACTAGTTGAGAAAAGACTACTGGAATATCTGCAACTATGAGATAATAAAGGTTAGTGCTATAATCACTACAATATAGCACTGTACACTCACACAGCGGCATGAGTTAAATATAATTTACTGCCAACATTGTTGAATAACATATGTTGGGATTTGAACTTACAAATAAACAATTGATTATTCACCCTCTTGAGCATATACATTAACTAACACTGACCTCGAGAATGCCACGGCGAGGGGCATATATGACGAGGAACTGTGCAACACGGGAGTAGTCTCTGTTCCTACTGGTCCCCTCGTCTTCACGCACCTGGATCCAACCAACCTGCGCCTCACGGTAACCTAGGAGTACATTCATCAATAAAAATATTGGAAAAGGTATGAAGACTCGTACATGTAGAATAAGATATTCCTGATAATATTAGACAGAATAGTGAAATCCTGATAATAATTTTGTAGGGCACATACTACACCATTCGATCCAACCAACCTGTGCCTCTATTAAACCTTAAGAACATTGACGGCCAGTTATATAGAAAACAGAAAAATTGTAATGATAGTGGACATTATTACTCATTATGGCACGGCAGTGTATTACTTTTAAGGCGATATCAAACTAGTGCAATTACGCTGCACTTGTAACACCACAATGGTGTTAAGTTGTTCAATTTTAGCACCACCTGAATATGGAAATGTTTGAGCTCACTGCTATGAATGGTTTGGTATCAAGCTTGCTTTTGCTCTTTTTACTATGAAATGGAAGGTTGTTTAATATTCTCTATGTAATAGCCTGCTCCTTTAATCTTAAGGACCATCTAGATAATTCTTCAAATGACATTAACCTTTCCACATTCTGATGGCAACACCCTTCTCTACGTCCATTAGGGTGACCCTCCCAAACCCATCAGTGAGAGCTGCATACTTGCTGTTGGGGGATAAAACTATACTGTCCCCCACCCTCCTCTGGTCTGCCAGCCCGTATCTACAACACAGAAGCAACTTATGTCATTTCTATACATAAAACATCTTCCGCTTATATTCAATATGAATTAAGAGATTTAAGAGCATAATTCTTCCTGCTAATTGAAATATAGGAGTTATTCTCAGTAAAAGGGAAAGTCATTATGATTTGTCCATAAACAAGCATTTGGTTTTCATGAGCCATATTGTCAGGGATCACAACATTCTAAATAATTGTATGTGAAACAATTGATTGCTTTAGATAATTAATCACTTTTGAGAAATCAAAATGATAATTGATAACCTCACCTGAATGGAAGGGAAGTGGCTGGTTCTATCTTTGGCGTGGACTTGTCCCTAGCGTCTTCCTTTGGCTTCCCACCAAACCCTAGCCAGCCACTACAAGCAACACAGTCAACATCTGATGAAATCATCACCAATTTTAATAAAAATAGAGCCATGGGCTCTGTAGCTCATCAGACTTTTGATAGAAATAGGTGTTTGGGTTTAGACCATGGGGTCATGGGCAGTGTAGGAAAGATAGCCTGTCCCAACGTCCGAGACGGGTAACTTTGGTTGAGGACGGGCTGTAAAAGTATTTAGTCCGTCCTTGTGTCGGGCAGAAAAGAGAAAGTGAAACAAAACAATATGTCAACATTTCTTTTTGGTAAAAAACCAGAGATATCAAAATAAAAAAAATGCTTTCCAAACCAGGGGTAACTTGGGCTTGAACTAGGGCACATTGGGACATTGCAAATTGTTATGTTGAGGAAAGAAAACAACAATGTATTTCTTAAAAGTTATTCACAATCAAATAAAAAGGCCCATTGCCCATTTGGGGTCAAGGGGTCACCAAACCTACAATTCAGAATCCCCATTGTCCAAGGAGTCTACAAACAACTATTAAGCTATCAAGACCTTTTGGAACTGGAGAAGAAGATGAAAGTAGGATTTTAAGATTTTGACCCCTGTGACCCCATTTGGGGTCAAATGGTCACCAAACCTACAATTTAGAATCCCCAGTGTCCAAGGAGTCTTCACACAATTTTTCAGCTCTAGACCTTTTGGAACTAGGGAAAACGATGAAATTAGGTTTTTTAGGTTTTGACCCCTGTGACCCCATTTGGGGTCATGGGGGTCACCAAACCTACAATTTAGAATCCCCGTTGGCCAAGGAGTCTACACACACCTTTTCAGCTCTCTAGACCTTTTGGAACTAGGGAAAAAGATGAAATTAGGTTTTTTAGGTTTTGACCCCTGTGACCCCATTTGGGGTCATGGGGTCACCAAACCTACAATTTAGAATCCCCGTTGGCCAAGGAGTCTACACACACCTTTTCAGCTCTCTAGACCTTTTGGAACTGGACAAGAAGATGAAAATAGGTTTTTCAGGTTTTGACCCCTGTGACCCCATTTGGGGGTCATGGGGTCACCAAACCTACAATTTAGAATCTCCAGTGCCCAAGGAGTCTACACACAACTATTCAGCTCTCTGGACCTCTTGGAACTGGAGAAGAAAATGAAAATAGGTTTTTCATGTTTTGACCCCTCTGACCTCATTTGGGGTCATGGGGTCACAAAATCTACAATTTAGAATCCCCATTGGCCAAGAAGTCTACACACAATTTTTCAGCTCCCTGGACCTTTTGGAACTGGAGAAGAAGATTAAAATAGATTTTTAAGGTTTTGACCCTTGTGACCCCATTTGGGGTCATGGGGTCACGAAATCTACAATTTAGAATCCCCATTTGCCAAGGAGTATGCACATAAAATTCGAACAAACCTGCAGAGGTTTCAGATTCTTTGAAGGGGATCCTCCTTGGGGTACTTAATTAGCATAATTATCTGTTAATTTGCATATATGACAGGTTGTAACTATTTTTGAATAAAAATTTACACTCACAAAAATGTTATCGTATGTACGACCATCCCACTCGGAGCTACCCGACGCCCTAGCGGCAGTCGCCCTAGTGCAAGTCAAGGGCAGGTAACTCTAACTCCTCACTTATCAATCTAGACCAAGCCAGACAGAATAAGGGGAGGTGGGAGGCCGTACCCCAAGGAGGATCCCCTTCAAAGAATCTGAAACCTCTGCAGGTTTGTTCGATTCTTTTTCTTGGGGTACTTAATTAGCATAAAAACAGACTCCCAAATAATTGCTATCGGGAGTGGAATTCTGTCGCTAATACATACTGAATGTAGTAGAAAAAACCTGCAACCCACCTAGTCACGTGATCTCCCGCGTCGGGGCTTACACACACTCAGACCTTTGGGTACTGCAATATGGTCGTACCACGACCCGTTAACATTTTACTCAGGCCAAACATCCCCCCCCCCCCCCCCTCCCTTTTTTTGGAAAAGATCTCTAAGAGGGAATGCGGCCAAAACAGAACAAAGAAACACTCCCCAGCTATTCCTCGGAACGGCAACCGCCGGCACTGGGAATGGGAAAGTGCACAGTGCTATAACTGACTTGTTAGTACTGTTAATTAAACTCAACCAAACGTAAAAACCTCGAGATTTCAATCAGTCAGAGGCGTTACGATTCTGTCCACCGGAGAGAACTGTCTTACCAAACCGAGCACGCTCGCTAGAATGCTTGTCGAGTTGGTAGTGCTTTATGAACGTACTCGGTCGGCTCCAAGTAGCCGCAGAGCAGATCTCTTCAATGGGCAGAGCCGCCGCGTAAGCCGTAGAGGTCGCTACCGCTCTGACTGAGTGAGCTCTCAATTGCCCAGGGGGCTCCTGGCCCTTATGAACATAACCCATACAAATGGCAGACACCAGCCACCTAGAAATTGTCTGTTTGGTAGCTGGCTCGCCTGCCTTACCCCCTCCGTAACAACAAAAAAGCTGGTTGGTTTTTCGGATGTCCCTTGTCCGTTTCAAAAAGGCTTTCAATAACCTACGGACATCAAGGATATGGGGGCCAGCCTGACCCACGCCCGAAGCTGCCGGCTGCCGTAGCGCCGGAAGTTCTATAGGGGCCGTAACATGAAAGGGCTGGTCGACCTTAGGGCGGTATGAATCTGGCAGTCTAATGCTGACTCTGTCCTTGTGAAAGACAGTCAGCTCGGGATCAGCTGACATCGCATGGATGTCGCCTACCCGCCTGCCAGACGTTACCGCCACCAAGAAAGCGGTCTTCCAGGTCAGCAACTGGATAGCTAACCCAGCTAAATTCCTAAACGATGGCCCTGACAACCAATCAAGCACTATCGATAGATCCCACGAAGGGCTAATCCGCCGCACTGGGGGTCGGATTCTGTCCACACCTGCTAAAAAGCGCTGCACCAGAGGATGGTTGCCCAACAGAGCACCGTCCACTGGGATATGTATAGCCGATATCGCTGTAGAGTACCCCCTAACTGTGGATGCGGCCAAGCCAGCATCAAGTCTAGACTGCAGAAACTCTAGCACAGACACTAGATCTGCAGAAAAGGGATCGAGGATCTCTCTATCGTTACACCAGCGCGCATAACAGGCCCATCTATCGTTGTACTGAACCTTTGTCGAATCCCTCCTCGAAGCCAGTATTGTGTCTGCAACTCGTGCAGGAATACCGCTCTCCTGGAGGCGATTCCGGACAACGGCCATGCCACCCACTGAATCCTTGGATTCGGGTGTGGTGCACCCTCTTGCAACAGAAGGTCGGGCCGAAAGGGTAATAGAACTGGAGGCATCGAGAGATACCGCAGCACTGTCGGAAACCAACTCTGCGCGGCCCACAATGGTGCAAGCAGCACCAGTAGCCGCGGTGGTTGCAACGCCAGCTGTGAAAGGACCCTCGGAACCAAGGGAATTGGTGGGAAGGCCCACAACACCCGGTCGGTCCAATCGAGCGCGAACGCATCCGAAGCTAGAGCTCCCGGGTCCGGGACCCTGGAGCAAAACTTCGGGAGTTAGTACGTCGTCCCAGAGGCAAATAGATCCACCTGGAACGGTCCGAACAACTGGGAAATAACTTCGAATATCTCTCGATGGAGCATCCACTCGTGCGGGGCTAGAATCCTCCGCGACAGAGCATCCGCTCGAATGTTGTCTACACCTGGGAGATACACTGGCTTCACCTGAATGCGAAATTGGTCGCACCAGAGAATGAACTGCCAGGCTTCCTGCAGCAGGGTCGGAGAAACCGTTCCCCCCTGCTTCAGTATGTAGGTCATGGCGGTCTGGTTGTCCATTTCCAGACGGACCACCCGACCCCTGATGTGCTCCAGGAAGTGTCTGAACACCAACCGAACAGCTCTCAACTCCAACACGTTGATGTGCAGAGCGACCTCGTCTTTGGTCCACAGACCTGACGCCGTAAGGTGATTCAAGACTCCGCCCCACCCCGAAAGGGAGGCATCTGTCTGAATCGTCACTGTTGGTTGTGGAGTGTCCAACTGCAACCCCCTGGCGAGGTGCGCGGTCTCCGTCCACCACCAGAGGTGCGGGTAAAGCCACTTCGGCACCGACACCCTTCTCTCCAGGCTCTCCGAGTGAGACCAAAGCCCTGCCAAGGCCTGTTGGACTGGTCTCATACGAAGCCGTGCTCTCCAGACCACGTCTACCGTCGCCGCCATGTTCCCCAGCAACTGGAGCCAAGCCCGTGCTGAGTGTGTGGGGGACTGCATGAATCGTAGCGTGGTCATCTGTACCTTCGATATTCTGTCCTGGGCAAGGGACACCAGGCCCAATCCCGACTGAAATCTGGCACCTAAGAAGATCAGATCCTGCGACGGAACCAAGTCTGACTTCTTCAGATTGACAATCCAACCCAGGCGGACCAAGATATTGAGTATGTCCTGGGTGGCCTCCTGATTCAGCGCACAAGACAAAGCCCTGATCAGCCAGTCGTCCAGGTACGGGTGACAGCACCTGCCCTGTGATCTGGCGATCTGTGCCGGAATCAGCATCAGTTTGGTGAACACCCTTGGCGCCGTTGAGATGCCGAAGGGGAGCACACGAAACTGGTAGCACACCCCTTCGAAAGCAAACCGTAGGTATTGCTTGAACTGGGGGTGCATTGGAACATGCAAATATGCGTCCTTGAGATCGATTGAGGAGAGCCAATCTCCGGTCTCTACCGACGCAATTACCGATCTCAGAGTCTCCATCTTGAAAGATGGGACCTCCAACAAGGTATTGAGGAACTTCAGGTTCAGAATCGGCCTGAAGCCTCCGTCCTTCTTCGGAACCAGGAAGTAAGTCGAGTAAAAACCCGACTCCTCCTGACCCTTGGGGACAACCTCGATCGCAGCCTTGTCGAGCAAGATCCGGGGCCTCCTTCACTACCTGAGCCGCCCCCGGAAACAGCGTGGAGCCGAGCAGGAAGGGGAGGTCCAGTAGTGTCTGGATTGTGGACTGCCTGTAGGTGGAAGTCAATACTTCGGCCTCGATAGAAGGGAGAATGCGGAGCTGGGTCCGTGCCGCTTTGCCAGCAGCAAAAGCGTCACCGGGAAGGCGGAACCCCACCGCGTCACCCTCCTGCGACGGAGCAGCCACCCCGGGAAGTAGAGAGGCAAACCTGTCTCTCACCTTTCCGAGGAGCACGTGGTACGGGAGTGGAGGGTCAACCTCCAAATCCCCCTCCTCCATGTCCTCCTCTGAATCCCGGTCGTCAAGATTGCCCGAGGTCTGAACCCCTGCGGCAGGACCGAGATCAAGAGAAGGATCGCGAGGAACGGGACCCAGAGGAGTCTCCACCTGCTTACCCTGCTGCTCCGTCACCAGAGGCCGACACTGAGGTCCGGACCACTGTCCCGATACCGTAGTACCGGGACCGGTGCTCTTGGGGAGCGAACCTACCCCCGACCCACCCGGATGAACCGGCGTGTCCGAGGGGGTTCGAGTAGTAATGGCTTCGGTAACCGAACCGGTAGGCAGCACTGTGGCTGTACCGGGAACAGCCCCTACACCGATAGTAACCCCCCGAGCCGGCACAAAGGCCGCGCCGGTGGCACTGTCGGCTTGGTTGGCATCGGGAGCCCCCTGATAAGCGAGTCCGATCTCCTTGCGAAATCCGGACAACGCAGTCTCAAGGAGCCCCTTCATCTGCCCCTGCAAAGCAAGAGTTATTTGGGTTAAGTCAATTTGTGCAGGGGGAGGTGGGGGGGGGCGGCGGCAACTGCTGTGCCTGCTGTTGCAGCTGAGGTGCCGGCGGCTGACGCTCCTCCCCGTCAGAAGTCTGCCTTCTGCCGGGTGAGGGAGTAGCCTTCCCCTTCTTACCCTTCTTTCTCTTTTGTTTTGAGGGGGGGTCTGCCTCCCTGATGTCTTGCCCCGCCGATAATAGATTCCTGTAAAACAGGATGTCCGCGAAATAAGAATTATAAGTCCATATAGCCGAACATGAAGAAAGCCGTTGTTGACAAAATGTCAACACGCACCTTCCCCCCGCGGCCATATTGGAATTTTTCAAATCCACCTGACTCGCTGCCTAAGTGGAATGAAAAGTTACAACCTCACGAGTTATACTGTAATGCGACCCTAATTTCGCCTCTGCGATGTATATAAAGGGGTTACCACACATACAGTAGCAAACTCTTCCATTTTCTTTCAATTTTCCTGTAGCAAACTTTCTCTGCAATCCGGAACGTGTTCCTTTGGCTATGACAGATTGATAAGTGAGGAGTTAGAGTTACCTGCCCTTGACTTGCACTAGGGCGACTGCCGCTAGGGCGTCGGGTAGCTCCGAGTGGGATGGTCGTACATACGATAACATTTTTGTGAGTGTAAATTTTTATTCAAAAATAGTTACAACCTGTCATATATGCAAATTAACAGATAATTATGCTAATTAAGTACCCCAAGGAGGATACCCTTCTGAAAAAGAATTCAGCTCTCTAGAGTCTTTGGTTCTGGAGAAGAAGTCGAAAAAGTGAAAAGTTTACGGATGGACGGACGGACGGACGGACGGACGCCGGACGCCATGCCATGCCATAAGCCCATCGGGTCTTTCAGACCTGATGAGCTAAAAAGGTATCTACCAAAATTGGGCATTTGACTTGTAAAGGTTAATATTGTTGTTGGCAATGATACTTTAGAAAGAGTCATTATCATTTTTCCCAGTTGCTACCTGTCAAATTCTGAAAATTGTGTAATGGACATATATCAACATCAATCTCTGTAATGAATAAGGCATGATTCTTGAAAATAAAATCCTGTACATACTTCATTATAAACTGACATACCTTGCTGCTGACATCAAAGCTGTTTTAATCTTGTTCGCAACAGCCATAGCTACATCAGACAGTATAGGCTGTGTGCTTCCCTGTAAAATATTGCTTGTTAGAAATCAAGATTAATCAGACATCAAACTGGTATTTGTCAAAACAACCTTTGAGATTGTTTCTAGGTCAAAGAACATGATATTAAAACTTTTGAAGAAAAAAATAAAATGTTATTGTTGAGGCTAGAGCAGGCAATGTGAGAATTTCTACAAGAAATTCTTCACTGTTCATATCAAACTGAATAACACTGTTTCACTGACCTTATGCTAAATGGATGTAGATTAGTTTCTCTACTGCAGAAAAGAACTACTATACCAGGTTTAGCTCCAATAATAAGTTGCTAATCAACATTCCCTCATCAAATAGTCAACGGGATCAACTATAATTGGTCAAGCAATGTTTATTTGGTTGTTCTGTCATTACAATGTTTAATGCCAGCAAGGAGGCAACAAATATTCGCAACAAATACTCTCAATAATGACTCTTAGTAACACCAAATGGAAACTGAACCTTGGTCTTTAAGCTGATGAGCAGACCAATTGGACTACATCACACAGTTGTTGCATCCACAATCCCAATAATGAGAAGATACATTATCTTATTTCACTATTATCTCTGCAGACAGAAATTTATATTTTTCCACCTACCTCCATAGCGTAGAAGAAGCCTACATATGGTCCGACGCCAGCAGTAAGGTAGACGCTTGCTGCAGGGGGCGAAGTTTTCACTGTAGCACTGTATCCACCAAGCAATGAAGCTGTCTTCATCTGGTCAAATGGATTTGCAGATTGGATGCCTGCAAATAAATTTCCAAAAGGTTTGGTAATATGTTATATTTTTATATGCTATAAGAGTCTCTGACACTCAAAGTTCAATACATATATATTTCTACATAAGATACTTAAACATGTAAAGGATTTCATAAAACCTTAACCTAACTGAGATATAACTGTTATTCCCCTTCGACCATAGAAGCCCATAAAAATGCCTGTAAACATACTTGTTACTAGTTTCCTTGAGGTGAAAGGGTTAAGCCATGTGATATTTGATGTGATGGGGTGTTTCTTAAACAAGGAAATGCTGTTACTATTCGAAATAGTCTCTGTTGAACCCATCGTCAATGACAAATAATATACCTGCTGTAAATAGTACTTTATATCAAACCCCCAAAAGAATCTTTTACTGCTCTCTTTGAGTTCCTTTAAATTCAGTGCTATGTTGATTATCATGAATTTATGCATACCATTCCAAGGGGTTGCAAATATAGTCAAGAACACATTTTTGTGGGATGGAGAACACAAACAGCTTTGCATCACCCTCAAACCACTGGCATTTGGTAAATGAAATTCATTTCTGCTGGAACCAGAATAAACACTAGTTCTCACCACAGCTGACCAGATCATGGATCTTGTCCTGGTCGTGGAGCCCCCACTTCTTGTAGGCTAGGGGAGGAGGTTGTAACATGGACTCAGTCCCACTTGCTGTAGCTGTGGAAGGATTGAAGTTTCTTACTTTCAATAGGTTTTACCAATTTATCATAGAAAATAAGCTGAAGTAAGTTTCTATGGTATTATCTCATATACAAACAGAGCGACACAAAAAAAGGTTTAACCATCTTTTAGATGCTACAATAATATTTGATACATGATAAACATTCTAACATGGATTTTTATATGAGATAAGGTTGAGTTTGTTACCTCTGGCCACCTGGTTTCTGCAGGCCCGGAGAGACTGGAAGAGACTGAAGCCATCGATTGACACCACAGCTCTCTTGTACAGAATCACCAACTCCTCATGCTGCAGGAGATAAATGATAATTCTGATGATAACATGGGCTTTGCATTTAATTAACGCTTTGTATAACCAGTTTAATTATCAAACAATAATAATCACTGATGAAACAACTCATTAACACTAAATCAGTCGAATGAAAAGATCCAGCAAATTTTCCTTGGCTGTATCAGGTTGTGTTTATTCAAAGAATTAATTATTTTCTATCAAAAGCTTTTTCATGGTTAAAGACTATGTTCATACTCTAGCTCGACAAAAGATTATGATGTTATTTTGTAACAGGATAACTATTTTTGGATGAAAGGAAACAAACCTGTTCTGACATTCCCAGGAACCTGGGTGGCTCGTAAGTGCGACATTTCAACTTTTGAACAACTTCAGAGTGAAGAAGCTGAGAAAGTAGCAACACCCCAGTCTGAAAGAGAGAAATACAATTTCACAACCTTTCATTATCTAGACGAGGAGTATGATAAGCTCATGACATGACAACTCATATTAAATCCTATGATAAATCAAAGGCTTTACTCTCTCCTATTACAATAACAAACAATACTACTTACTACATACTTGTCTTTTAACTTTTCCATACACAAAGTATGACAAAGGAACTAAAATAATATTCTGACCTCTATCAAATCAAAGATGATTAGTTTTCCCTTAGTCCAATAAACAAAGTATGACTTTGGGACTCATGTAATTTCCTCTATAAGATCTAAGTTCATTACTGGTCATTTGGTCTGTATTAGTATTGTCTGTATTACTGTCCCAACATAACGAGTACATAGATACACCTACCTCTGTGTACATGCGAACATATCCAGAGGAGAAGCCAACCATCACACAGGTCCAGTCTGGTCCTCCTTGGGTACTTCTGTAACATTTGCAGAATTGGTATGAAAAGTCTATCAAATCTTCTCATCAAATGTCTAACATAAGGAATACTGAAAAAGATCTTGTGATATACAAAAGAACATCAGGGTTGAGAGAGAAAAAGTGAAAGTTAACTTGAAATGACTTATAGTATTCCCCAAATCAATGAGACCTATAAGTTATATGTTGAGTCATGATTTAAAGAAAACAATGTTATATAAAAACATTAGCCAAATTTACCGTTTCTGTGAAGCTAAGGGTAGACACATCAGAGCTGTGATTTTTTCACTGCAACAAAAATATTATCTTAAGTCATAAAAACATGTTTGTTAAAAGGTACTTGCCTATCCTTATCATTCAGAAAATGAGACTCATCATTATTGACCTAGGCTAATTAGCCTGACCTTTACAGACAAACTACCTTGCCCAGCAACTAATTAGCCGGGTTTGATAACAATTAATCTTATTTCTTTTATGAACGCAATCTCTCTTTTAAAACAAAAATACTGTTAATTCAAATGTCAACATTAAGTTTATATCTTCATTTCATAAAAAAGTCACAAACCTGTCCTCATGTTTGAGACTATTCTGCCAAGTGATTGAATATTTGCTTTCAAAATCTTCTCCTTTGTTCTTTGGGTCCCATTTTTCTGAAAGAGAATTAACAGATAAATCATCATTTAGAACAGACATATGCATTGTACTGATGATAAAATTATTCAAGAATTAAGATAGTGAGCTTTATTTGGTCTGTATTATTATTGTCTGTTTTAACTATTCAGTTAACAATGCCCCAGAACATTTAAATAATAAACATGCTGGTAGAAAATAGTTCATACAAAGAGGGGATGATTAAATATGGTACTCACGAGATAAAACTACAATCTTGTCTTCGTGAGCTACTGCCATCATGTCATTGGTAGGCGAGAGAGATAGAATACATTCCTGGAACCATTTCTTCTTCACGTTATCGGGCTGGTCCGTTGTGTCAACACTTTCTGAGACTCCTCCCACTGCTTGTCCATCTTCATTCCACTCCCACTCTGCATCCCAGCTGTCATCACCTGTATATTGAAGAGATAACTTCATTGGACATAATACTAAAAAAAGTTCATGTCTGTGGAAGGCATTTAGAAGGAAGACAAGATATTCTGGACAAGGACTTCTTATTCGTGAAATTCAGGAATAAAGATTTCAGAGTAAAGAAGTTGTAATCCAGATCATCTTGTCTTCACTATAAAAAGTTCTTTCTGGGTAACAGAGAATAACAATGTAGGGATGTCACCACAGATTGTACTATCATGTTATCGCTATAGTTGCTGTTCTGATAGTACTTTATAAGATTGTGAACTCAATGCTGTGTTAAATTGTTAAAACCAAAGCAAAATATGCAGTAAGGAAAGACCTTTGACAGTTTCAATAGTCATCCCTCGTTTAAGAATCAAAATGTTACATCAATCTCAAGTATATGAATTTGGAATATCTAGCATGCTTCTCAGACAAAATAAGAACTGGCTTACTGAATGCAAGGATTGCATTCAATGTAATAACCCTTGAAGATTTTTTTCATTGATCAGTGGTGTCCATCAAGATACCCTGTCTCACATTATATTTTCCATCTCCTTGTTACACTAGTTTATCATTGTTGATTTGCAGTCATATTGACAAAGAATGTCTTAATCATTCAATAATTCTAAACCTTTGTCATGTTACTATGTAAAAACAACTTCCAACATTGATCACCCAAATGCTTGTACAGCTAGTTGCTTGGAGGGAGTGGACCGAGGGAGTCTATTGTATGGCTGTACGTTTGAAATCTGATTTTTATTATTTTAACATGGCAGTTTGCTTAAATCCTGAATAGTAAGTTGATGTTTAGATACATGAAAAGATGCATAAAGTACTGAATGTGCGGATTCACCCATTTTTAACCATTGACACTCTCTACCTGCTGTTGGGAGGGTGCTGGCAGAGCCTCTTAAGCTAGATGACTAAATGTTTAGACAGCCCTGGCTTCAACAGATTAAAAGATCCTTACTTAGGCTATATTCCTCTGTCATAATCTAGTCTAGCATTCTCAAATTACACCATTGTACTATTTATATTTGAGAAGTGTGTTAATTATCAATTATTCCAAGAAAAAATTCAAACTTTAAATATGTTTTATTTGCAGGAATACTGTATATTTCATCTAAACTCTGCGAGGTATGCTACTTCCACGACTCACCCTCTCCAGGTTCGTTGCCCTGTCCTAGGTCTGGCGTCGAATCTCTCGATTCGGGGAAGAAATATTTCTTTACTGAGGATATATCTTCAAATTTAGACAAAACTGACAATTGGCAAGACATGATTTAACCCTCTGTCGAAGCTTATGCAACAAGTTCAGCTGTTTCAATACGTTTATTGCATCGTCTATTTAGCTTGAATCGTCAACAAGTCCGCCATATTGCTCGTGACATCACCGGAAGTGACCGTCTGCTCTTCAGCAATCGTAACTTCTCGTTTTTCGTTCAAAAACGTCGTGTTGGTACCGTCGAAATGTAATGAATCATTTTTCCTGTTATAAAAGTCTGTTTCGTCAAATAATCAAGTCAAAATATTCTATTTTATTTCGAACATATTAAGAAAGATAATGTTCTCTTATATTCTTGTTTATTCTTCAATTATTTTTCATTGAAAAGTATGCTAAATGATTCCTATTCTTAAACAACAAAAATATGATATTTTCTATAAAAAAATTAGGTACGGTTAATAAAAACTTATATAATACTCCTTTGGTTTAAGGAAAATTGCCGTACGATCAAACCGTAAAATCATTTGAATAACGCGAACGTAAAATATCCACTACTTGCCACCCATTGTCCAAATGAGCCTGCAATCGCGTAATGGTGTTCATGACGTGTTTTGGAACCATTGGTTTACTAATCAACCCATGGCTGATACTTATACTTAAGAAACTTCTTGAAATTGGTCTTTTTAAGATTTATGTTCGTTTCTTCATTCAAAATGTAAATTAAAAAAAAATTCTCCTTTGAAAATAAGTCAAAAGAATGTTGAAAACATACGAATTTACCCTTTCTGTAGTAGGTTACATGATGTCTCATAATGGTGTATAGTGTTTTAATCTGTTTTTAAATTCAGTTTCATTAGAATTTTTTTAGAACATCAGCTGGCCATGTCAAATAAGATTTTGAATACCACAACTGATAATACATAGATATGTTTTACATAGTGTAAATTTTATATTTAAAAGGTGATTGGATGCATTCTAACTTTATTATGGTATACTTTTCATTCATTTAAAGTATTCAAAACGCAATGTTTACTTTTCACGAATACGAGAATAAGTGAGCACTGCTCACTCAAATCTCACAGTGATCAATTAAGCTTACGATAAGTCAAAAGTCACTACTTATAGCACAATGAAACGTCAAAATCTCAAATTCTTTAAAAACTCAAATTCAACAAAAGAGTCTTTACAAAAAATCTGGTCAGTGTTAACTGTAATGACCCATGCGAAGCAAAGAGACGCATCTGATTAACGGGTTTAACTCAAAAGATCCCAAATGATTTCCAAATTCGTATGATGATAGTGCTTTTGTCAAGCATTGTTGAAAACAACAACCAGTTACTTCCTTATTTTGCAAGGTGCACGATATAGATGTAGATCATATGATATCATCATAGCTATCAAGAAGATGATATAGTGCACGTTTCAAACATGGTGCAATGCAGGGTTTTCCAAATGAGACTCATTACTTATAAATCACTCCTCATACATCCCTGGTACCATGGCACCATTTCATTTAAATGGAATAGGTAAATTTGATCAAATTCATAATTAAAATCAGATAAAGTGCATTATTCATTTTTTACCATAAGAATGTTCGATATCATGTTACGTAGAAGCGAAATATAATCGTCGTTGAGATGTACACAATTTAAAATGGTCAGCTTATCGATGTTTGAATAATCATTCGCATTCGTCTTATCATTCATCTACGTTTACGCGAACTCATTGTTTTCTTTCAATAAATGTGTTAGGGCGAGCGAGAGATTTTAGATTTTATTTTTAAGAAACTCAACCACATTCATTACCGAAGTATGTTATAAGTAGCCTATGGTATAGTTTAGAACATTGTAAGGTTTTATTCAATTCCCTTTGAAAATGCAAAATCGCATACGATACAGTATATCATGTTTTGGACGCTGGGAAATAATACGACAAGATCAGACTTAATACACAAAGAAAAGATATGTAGTTCAAAACTATCGATCAAGATAAACTGCTACGACGACGAAAACTATTTCTATTTCTTATACAATACCAAGAAAGGTCACGTGATGAAAATCTTCCTCCTATGACGTCACAATCGTCAACGTCATTCCTGGTAGCGTGTCCACCCTGTTTGGTTCTGTCCAAGAACCCGAACATGGGCAACGGTCTACACCGCCATGCGGAAAACGAGGAACAAGAATACAGGACGTACCGGGTTCACGACATTGATCCTGAACCTATGTACCGGTTCCGTCGTCAAAATGGCGAAAGACGACCAAATGGCGATGGGAACAACACAGCTGCCCGCTGGCATGCCAGACGACAGGATATCGTCTTTTACAGGAAGGACAAATATAACATGGGTGACCGACCACCAAGAATTAATCCATCGCTTGGATATGTCAGATTTTGGGAGAGTCCTTTAGAGTCTAAGCCTTACGTTGAACCAGATAATCTACCCGATCATCTGGCCTCATGGGTTATGGCGGGAAGATGAATTCGTCCAGGAGGAGTCGCCTGAAAGCTTCCCGCACTTTATTACCCCGTATCTGAACAGAGACTTGCGGTTCTTCATCAAAATGGACGGCACATCAAATGGGCCAAGAACAATTGAACCCTACCCGGAGGCTCAGTACATGTTCCGAAACTTCCGGTACCTGAAGATCCGCTTCATGCACCATCCACTGAGCGACGGTATCCGGATGTCCGTGGAGGAGAACCACGGCACGAAGAGAAGGCGGGAACCCAAGTTCAGACCAATGTACTCGCACACCATCATACCCAACCACATCGAGCAGATGGTATATGCTATTGGTGAGATAACCGATTTTGTCCCTTATAGATTTAGAACCGTCTATGGAAAGAAACAGTTTCTGTAGGAGTAATCACACACAGATTTGAATTTCTTAGGATATTTTAAAATGTATTGTTTTAATGTTTTTAATGAAAGTCCCTAGATGTGTCCTCAGATCATGAAATCATGAAAGTGATGTTTGAAAAAAGTTTGGTTGTATTGATCATTCTTCAACAATCAAACACATAACCCCTGGGAAACGTCATAGGGTAACTTGTTATGAAACAGTAAACTAATGACACGACTTGATACGAGATTTGGAAATATTTGTTTGATTTCGCTAAGATAAAAACGGTCCGAGTGAAATCTCAGATATGTGAATTTGAAATCTCAAAGGAAACATTACCTCCTCAGTGTGTGAGCTTAGAGCTGGTATTGTAACTTTATTTCTTCTACGCAAGATTAAAGCGAGTTGAAACAAGTTTTTTTAGAGGCTCGCAGGTCCAATCGATATAGCAGTTTCATTTGCTTAAGTAATCAACGGTGAGTAATTTTAGTACAGATTTTCCTCACGAAGTTTTCCAGGGCTTCCTTTGACAGAGCCATAAGGTGATCGTATTCTATAAAATTAAACCTTAGTGCAATATAAAAGAATGGGAGGTTAGGCTTAGTAACGGTTGCTTTGTGAAAGGAGTCCGAGGCGTGATTGTGAACATAAATCCCTGGGTGACCGAGGATGGATTAATTCATTTATTTTATTTTTATTCTTTCTGTCTTTCTTATTTCTTTCTTCATTCATTCGTTCAATCGTTTATTTATTTATCTATTCATCAATTTATTGATTTATTTTCATTTCACATTTTCAACAAATTCATTTCCTTTTTTAGTTTATGGTATATATAATAAAATAAAATATATATAAAATGAAATATTTTTTAGGAAGTTAACCTCACTCTCTAGCTAGGAAACTTAATTTATCTGGATCTTTGTGAGTCATCTACAATAAATTTTCGAGTTGTTACAATCTCCTAGATCCTCCATGCATAATTTACTGTTCCTTCATCCACAATATTCTTGCCATTTATATTAAAATCTTTTAATATGATTATTTAGGAAATTGAATATATAAAGTATTTCGTCTGGCAAATCGCAGAGGGCTATATCTATCCAAAACGGGGTAGAACACGCCATCTGACTGCACCACTAACTTTAACTGCAACCAATGAAAGATGTGTATTTCTAGCCACGAAAGTGTTCCACTTGTAACACAGGTTACTAGGGAAGAAATTACTTGAGTAACCTCTGTGGGTAGAGATTGCATTTTCATGAAAGTACAATTTTATGTATAGGTTGATTAATGAAATCAAATTCCTACCCAGGTGAAGACTTCTCGATCATACTGAAACAGCCAAGGCCTAATGCGAACGCCTCTAGCTTCCCAGAAGGCAACGGGGAGGTACCTCGGATTATTGGTACCTACACGCGGGAGATGGATACCAACCCGTCTATCGTCATCGAGTGGAAGGTTGCTCTCTACCACTGGTACAACCAAGCAGAGGGATTCAGTCTGCAGGACGAAGAGTTAATTTTCCAAAATTAATTTCAACAGTATATTATTTTCTGTGTTTATGTATTGTTTAAAATATGTTTTTTGTTATCATGGAAGGGTCTGCCCTTATCCACTCACGTCAATTTCCTTTGTGATTTTACCTCAGTGAGTGATGCAAACGTTTAAAGTGAGATACTACCGTGTAGAGTAGTTGTATGTAAGGTCGTAGATATGAATCCATTGCTTCCTGAACAATGCTGACCAATAACAGCAAAGGATAAACACTTCTTTTAGGGTTATTACTAATAAATGTGAATTATAATTGGTTACATGCATGCTTCCGTTTGATATATTCCATGAAATATATTTTGTTTGGGGTAACCAATCAGTTCGTACCGCTGTGTTTAGCCGGTTGAATAAACCATCATTTAATTTCCATATTCGTCATGTATCAGTTGACCATTTTTGGAAATATTGTATATGATTTCAAATCTATGAATTAAAATTTTCAGCGGTTGAGTCTTTGTTGTATTATCTAAAGATACAAGGTATATTCTGTGATTTTACAAAGAAGGTATGATTATTTGGAAGCTGTAAACGCCTTCAGTAAGTGAAAGCCGTATCACCGATGACTTTATACGATTATTAATGTCAGATTAAATCATAAGTAACTTATTTGAGTGGCAATTAAGAAGTTTTAAGTCAAATAGGGACATTCCTTTTTGGGTAACGTCTTTATTTTTAGAGCGCGACGTTTAGATAAAGGTTTTAGTATCGTTCTCAAGCATGGAAGCATGTGGAAGAACGTCGCGTTCTATGAGATTAGAAGAAGTCGTTATCCATTAATGACTTCGTCGTTAAAATCAATCATTGATCGTTCTAAATAACAGTCGGTAACTTAAATTCGCTGCATCAACAGCGACGATTTTGACATCTTTCAAGGTTTCTTCAAATGAAACATCGTATGTATAAAATGACCAAGGAATGCTCTCGAAAGCAAAATGCTTTATTGCATTTGTTTTTATATCGTGAACTTTTTTGATAATGTTTTACTAACGTCACCATATGAAAATAATAAGAATAAATATATATAACATGAAATAAATATTTCACTATGTTACACGTGACACATCGTCTCTTTATATAACATGCTCATGAGAAGTATAATAATTTGTTGCGTGTGTATTGTCCTCTGAAAAGGTTTGTATTACACATTTGTAATATGGTCTTCTTTCCTCTTCAAACATTCTTATTGACTGAAGCTGTTTGGAGTCAAACTGTGTGCTTGCAATTTCCTTTGAAGTATTTCAATCCATCTTTCATTCTTGATCTCTATAAGATATTCCAAAGTTATTTCTTTATCAATTATTTGCAACGATTTGGGGTAATTATTTCTTCTTGACAGCAAGCCGAATTTATAAACTTGACAAGATAAGTAAGGGATTTCGTACATTTTGAGACTGATATTTCATCAGGTGCTCAGTGCATATAATTGTTGTGATTCAAATCACCGATAATCATTTTATACTTTCTTTTTGGTCTTCACATCTAGTTTTAATGGGATCTGTCTATCTCTTATAATCCTGTTTATTTAAAGTTTTAATCCTTTTAAAATTGTTAACAGTATGTGATGTTTTGCACTAGATTTATCCAATGCTAGATTAACCCTAACTCTCTTTTATGTTCATGTCATCACTTCAGTTTCCTTCTAGTCCACAAAATATTTTGATATTTCTCTCTTACCTCATTTCTAAGGGCTTTTCTTTTGAGTAATTAGTAATGAGTAGAGAAAACATTATAAATTACTGGCACCACATTAAATGCACTTCAACAAGACTAAAAAAACTTCATGAATTATTATTTTCTGCCCGCTTTTGAAAATCAAAACTCTTTCCTCACATTCTTTTGCATTTCATATAACCATGCTTACAACTGACTTCAATCACACATCAAGAATACCAATGTATATCTTGTTTATGTCTGGTTAATGTTCTTCTGATGAAAAGAAAGAAATAAGGAAAAAGATATCCATAATATTTTGTCCTTTGCCCCTGGAGAACCCTCTCTTCTTATGGACATGAATAAAGAAAAGAGTACAGCTGTTCATCTACAAGTCTTTATTGACAGGAAGGATCAACATTGACCATATTGTTCTGTCTGCTACTCTAAAGTCCAGGAAGCAAATACAATGTACAAAACACCACTTACATCTATAAATATGTAAACTATGCAACACAACGTGCCAGTAAATGTCACCAACAGTAAAACTAAAGTTAGTTTTTATTATAGCCATTAACAATCCAAATATATTAATGTTAGGAGCATTAGCAAGTGAAAGGTCAGTGACATTTGCACTAGAGGTGTGACGATACAGACATTTCACTGTACGCTATGAAACCTATCACAATTTATTTAATGATACAATTTGATCCATATAGTCAGAAAACACTATTTCAGGGATTTTTTATAAAAAGGAACATTAACTTTAGGCAAGCCTTGTAGGAAAGATACACAGTTTTTAAGTCAATGATACATATTATGATAGAGACCATAACAGATATGTATATTGTATCATTTTCAATACTACAATATATCGTCACAGCTCTAATTTGCACCGAGCTAGAGCTAACAAGGACAATTAAACTATCATGGCTTTGTAACTACAGGACATGATTCTTTGCGTAGACTTCAGTCAAGGAGAGTAGTTTCCCCCTTCCCTCTGGAAGCGCTGTTCTTCACAACAACAAAGTTCATAACCATGCATTTTATCAATAGTCAAAGCCAACTGAAAAATATATATCACATACAGTTTATAATAAATATGATAAAAGTATAAACATTGAAAAACAAACTGATATTGCGAGAAAGACGTGTCTCCCAAGGTGATCTTGAAGCACAATACCCGCATATTATAGAAGAGCAAATCCTTAAAGTTCAGAAGTAATTGTTACCTGCCCTAAGTTGTGCACCTAGAACAGTGGTAGTTTGTTTTAGGGGACGCTCAACTGCAAAGGGTTGATTAAACTTGTTCAAACTGTTCCCAATCATCCCACCCAATAAGGATTAAGCAAAAACCCCAAAACATCATGAATTTCACAACAAGGAAGTTGCTATCCAGAAATCTTGTCTTTTTCTTCTAGAATCTATTTGTTCAAACATGTTCCCTTCAATTTTGTGGAAATACTTATTTTGCTTGGAGTAATTACACCAGCAAAAACATCAAGTCTACCAACCACCTCTCATAGCTTACAGCATGTTATTGGAATAATAATTATTATAGTACAAAAAAAGAGCCAACTGTTCACAAGTTCCCCTCCACTGTTCCAGGGTGCTGTAAGGACAATGCAACAAATCCTCCCAGGACAAACCGGATGAGAAGAGTATATGGAAGTGGTTTGTGGTTTGTACAGATATTTTACATAAGATTGTCACAAGGCACACCAGCTTTTAGATGTCTCAAATGACACATTACCTCATCCAGGTGCTTCCTCATTGATTACTTTCATCCATTTTTTATCCATGGAATTGGGTTGACTATTGCTTGAATTCAGTTTGTTACATAGTAATGATTTACATCTAGACCATTTTACTGATGTATCACTGATATTAATCATCTGAAAAGCCATAATCATCAAAACTTAAAGCATATTCATGTCATTTTTAACAGTTTCTTAAAAAACATGATCAACAATTATCAAGGCAAGAGCACAGGCCATATAACTCTTGGTATTGAAAGACAGATTGCTTACATTTTCATTTTGCATATATTATGCAGATTTCCTACAGAATCTTGAGGTAAGGATGTTATTATACTGTTTGTTATTGACGGACATGTGTGTAGATCTTACTATTATTGAAATTTGAATGTATTTTTACATTATCTATATAAATTTCTTGTATTGTCAGTATTGTGACAATGATATGCATAGAAAGTGATTCAACAAGATTTGATAACAAGAAGATAATGAAAGACAAATTTTCAACAAATACAGCAGTTGTATATAAAGACAATATTGTATAATAATATAAAGACATGTGACAGCAAAGAAAGGACTTGCTGACACACTCAAATATGAATTTGCTCATTTTCTTGACAATGGTTTTTAAATCTACCCCGAATGTAGACTCTTGCAATAAAGACGTTGTCAATCCATAGAAATTGTTTTCATTAATCTAAGATGCAGTTTTAATCATGAACAAGATTATAGGATCAAAGTACAACAATCAGATATAAGCAAGTTGACATCTACAAGAGTAGTCATGGCCGTCGGAGATTCTGTTCTGATGTTGATGGAGATGAGAGAAGAGGAAGTCAATATGGCGGTGCTGAGAGCTTTGTCTCTTGATGCTTACATCAAGGAAGTTCTGACCTAGGAGTACATTGTGGTCTGGATAAACTGAAATAAGAACAAGGTTCAATGATCATACATACCATGGACAAATGAATCAGTTGCATTGAAACAATTGAAACAGTTCAACATGGCTTTTATGTTGTGATGAAGCAATATTTGATAATGTATTAAGAACAATGTGAAAAGTCGAGATGTCTGAACAAATGATACATTTTATGTTTGAAAAGGGGGGGGGGGGGGGGGGTTGGGAATAGAACAGGGCTAAATCTTGTCATTGATGCCATTGGAGCAATCGTTCTCAGATCAGAGATCCAGCATAATATATCTTGATATCTCTCTGAATATGATCAAAGTCTTAATTAGAATTTCATTCTCACCTTTTGTGCCTACAGCAGGAACATCCTATTTATATTAATTTTACTCAATAATTCAACAACATGAAAAAGGATTTTAGATTATGGATTCTAGGCCAAATTTAGGCACAGTCTGGATTCATCCATATATCAGTACTCAAGAATTTGAAACAAAGACTAAAGATCATATTTACTTTAAGCTTAAAAACTAAAAGGCAAGAATTAAAATGATGTGTCTGCCCATAACACTGTTTATGTGCCAAGATGCTGGTTATAAAGCTGAAACACTGTTTGCTTTAGTAATTCTGGTATCAATTCCGATTTCATAACATACAGGTATTAGATTCAAATCTGCTAACCATCCAATGAACAAGATGAGTAAAGAACTGTTCAAGAGAATCACAAGAAAGGACTTACTGTATCCACATCATAGATGGCCGCTCCTCTACTCTCAGGATCAGCTGACTTGAAGGAAGCTATAAAAGACAAACAACGTACAGTTGATATGAGAAAATAAAATTAATATTAACAGGTAATGAATCAACATTCACATCACGATAAAATAAAATCACAACAGGTTTAAGTCATGATTAACAAAGGATTGTCCAGTTGGGGATTCTTTTTATTTAGCTACAGGATATTCCTTAAAGGTCAGAAGAGCATTTACTTTATCCTTTAATTCTCAGACAAATTGTGATGATTTATATAGTGTTTCAATTTGTACCAAAGTTCTACATAATCTATTCTTATATCTCATTTTAGGTGGTTACTTAGTAGTTTGAAATACCACATTTAAGGCTTAAGCAGGTATGGAGTATCTACGTTTATAAGTGTTTTGTTATATAACGACAATCTGATTTTACCTACCGGTAATAAGAGATACATTGATATCCTTAATCACAAGACAACTTCACTTTCATAAATCAATTCAGACAAAACATCTCATTGTGTTAAGATAATAGGAATAGGTAACAACAATCAAATTCCCTAAAGGAAAAGATCAAAGATAAAGCAGCAAATTCTGGTCACTTACACAACATGGTCTTTAGTCTGATGGCGGCCATGATGAAGTCTCCAAACTCGATTTGTTCGGACTTGTTGCTGTAGCGCATCACAACCGATCTGAAGGTCTGGTTACTCAGACGGAACCCTGGGAATGAACATCACGTTGGCATGATATACAATAGTATTGCATATGGTAAATTAATTCTGTTGTGGTAACTCTTCAATCACAGAGACTAAGATTTGTTGTGAGATGAAAGAATGCAAAACTATTTAATTGGATCTTTAATTAGTTTCAAAAGATTGCACTCAATAACAATGAAACTTTCCGAAAGCTACTGTTTGAAACAACTTTCTCATAACTGTAAGTTGCAAAGAATCAGAATGACAGAGTATAGGTATTCTGATCACAGGAACATTGAACATCTGAAGTTTACTTACCAACAGAGTTGAGGGCAGCTCTGAGTTCATAACAGTTGAGGTTTCCGCTGGTGTCATGGTCGAACTCCTTGAATACTCCCTGCAATATAAACAGTGACTTAAACATCTTACCAGATTGATATGGTAGCATGACTGCATTTTATCATCAATATAGATGATTTCAATACATTAAAGCAAACATGCCTCCAATAACATATAAGATGGATTTCAATACATCAAAGCAAATATACCTCATAAAATGACAGAAATAAATAGGGTTTTATTATCAAACTTAGTGCCTTAGACGCAAATCAGGCTGATTATGGTATGTAAAGAGAGAGTTAGTGAGTTGGGGTTTAATGCTGCTTTCAAGATTATTTCATTTATATCGTGGCTGCTAGTATTATGGCAGGGAGAAAGCCCGCAACACCATTGTGGCTATGCATTGTGGAGAAACCCGCGAGCATTGGCTCTACTGCAGACAAAGTTGCCGAGCTCCTATTGGGATTCGAACCACGGACCTCTTGATCAGAAGCCGAACGCGACGATATGTAAAGAAAAACGATTCAAAAAGTTTATCCCCCTCTCTCACCTTCCACCTCCTGAGATCTGTCCAGAGAGACTTGAACTCACTGTAGCCAAGTTTGCCAGACAGGTCACCCTGAACATTGTTAAGGAACACACTACTAGACGTATGGGTATTTCATTTTTTCTGAATTAATAACCTTCACTCAACATTTCATATTAAACTAGGAAATGAAGAAACGTCATGACAGTCAGATTTGGTAAAATAATCAGGTTATGTAGTTCAGGATCCTTACATATGTGCAAAATCATAAATATGTATAAGTATATATGTCCAGAAAAGATGTTATAGATGACAAAGTGTATTGAATTTTTGTGTCAACTTGGTGAAGTTGATAAATGTAGATCAGTGTTCAAATTTCTGTAGCAATGAAAAAACTAAAGATGATGGATTTTTTAACAGGTGCATTAGTCTACATGTATTGTCTAAAAAAAAGTCTATAAGACCCCCGAATTCTATAAATTAACACCTATTGTTACAAAACATTTACAAGACATGGTGACATATAATGAGTCCTATGGTAACATACTTTACTGTCCACTTAGTCAAAATATTGGTCAATCAGCAGATATGACACTTTTTTAATGTTAATGTTTCATGTTAAGTGATAAGCTACTAAATGCTCTAAAGATAAACATTAAGTTTTGAAGGATACATCATGCATGGCCACCATACTGCGTGTGCACTCAATGCTGAAACCATCGAAGGCAAACTCTGAAATGGAAAGAAAATAATGCTTAAAACATAAACATAACTTGAAAACAATTTAGTAAAATGTTACCATACAGAGACAGAACAAACTAGGACTAATTATAACATCATGAACCATTGTCGTCATGATTTCAGCAGAACAAGAGGAGCAAGAAGCCCTGACACATCAAATATGTTTGTTAGTCGGACATTGACTTTAATCACATTCTAGGTAGCCATTTAAGAAATTTTATTTTTAATTATATCTACTTGACTCAAAAGCTTTACACTGACTTTTACTATGAAGAACAGAAACTACAACTTGTGTAGTACCCATTATGAGTTAGTATGTTTCCCTTTTACCAATGTTATGTTTTGATAAAATATTGCTGTCTTATTGGACTATGGACATACTTTATCTATGTGTAAATAGTGATTTCCCAAAATGCCTGACCAATAAGTGCAGGAAATCTTGGATGGATGCAGGGATACTAACTATTTCTTCTTGCATTTTCACAACTAAATTAAGCTTTTTGAATATTCAATCAAGTACATTTGCATTTTAATGAGAGCTAAACTTGCATTCCAAATATTTTCTAATGATTCCAAATCTTTTAGGTTTTCAGTTGATTCAAGATCTAATCTTAAAGCTTTGATATATGCTCATATAGTCATACAGTTGCTTATGAAGTGATAATGACCTCAATATAGGTAATACAACTATATTATTTCAAAATATAAAATTGAAATTTCTCAATAGAAATGCAAGTAAAGTTCATGATATCTGGCATTGTGCTAAAAGCTGCCACACATTTCTACCTAAGCTGTCAACCAAATAATTCCAATCTACTTAACAGCATGTTTGGACATTATAAAGCTTAACTGTATAACACGTTTGCATATGAATCTTACTGTGTATGAAGAATGGACATATATCATATTGCATGGAATTTGTTGTGAGACAACATTTTAATCAAAAGAAAAAATCAAATATAAAATGGTTAAATTTCGTTTTGTATTCCAAAAACAAAATTCACAATCAATATTTAAAAAAATAATTCTTTCAATGTTTCAAGTGCTATTACTGTAATTAATAATTGATAATGGAAATGTGCACTAAATGATAGCATTTTTTGAAAGTTAACAATAAAAACAATGCTTTCATAAAGTGTTATGTAAAATCTTTTTATCAATCTTTTCACAACTAATTCCAAGCAATAAGTAGATGGTGCGATGGGAGTTTAGGTTTAAGTAATGAAAAAATTTGTTTGCTTGTTTTAAAAAGAATATTAGTTACATGATATGATATAGGCAGAGGTTGCGAACAGGGTAATCAGCAATCATTACTCAATGAAACATATATAAAAAAAATTAATACATTAGATTGTCATAAAGTCATACATACAAATCTTTTTACCATAACCAATGGGGCTTCATTAAATCATTGTGTTAAACTAAAATGGTATTCTAATAGCAGAACATCAAATTCCATTCAATGTCAATCAAAATAAAACGGTATTTCAAATTCAAAGCAAACAAATGTTTTCAATTACATCCTGAGAATTTAACATCTGAAAAAGATGATAGGTGAAACAAAAATGGCATGGGACTGATATCATTCATCGCGGCCGACATGTTTCTTAAACTACATAGCAAGTAGAGTAACAAAGAATACACAGTCTCTATTGATAAAGCAAAAGGTGACATGAAATGAAATAAACAAATAAGTGGTTCTGTAAGTTTGAGTAATCATGGATCATGCATGTCAGAATATTTCCCATATTTAATCCACTGATTTTCAGATTTTGCTATGAGTTACCTTTAAACTTGATGAAAAAAATATTGAAGTTACAAAAAAGATATTAGTGACATTGAGAATGATGTAATTGACAAGTGTTAGTTTTGGAATGTTAGTAACTTGTCTGTTTATGATATTTCTAATATTCCTTCATAGAAATATTGGAAATCAATAACATTAAACCCCTATAGATTCACAATGTTATCAATGATATAAAATAATTCCAAAAATGAAGAAACCAAAAAATGTATAAAAAATCTAAAAAGTGTAAGTTATCATCAAGAAAAAGGATGGAACCAAAGGCTCTGGAAGAAATATTAGAAATATTCTGATAAATATCCGAAACCATGGGTTTCTAGCTAACAGGGTGATAGATTGTGTCAGCCGTAGTACTTTATTATCGTCTTACCCAAACAGTCCTCTGGCGAACAAACAGGAATATGTTAGTGCCTAACTTCACACACACACAACAAAAGGGTTTATTGTATTTTGTCAAAACTTTACAGAAAATTTCTCTACAATATTTTGTCTTCAAGGATTTTGAATATTTTAATATGAATTGCTTACAGCTGAAAGCATATTTCACATTTGAGGCATTAGCAAGACATTTTGTAAGGAGTATATTGACAGTTCTATAAGGCTTCAACTCTTTCTTTGAATTTTAAATTTACATATATATAAATATAATATTAAACCCTTTAATTTATCATACAAATGAAAGAATGATTTAGTTAAACAAAATGAATTTTTGATACTCAATCATTCTTTCACAATACTTTTCACATATACAGATATGTACTTAATTTATACACATATATCAAATGAGGATTTTAAAGATATAGAAGCAAATCCATGCATTAATGTCATATGACATTGAAACTAACACATTCCTCTCTTTGATTTGGTTTGATATTATCCAAATATTGTAAACAAATAATGAAATTTTGCACAAGAGAAAATCATGCATAATAAAGAAGAGATTCAATAATAATATTGGAATTGTTAAATTTTGTAAAGATTGATAAACACTGATCGTGCAATAAGTCTTCTAAAATCAAAAAAAAATACATCAAAATGAATATTATGTTATGAATTACATAATGACAGGTTGGTCATTGAAGAATAATCGTTTGATTTAATTAATAAAATTTCACATTTTTGAAGCATTCAGTAAAACCTGAAAGCGAATCAGTCAGCTAATGGTTTAAATCAAGTCACTTCTTGAGATTATTTTATGATGAACACAATAACACACATGCAAGTTTAACATCATTATTAATTCAGATTCCAAAGTATTGATAAGCTTGTATTTATTCAAGCATAAAAACATTTACATGAAAAAGTGAATATACTATATGGTATTAAGATTTAAATAAGGCAAAAACTGCCTCAGCAGCTCGCAAGGCTTTGTATGATTATTTGTAAAAGTTGGAAACAAATAATCTTGAAAAGAATATACGTATTTCATTAAAACTCATAATTATCGCTTAACACATCTTTAACAAAGTAATATGATGCTTGTAACAAATACCACGGTCCACAAATGTTTGTATGCCAGTGACAAAAACACAATGATCTTAGCACTGCAATTTTTTAGAAACAATATGAATTACTTTTTCTTTTCTTTTTTTCAAATTAGATGAGTGTAAAATATGAAACACTGTTATTAAAAAAATGTTTCTATTATAAATACCTTTGGTGAAGACGGTATTTAGAATATCACGCAGCTCGTAGGCATCTATCTCCATGTCTTCCCCGGCGATACGACGGAAACTTTCCTTCAAACCTTCCTCTTGTTCCTGTTCCTGTTCTGTAGGCGGTGGTGCCTCCTGGTGGCAGAAATTAGAACTACCCTTTCAGAAATTATGATAAATTTAGTCTGTAACTTTGCAAAAATTATTAAGTCTTAAATGTTTCATAACGTGTCTTTATTCTTTAATATTTTCTTTAAAACTTTACCATTTATTTCAATCTATGTCTACTACATTTGACTGAAATGAATGTTTTTTTCACATTCATGTTTTTGCCCGATTCTTTATACAGATTGTTTTGCAAATATTTTCTTCATTCATTTATACATGTAATTCTTAAAGAAAAATACAGATATATCTTAATCTTTAATCATGTTATTTGGAAATGTGAACTTGCTTTGCTAATAAAATTCAGATTTTTAACCATAAATGTCAAATCATTTTTAAATACAAATTCAGTATATAGTTCCAAATTAATATTTTAATGGGAGATATGAACATCCCCACATTAACCGTAAGACAGTAACCATGGGAACCTGGAAAAAATCTTTTGTTAGATCACACTGAAAGGTAATAGTTTTGAACAAAAATATCAATGACAAAAAAATAGTTTCTGAACATATTTCTTTGAATGTTCAAGTTAATGACTTGTGAAACAAAAAGCTTGCTAGTGCTATACTACAAAAGCAGGGGATTACATGAAGCTACAATGAGACAATTATTAAAATTATGAATAAATATCAAAATTACAAATAAAATTTATTTTCAATTTATTCAGGAGGGTAAATAGTTTTCAGTGACTTGATGCAGACTATGCAAAACCTTTTTAAATGAAAATAAAATTTAGTCAGCACATAGCATAAGCAACAAAGGCTTTATCAATTCATTGTTATCAAATGAAACATATATTCAACAAAATTTATTAAATGATCAAGCATGCAGTCCACTGACAACGATATGTGGTAAATCAAACTTGATATGATGAACATGATTTTTACTGTAAAAATAAAAAAAAATCAAATCACAATCTGTTCCCTTTAGGCAACACAGAAGACAGTAAGGCGCAGAAAAGGTCAAACATATCTAGGACACACACATTTCAAGTCTAGGACTTCAGTACCAGAAAGATGCAACCTAACTTTTACCAGTATTAGCAATATCTAACTTTGAAGAAAATTAAATTTACATAAAAAGGACTGATTTATGTTCATGATAAATGTTTGTTTAAAGAAACATATCTGGAGTGCAAATTAAAATGCATAGTTTGTGAAGAATGCAACTGATTTGATGAAAATATATAAAACATAAATAGATGAATAAGATTATATGTTTTGGGTACTGAAGTCCAACTATTTAGACTTAATTGTGTGCTCATAAGATCCCTAATGAAAAGGATAAGGGTCAAAAGATAACCTCGCTTTCATCGTCTTCGTGCTGACTGTCCGTCTCATGCTGTGACAACATAGCAGTGCAAATAAGAGAGAAAATAAACAGAGGTACTCAGATGCAAATAAAATTTTGGAAGCCTGTATTGGAAAAAAATAATACTTTTATTGAAGATGGTGAAAGAAAATAATGAATGTTGGATATGCTAAGTGTAATTCTTTCTTGAACAATCTAGCCCTTTTAAGACTCCTTGAAATTCTGCTAAAACTCACTTGTTCTGTGAACCTTTCCACGTGGAGATAATCTTATACACGAATATTAAACATATAGCACTAGTGCATGGAGGTTAGCAATATACAACTAATTACAAGAACAAATTATTATTATCATTATCATTAAGATTTCTACATACAGTTCATTTTTTAAAACAGGTCTAAGGTTTGATTAAATTTTCTATTAAAATTATTATTCATCAATGATTACATCATAATATGTAATAACCATTAGATGAATTAATTCTAATAGATTTATAAAATATTGACTAACAGATACTTTACTCCTGACTTCTCCATCTTCAAACCTTACTTGCACCAAACTAACCAATCAAAATGGAATGATAAGAAATTCATGTTTCTAACAATCTAAAAAGATGTGTCAAATTACTTCCAAGGAAAACCTTAATTGTACACACAGATAATCATGCAAGCAGATAGACTCAAACACTATTGAAACTGAATATATTTTGACTTTCCAAAAAGGGACAACAAAGATATTAATTAAAGAGTTGTTTTTTAATCTCTAAATCTGAACAATAAAACATGAATTAGTAGTTCAGTAGAAATATTTAGACAACATTTTCAGCACACTTCGATGACTTACTAATCTCCTTTGAACCTAAATATTGAAAACAGTGTATTATTTCTGATCAATAGCTCATTGAATGATATTAACTTTATTCAATTGCCAGGTGGTAAGAAACACTAAGAAGAAATCATAAGAAAAAAGAAACTGTTTTAAATAAATTTGTAGAATTAATTTGTTGGTTATTTTGTGATTTCAAAGAAAATGTGTCCCACTTAATGTTTTACATATGATATATTGTAATCCCCAGGTCGTTGATGAAAAAAAATCATTTATATGATCGAGAAGTGAAATTTACAACATGTCTATAACTTTCATGCAAAATTTAAAGTTATAAAACTGTGTAAATTATGTTTTCATGCAATAATCTACTCATAAAAACAAATTGTTATTCAGCATAACATTTATCCACTTTTATCTTGAGAGAAAAGTTTTAAATTTGACACACTATTAAAGGAAGAATTGTAATTTTGACAAGGAGGGTTGGTATTCATGGGAGATCACTCTAACTACCTTTCCCGGCCTAGCTGCCAAGAGTGGTTGAGACTCTGTCAGAAGAACCTCATCGGAATCTATCCCAGTATGATAAGCAAGCACCTTCCATAGAGAAGATCACGAAGACAGATAATACAACACAACAACAAAAATATTCTATAGAAGAACTGAACAGCACAATAATTGGATATGATTATCACATTAAAAAAAAGGAAAATATTCCATAGATGAACTAAAGGAATGACACAGGAAGAAGTACAACATTGACTATCTCAGCAGGCATTCTACATCTCTAATATCTGTTACTAGTAATAAAAAGGTAAATATTGAAACAGACATTCCACAGTTCAACAAAGACAGTAAGAGGAATAACATCGAAGGCAACAGATAGCTAAGAATACACAATATAAGACATGAATAGTTACATTGACATATTCAAAGGTTTAAATGAGAAAATGTAAACTTAAGAATAGAAGAAAATTACTTTATCAACCATTTAACAGGTAGATATTTCTCACATGCCTTTTCATAGGTTAGATATGAGGAACAAGATCATGCACAGTGCTTTTGTTTATCAAACTGTTTGATTCAGATTTTAATCAGTTTAATCGGTTAAAGAGCATTTCCAAATTGATTACCAAACCAGGTCACACTTTCACAGAGTCAATAACCAACTCAAAGAATCAATTAGAAATTCATATACCGGTAGTCAATTAACAACTCACAGAGTCAATTAGAAATTCACTCCCATGCATGTAACTAGTAGATGTAGTTGTTCTGATGAAGAGTTGTTGACTAATTTACTTTTTGTTCGCTATTATACATGCTGTGAATCCAGTTCAGCTGATCAATGTGCAGTACTACAGTACGTTTACAGTTTTGAAGTGCTATGATTTTCAGTCGTAACTGGTTTTATTTCAATAACATATGGAATAACTAACTCTGCACATATGATTTTTCTGGAAAAATGACCCTATAAATATAGAAATAATCCATCATCAATTATTATAACACCTTATATGTATATCATGATTTCATAAGTGTGGTTGATAGATTAACACCTACTTCACTTCAGGTAAAACATTTTTGAAATAGCTATATATAAACTACCAATTCTCTTTATAAAGTGCGTCGAATTCAATTTAGAATGGTAGAGTAAAACAGAAAAGAAGTGAATCTTTTCTAATTTTCTTTGACAACTTCAACTGGTCAAAAGTTACTTGCTGAATGAGAATCTAAGCCAATAAAAGATCCTTAATGATACAGTAAGAGTAAAGGAGAAAGATATCTATTTAGTATTAAAGGCCCAGTAACCCAATGTACAAGAAAGGTACAGTATGTGATAACAGTCTAACTTTTTTTATTGCCTTCATGATCAAGAGGTTATGATAGAAAAACAAACAGCAAATGATCTTTTAAGCAGAGTATTTGCATTGTGAGCTTCGTCTGAAGAATCTTCCACCAATGTCACCGATGCTGTTACCAAAAAAGACATCCCAAATCAAAAGATCAACTTATTTTCCACAATATGATGTTATCTTGGACTTTATTTATTCATGTGATAGGAAATCTTAGTTGGTTGATCTTTTGACAAATATGAAATTTAAGGTGAAACTTACTGAATCCGAAGGCGTTGGCTTTGGTAAGATTTGTTTTTCAGTAAAAACAGTTATACTTTGTTTTTTTCTGTATCTTATTAGTTATTTCACTGACATTATTTTTGTGTTTTTTATACCACTTTCATTATCAAACACTTAAGATGTCAATTCAACAGTTAAAAAGAAGAGCATCCTTGTAAAAGAAAACTTCTAAAATACCTTAAAAATACCGAAAAGAATAACAAGAACTGATTCTATTTCCACAGGATAATGATCTATTTTACAGCTAAGGTGAGGTGTGGTGAGATGGTGTTTTACGCCGCTTTCAAGATTATTTCACTTATATTGCGGCTGCTAGTATTATTGCAGGGAGAAAGCCCGCAACACCATTGTGGATATGCATTGCGGTGAAACCTGCGAGCATCGGCTGGAACTAGCGAACCATGGGTGGTACTGCGCTGAATTTCAGTGTAGCACTGCACCCAAACCTTACTGCGTGTAGAACAGTTCTCTACTGCAGACAAAGTTGCCGAGCCCCTGGCGGGATTCCAACCACGGACCTCTTGATCCAAAGCCGAACGCGCTAACCACTGCGCTATCCTGCCCCTTACAGTTAAGGAATTGAATGTTTGGTCATGAAGATTAAATGATCAGCGAGTGATTAAGAGATTTCGATTTTTTTTTTTTGCATATTCAACGGATAAGTGTTGTTAGTGGACACATTTCATACCAAAATCAAACGTCAATGAATTAGAAATACACTTTAAGGAATTCAGTGATTCAGCAATGTCATTTCCATGCATATGTTCAGGAAATATACTTATAAAGTACCAATGTCTCAAACCAAATGACCAGAAGTTCATACGGTCTATTGAAAATATTATTAGATAGAAAAACACTCAGCACAACATCCTGTGAGTGAACTTTCATTCCAAGTTTCATGCTGTTTTAAAAGTTAACCCTAGTGAACAGCAACTCCTCCATGCTGTTTTAAAAGTTAACCCTAGTGAACAGCAACTCCTCCATGCTTTATCTCGTAGTTTAACCACACTTTAAAGAAGTAGTCCATGCTTGTCATTTCAGTCTAAACTTACTGATGATCTGACTGCCTGTGGAACTTGAACTGGGCGACGGCGACGCTAGTAAAGTTATTAATATTGAAGAAATTATTCTTCAGATCATATGCATATACCAAAACCTCATCGAATTGTTACATTGAAATGAATGAATGAAAAAATATCCCAAATATACCATACCATTCCCTTTTTAGATATTAGATATTAAAACATTTCCTAAAAATGTTAGATATTAATTAGGATGAAAAAGTATGAACAAATGATGTGATAACTAACTAAATACATACAATGTGCATAAAATCATATTTTGGTCTTAGTGCTTTAAAATAACAGTGCAGTAACATTTTGGAAGGTTGTAGGTTGTTTTGGTAGTTTTGCTGGTACCATTCTCCGATAAGCAAGAGGTTTATCTACAGAAAATATCTACAAGTTTATACATGAGCAGAGAAAATGGATGCATATGGCATAACCTTACTACCAGAGGCTTCTATTGTAGACAGAAGTATTTACAGGTAAGAGTCATTGAAGGGTTGAAACAAGTGGCAAGCATGACCCTTCTTTTAGCCTTTGACCATATAAGCAAACAGTAATGCTTATATCGGGTATAAAAAGTAGATGAGTGAGTGAGTTATTGTTTAACGCCGTCATTATTTCAGCCATTAGCGGCGAGAGAGAAAAGTAAAAGATGAAGTAACATATAGACTTTAATAAAGAATAGATCTTACTTCTTGGTTTGCACACGTTCCTAGTTCAGCTGTTTTCAACAATCAATATTTCTAATTTTGTGCAAAAATAACACCAAGTTATTATATCCCTCAGTGATTCTGGCCATCGTAATTATTTCATAATATTGGCTGCAGGTCAAATGTGAATAATATCACATATTTTTTTGCATCTAGAGAAAGCTTATGGCTACATGCCTTTAGAACTTGAATATTAAGAATCCCTAATTTTCCTGAATTATCAATTTTAAAAAAAAATTACCATGTCAAATTTTACCATATCCAGCATTATTGTTTGAAGCAAAACTATGAATAATGTTAATGTTGACCAAATTAAAACTTTCTTTCAGTTATATTGGTGATACATGCTTGCCACTTGCAAAACTTGAATTTTAAAAATGTTAAGATAAACTTACTCCTTCCTCATAAGAAGTCCTCTCGTCCAACTCTCTGAAACATTGAAATATTATAAAATGAGAATATATTCAAGTGATTAAAATTGAAAAAAGGATGAAAGCAAAGAAATGTATGAGAACAACAATGACAAAGAGAAACCAGAAAAAGCGCAAGAACAGATAAAGAATTTAACACAATTTAAGCAGTTGAATTAATAGAAGCAGAAAGCTGCAAAATCTTATGATAAAATTTCACAACTACAAGCAGAAATCTTGCTTAGTGTATAACAGTTAGGAAGCAGTGAAATTCAGAACATTAATAAGCATAATACTAGCTTTTAAAGCAAAAAACTGTTACAAACAGAAAAGTGAAACAATGCAAATTATTGTGCATTATAGAAACATGCAGAGGAGAGACCTGACAATAAACAGATAATCATTATGGTCTTGCAGTGGGTTTGCTATTCTTCACGATAATTTTCACTTATAAGTCCATAAGCATATGATATTTTGTTATGCAAGTTCCATTTTCATTTACAACTATAAATAAAAAAAAAAAAAATAAAATCATAACAATATTCTTTTTCGACAGTTCATAGAAGATCCTCATCTAAGGCTTAGACTAAAGTGATTGATTCCAATTGTGTACTATTTAAAAAAACCATAACACGATAACAAGTTAACATCCGCTATCATCATTGTTATAATCTAGGGGATTGCTCCACGAGCTTTAAAACACATATTTGGTTAAACAGTACATAAATCTGAATTAAAGTAGGAAATCTAAATATCCATATCATAGGTTAAACGACAAACTGGAACTCTTGCAATAGTAAAGGAAATTTTGCCAACATGCATTAATGTGTGCCTTGGAAATAAAACAGAGTATGTTTATCACACAATCAAGCAAGTGGTCAAATGCTGTGGTCACTTGTCATGCACTTGGGTTCAGGGACGACTTCATGGGTAATTATACATGCACTTCATAGACTATTAGAATTTTATATCTCATCTTCTACATTTTCAATTGAAATGAATTCAAAGTTCAAAAAATAATTTGATAATATTTTCAAAATATCATTGTTTGCAGTAAAGAAATTGTTCAGACTTTCATTTTCATGCACATTCATTATTTTGGCAACTAGAAGAATTCAAACTTAAGGAAATGAAATACACAGAATACATGTTTTCATGAATCATGACAACTTATATATATATATACATCTCATTAACATGTATATGTACATGTGTCTTACTGGCTGGTAGCATCAATATATTGATTTTTATATCAGTGGGTTGAGGCAGGGGGGTGGGTTGAGGCAGGAGGGTGGGTTGTGGCAGGGGGGTGGGGTGTGGCAGGGGGTGGGTTGTGGCAGGGGGGTGGGATGTTTAGGCTACAAGGCCTTAAGGGATCAGAAAATATTTTATAAATTATTATTGTGGTATGTGGTAATTTTAATTTCATATGATTCATGTATGATTTTATGTTTGTTTATACTAAACATTATATTTTCCATAAGATTTATAGACAATACCCCTAAAGTTTTTGGTCTTGAAAAATTGTCCTTAGACATTCACTGGTTGTTGGATTATCCAACCCTAGTTTATAAAATTGTCATCTTAACTTGATTTCCAATTTTTGGTGCATATTACTCACTCCATCCCACTCTTATCAAGAAGTAACTCACCCATTTTCAATGCTGTGAACGATAGTGGTAGCAAATAAAAAATAAAACTTGCATGCATCATATGGGAGAAAACACTGAACACAGACAACAAGGCCCTGAAGAGCCACAGCTGAGGTTCACAGTGTATGCAGTAAAGGAGGATGGAAAATTATTAAAGAATTAAGTAATGGAAATATTAGCAATAATTCGATTTAGTGATTGAAGATAATATGACCATGAAATGAAAATGACATTATATTTGAAATCAAATGAGATGAAAGTGAAATATGAAAATATTTCAAATTAATTTATAAAATGGAGTGCAATGTACTTAGACATAAATAAAATTGCAAACATCATTTCAGAAATTGTTTTTCATACACAGTAAGGATCTTCAGACAATTAACTATTCATTCATTGTTTCCATTACAACAAACAGTTTACTTCAATTTAGAAAAAGAAATTCACAAAACATTTCATGATCCACAGATATAAATTTTACCCAAAAGATGATTTGACATTGAATATACTTCATTTTTTTTTAAACTTCCCCAATGAAGCATAATTTGTGCCAGTGTCAATCCCAAGCTAAATCAAGCCTTGCTGGATTTCATTCACTTTTCTGTGTTATCTCTTAAGCATATTACACTGGTATCTATAGTTCATCAAACATCTCCTGAAAGTTCACAGCAATCACTGATGAGGGCGTTTATGAGGCACTCAACCCATGAATTTTGGTGCAATATGACAAGGCCTAAATTAACCAGCGAGTGCGACGCAAATTTTTTTAGAAGTCGACATGAAATCAATTTATCCAATTGGTGAAAAAATCAAAGACAGCGCATCTTACCCGGTGACGTTGGCCTTCTCAGTAAAGATTCTGAGCAGGAAGCTACCCTCCTCACCAGGTTCAAAGGTCGAGGGGATGATCACGTAGGTACCTGGAGGGAGCTTGTGACGACCGCACACTTCACGCATGTTGATGAAGGTTGGAGATTTAGCAACCGAAGCATTGTACTTAAAGAAGTTGACATCTAGTGGGCCACAGTTAGGGTCTTCAAGCTGAAAGAGTCAAATCAGTATTTAATGCATTTCAATGACCATTTGCATGTGTTAGTTTCAAATGCTTGTCAAAGGTGAACAGGATTATCATTTAGAAATAATGAAATAAATCAAGACGCATGCATGAGATGAGTTTCTATTTAACCCATAATATAAGTGCATTGACAGTTCAAGTGTTTAATAAGTATTTGCAGAAGCATTCTAATTGGCAAATTTATCTCAATCTTGCTGAAGAAGAGAAAAAGTCTTGGAAGCAAATGAAAACTGACTTTATAGATAACGTATCCGATGGTGAGAAGGTCCAGCCCCTCCTTCCTCTTCTTCCTACGATCCTTCTGCAGCAGCGCCGCCAACATCGTACATGTATCCTCATCGTCGTCATCATCGGGGTCTGTCAGCGTCACCCGGAACTGAGGGTTTGTCCAGAATGTGTCTGTAAAGAAATTCACTTGAGTCATTTAGGCCTTTCCATAAATAAAAGTGAAACAAGAGAAAACTTCCAATTGTGTTCACATTACTGAGAATGGTAAAAGATGACATATTTTCAAATAATTTTTTAATTCTAAACGTTTATCATTTATAAAGAACTATATTAGAAGCAGGAGAAGAAATAACTTTTCTTTCATCTTGAATGCCCTATTTGCCATAACCATTATATATTGACCAGCCACATGACAATGAAAGTATATGCCCAAGACTGATAGAAGCTGCAGGAGGGCTAGATTACACTTACGTGCACCAGCAGTTATTACCACAGAAATTCTAGATAAAGTTTCTAAAACAGTCAGTAATCTTGAAGCACCAGTAATTTTACAAATATAACCACATGGATCATTAATATCTATGTAAATGACCTATAGAGTTGTGAAAATAGTCAGCAAATAATCTGGCTCATGGATCGATCTACAAAAACTGACATCATTCTTGTACAATCATTACGAACGTAACAATCTTAATTCACTGACCGATATAGTTACGACAGCCGCCAGCGTTGACCCTGCGCTTCCAGTCAGCATGCTGTACATTGACCTCCCACTTCTTCTTGTTGCTGAGGTCAGCCTCATCCAGAGAGTCGGGGCTCAAGTTACAGATCTCAACCTTGGTGAAGTTGTCCTTGAAGTCTTGGAAGGACATCCTGGGAATCAAATGAATATAGAAAACAATTTTTAACTTGTCACATGAAATCTACTTGAGTACTTCTTTGAGTTGATGTTAAGGACTTGAATATCTATCTATTTTAACCTTCTTTTGGAAAAGAACACATATTTTGGTTTAATTAGAGAGAACACATCAATGTGAACAGTCACATAATAGAGGTCAATGTCATTTATTTAGTAGCAAAGTACCAAACAAATGAACAAAATGAAAATTAATACTATTGGCATTTATTTCATGGGAATGAAACATAAACAAAATTCTGAAGAAACTCACCAGAACTCTCCATCGTCATCAAAGGTGAGACCCATCTCCTGTTTCTCATCCTCAGAGATCAGAGTCCACTCCTGGGACCTGCCGGCCACAAATTAAAACATTGTCAGGACATCATCAGTTAACCAGATTATGAAAAATTAGAACTACATTCCAAGACCCGATGGTCAAGCAGGTAAGCTGGTGGTATGGACAGTGCTGGTGACAGTTGCCTAACAATGGGGGTGTGGGTACAAATTAATCTAAGCATATTTTTGGCAATTTATAACAGGAATAACACAATTTTCAGGAGGAAACATTACAAATATTCTGGGCAAAATTGTTTATTCGGTACATTTAGAAATATAATTAAGGATCAATTTATTCATCTGAACCCTGTAAAAACATGAAATTTAAAAATTTACATTTTCCTAACATATTTTGTTCAGTATTTATCACAAAATAACGTGTCATCATTCACTTGTCATTATTTGAAAGGTCATCATGCCAATACATGTATGCAACGATGGTATCTTATCTATGTAATTATCCCTAATCCACTTACTGATCGCTCCAGGCTCCCTTCCACTCTGCTTCATTTCCCCATGGGTTCCTGATCCTCACCATTGGGATTTGACCCTGGACCCGCTCAGTAGCAACATCAATCTACAGACATAAACATTACAACATAGATATAATAAAATTGTAACACACTGTATATACTGTCCACCCAGTGTATGAAATAAGCTTAAAGTGGGGCTCCCGGGTAAAATCACCTTATTTAACCAAGCCAAATTGTACACTTATGTGCATGTTTTCATAATATATCCTTCTTGAATTGATTTTATGTCAGGTTTTAACAAGTTTAGATAACTTGATTATGTAAATAATTTCGATTGAAAAAAGGATAATAAATTGCCTTCCCGATCGTGTTGTTCCGTGAAATCAACCGGATGTGACGTCAACTGTGGAAAACACACGTGACGTAGCCACCATAACAAATGTAAACAACACCACATTTCATAATTAGGTGATCGTGTTCTCGTAGCTATTGAAAACTCAGAACGTTTTAGGGTGATGTTTTTTTTAATATAAGTGCTGTACCAAAATTAAGAAAAAAGGAAAAAGCCTTTTGATGACTTTTATACATTATTATGGAAACAATTCGCATGATAAATTCACAGTCTCAAACCACTGCTTTACACTGTGTCTACACGGGTAATGCACCCAATTAAAAACACCGGTGAGTGACTCCTTGTTATACTTTTCCTTAAAAATAAATTCTTCGTCAGTTTACTGTCGAATGTATCAACATCACTTCGTTTTTCAGCCTCAATGAAACAGCTGATTAGTCAACGAGAGTCTCACGAACGCAGCTCTCGTCATTCGCCGAGTTTTGTTTATATTTTGCTGCCGTGACTTTCGAAAGGCGGCCTCAATCTACATCAGTACAAGTGTATGAAAAAAACATTTGAACAATCGGTGAAGTTAAATTTGTTGTACTGGGGATTTTGAGTAAATTACAAAATCATATCTATGATATGAACAAAGATAAGTTGTTGTTGATTTTAGAATTTTCTAAAAAAAATTACCAGATGACACCATTTACATTTTAGTCTTTCAACTCTAAATTTCAAAATGATATATACTTTAATTATTTCAACATTTTTTGGTAAATGAACTATAGATACAAAGCAAAATAAAGTGAATCAAATAAATTGTATTTTTATTTAAACAGAAGGGATTTATAAAATTTAATTTATGCAATTAGATTCAATATCAAATATTGCTTAAATTATTCTCCCTAATCAGGAAATTAAATATAATTTTTTGCAAAGCTTGGAAATTATGTAAAGCCCAATTATTCTGTGTGCCAAACTTGACTTTCAAAATCATCTCAATGCATTTCCTCCCCTAAATTTCGAATAACATAACATTAAGACTGACATACAAAAATATATGGTTTATTCTATTTTTGTAATATCACATGCATTTATAATCTATATTTTATTAAATTGTCAAAATAGTATTCACTTGAGCAATATTTTAATGCTGTGACAGAATGGTGACAGTTTATGATATTTGGGGTGGAGTGTCTGGAAACAAAAAGGCTTTTTTGTACACAGATCTAGAAGATGTCTTTAGATGACTGAACAAAAATTGTAATTTTTTTTATTGAATATGCAATGTCATTAGTTAAATATCTTGGTTATTGACATCAATGCATGAATTTATTCAGCATCCATAGCAGTTTATTTTATTGTGTAAGGCAATGCTTAGTTAAAGTTAATATTTAGAAGAAAAATAGCAATTAAAGCAAACAAGGGAATTTTGTGTGCTGTTAATATGCAAGTAAATTACATCACAAACAAAACACTGTGCTTGAGCATTCTTCTTTATTATTTGTAAACTTTATATAATAATTTATCTATTTTTGTTGCAACACCAAAAAAGAAAGAAAATTTAATTGCACCAATTTTTGAACTTTACTTCGCTGTAGTTCTGTTGTCAATACATTGTTTGTAATATCATATATTTTGATAGGATATAAAAAGATTAAAATAAGTCTAATTCTTAGTGAATAGGTGAAGGGCGATTGATCAGCTTATTTCCAATTCCAACAAAGGTAATATGAAAAATGGACGAAAGAATGAATGAAGGTTCAGAATATTTGATAATTTTTGTGTTTGGGCAGAAAAAAATAAAGACTTGTCATGGATTTTAAAACATGGAAAGCTTACAATAAAAATTCCATATCGAACATCGGCCGTGCACAAATAAATCATTTAACGAAATCAGCAAATAATTGAAAAAATTTGCCAGATTCAAACACCACAAGTTATTATGATTTTACTATGCATTCGTAAAATGTTATCATAATTTTCAATTTTATAATAAATAAAAAGTATGCAGCTGGTAATTTCATTTTGAATCTGTCCACGATACATTGAATTATTTCACACTCGTGTATTTTGGTGCGTTGTACGTACTTGCAAGTTGACTTACGTAACGAGCGGCATTTCGCCATTTTAAACGACAAAAAAACAGTTACACAACATACGTTTGTCTAAATCATCATTGTCCTTACATTGGCAAGGGCATTTGTAAAAATACGTACGTTACCCGATGTCTTTTCAACCGAAATTAGTACTGTTTTGACATTCGAGTTCAACATATGAAGAGACTCACTTCCGGGTTATGTAATGGACATTTATTCAACTTAATCGTCATTTTTATTTTATTTCCTTTTAACTATTGCGTCAGAAGTTCATAAGGAGATATCTTGCCAATTTTTATATGAATTGGTCGACTGGTATGGCTGCTACAATCCGCGCTATTTCATTGTCAGACAGTGTAAAGATACGACAAAGGCCATCTGTTTTCCACAGGTGACGTCACACATTCCATAGGACGAAATCGAGGTTTTCCCGGTGTTTATCGTAAAGTAAGATGGCCGACACGTCAAAACAGCGACGTAAACGCTAGAGTTTTCAACTTCTTTCACGATTTTCTAAAAACATCCTTCATCCGAATAGCTAAGGTATTTGTGATATTGATGACTTTTAACTAATGAATGTGTTTTTCACGTCTATTAGATGTACATGTGAAGCAAAGTGTATATAGACGGACAATTTTGGAGCAAAATCACCCGGGAGTTGCACTTTAACAGCTCTAGGGCTGTTATTGGGTCTTATTTCATACACCAGTAATGCTGCAACAAATTGATCAACTTTGTATTTTTTATCACAATATTGTAGAAATAAACACTTTGTTGAACATTTGACAACAACACTTAACTCTATCTCATGCCTTAGAAGCAGCATTTCTAAGTTTCCAACTTCAAAATCTGTTAATTAATACCATACTATATTGATTTTTGTTTATGCTAACTTTTTTGGCATGAGATATGAGATATAAGGTTATCACAGAGAGTGTGAACTATGTTAATATAATAGAATTAATAAAATTCTTTATAACATGTTTTGACAATAATAAGTGAACTGAATTACTTTTAAAGTAATGAATCTTCTTCTTAAAGATACAGTAAAATTTTACAAAGGATTTTTCTTAATGACCATTAAACATGCTCGAAATGTTTGTAAAAAAACAATAAAAGTTTATAGAAGACATAACTTTTGAAGGAATCAGTTTGGTCATAATAGTTCAAAACATCCAAGAAATAATTTGATAAAATTTCATGAGCATCCCATATTCAAATCAAGTACTTTTGACAGCAATGGATAATTCAAAAGAGAAACTTTTATATTGAGAAGATTCCGTTATGTTAGTTTTAGTAAGCTTGTATTATGAGGTGAGGAACACAAGTGTTTAGGTTAGAAGAATGGAAATATCAGTAATCAATGTTATCAGCTTTTATTGAAAGTAAAGAATCACAAAGCAACACAACAGTCATTTGTTAAAAAGAAAACAGTGATAAAGATCAGTAGCAAACTAAAAAAGAATCATTTCAATTTCTAAATGAATATCACCAAAATTATCTCTTCTCTTGTGTTACCAAAACAAAGAGAACATTAATCATACGAAAAACACAAATTTTCTTTTAAAAATATTGTTTAAAAAAACTATGTCTAAGGTTTTTCATTAACAAAATTAATGAACATTACTCAACGATATACAAATTATCAAAATATCAAAAGCACTCAAGGGTGATTTTTTTTCATTCAAGCCTGAATCTGGAGGACAAGAATATTTTATAAATGATCAAATTCTTTAATTTTTCAATGATCAATAGTATGACCTTGTCTTCCTTGAAATACAACTTCTAGAATGCCACTCAAACATGAATTAGATTATCACAAAAAGTTTCATCAAACATGATATTTTTTTTCATACCAACCAGAAGGCATGAGTATTCATATCAAACGTGCAAGCATTAAGCATACAATTATAATGTCAAGGCAAACAAAGACAATGAAGTGTTATTTCACCCACCCCCCTCCGCCTAGGGAGGACTATATTCATCTGTCGGAATAACAAAACAAAACTTATCACTGTGGGAATACAAGATTGCAACTCAAAATTTGAAAAATGAAATTTAAAAATTGAGCATTGCTGAGAAAAATTCAAAAGAGTAGTTAAATTATGTCAGTGAATTAAATCCTAAACAAATGAAAGCATTATGTTGAATCAGTCTTAACATTGGTTGACATAACTCTTGCTGCATTTCCTCAACTTTTCTGTGCCAGCTTTCTAGCTTACTGCAGCTGAACTTGATAGTACAAAGAGAAAACTGGAGGTCACTGCTAAACACTGATGAGAGTGCCGTACTATAACCATGAATTCTTATGCATTGCAGTAAGACTTAAATTAATCCCTGATGGAGACATACACAATTTATGCCTTGTGGCAGAGGTTGGATATATTGGTAATTTCTAAAGGTGATAAGTGAATAATTCTATCCATTATATTTAGTTTGGTTCAATGATATGAGGAGTATTAAATGTTCTGCCAGGCCACAATAGAATGTGGTTCATCTAACAGATGAGAATTCCACATTTAAAGTGGCACATACTGTTGGTGTTTCACATGTAGAAAGTTTGACACGGTGTGCTCTAAAAACGACCGGTGAGATCTCTAGAGCAGTCTAAGACACTGAATCACACGACCATAGAAAGTGAGAAAGTGGTTCATAACTTCAACTAATAGATGTGAATACCACATTTGAAGTAGCATCAGTTTTTGTTTCTCATGTAGAATGTTTGACACAGTGTGCTCTATAAATGACCGGTGAGATCTAGAGCAGTCTAAGACACTGATTTACACAACACTTACACGCATCTTATCGTCCACCTTGGTTAGTCAATACAAGGTAACAAATACAAAAATCAACATCAGCAACAACATATCATTCAAATTAGTCAATAATCTTCTTCAAACATACAGAAAATAAAGCATCTTTTAAATCTTCTATTTCTTTGAAATAACAAAATGGCCTAATTTATTTTATGTTTTGGGGTTTTTGGAAAACAATTCATATACACATCACTTGTTTCTTCTCTACTTCTTCATCTCTTATTTCTATAAATACAGTTGAAAGCTTTTCTTACAAAGATTTCCTCCAACTTGTGTAATATATTTCATATCGTTTTTAACACTCATGCAAGTGCTTTGGAGTAGGGAAACATATGCTGTGGCCGCTTTGCCATACGTTGGTGTACTTTAATGTCTCATTATGGTTGGTTTCAAGTGGAAGAATTTTTTGCAAAAGGTTTTTTCAACTTTATTCTAATGAAACAATGTTATCTTGGAGTTTACCTACAGTCAGTGTTAGAGGGGCATAAATAGGTCTAAAAGTTAAGATAAATGGTAAACTTTGAAGGTATATTTCAGACACTCACCAATTTTACTGCAGTGACACTGTACGCATGTCCAACCACCAGTCCATTATCAAGCTCGGCTTCAAGGGCAAGTCCTGAAGGCTGAAAGGGGAGATAAAAAATAACATCTGTGACAATTCGTCAGATATATAAATTTCTCAAGGGGCACTATACTAATTGTAAATGATCCATAAAGATTTTGGAAAACGGCTCCTGATATGCTCCTGAATGTCTTTCATTAACATTTTGTCAAAACTAAACACTACCTTGATATCTGCTGCCAAATCTTCCTTAAATTCTTGATTTGCGAGAACAGCTATATATGAAAGCATTTATAAGAATATTAATTCAAAGATGTTTATAAAACATTTAAACTATTTTGATCCATATGTGTACTTAATATTCTCTAAATGTAAGCTTCACGAGTTAATATTAATTGTCTCATTACATCGATTGAGCATCCCATGAGGGCATTCCTGTCGTAAGCCTTCAGCATGATGCGCAGAAGGTTCGGTGGGGCCTTCGGGAGGTCAAACATCTCGGTCACACCACCCGTGAAGTCCTCCATTGCCTCGCTAGTGCTGCCACCTTTCAGGGACTCGTATGATCCACACAGTCTTTGAACAGATGAAATTTCAGGTAAAGAAGATTTCATAAAATCATTATTCTTAATGCAATTACCTAGAGTGCAGTAATCTTGGGATGTTCAATGTCTGATGAAAGTCATTCAATTAGGTTACCAATTGTGTTTTGACAAAGTACCTTATATTAGAAGCCACATACTGTCTCTACTTTGGCAAATTGAAAAAAAAAGATATCTAACTCATGTAGCAGTGGTTCTTTGTCAGGCAAAGCTTCCGGAATAATTGTTAGAATTTGTCAAATGTATTACAAAAACAACAAAACTAATTTTAATTGTAATTCTAAACATCTTAAAAGGACAGTCCTAAAAGGACAAATTCAAGGGGACATTTCGGTTTATACAAGTATGTTATTACTACATGATAATAACATAACCCGGGTGAAATATGTTACCGACGGTAACATTTTGGTTGATTTAGATTGGACAACTAGATACATGAGAGCACACACTCTATAAACTTAAACAAGAATGAGAAGTGAAGCTGTTTGTCATGAAAAGCCTTTCTAAGGCATGACATGGCATTGCTGATTAATCTTATCATGAATCATTTGTAAATGTATGGATACCCTTTAATACATATAATTTGTTTCTATAAAGTTGTAAAATTAGTGAAAGTACAGCACTTTTTTACATGTCATTTCCCCTCTATAACAACATGGTTGGCCGTAGCCAATAGGTAAGCCTCTTTAAGTAGCAGAGTAACAATCTGGGAGAATCTCACTTGGCATAAGCCTTCTCCAGCAAGGCACTCCAGAATTCATTCTTGTCCACGGAGTGCATGAACACAAGCTGGTTGCAGTACGTTGGAAGACGATCGTCAACCACAACCTCCTGCCACTCGCCCTGGTGCCAAATGTTAAACTTGAAGAGTCCGCAGTAGTCATCTGTGAAGTTCTGCTCAGGGGGGACAACTCTCGCAAGCAACTTCTTGTTGCATGTAAGGGAGGCGACTGCAGCCAGTAGCCAGCAATCACCTGCAATGAGTTTGAAGATCATGTTGGAGGGTTCATTTATTTCAGTTATATTACTGATTTCCGAATGCAAGTCAGGTGTCAATCCAAAACAAACCATTTGCTGAAAAAGCTTACAATTACTGAAATTTTGAGTCTCAGTATTACTACAGATGATTAAGCGCAAACACAATCCCTTAATATTATTTATTCAGAAAGTTCATAGAGAGGATGGAAAATATTTTTTACATTTAATCATGGATTTCTATGAGTAAACCTTAACGTAATTGGCCACTACATTGCAAATCAAATTTGATTTTCATATATTATATATAAGAAGCAAGATGATGACATGCAATGAAGTTTTACATTTAACTGTAGCAATCTTATTTAACACTGTTATTGTTCAGGATGTAGATCCTGAAATTTGCATCTACCCGCCCATTTCAACTACAAAGCATTATGTTCAACCTTTATCTGCTTATGGATTTTACAATGAGTATATTGTTAATTCAATTATTTCCACTACAAACAAAGAGTTGTCAAAATCCAAGTTTGTTGCTAGATTTCATGAATTATAACTAGATTCTTTCTGATTTCTATTAAGAAAAGGGCGATGTATCTGTCACCATCAAAACATGAAGACTGCCCAAGAATCATTAGACAGCAATTCGGAGCACCTCGGATCTACACATATCTGACAGGGAGTGGTTGATGAGGTTTAGGAGTGCAATGCAGTGTACATCTGTGTTTTGAAATTATTCCTTGAGCAGGATTGGTTACACATGATAACTTCTACAGTTGTCTATCATCATGGTATGCCTGGCAATACATTTACAGTTTTATTCATTCATAGAATCTATGGATTCCGTTATATTCAAAGAAGTCAAGAATGATAATTTCAGAATGTCACAACATTACGATACATATGTCCCATGCATAAGGAGTTGAAAGAGTACCACAAACATTTGCAGTGATATTTGATAGGGACTGTTTGTAGAGTTGGTAGCCTCCATTACACCTTGGTTATTCAATTTCCATACTAACTCACATTGTCTTTGATAACGCAGGTGAATAGGTGTGTAAAGGCATACTGGGTGTTCACAACAATCACAAAATAATAATATTATTTCCGTTTCAAAGTTAATTTTTGTTGAAATTTTTAATTTTCAAATCTCGACCTTGATAGCCAGTTGCATGCAGATATTTTTCATGAGCAATTGATAGAGCATCTTTATTGACTAAGAAAAACCTAATCTTGTGTACGTATCTTTGGATAGGTCTAATTAATCTTTGTTGCAAAATGTATATAATCATATCAACATTGTGTTATAATTAACTTAAACCTGTGTATTGATTATTACTATGTCATTAAATCCCACAACAAGTGCTGCACACTCTCGTCCACTTGGCCAACTTGGATTTGCAACGCTTTTTTAAATATTCATTTCTTGGTTTTGTGCTATTATTGTATAATGCTTAAATCTATACTTGCTGAATAAGTGGTTTTAATGTATAATGCTTAAATCTATACTTGCTGAATAAGGACCTTGAGTATATTGAAGACTCCAATTTTATACACATTCATGGATCAGAACTGAACTAAGAGAGGCGTAGACTTATGATAATTTTGTATTACTTTATTACAAATCCTGCCCACAGACCTTATGCTCTGATCAATCAAAGTATAAATCGCAGATTCATATAGTTTCTTTTTTGATGCAAACATCACTGATACCACTTTTATCAAACAGCAATTAGAAACAATTGCAGTAAATTCAAATATTTTCAAAAAAATCTTTGTGAAGAGATTGGTATTACCCAAATCTATCATTCAGATCTACAGAACACTCATTCCATATCAGCGGATATAAGAGTATATATATCTATTACTTACCGAGCTCTCCCTGTTGCACATCGAACCTGCTGGCTCCCTCAGCAATCCACTCGGGGGCGTCACAGATCTCCTAAAAACGTAGGGAAAAATCAATTATTTTTATTATTACATTATATATAAAAACATGATCAATAGATAATGAGCAGGTATTTTCATGTGCAGCAATGTTTTTCAAATTTACAACTTGACATAACTTTGTGATAAGGTATGAGTCACCTGTAAAAAGCGAACTATTCGTTCAATGGAAAATAAGATTGCTCGTTATAAAACACTAGACAAGACATTTGATCTAACTCACAAAATATCTTCAGAAAAAATGACACCTTTGAAAAAGCTAACAAATTTTTTGTGATTGAAATAACCAAGCATTCAACAAACCAGAAAATGTAAATGCAATCAAATATTCCAAAATACATAAGCTTTGGGTAAACAAAGAAATGATTACAAATGTAATCTTAAGAATTCAGATGAAAGAAGATCTGATGTAACATGAGCTAAGGTCACAGGCTAGAGTCACACCCTGCTGAAATGTCAAGGAGTTGGTTCTCCAACAGACGGACACCAACAATAAACATCAGCTAACTATGTATCTGACTTTCTCTGTGTTGCTGAAGCTAGACTTATAGTTTGTAAACAATCCATGCGCTGTGTGAGAAGTTGAAACAAACATTTTAGGACTGAAAATAAAATATTTGTGTAAGGTTTAATATGCAGTTTTGATTATCATACAATGAATGGGTTGGGAAGAATTTGTACAATAAGATAAACTTTAAAACTATCTTTTTTTACATGTGAGATTAAAAGATACTTATAATGTATAAAAAATTTCCTGATTACATAGGTATGCTGAACTGCTTTAACTTATTGCAAAACACTTTAAAAAAATATATATATGAATATGCATTCAGAAAGGTAAACTTTTAATGGAAATATGGAAATGACAGAATGATTATTTATAAAGAGGAAAAAGTCAGTATACATGCACAGCTAAATATTTACAAAAGTGCACTATCTTTTGGTATATATACAATTACAGATATCTAAGTAATTGGTAACAAATCTGCCCATATCAAGTTGAAAATGCTATCAATTTCTCAGGTGACATTTGCTACAGCTATTGGTTGATAAAGTTTAATCTGTAACTGATAACATGAAGACTTCCTGGTTTGGTTGGTTTGGTTTTGGTCAAGCAAAACTGCAAAGATTTCAATCAAATGGAACATATCAACTTCTGAGGGAGATTTCAGACAATTTAGACTACCTGATGTTTTTTTTCATGTGAAAGTTGTGCAGACCAGTCCATGACTTCTATTGCATGGAGTATCTTTGGAAGAACATTGTTTATGAATAAATTGTACTCCATCAAAGCCTGGTCTGATGCAAGTTAGAATTTGATTATGTGACAACTTTCTTGATTTTTATTAAGGTTGTGCAGATGGGCACATGAATATTCTAAAAGATGTGAGGTGAGTTGGTTTTTAACGCTGCTTTCAAGAGTATCTCACTTATATTGCGGCTGCTAGTACTATTGCAGGGAGAAAGCCCGCAACACCATTGTGGCTATCCATTGCGGTGAAACCAGTGCACATCAGCTGGAACTAGAAATTCAGTGTAGCATTGCACCCAAACCTGACTGTGTGTAGAACACTTCTCTACTGCAGACAAAGTTGCCGAGCCCCTGGCGGGATTCGAACCATGGACCACTTGATCCGAAGCCGAACGTGCTAACCACTGCACTATCTAAAAGACATTTCCTTCATCAAGCTATTGCCTGTGGATACCATGGGTTATTGACTGATACGAGGTTGGTTGGGTTGCATTAGGTCAAGAGGACCTGAGCAGAACTTGAGTCAATGTTGTGAAACCCTATTGACTGCTTTTGTCAGCAATTGCTTAATATATGCTGATATTGACTGATTGTATCAGGTTAACATAAGCTGGTAACCCGGAGACTAGCTTAGTTTCGTTTTGATTCTATTAAATACAGTTAGAATCTTTAGTAAGAAATATTCTATGGCTACAAGCTCCTATGGGTTGCTATTGTTTTGGCTGATAGGTTACAGCTGTTAAAAGGCTGTCTCCTTGATTCCCTTGGTTTGGGTCATGCAGACCTGTATGAGCTGTGTGATCTTGCATTTAGTTGTACATATTGGATGGCTGTTAAGTGTAGAGACTTTCTACAGGTCTCTGAATGCAATGGATGTCTTGACAAGTGTGGGAAAAAAGGCAACTTTTATTTATTTGCAGAAGAAAATCAATAAAATATGATTAATTAAAAAAATACAAGTTATAATCAAGGAAGGCTGTAGATCTCATTTACAAAACAAAAGAGTTCAATTCTTTGCAACAGGTGATCAAAAGTCAATGAGGTGAGAGGAGGCCCTGGAGCTACCTCACAGACACAGCAATACTACTGATATCCCTCAGCAGCTATTTCTCTAGGAGGAAGGATAGCAGACCAGGGGACCCAGAGAGTCTGGAATGTGCACACAGGGTGTTAGACTGTCTGGCTTCTCTGATACACTCCTGGCAAGGGCCATGTGCTTGCAAGATGCTCTTAGTTAGCCTTACAAGCTAGATTAGATAACAGTATAAAACCTTAATTGCTCTCATTGACAACATGTTCTAGATGTTGCTTTTATTCTTTATAATGAAGAGCAAATTTTGTCATTCATTGTTGAATAAAAAGTGTGATTTATGATATTTGTCGTTTCTAAAGATTTTTGTTCTCAAAACACATTTCTTGGAAAAATACCTGTTCTAGGATAAAATAATCTTTTAGGCTTAAATATATTTATATCTATTTTACCCTGATTCTTCAAATTTCTCTGCAAGACATTTAACGACATGTAAAAGGCATTCATTAATCAACCACATCCAGCTGAATGAATTTCTGTCTTAGGTATTCTTGATTTCTAGAAACTTATTAAAAGCAATTAATCATGTTCTGATTAATTAACACTGAAAAAAATCAATTCTGGACAAGATGCATAAATTCAATAAAATTTGTCCAAGTTTTATATCATTGTTAATGAATGTTCTATTAGCATACATCTAGAAATAAATTCTTCTTCATATCAAAGATATCACCAAGCTAAACCAATGCAACTACATTAATATGAATTTATGCCTAAATTTTGATTTCTTTGATATTAATTAAGATTAAACAGTGCCCCGAACAATACCAAGAGCCGGTAAAATCTAGACTTGACATAGTGATCAAGACTTGATCTCTTTTTCAAATATTTTTTTATCGTCTAGAGGATGGACTACAATGCACCACAAACCAGCTGTCCTACTGCTCACACTGCAAAACAATATCAAACCCTTATCTTTCAAGCACATGCATAAACTGTGCTGGAATTCACAGTATCCTTGACAACGCCAACAGTAAATGTTATTGATCCCATTCATTCAATGCTGTTTTTGACTCTTTCACTGATGCAGTGGAGGATGCACTAACTAAACACAGATACACCACTTTGATCTTGGAGGAATGAACCATGACCTATGTGGGCCAGTGTCTGCAGGCTATAGATGAATCATTGAGTCTCACCAAGTAGTTTTGTTAACAAATCTGGATCTGCGGAACATAACTTCTTTCTGACCATAACAGGTTTTTCCTTTTAGAGAGTGTGAGAGGTGCCCATATACTCCTTTTTACAATGTCTGGCCTTGGGTCAATGATGCTAAAATATTGTTTAACCTATAACAGTTTTATTTTGGCTCAATTTCACCCTTGAAGCAAGATTCTTGCAGGTTCTTATTTCTCATTCTGTGAATATCTACTGATTGTATATAATTCGGTGTCCATTGTTCATGATCATCAAATCTCCAATGAACAGTGGCATGGGAGACAGTTAAATAATAAAAGAATAGGGAAACATCTTTTGGAATAGGTTGTTTAATCTGCTTTTGTGCAATTTATCACTATTTTTTCTAAGATATTTTCAAAACTTCTGCACACTTTGATCTTCTAGAGCTTGAATGTATGGTCTTGAAAGCAACTTACACATTTGAACAGCAAGTTCAAGTAATATACATAAAATTAACCTTCGAGATATGCAGAATTCATTAAAGATTTTCACTTTCAGTGTTGGCTTTGTGTCACAGGTTGGAGCCTGAACTGTTTGCTTGATGTATGTGTTTGTGTGTGCAGCTGACCATATACTGATTATCAATAAAATGGATACAGTTGGTGGACCATAACAAACTACTGGATTCTACTTGCAATAAAACTTCAGTTGACATTCCTACAATGTATAAAACAGGTCAGGGGAACATTGAAGGGAATCAAACTATATATATGGCATTGGATGATCAATTGGGGGTTCAGGGGTTTCGAACCTCCCTTTTGGAATTTATTTTTAAATCGACCATAAATTGGGTGACACTAAGAGGGAATCATGACATAAATTACATAGCAGTCTAACCTTTTCAATAGTTGTCATTTTTCTCCATACTTAGATTTCTTAAGTTTTCTGAAGGCCTTTTCTACAAATATCTGAAAAACTACTCTTACATTAAAACCTTTATCACTTATTCTCTCTGCTATAAGATTTGATAAAATTAATTCCACTTGTTCATCTTCAAAGAAGGAAATGTCATGACATACATTACGTAGTGGTCTACCCTTTCTGAACCAATCGTAAATGAAGTATTTCATAACTGGTGGATAGAAATAAGCAATATTCCATGGCATCAATCACATTACCCAACTTCTCTTTCACAACAGGAAGGCATATAGGTCAATAGCTCTACACAATGTGCTTTTTTGTGTGAAGGATTTTAAAACGGGATTTGCACTCTCTGCACCAAGAATGAATTTGACATGCATTTCAAAAGTATAACAAAAGCAGTTGAAGTCTTCTTCAAATTTGTTAGTGCATTGAGACTTGTTGCTATTGCAGCCATAATCATAACATAATAACACTTTTATAGTTAGGCAATACAAGGAGACAATATGTTTCTCCATTGAGGTGTCATTGACAGTTTTTTTAATGTTATATCTTGTATGCATGCATTAGCTTATATTCAGAAGCCAGGTATCAATGAGGATAACTGAAATGTGAAATAATTACAAAGTTTGATAACATTTACCTCAATAATTGAAGCATTGCACAGTGACTTTCTGTTTTTTGCTTTTTATGAATAACTATCACATTAAATTATAACATCATTATTCCTTATAATGCATTCACCCAGTCAAACGGTCATCAATTAGTTAAAAGTAGTTGAAAATCCAAAGTCATATTTTTTGTATACAAGGATAAGCATAAAGGTTGTAAGCAATATTCATTAATTGACAAGGCTTTTGGAGACTGCAGGAACACCAACAAAAAGCATGTGCACATTCAAACAATTATTCACACAACGAAAAGCTGACTCATTAAGTTTGGAATCTCATCTACAGATATGAAATTTAGTTAATAAAAGCATCTAATCCAAATTATTTTAACTTCAGCAATTTGTAGAATAGCCAAGGATAAAGTCTACCATAGATTTCTGTTGAATTAATACACTTGTAATACATCCAATACACTAAAAAGCATGTTAATACGATTGTTATACACTATATATATTAAAAAGTCCAGCAGATCTGGCAGTAGTCAGGGAACCAGCACACCTTGCCAGAAATGTGATTATGGTATGTATTTTCTAAGCCAGGCAAAGCATGCACTGCCTGTCAGCTCCAGTAGTACACTGGTTTGTATTGATTGTTGGGAATGTGACCAACCATGTCCACCCGTGGGAGATGAATATAGTGAAAAGATGACCTACTTTCTGATATTAAGCATGAATGGGATTGTATACATGTTTGGGAAAAACACTTTTGATGTCCTGTAAAGAACCATAATTACTTTCGGGGGGAAAAAAACCTTGTGGAGGCAGTTATCCAACTATAACCTTAGTTAAGTTTATACTCTACACTTACTCATAGATATACAGTCTAGGTGCTTATATCAAAAATGCCACTTTTACTTTACTCTTCCAGGCCAAAGCATTTGAACAAGACATTCTCCTTTTCCAATTTTTGATCCCAAACTTATTTTCATTTTGAAGACTAAAAGATGAATAAAGTTGAATAATAATAAATTACTCGTACTGTGAAACATATGGATCATACCCGAACATATCAATTTTGCATGTGACATCATAAAATATTTTATCATAAAATAATCGCAAGAAAAGTATGCTCTTGTGCTTGCTACTTTCATGTGATCCAATTATTAAGTATATGAAGTTACATGCTTATGAAAATTTATCTATAACCCTCAACGTAAATTATGTCTTACTTTTGAAATGAATGTTTTGCTTTGGGTAATGCATCCTGATCAGTAAATAATTTTCTTGTAAATGCACATAAAAATAAATTTATTCATCAATTTCTTCATCTCAGGCTTTCCTCATGTTTGAAAAACGGAATCGGAGTCTACATCAAAACATTGCCATATTGTAGATCATCCACACACTCCTCGTTTTTCTGATACAGCAAGATTTGAAATTGTGACCCAAACAGTTTCACTTATTCACACAAATTGACAAGAATACCAACCCTAGGTCAATTAGAGAAATCATACACTCACATAGCTATCGCTCTAGGATTAAAACCGTATAACACTAAAATTAAATATAGGACGATGAGACTGATCAAGGCCTAGTCAGGCTTATCAGTGTTTCCACATTCCATTATGTGAAGTGATTGTGCCGAGAATGAGATGATTGTGTTGTCCAGCTCTCAAACTGACCTGTCCACTCAATGACCAGTGTGTATACAGGGTCAGACCAGAACACTACGAGGGAGGATAGTTTAAGGTGAACATTCCATTAATGTTAAGTGGAGCTATCAAACAACCTTAAAGATTTGATGGAGCGGTTTGGAAGGTAGAATGTTAACAAAAACACTGAAGGAATTATTTGCAGTGACGGATCCAGGAATTTTAAAAGTAGGGGGTCACTCATTTTAAGGTTGATCTTCATAAAAGTTTTAAAAAAGAGGGGAGTTGGAACCCCCTGAAACCCCACAACCAGATCTGCCAATGATTATACTAGGGAAACTTCCTTAGTTGATTTCAGTGAATATCAATATGGTGAAATGAGAAGGAATGAGGTGATTTTGTTCAAAATAACAAATCAAAGAGTATTTCAGATATATCACATATTATTGCCAGAAGAAAGCTGGTCCTGCTCGACACTGTGGTGAAACCTGCAATCCCTTGCTGGAATTTGCTGACAAGGATGCTGGGTAAATAAAACAGTTCAGTTATCTCAGATGTTATAACTCAAGTAATTTTGACAACTGTCCAAAATAAATAAAGCTGTAGATAATCAAGAATGGCCTCATCTTATAGTGCCATGACAAGGAATACTTTCACTTTTAAACTTCATCACTGACCATTAAAACTTATGTCCTAGTTTTGATAAACAAACAGATACAAACAAAAACCTAAACTCTTTTGGCGAGTTCAAATGATATCCAACTTAATTATGCAAAACATTAAAAAATAAAGAAAATGCCAGCAACACACCAATTAAATACACATGTATCACACAGAGAGAGCACATGTCTGCATAACAGCAGCTGACCTTGTACTCTCTACATTTCATCTGCCACACTGGTGGGTACTCCTACACATATGCTGACTTCCTACAACTATTTATATCTACTTGCAGCCTCCCTTCCTCCTAGGACATTGTAGCTTGTTCTGTTTGGAAGGAAAGCATGGCTAAGTCAGTGAATCTTGATGTGTCAGGTCTTATATCTTCTCCCAATATGACTCATGGCCAAACAGGCTTTCATACATGTTATTGTAGATTTGTAAAGTCCTCGCTGTGTCAGTTCTGCTGATTATTTCTGTAGGGTCCAATGAAATTGAAATAATGGTTGAATATAATTATCATTTTGGTGAGTGCTGCATCAATGATGTTTGAATTACAATCCCTAATTTGTTTCTATAGAAATAGTTGTTGGCAACTTAGAAATTAGGTGAAATTATCCCCAGCTTTTAAAACCATCTGAAGTTGATGGAATGATTCATGAAGATTATGGATGAAAACTATTTAAACACAACGTTACGGAAAAAGTTCCTTTGATCCTGCATTTTTCTACCTCCTGTACAAAGTCATTTTCATGGAGAGAAGAAATTAAACATTAAAAGTATCTTCTGATAATTTTTCTTCATACCAAGAAAAACTAACCTTTGATGTTTTCTATACCTGAAGAGAAACAACACATAATAAGGTGCCAAGAAAGCCTGACAGCTCTCAAATAAATGATTGAAGTGATTCTAACATTTCATCCCGTCTGGAAGGTTTGGCACAATTCCAACCTCACTCTCTCATGGTATTCATCCTGGACAGTGTCAGAATTTCCCTTTTTACAGATTTTTTAAACAAACATTACTAATAATTTCTTTCGTTTAAAACAAATTGCACTGAATTAAAGTAGACAATAGAAATATTTAATAATGAAACAATTCTCATTCTGGATATATACCTCTATGATTCATTTTCTATTGAGGATGATTATTTTTCTTAAACAACAATTATATGCTCACTTGTGCATTATGATGTCATATGCAATGTGCTGTAATGGCAATATTATGTCAAGCCACTTTGTGCTACTAAATCTCCTTATGGTAGGACAAGAAAACAACTGAATGCAACCATACTTGCAAAGGGTAAAGTAAACAGTTAAAATGAATTTAGCAAATACTACCTTCAAAGTGATTTTCAGAGGCTTTCACAAAAAAATAATTTAGCATCAATTGCAAATTTTTAATTGTTTACTTCAGGAAAGGTTTGCTGAAAAACCCTTTCCTTGATAATGCCAAACACTATCTTTGGATCTTCATAGATAAAACATAATGAGCAGTTATCAGGTTGATGCTCCTGTAGCTGAGTGCAAATAGAAATAGCTCGAACATCCTTGTGAATTCCTCCGCACCCAGGAGGGAGATTGTTTCAGAATCTGAATGCCAGAAGATGACCTTTGATCTAGACTTCAGGCATAAAGAGACCTATGATTTCATGAATAAACCCTATGATATTTGGTTGTAGAAATATGATGTATCAATCAGGATAATTGATATCCAGCAAGCAACTAGACAAATGTACGTCACACACTAATATTACAGGTAATGTACTCACAGGTACTTTAGGACTGACAATAAATTTCAACCAGTATGAAGGCATATGCAAACAATGCATCATTCAAAACAGTCACACACAAAAAAGGTAACATGAATAAATATATGTGATACAAAAGTGACACACTTTCTTGAAGGTGAGGAGAGGTGAGTAGGTGTTAAACGCCGCTTTCAAGATTATTTCATTTATTTCGCGGCTGCTTGTATTATTGCAGGGAGAAAGCCTGCAACACCATTGTGGCTTTGCATTGCAATGAAACCTGTGAATCGGCTGGAACAAGCAAAGCACGGGCGGTCCTGCGCTGAAATTCAGTGTAGCAATGCACCCAAACCTGACTGCGTGTATAACAGTTCTCTACTGCAGACAAAGTGTCTGAGCCCCTGGCGGGACACTTTCTTGAAATCAATATATCAAATGAATCAAGGTCAACACTTGGAGTCATCAACACAATAACAATAATGAAGACACTTATGTTTAGGGGGGTCGAATTCTTAAAAGTAAGCACCCAGACCCCCTACAATGATCCACCGCTCTAAACAACATTAACCATAAAGAACACTACTTGGCTTCGATCTTCAAATGATTTTACAGAAAGAAAATTAGCCAAGTTATTTCAAACTAATGTTAGGCAATAAGGTTGACTTTATACATCATTCAAAACAGTCACACACAAAAAAGGTAACATGAATATACATATGTAATGCCTAAGCAACACACTTTGTTGATATCAATATATCGAATAAATCAAGGTCAACTCTTGGAGTCTTCAACACACGACTTGATGGAGGAGTCCGTGATCAATCTTTGTAACCTTAATGACACGCTTGGATGGCTTTCCTCGACATGCAGTAAGAACAAAGAACCATTAATAACCTTTCAGCTGTGACAAGTATATACAACAGTGAGAAATACACAATCTTAAAAAGGCGTATCTATCGGCTAAGGTCAGGGAAAATGACATGAAAAAAGGCGCACTACTTTTACTAATTTCACATCATTATAAAAATAAACTATATTCATGGACATAATATAAACAAATTAACAAATGCTTTATACCAATGCCATGTAATGCTGTAGCATGGCTTTTCACACTCGTAGCGCCAATGAAAGGCTTCACTTCTCATTTTTGTTATATTCAACCGAGTATGCACTCTTTTATCCATTTGTAAAATCTAAATCAACAAAAATGTTATACTCTGTACCATTTTTCAACTGGGTTATGTTACATTCATGTACATACTTGTATAAATATAATTGCCCTTTGAATTTTGTTTCCACAAAAAATATCCCGATATGACTGTCATTTCAAATGGTTGGGTTGGCTGGTGGATGGGGATTAATATTTTGGAGTTGTGCCGGCAGATTTGGGTTCTGTTGACATCTTTAAAGGATAGCTTGTATGGCTTGAAGTTTAGTCCTGCTCCAAAGCGACAGGTACAAGAATCTTAAAGGGGGATTCTACTATATACGGATACAAAGGATACGGGTTTTATTTATGAAGGATGGTTTGTGTGGCTTGAATAAGACTGTTTAACATTTTAATGCATCTTTATGTAAGAGCATTAGCAAAATACTTCAGGCCTATTCAGGAAAGACGTCAAGGATTTGTGTTACCAAGAGCATTTTGACTCACATACATCAAAATCTGCAAATTTGTAAAAATAAAATTTAAAAAATACTAGCAATCTTGTGTTATTTAATTTTTTTCTTGACTTCACTTCAAATAAATCTTTTTCATTGTCATTCTTTTGAACCAAAGAGCAAATACTTTTACACTTCAAAAATGCCTTCTAACTGAAAAACCCTCTTAAACTGCTAAAACAATTGCTTCAAACTATTTTGAGTGGCTATTTGAGTTAGCAGGCATCACAGCTTAATTGTTATAGAAAATGCAGGGCAGGCTGTACCAGACTCAGAGGATAGGGTTTAATTGAACTACAACAATGAAACAGGTTAAGTTTGAGGCCTGTTTTACCCACAACTATGTATAACAACTATGTGAACCTTGTACACATAAGCTGACTCAGATAGTAACAACAAGCTGCTGACACCGAACTGCAACTCTGTACAGCCTTCTTGCTGCTTTGTGACTTTTAACATTTACATTTTAAGGTTTGAAACTTTCCAGGTTTAATACCAGTGAAAATCTAAATTTGAAGCAACATCCATGTGCATGATATTATAGATTGCAATTTAGCGTCTACAAAAACCCTACTATTTGAAAAGTTACATATTGCCCACCTGTTACAATGTCACTATAGGTGTCATTTTATCAGTAAGTTTAATGATTTATTATAATTGACAATGCATTATGGCATCATTGGAGTTTCATATTTCATAATAAATCATATGGAAAGCAGGATTGTGCATGATTCATAATTTTGATCATTTAGGCATGGAAAAAAGCAGTGGAGGATTCAGTGGTCTTTTGTGTCTACAATTTGTGAGTGATTGGGTTGACCCCTTAATTACTGTAAAGTCAATTTCTTTCATTCTTACTTATAAAAATTTAGAAATATAAAAGATACAAAAAATATATTTATGACTGTTACACCCAAATGCTAAATACAAATGCCTGTTGAGTCCTTTTAACCCAAGGTGCAAAAATAAATGAAGCTAGAAGGCTATTGTTTTGCAACATCAACAGTTGTCAGATACCCATCAGTTGACTTGTCAGTCTGTCCTACAAAACAGATGCAAATGTGACCTGTCCCAGTTTACCTGTGTCCAGGTATGTGCTTCTGTACAACCATTCTCTGACCAAACATGGCTACATTAATCACTGAGTCAGCTGTGAAGGTGACAGGTGAAGGGTTTCGAAGGAAATACTTCCCTCTTCCTTGTCGATTGTAGCACAAAAAAACATATTTTAGAAAATAAAAATATGAAATTCAAAGACCTTGATTCTGATGCCCTTTTCAATGATACCTTTTCATTATCACAAAGGCTTGGGTAATAGCAGGAATAAACACAATCATAAAAGGTAGCCTTAGCAAAAGTTGCTAAGGTAAGACTTTGTAATAAGGTTGTTCTGTGAAACTTTAGCCAAGGTACTGCTTATCACACTAGTTTTCATGGGGTAAAAAGCAGCAGTGATATAGATGAGGCCACTTTATCTACAGGTAATTAAACAAGTTTGGATCTGTCATAGGTGGGCTGAAACCATGACCCAATTTCTTTCAGTTTTCAAAACAAATTCTGCAATCTGGCTGCTACAAGTATGTTATCAAAAGATTTAACAAGGGAATGCATCAGTTGTCTAAAATCATTTTGTAACTATTGTTAGAGCCAACTCAAATTCAGAAATCAGTTTCTCTTCAGAATATGCACAAATATCTTTTGAAATACTTCTTGTCAAAATGATTACGTACAATGAATATGAAAGATTAAGAGGAATATGGAGTTGAAATTTATTCTTAAAAAGAGTTCAGGTTCTTTTGTGCCATATAATGAAAATATAAGAGGGTCCATTTTCAAAGACCTACTTTATTAAACATCTCAGAAACAACTTGAAATATTAAGCTAAAGTAAAACACTATAAATTCATTCTGGCTTCATCTCATCTTGATAGCTCAATCATAAAGTATATGTCCTGGCAGTTACTTTAAGTCGAAAAATTACACCCATTATTTATTAGCCCCTCCCAAGTTAGTCACTAAATTGTTATATTAGTCCAGGTGAGGCCTTATGATCTCTTTAAACTAGAATAGTTCAGGTAGTAGGCAATATAAAATCTGTCAAGGAGTATCACATAGTGTATGCATATTTTCATTGATACTATGATATATATGTAGATAGATACATATAATAAATTGAACACTGATAAGTAAATACAATACATGAATACAAAGAGGTAGTAAAGGTATTGTATTAAGATTTTAATAATCACGACAAGACAACATGCAACATTTATTTTATACATATACATTTAGAAATAAATTTAAGTTTTTCTTCATACAATCATTGTAAATTTAATGACATTTGCTACCATTTTCCTGATTAATTCTGCTTTTGCAATACCAACTGTTTAAGCTGCATATTTATTTGCATTTGACAACTTTTAACTCGGTTAATGACTACTTTTAACTTCTGATCCATCATTTCAAGTCGAATCAATCATAATTTTGGGAATCTGACAAAATATCTAAATAAGAAATGATACAACATTTCAGGATTAATTTGAAGAAAATAATTTCCTAATTTGATAAAACCATTTTTAAAAAATGTCCCAGTTTTCAAATCTCTGTCATGGTCAATAACCAAACAAATTTATCATTATTTCAAATTTCACCTTCAGATGTAACTTTTAACATATGTATATCAAATAATTATCCAAGTAACCTATATATTTTAGAGGCCTTGTATAAATCTACATTTTCTATTTAGTAAGTCTGGCTATGCAAATGCGCAAACAGAAAGTCATCATATAATGAATGAAATTGAATTCATAGAGAACCTTCATAAGAGATTCACATAACATGAAATGCACCAAGTGTTTACATTCCTTGTTCAGATACAAACTATTAGTTTCACCATTAACATGAAATGAGATTTAAATTGGTGTCCTGTTGGCCTACAGCTGCCAGCAGAGCTTGGCACTGCCCTTGTTACACTAAGTACAATCTGTCAGTAGAATGTCCATACACTCTTTAAGTAAATGTCAATTACATTCAAAATAGGAAATGCTACATAAACATAATGATGGACTCAGTACCAGTAAATCATATCAAGCAAGGCTATACATAAATCTAAAATATATTTTCACGATCAATGTGTACACATAAAGAGTCAGAGATTGAAGGAATCACACAAAGCTTGTGAGATATTCTAGACTGAAAATTATATTTAGCATTGGTATATGTAAACACCTGACAAAACATTAGAAATGTTTTTAAGGAATTTATCCTTGATGTCACTTTGTAATTGTAGGATTCGTTATAAATGAGAGATCATTTAATTAACTTTAAAGATGAAAGTTAAATATCAAACCATAACAAAACTATCTAATACAATACACATAAATCTGAATCCAGACTGGAAAATTTCCATCGTCAACTTTAATATAAAATCTTCACCGAAAAGTTCACAGTATGACATTACACTTTACTAACTAAAGAACATGATAGCATTTTTTAATTTTTTCCCTTGAATTGACATCAAAATAGTGAAATTTACGCTGTCTATATTTTTAAGCTTTATCATAGACTAACAAATAGTCCCTGAAAAAAAGGTTTCACCAAAAATCTATTTTTCGACATTTGGTATGAAATAATATAAAAAAGGAGTCCTGTACAATTCTTAATTATAGGTATGGCTTAGGCAACTAGACTTGCCAACATTTTCTAGACTTAAGAACGCGCCCTTAATATTTTGCCATAGGGTCTTGATGACAGACTAGCTTTATCAATACACTGATGAGGCACAAGAAGTTTGTGGAATGTTTGTGGAGATAGAAATGTACATGTAGGCTCACTCTTGAGAAATGAGTCAGGCCTGAGGATATTTCACACACATACACAATTTCACATTTGTCATACTTAATCTCTTAAAGCAGTTTTTCTCATATCCCTTTACCTATCTCTTATTTCTACAGTTTTACTTCAATACCTTTGAAAATCTTTGATATTTTGGTTGTTTTTTGAATTTTTAGAATAAAATATATAATTTGCCTCAGATGAAGAACATCATGCACAGATTGTAATGATGTTGTTTAAAATCCAATATTTTCTTTCAGAGACAGCTTGTTAAATATATGTCACACCTGTAAAAAATGTCAAATGCAGAATATTGACCCACTTTTATACAATATACATCCACCTTAAAATATTAGACAGGTGTTTCTTGTTAATCCTATAAATTCTTTTATTTAATACAGTATAAAGCTAGTAAAGGTTTTTTATTCTTAACTTTCAACACTATGAAAACCCATCAATTTGACATATAACATACTTGAGGAAGGAAGTAACGACTGAATAAAACTTTTATTATAAAGAGGTAAACTTCATTTTCATCTTCCTTGGTCAGGTGATATCAGAAAGTCTTCTCAGATTAAGGTCACCATGACATTGCATATTTCTGTTTTATTTCTTAAAAAATTGTTTTATAAAAACACACCTTATGTTATAAAACTTGACATCAAACTTGCATATGAATAATCCATTTTAGTCACTTTGAATTTAATTCTAGCATCTAGGTTACTCATCACTTGAATAAAATGTAATCTGAGGCAGTAGCCTCAATCGCTAAACTTAGGACAATATCCATGAGAAAGAAAGTTGAACAGAGAAGAGGGTAACTTAACTGCCTCACTGCTATGTAGGTTTGAAACAACCTGTGAATAATCTGTTTGCAATGTAGAGGATATTATTTTAGCCCTCACAAAGAGTCACACCCAATTTGGGTTACATTCAAGTTTTCAGGTTCACAAAAAAAATCTAGGTCAATCATGAGTTGTATGTAATTGATGTTATCATTATATAACATAATTATTGGATCTCCAAAAAGCATTTCTCTTCAAGGTTTGATCTACTTTCCTTTAGAGCTATCAAGGGATAAAGGAGAAATTTTGCAATTATTCTTACAGTACAAGAAAGAACTAGACAAATGATTAATAATAAAATCATGCACAAAATGTTTACATTCTTTTCGCTATGGACACTATCCTTATCAAATTTATGGTCCAAATTTATTTAAAATATACAAACATTTATTATTTTATACTCATTGTGAAACATAATTTTAAAACAACAATAGCCGAACAAATCTAACTTAGAAATTTTCCATAATACACAACCTTCTCATCTCCCTCTGAGATGATACCAGTAAAAGATGCTGACCTTGTAAGAGTGTAAGCAGTCTACAACAGGTGTTGTATAGATTGGCAACTAGTATAGAGTTCTACACAGGTAGCAAACCTAGTAAGACAGTAAGGTATGAACTGGTTGAGGCAGTTTGCAAGGTTCACAGGAAACCATGAGCACAATAGAGCAAAAATTTATACTGTTCAAAATATGTCAAAACCTTTCCAGTATGAACTTTTCTAATAGGTATTTGCTATCAAAAGTTTTTAAAACTAGCCCATTTTAAGTTTCCATATTTCATTATATATACATTCATTATAATTTGATTTACCTAGCCAGTATGACTTACTAAATCACTAGCTGTGAATTTTTTCAAAACGTCTGAGTAACCAACAGGAGCAATCAAGTATTAAGGTTGAAATACATGATATACAATGGTCATGGTTGGTTGCACAACAGGGTACACAGAGCCTTGTACAAAAGTGGGTGTGTCATTCAGATATAAGGTTCATCGATTCACTACTATTAAGCAAGAATTTTGCTTATGTAGCTATCTCAGTTAATATTTTTGCAGTCTAAAATGTGTTTGCTCAGAAAATCTATTAATACTTATAAGATACCCTTACATCAGTTGTTTTAAGTAATCAAAATATTTTATATTGATGCTTAATTTAGCATCTTATTATTGATGCACGAAGGTAAAAGTAAATAACTATAAGATGTTGAATCTCCCGCCCCATTCCTATCTGTATTTTGACAGTTGAGCCCCTCATCTGTTTAACTTAATACATAATAGTATGATATACTGGTAATTAATTGCAAGCATGTACATTTATCAAAAACTTACACTTGGTCGCAGCCACTCAAAAGCTCTGGGAGGTTCCTGGCTGAAGAATAAGGAACTATCCTCAGCTAGAAATTCCGGATCTTCAAACAGAATCCCCTCTTCCTGGCACTTGGCTTTAATTTCATCGTAGTTCTGAGTGAGCATGCCAGAAAAAGGATCTTTTGTTTCAACTCGGGTGTGACGACCTGCCACTCGGCGACAATGCCTTGCGGGACCCCTCTGTCGTCGCTGGTCTTCCATTTGTCGCTCAAACTGGTCCTTTAAGGAGTCAAACAGTCCCCCTCCACCTCCTCCCCCACCAAAAAAGTCATTTGCCATACCTCCAAAGAAATTCATTTTTGCTGAAGATAGCCTCTCTCAGTATCACAAACACACGGTATTAGCAACACCTCACAGTATAAGCAACACCTCACACTTCCTGACTGGTGTCAACCTCAAGCTAGGACTGCAGGTGAAGGTTGACCTGGTCAGTGCAACACCAATAAACAGGTAGATTCTGAAGTGCCAGGTAACTCTCGGTGCGATCCTCTCGATCTACACTGCCTCCTCCCACACTTCAACTGGTATAGCCAGTCTCTATGGTTGACTGAGTTCAGCTACCTCAGCCATATCACGATCTAAACCGGGTTCTGATAGGTCGGTCTGCTGTACGCTATGTGGCCGGTATTTGTCAACTATTTACACATGGCCAGCTCTGAGGGGTGTAAACCCACACAATACCTCCACAGGCTTAGTGAAGAATAAGTGGGAGGCCCAGCAAGACCCTTATTTCTCCTCTTTCAAACTGATACAAATGTTATAGCACCTTATATACCTGCATGTAATGGCCCAACCATGGAGTTGCTCAATTAAGCCTTAAGGGTCTAACAGCAGCCCCTTGTCTCTTATAATATGTTATGTCACCTCTGGTGATAATCCAAAGCTCTGCTTACAGACTTCAGCTAAATGCTTGTGAAGTCAACAAATTCATTCACAACAAGCTGGCTAAGGCTACAAAGGGAGGTAATCTGCACATGCTTCACATGTTTCCCAACAATACTATTACATAATGGATATCTTTTAGCTTGATGAAAGCATGCAACCAGTGAGGCTTGATCTGTCTTCAGCTATGACAAGTTCATGTGCTGTATTCTTTAGTTTTTAATGTAATATATCAATTTGTCTTTTCAGATTTTACAGATACTTTTAATCACTCATTATAGATGTTGTAAAGAAATGTAATGTTTATTTAAAACTAAAAAAAAAGTAATGTAAAGAAGAGCATGCATCAATAATATTATTTCATCAGTTGTAAGCCAGTTGTTATTAATTGATACACCACTGTATGATGAACCATAACTATATTTACTATTTATTAAATTTATATAGAAACTTTAACTGGGATTAAAGTATGTGTAGGAAAAAAATATAAACAGTACACTGACAAAACTATATAATGATGGTAAATTGTGAAACATATGTTTTAGCCCTTACATTTTTTCAAAGTAGAATGTTAGTAAAGACTGTAATTTGTACTCATTTGGTTTCTTAAAAAATTATCTTGCACTAAATGGTTAAATTGCTATCTAATGGCATATCATGGCAATGGCATAGCCCTGAGAAGTTTTTTAACAAATTAATAACCATCACATCAAAGATATATTTTTCCATAAGAAGCCTTATTCAGTTAGATTTAATTTTCTATGATTTGACTCAAGAAAATTATCTTTATTGGTGAAGATATTGTTGGCTCAAATATTTTAAATCAGGTTGGTAGGGAAAGAAATTCCAAAAGTCATTCAATAGACAGATATCAATATCTAAATCTCCTCATTTTTTAACTTTATTCAGAGATATGAAAACAGACCTTAATATTTTTTGATAAAAATAAAACGACTTCTGCTGTCCTGAACCCTTCAACGCTGTGATAGAGATAAGAAAGTCTTGATGGCCTGTAATAAACAAATTTATCTGTACAAAATATTTTCCTTTTAGATATTGTATGTAAAATAAGATAAAAAGTGCCAACAATCACCCCAAATTTCAGACCGAGACAATCTTGAAATAACAAAATTTTCTGGACATATGATTACACCTTTAATGGGTTTCTTTTAGGGTTACTCAAAATTGTCAACGGTCTGTCATTGTCAGATAATTCTACATGGTCATCAATAAAGAGGTGTCAGTCAATAGAACATTACAGTACATCATGAGCACTCTGAAACTTGTGCTCAAAAGTCTTTGATGAGCAAATTAGAGTAATTAAGCACCTGTCTCAATGAGATATTTAAAGTTAAGGTTCCTTGGTGTATTACTAATTTGTAATGACAAGAACTGTCTAAGAGAAGAATGTTGATGGAAAGAATGAATAAATGGCTGTCATTCCATGTTTGGAAAAAAATCATGTTTTCTCAATTATATTTAAAATTATTTTGATTTGAAATTGCTGACAAAAACCTTAACATGCCAAACGTAAGATTTTATATATGTATATGAAATATTTAAAACATGAATGAAAAGACACAAACACTTCAACTGCATGTATTTGATGCAAGTTTGGTGAAGCACCCATAAAAGTATTGTCACAAACACAGATCTTGATTGATTAACAGGATTTTCATGCAAGAGGATTGTTACCAAAGAAAAATACTTAAAGAGGGAAAAATTATCTAGTTTAACAGCAAACTACTATACTTTTGAAATGGGGAAAAATTATCTTATTGTACAAATTGAAATGGCATCATATATTTACCATTAAGGATAAGAAATCTGTTTAATGATAAGTTAAAAAATTTGATAACTACATGTATATAAATTTTGATATGTGGAATAAATTACATAATAACAAAATATTATCTTTATGTTTTTAAAAAAGCATTTGTGTTGCCCTAAATTGGGCATCATAATTGACCCATAGTGAATTCCGTTCTTATACTCAATTGCTAAACTGAATAATCTCAAAAAGAGTTTTGGTGGGTCACAGGCATTTTGCTTATATCAATGCCTCTCTAGATAAGAAATATATCAAATAAATTTCATTCAACCATAGTGATAGCCTTGTTAGTGTGTAACATAGTTGTAGCCCTATAAGAGTAGACCTTGTATTTCCTGGTTGTAAGTTCACCAGGAAGGGAGGCTGTTATCACTTGATGTATCCTCTCTGTGTCAATATACACACTATGTACAGCTGGTGATTAAACATCTCTGAATAACACTAGCATTTTGTTTATTTCTCATTGAAAAGCCAATGCATGAGAAATGAAATTACTTTAATTGAAATGATTTATTAAATACAATATTTTTACTATGGTTGTCATTTTATGTTAATTTAAGACACACCCTCAGATTATATAGTGACCCAACAATGACCTAAAACCCATAAAAAAAAATTTGTTCTGAGATTGACAATCAGATTCATATAATTTTACATGAATTTATGAATAAATATGATAACTTGTTTAACTTAATTAGTTAATTCTTTTAAAACTTTCTTCACTGATACTTACACAGAAATCTGCAATGTATGAGTGGATGGTTTGAAAGAGACAATAGCACATTTAATCAGGTAACTTAAAAGATCTCAAAGAACGAAGATAAATGATAAGCAGATGTTTTGACAACTGTTGTTGTTGAGGGGAAATTTTAAGAAATAAATCTTTAAAAAAATTGCTACTGGCCCTTTAAGAGTTATTTCTTCTTCTGCAGTGATAAATTTTTACATATCATCATGCTCAATGCTTTTTATTTTCTAGAGGAATAGAACATCTCTGTTTTTGAGAGTGGGAGATAAGATCAGATTCCTGCATTCTCAGCCAAAGATTTCATTGGCTCATATTTCAGGGATGCTGTGCTCCTGTCAGGAAATGAAAGCCTACCTCACGTTTTCTGACTGCCAGACTGAAAGCAGGCTTTCTCCTTGTAAACAAATTATCTTTGAAGATCCCTAGTAATATAAAACTGGAACTCTTCAACTTGAAGTTCTTGAAACAAATCTTCTTTAACATAGATAAATTCAAAAGAAAAGTATATGAATTTAATTGAAGAAACATACTCCAATGAAATTTATTTAATTTAAAGAAAAAAAGTGAGATGAGAATGAAGTAGGAATGATGTTTGTTCTTACACCAGGGTAATGATGTGGTGTTGAGTCAAACGCAGTATTAGTATCCTCATTATAAGGGAATAATTATGGTTCTATATAGATCATACAATTACAAGAACTTCCAAATGTCCAAAAATAACTATTTACTGTTAATCAATGATAATTAATTCACCATGCTCAATTTGCATGTGCTTACATTAATTTCCCATCAGAAATAAGTCATAACTCCAACATGTGACAAAATCAATAACAGAGAGGGAGAAAGAACACTACCTTGCAGTGTACCAAAGTATAACATACATTTGGGTATACATCATTGTTTGTTGGTGATGACTGCCTTTGTCAAAATTTCTAAGAGTTTATTGTAATTGTGTAGTGTAGACCAAAATATAAATTGAAAATAGAGTGATATCAATTGCTTATTAGATTGCTACTAACAGCCTTTTAGAAAAGCACTGAAAACTTAGCATTCCAATCTAAGTTACAATAACACTGTACATGTATTATCTTTGAACAACGATTACCATAACAGATGTGACACTTGATAATCATCTGGAGATAAGGAACAAGGAACACTAGTTGAGTAATGAGGAGATTAGATGACTGAATTACTTTTGATATTATCAGAGATATCATACAAGATTATGTCTTTAACCTAGTGAATGTATTGGTATCAGGGTTTTTGTTGTTTTGTGTGTGTTTATAATGGTTGAAATCTTGAACAGTGGTCTTATACCAATGTTGACAATAACACAAAACTATGCAAGTACAGGTATTTATTCCATCATTGTGTTTCCTTCTTGGATCAAGATGATAACCAGCGGCCAAAACGTAACGAAAACATAGATACATCTTCTGTCATCATTTTTCACTTGAAAAGAAGCACATCAATTAAACACTCAGAGGCAATAACTTTTTATCATAAGCTATTTCATATCAGTCAATTTATGACAGTATTTTTTATCTTTAAACCCAGGCTTAATTTCCTAATTAGTGTTAAATATGTAAGAATTTATGAATTACCAAATTATGTAAACCTAAGGCAATATTCAGACTGATTATTTGGCGATGTCATAATGACCTTCTCCCGATTATTACAATGAATATTGAGGCAATCAGACAAAGTGCTTCCTGAGCATGTATTTATGAATAATTGATAATTTTTATTTCTCACACAATGGCTCTAGAGATGATCATGTATTTTATGCATATAGCATTAGTTGTGAGGGAATAAAAAGCTATTAACAGGAAGATTTGTGTCATGTACTTTACTATTATGACAAAAATTGGTAAAAATAATGAAATTTTAACTCTTTTTATATTTCATTTAATATGACCTACCTGGCATCTTAAAATCCTTTTTTCTTGTAAGAAGCTAAGCAGGAGCCATTATTGTATTGTATTGTATTGTATTGGGCATTTATATAGCGCCCTCTTCCACACACTTGTGCATGCTCATTAGCTTGGTAGTGTATCAGATTAACCCTTAAGATGCGGGTCCCGGAATATTCCGGGATGAAATTAGCTTTGCTCGCAAGTCCTCTTAGCGGGATGCGAGTAGCACACTCTATTTTTCTCACGCTAACTAATTATGACCGCGGGTCTCGGTAGCGGAGCCCGGAAATTTATTGCCTAGCAGTAGTCTCAGTTCAACGCTTGTATTTTCATTCCGGCTGTCGCCAAGCAACCGTGTTTTGTTTCGTTGGTGTTCTAAATAATGCGCGAACATGCTCCGAAAGTTATGCGAGCATTGATAATGTTTATCGTACCGAAAATAAGCGTTAAAATCACTCAATTTTCCCCCACTCCCCGCCGCACGTGCTAATAGCCTGAGGGCACTTTCTCCCCGCTCGCACGAGCTTACCGACCCGCGCGTGCTATCGTTTGCTTACAAGCCTGCACTCACACCAAACGTACAACCTTATATCGCACGCCCTATGCTCTGAACCCTTGGGCGGATTTCAATACCGGTTGGATCATTTGAAAGAGCAGAAAATTGTCTTCAATTCAATATAAAATACATAACTACGCTACCTGAATTGAAGATACAGCATGTGCCGCAAAAAAATGTGATTTTTACATATTTTTAGTTTTACACCATTTTGTCACACCAATTTTACATCATGTGCTCAACGTATTTTGACAATTTTTATATCATAAGACAGAGGGAAAGATTGTCTTTCTTTCCATGTAAAATGTGTACATGCGCAAAAATAAATAAAGACACGGCAAGCGCCGCACAAAAAGCTAATTTCTCGATTCAAATCATGTGAACTGAACGGCGATTTTGACACGTGCCTTTCTTTCGCTCATATCTTCTCAACATCTAGGCGTATTTTGAAATTGATTACCTCGTGATAAAGAAGGAATAATTGTCTTCGATTTGATATAAAAAAATTATATACACCATATAGAATAAAGATACAGCAAGTTCCGCAAAATTGTGACTTTTGTTTATTCTTTACGTTTTTACCATTTTCTCGCACTTTATATCACATAAACTTCTCGGTAAATTTTGCAATTTCATATATCAAAATATAGAGAAAAGGATGATCTTTATTGCCATATAAAATTGGTATGTACAAGAAAATCAGAAAGGACCGGGCGAGCATCGCACAAACAGACAATTTCTCTATTCATATTTTGTTTACCGAGAAGCGATTTTTTTTCAACTGCTTTTTACACTTACTATCCATTTAACGGCAGAGCGCATTATCATCTTTTTTATATCACAATAAAGAGGAAAGGATTGTCTTCAATTCTATATAAAATTTGCAAATTACAATTACACAATAAAGGAGCGGTTAGTGATGTCGCAATTATCAAAATCTGTTCTAAAATACCCGAGGGTACCATCTTTGCAAACTTTATATATTCCAAACCAAGTGGTACATATTTGTTATTTACATATCATCGTAAAGCAGAAATAAATACCTTCATTTTCATGTGAAATTTGCCCATATTTGCATCAAAATAAAACGTGTGGAAACGATGCGACATATGTTGCGGTAAGGTGATTATCAAAGACTATATTACAAGCTATACCCACGTTTCGTTGGTAATAACTTCTAATTACAGTGCAAAAGATTGTTATGATTTATTTCTTCGTAAAGAAGAATAAATTGCCTTCAATCCCATATATAATTTGCATGTATGCAAAGCGAATAACATGATTTATAAAGTTGGAAATAAAGACAATTTATATTGTGTGTGAGTGTATGTTTCAACGGGGATATCCCGCCTGCACGCGCTGAGCGCGTGCGTTTGCCCGGGGCTATTAGCTTAGTAATATTACTGTGGGGTCAGAACGTTATCGGGATTTATCATTACCCTGTTTTCGTAATTTATATCTTTCGTTTAGGATGGCGTATCGTAATAAAATTTATCGTGAAATATAGAGCAAGAAATTAGCTTCAATTCAGTATATAATTTGCATGTGTGCACTCAGTGATTAAATGATTTTATAATGTTTGAAATGAAGACAATTTTTAAAATTTAGTAAAATTCGTTCCAGACATATTATAAAAATGATTTTTATATCGATGTGAAGAGGAACAATTCATCTTTAGTTTCGTTTTGATTTCGCGCATGCGCTCTTCGAATTTATTGAGTTATGGCGCCCGAATTGAAAACAAGTTTACTTCAGTTGTAGAAACCGTTCCAGGGGTGATAGAAATTTCATTCAAAGTGTCAAGTAAGTATCATCCATTTGTAACACGGGATTCGCCGACTAGCTTTGTATAAAACGACGATATCGTCCGTATTCCGCCATGTAAACACGCCATATGTTGTTAATACGGTCGCATCTGGCGGCGCTGGAAAATTCGGCCACAGGGGCTAATTGCGTTATTACCGTAGCGAGGCGAGTGCTGGAAAATTCAGCCACGGGGGCAAAACTGGTCAAAATAATATTCAGCAACGGAAGGGTTAATGATTGATGATCTCTAATGTTCCTTGCCAAGGAGGTCTAAGTGTGAATTCATTCACGATGGTTTTTTATCTAGAACCCCAGTTGGTCAAGATATGTCTTTTTAACATTCTAGAGATTTTTGTTCAAAAGATTGCCAATTTAACTGCACAATTAAATTAAACGCCACAACTTCGAACATATTTGCTCTTACATCAATACATTATTGAAACTCTATTGAAAAGATAAAAATAACCAATACACGCTATAGAACATGCAAACAGAAGCCTGCCCTAACCCCATCCGAAACCTACATACTCATTATGAATTTAAAAACATTCAACTTTCTTGATGCAACCCTATTCAAAATAATTCACATTTTTACTGTGGTATTGTTTTAGTAATGTCATACATACCATGCACAATCATAATTTGGATAACCTTACATTATTTGTTTAATCTGAACTTAAAATCTATGCATGTAGGATATAATTAGATTCAGCTAGAAATTTACTTTAACTGAGATGGACTTCTTGAGTTTAACAGTCACTCTTAAAACATGCTTTATGTGACAATTGAGTACATTTTATATATTCAAAGCAAACATTCTGAGAAGTACACCCTTCGATCTGAACACTCTCCTCAACTGGGGTAGGGAGCTAGGCTGGACTGACCTACAAAAATAAACTTCAATTTAAAATAATCATTTCTGTCAGGTTTGGCAGCTTGATATTTGTGTTTAAATTGTAGGATATAGGATATATATTCCTTATCATTGTTAGTTGTGGTTTGATTTGGAGGTTTATATTAAAAAACATCTGAAAGTTTTTCAACATCACCTTGAAATGATAAATAGGTTTATACTGAAGGATGCAATGACCTTAATTTTTACTTTTTTTAATGTAGAAAACATTCTCATATCCTTTCAGGTAAACTGAATATTGTTTGAATATATATGGCATGAATAATGTTGGATGAAATTTTATAAATTCTTTTCCAATATCGAAGATATATATGAAAAAAATTTCGGTAACATTGTTAAAACATCAGGCATAACCAATGTTTTTTCAGGAATAAGTAACTAGTTTTAAATTAACAGTTCACCCCCAGATAACCAAGGAACATATATAAGATTCTATTCAATGAACTTGATGGCCAATAATCTGGATAAAGGTGTTGACATGGCAACCAGACTGACCCAGTGGAGTGGTCAGCTTGACCAACCAATCAGAAAGCTACAGATCAATAGTTTCTGTCAGATCAATACATCAAACACTCAACTACCTCTATCAACCCACCTCATACAGTCTTTGCTTCTATCACATCAGACTGGCTCGTCATTTTAATTTTTTTTGTCCGACAGATAATGCATTGCCCTATTTTATAGAAAATGTAAATTTTAAGCTGTCCCTTTTAAAAAGCATGTTACCCAAATGAGTTTCAGAACTAAACATAAATTTGATTAAGATCTGATAATTTTATTAAAATGATATTTGTTTTTTATTTGTAAGTTTTTATTTCTCTTATTTGTTCATGAAGCAAATGATTTTTTCCTGGACTGTTACACATTATCATTATCTGTATAACTTCCACTGTGTATATGCATTCAATAAATGATTTGTTATATATGCATTACACAGTACACATTATACAATACTAAACTCATTGTAATCAAATGCAATTTTAATAAATCTTGTAAATGGTTTTAGTACCTAACCTGCGTAACATTCAGTTGCCATTGAAAAGTTTGTCAAGAAATAAAAAAAATATTCCTAATTGAAATCATAATCTCATAATGGTATTTACATCCACTCTACAAATTCTTTTGTTTTATCAACATTATTGTTATATCATGTTATAGTTAAAATTCTCTGTTTTTAATCATGACTGTTTGCTATTATATTTGATATCGACCGGTACTCAATCCTCCCGCTATCTAGACCATGAAAAGTACAACCTTGTCTCCACAGCATAAACAATGTACTTCTTACCTCTTCCAAACTCTATCATAGAATACTAACCCTATCCAGGGAAGCCTCAGAAAGCTCATATTGCTATATGGAACCTTCATTTATTTGCATGTTTACTTAGACTTATCAGAGTCCATTCATTCATAGAAATATTGTGGTCAAGGAGCTGCCTTGCAACAATCTGTCCAAATTATCAAAACATTACATATTGTGACACATGATGCTTCCATAATCAATAGAAATAGAGTATTCTAAGAGTAGGCAACAATGATCTTTACAAATTATCAAAACATTACATATTGTGACACATGATGCTTCCATAATCAATAGAAATAGAGTATTCCAAGCCTGGACGACAAAATCTATACAATTGATAAAAATATCATAAGTTCATGACATCGTCGAGCTTGCCTTCACATGAAGAATCTATAACCTATATATTATGAATAGATCAGGTAAGATGGGTCACAAAATGAACTTGGGTTGCTATGATGGATTATCTTCAGTATTTATCAGGTTCAATGAGAAATGCCTCAGGTAAAGAAAGCTTCATGCACCATTTACACCAGCCAGGTGTGCATCTGTAGTAAACCTGTGGGACATATACCAGGTACATTATCACAACCCGAGAGACGAGAGATGAGATACACTACTTGTTTGGTGTATCATTTTGGAACATTTATAAAAACATCAATCTTTTTTAACAATTCTTAATTGTCTACCATGGGCGTAGCTACCTATATGCAATGTACTCAATTGAGTACACTTTTTTCTCCAAACTTGATTAAAAGGAAATTTTTTTTAAAAATGAAAGAATAAATTAACCTTATTCAAATCTTCTTCGGTATGTTTGAGTTAAAACAGAACTGAACATGGATACAAAAAGCGACATTATTATAATCATTACATAGGGCAACCCTCACATGGTTAGCATTTTAGTATGGAAGGGGATGTGTGCCAAAAATGAAATCATGTAAACTCGTAATTCGCAAGTTGTAACATGTTGTTCTCAACCATGCACTTCTCGAAAAGACAAGTCCAAGTCTGCAAACCTAACATTTCATTCCTGTAAAACTCAACTTTCTGTTCTCAACTTTACAAAGTTCAAATGTAATTCTAGAAATGTTAAGTCGATATTCATTTTTGTATTTCAAATACGAGGGATATACACATTTAGCAATGCTACAAATTACGTTTTACAATTGGTGAATGAAAAATGAAGAGTTGTAAAATCACCCTTTGGAAACAGACTTTTGCATCTGGAGTTTTACATGAGTTGCATGGTTATGATTGCAATGTTCCGAAATACATCTGTACACGATTTCGCATTGACCATATTTGGAAGTTTAACGAAGTCTGCCGATGATTTCCGAAGATGATCGGTATTTGACAACAACGAGACCTCCCTGATCCAAGCTCCATGCAACGCTGTGCAAGCTTTCCGGATAGTGTTGAGCTGAGTCCGCCACAATGCGCGGAGCTTGGGCATGCGACCTTCACCTTTTGTCAAAGTTCTTAGTCAATTATTGATCTAGATAATTTGTTTCTACTGTTTTTGTAAGGGTAACACGAGGTTTATCTCACGAAAGAATATTATAAACTTTAATTCTGGGTTAGACTTTACTGGACACTAAATCTCTGCACAACTTACTGCATCGAGATGATTCACTATAAAACAATATCGTTTTAGATATTTAGGTTGGGTTTAAAAAAACTCACCAAATTACGAGACTGGATTTAGAATAATGAAACAACGGCATACTTGTCTCGGAAAGACAAATAGCGGTAGAAAAAATATATCTATATTGTACACCCACGTTACCCTTAAAACACGGGCATGTTATTCTTTCAAATTAATAGTTAGAAAAATAACTACGCAACGTAAAGTAAGGGAAAAGTTCCAAAATCATTGAAAAGAATATTTTTTTCTTTTGTTAGTCTTTCATTCGGTCGTTTAACCAATGAATATTATTTCGTTAAAAGAAACATTTATTTAATACCGTTTAAAAGCTATGAACGTTCTAAACCAGACGTTTTTTTAACAGTTTGAACAAATTTAATTGAAGAACATGTCAAAATCAAATGACTGACATTTCATGTGACATGTTATTTTTAACTCTCCGCCCGATCAACAGTTATTATAGGGTCTTCTTATAAGCGGACGGTCTATCAATTTTTGCCTGGTCTGGCAGGCCGCCAGAGAACATCAGGTCATTGTTCGATACATAGGCTATTTTGCCCATTTTTAAGTCGAAAAGCTCTTGCAAATTCAGATATCAGATACAATTTAAATCAAAATACCTTTGTTATCATCAAGATGTTAAAATTCTAACAATTATTTGAAATACAAGATTATACATTTCCATACGTATAGGCTAACTTAGGGGTGTACAACTTAGATTTCTCGCATCAAGACAAGTGGCACAGCAACAAAAACACGACTATTGTATCGTAATTGATAGTTAATTATCGATTCACGTAGTGTATATCTTGAATTTTATCCAGTGTGTTTCAGGCCCGTAGGGTAAAAAAAAACTTTTTTGCTCTTTATTTCAATGTTTGTGTGAAAAATAGAATATCATAAGTTTCATGCGCCATCTGACAAAGGCACTAATGGCTTAGTGAGTGACGTGAACATTAACTGCCTGTATTTGGTCTCTACGACGTTGTAAGCGGGAGTTTTTCTTAAATAAACATAGCAATTTAAATCCCTAATTTGCAAATGATATTTGTTCTATTACAATTGTTGCTATTTGCCTTAAGGGTCCAAAAACACCGTACGCGAGTTACTGAGAACTTTTACAAAAGGTGACGGCATGCCCAAGCTCCGCGCATTGAGGTGGACTCAACTCAACACTATCCGGAAAGCTTGCACAGCGTTGCATGGAGCTTGGATCAGGGAGGTCTCGTTGTTGTCAAATACCGATCATCTTCGGAAATCATCGGCAGACTTCGTTAAACTTCCAAATATGGTCAATGCGAAATCGTGTACAGATGTATTTCGGAACATTGCAATCATAATCATGCAACTCATGTAAAACTCCAGATGCAAAAGTCAGTTTCCAAAGGGTGATTTTACAACTCTTCATTTTTCATTCACCAATTGTAAAACGTAATTTGTAGCATTGCTAAATGTGTATATCCCTCGTATTTGAAATACAAAAATGAGTTTCGACTTTAACATTTCTAAAATTACATTTAAACTTTGTAAAGTTGAGAACAGAAAGTTGAGTTTTACAGGAATGAAATGTTAGGTTTGCAGACTTGGACTTGTCTTTTCGAGAAGTGCATGGTTGAGAACAACATGTTACAACTTGCGAATTACGAGTTTACATGATTTCATTTTTGGCACACATCCCCTTCCATATTTTAGCAAATCAATGTTGTGGAATCATGAAATGTCCTTATTTGGCGGTTCTTCTTGGTAAGCATATGTTTTCTGAAAGTTAAGCTTCTTTTCCTGTGGAAAGAAGATTAACAAATACAACAAATGTACACAGTCTTATCATCCTTCTCACACGGTTGTCGTATTGGATTTCACCCTTTTGCAAGTGTTCGTAAGAACTTTAGTCATCTTAAATAGACGCTAAACAAAATGAATAAAAGGTCGCAATTTTTTTAAAATGGAAAAGTGTGTTCGCCAAATGCCAAATAGTCAAACATAATTTTGGAAACTTATCTGAAGCATCTTATCTTGTTGTTTTGGTTGAATAACTATTATTAATGTGAAATAGATGTGTGATTTTTTGCATCTGCACAGACACAAGACTTTAAAATTCTATATGAAAATTATTGATTAACGTATTAGGGGATGAATAAGGTTGAGGTATTTAAGTTCACATCAAAATCAGGGCATATGGCACAATATATGAATGAGTTGTACTCGTATGCTGCGTACCACAGTCAAAACAAAGAACCGGAATAGATGAATAATACGCTGCGTATCTTGTATATATATGAGAGACGATAATAAATCTATGAGACCTTTTGGTCTCTTTCTTCACAGATGTACGTGCCCTTTGATTTATAAGTCGATTTTAAGCCAACTCAAGATAAACTAGAAAGGAAGACAAACAATACATTACATCAAGACATTAATAGTTTGTTATATGAATTTGCTTGAACATTTAAGTTAAGCAACTCATGAAACAAATATAAAGGTTCCAACTGATTCAACTTCAAGTGATCTTTATATTTTAATATTGTTAAATAGTATGTTATTACCAAAAATGTCAAAACATTTTATTTTCTTAAATAATTTCAAAATATCAACCTGACCATTCCATTTTCATGTACATTTTAATAGGTATTGAAAACATTGTGTATTATCCATATCTTTAGAAGCAAACTCATACACATTTTCCTTGTTTGAATCGTTTGAAGTGGACGTTTTTCCAGGAGACGCCCTTTAAAAGCTAATTTCAAAAGTCATTTTGGAATCTCTTTTAGCGAGATAGGAGAACGAAATTTCCGTATTTCGTGATGCCATATAAGAAAGGTGCATAGATGCATTTAAGTCCAAGACAGTGCATTAAATCGACAACATCTTAAATTACCTTCACGTGTACAAATCAGAGAAGTTATTGTAATTTCAATGGCTTGACACCACCAGAACTGTTTGGTTGACCATACAGCAAGAAGCATCCTACCCTCTGGCTCATGACTGAAATTATGTATTCTTGTTTTAAACAAACATGTTGTTTGTCTGTCTGTTGAAAAATAGCCAGCGTTCCTTCTGCCCATTAGTTAACTTCGAAACTGCCACACTTTTTAATACTGTTTTTCATGTACTCAGCAATGTGCATGCTAAATACCAATAGGTGCCGTTGACACTGCGCGACCTCAATTCTTTAAAACCCTAGCCACACCCCTGTCTACTGCATAATTTCTGGGAATGATGGATAAATAATTTCTCCCTTTCATTTGTTAAATACCAAACCATTCAATCGTTTCATAATTTTTTTTTATTAAACGTGACTTCTTTTAGTAACATTGTGACGTGATACTTAAACATTGTGACGTCATATGATGTCAATCAGCACGTGATGTTATGACACAATGTGTAATAACATTGTAGATTTATCCAACGGGGGTATGTTCTGAACAGAAGATAATTTCTTAGCACTTTCCCTTTCATTCAAACCTTTCAATACTTCCACTCATTGTAAAGAAATATCGTACAAAACTTAGAAGTCAATTAGTTCCCACTTTTGTTATTAAAACATATGCATAACTAGAAGATAATGCCTTAAACCACAAATATTTTTTTATCTAACTTCATCAAACATCTTAAAACATCAGCATTTTCAGCTCAATTGAATCATCGGACCAAGTTTCATAAATAATAGACTCGATAAGTCTACAGAGAGGAAGAAACAGAAAATAATCAATAGAGAAAAGAAGACATGTTGTGTACATATGATAAAATAATTATAATACATTTCTAGCCTATCACAGACAAAACCAGTAACAGGTGAACACACACACTGAAGGAGACAAACACACACCTGTATCATTAAGAATGAGAAAAGAAGAAATGTTATTCATTGAAATCCTAAAACACTTGTAATATATTTCTAGCCTATCACAGACAAAACCAGTAACAGGAACGGTACACACTGAAGGAAACAACCACACACCTGTATCATTAAGAATGAGAAAAGAAGAAATGTAATTCATTGAAATGCTAAAACAATTATCATATATTTCTAGCCTATCACAGACAAAACCAGTAACAGGAACAGTACACACTGAAGGAGAAAAGCATACACCTGTATCATTAAGAATAAGAAAAGAACTCATTGGAACTGAAAATAATGTATGAGTTCTACTTCCATCAGTGACTTAATGATATTATGCTTGAGTGACCAAGCAGAGCTCAAAGGGCCAACATAGGTCAGAGAGTATAAAAACTGACTCACTGCTCGACTTCACCAGTTATCATTATATGTGTGTATGAAATGTGAAGTGTATGAAATACCTTGTTATAGGTATATAATAGAGAGGAAAAACTCTCACTACTGGAGCATACAAGTATAAAGGGTAGGCAGTTAGGCTAAAGAAACATATATTTTCTTGACCTATGAAGTGTGAAAGATGTGACAGTTTCATTATAATTTTTGTGTTTTTTATGTATGCCAGTTTAAATCTTCACTTGAACTAGAACATACAAAGATTGAGAGACCTTTGAATTAGAAAATATTTAATTTCATTTAGGAGCCAATGGATATCTTGCTCCTGGTGCATGATTTATTATTTAAGGTTGATTGAGAGAGAGAGAGAGAGATTTTATTCAGCATTGGAGGCCGCGTGGCCCAGAGTACAAATACAAAAATAATGTACAATTTATACTTATGTTAATGTACATGAACATGTTGGTGAGCGAGCTTAATTTCATACATACAAATTTCTTTTTAAGTATATAGCAAAACCTTTAAGTACATTTTCATTTTTGCAAGACAAAAGTTCAACAAACTTTTGCTGCGTTGGAAACTGACAAAATCGATTTGGTATGAGTTTCGTTGATTGCTTACATATGAAATGCAAGGTTTCAGGATATGATGACTTGTCATTTAACATGGATTTTAATTGGTCAAGGAATCTACAGAACATTTAGTAGTAGTTTTAGTTCAGGTGAATATAAAATAGAGCTATGGGAGCCATTGCTTCCGGAGAAGAAGATAAAAATATGTTTTATACACAGACCAGATTTTACAAACAGGACATCACTCTTGACAATTTTCATCTGATTTATGTATATGTGCTTCTTTGATAAACATGAAAAATATCAGTGAAATGCACCTCTATGTACACAAACAATCGACAAAGACTTGACGGAAACCAAATGTTTACCGAATGTGTGTAGGAGATTGTCAGATGACACCAAATAAACATGCCTTATACATGTACTTTTTAAACTTCTTTTGAATTGGCTTTGCTTTAAAATGCAGTTGTGCATATCATTTTCTTTCTGATAAAAAAGAGAGGGAGTATATTTGTATTATTTTAATAACATAGACATATTTTCAGTATTAGGAAACGCTTTTACACTAAAGAAAGGAATAAAACATATATGCTCAAAAACACAGAGAAAAGGAATAACAAACTTAAATTAATATTTCAATTCTGGGGAAACATAACAAAGGGAAGTTTAATCCTATCAGAGTTCAAAGTTTGAGATTAATGTATATTATACTTATCATACTTCCTTGTTCATCATATAGATATGTGTCATGGTACACACACACACACATAGGGCAATTAGTTTGTTGCAATAGATCTCTATGACATTTTCAAGACTCTAACACAATTAGTTAATTAGTGATAACTAATATTCGCTGTAATCACACATGCCATATATAAAGTGTATTTTATATAGCACTCAATGAAACCAATTTTTTATATCTGCTGACCCAGGACAAACAACCATTAAGTAGGTTTCCACAATGGATTCAAGAAACTAGTTAGAAAACACCAGCCGAGCAAGTATGATTGCACTTCAGAAAATGGAAGTAAGAAACCAATGGCACGTAGACCATGTAAACGTAGTCCTGCTTCATCACTGTGCTTTCCACAAGTCTAGATGTCTATGAAATTGAGAGCCAGAAGAAAAGAATATTATGTATGAAGGAATATTAAATTATTAGAATATCTCATAGACTAAATTTAAGTCTAACCATGGAGCAACAGCATGCCTAAGATCCATGATCTACAGGAAGTTGGACAAGCACCTGGAAAGACTAGAGACATTTTGCCAGTGGAAGTCACTACTTCAGTTCCTCCATGCGGCTAGGCACCTTGTCAAGCTGAACTAAGATTGTTAAATTGTCTGAGATTTGTGATGTGTTGTCATTACCAATGGTCAATTTAACATACAATGAATTGTCTTATTACAATTATTTTTTTTATGTCAAAATGTAAAGATAGAAAAACTTCTATCTTCTAGGAAATTAAATTTTCAAAACATGGGGGTTGCTAGTAGCCAGTGGTAAACATATCATAACACATTGTTGAAACACTGTAGCTAAATTGGGATATAGGTGAAACAAGATCAAGCCTGATTAATCACATCATGTACATAGTTATAGCAATTATTGTTAGTCCCTCGTTATTCATTATTTTTATTTTCTTTCTTTATATACAGAAACTGATTCTTGTTGAAATGGAAATCTGATTGACCTCTCTACATTATGTCTTTCAACAAGGGATATGAGGGATATTTGGTTGCTTGTTATTTAAGTTCTAATTTGAATATTCACAACTCAAGGTTTTGGTTACTTGAATGTAAAACTGCATGCAAGATTCCAGTTTTAGCTACCTGTCCCAACCACATTGTCAGGAAACAATAGGAAATATGAGAAGAAGAAACAGGATGTGGAATCTAATTACCTTGCTTTCAATAACAGCAATTGATAGAAAAAATACTCATAAAGAATGATTGTGAACACGACTAATACTTTGGTTGAAAAAAGTTTTCATTATTGTAAAGGTATATGTATGTTATGCCTTTGCATAAATTTGTGAACCCTTTACAACAACCAATTTTTATTGCCTATCATGAACTGATGAATAAATTTGTAATGGAGCCATACCAAAATTCTTGATGCTTTCTTCTTGTAAAGCAAAGCGTAACTTGGAATAATTATTATCTTCTTAAAAATCTACACATCATTTTGAAATTATACACCACTTTCATCGTATACTTTTAAATCCAGTTATGGATAAAATTTAGATATAACTTTAACAATACTAATAACAGACTTCTACAAGATAATAAAGTGTAACTTTGCATTAACAAACGTGCAATTATTATCTCTTACATGTTTTTGTTATCTGTAATATTGTCTTACGTCATTCTTTAACCTTATACTTCATATTCCAGTAAATTACAATTTCTAAAATTTGTCTTAAAAAAAATGAAAATGCTAAGGACACCTCTACCATGTAGTGTACATTTGTGAACACACAGTAATTATAAAGAACAAAATCCAAACACTGGTGATGTGAGTACAAAACATAAAGAATAGATGTCTAAGCACTTTCCAGTCTGTAGCACTATCAATGTGCAGTATTTTGTAGCAGGAAAAAGTTTCAAGAAGCACAACTATGCCAGTATCTACATCCAAAATGTCTGCTTCATGCCAACCATCTTTCAGCCTGTTGAAGAGCTGCATATTAATGTACGAAAATATGTGTCTCACTTAATTTACTACAAGCCAATCTAGCAAATCACCATGGTTACCAGGAGAGAGTGCTTACACCTGGTAAAAGTCCAGGAAACTGAGGTGGGTCAAGGTGAAGGTCAGGGGTGATGGAACAATCTTGACTTCAATGTTGAAGAGCTCTGATTTGGAGAAATGGACATATTTTGTGCCTGTTTTTTCTCAATCACTGACTTCGTTCTGCATTCTTTTAACTTGTAGTCTTATGTATAAAGAAATGTTAATCAATGTTTTGTTTCCAGTTCTGATTGTAAAGACACATTCTTGAAATTAATATTAAACCTTGACCTCAAATGCTATGTCAAACTTGCTGACTCATCAATAGCCTGTCATCCAGACCCTATGGCAAAATATTAAAGGAGCCTTCTTAAGTCTAGAATATATTGGCAAGTCTAGTTGCCTCAGCCATATTTATGAAATTAAGAATTGTACAGGATTCCTTTTTTATATTATTTCATACCAAATATTGAACAATACATTTTTAGCGAAATCGCTTTTTCAGGGACTATATGTTAGTCTAACTCATCAATATTAAAGGCAATAAAATCTGTTCATGGACGGAATTTAAAAAATGAATCTATTGGATATTGAAAATGAGGATCATCTATTCCATACAAGGATTCCGATGACGATAGTGGCATATTGAAACATAATGATTTCAAGATTGAACAGATTTGAACAAGTTTATGTATTATGCTTTCTTATGTCATAAATCAATTGTACTATGCATTCTAATTTCATAAATCCGATTGTACTATGCATTCTAATTTTATAAATATCATTGTACTATGCTTTCTGATGTTATAAATATCATTGTATTATATTATGCTTGTTATTAATCACATTGTAATATACTTTCTCATGTTATAACTCTCATTTTACCTTCCTTTCTTATCACTAATTTCACAAATCTCATTGTAATATGCTTCCTTATATTACAAATATCATTGTAATATACTTTCTTATGTCATAAGTTTTATTGTAGCTTGCTTTCTTATGTTAAAATGTTCATTGTTCATTTCTTTCTTAAGTCTTGAAACTTCATTTTCTATTTTCTGTTTTCTAACCAAAAGTTTATACCATCAGTATAAGCCATTAGCATGCACTGTCACCTTTGATAAACATCATAAAATAAAATTAATTAGTCAAGAAATATACTAAGATGTTGCAATATAGATTCTATGCATTAATTGTCATCTTATGCAATTATTTCACCACACAGAGTTGTTATAAGTCCTTATGCCTCTATGAGAACAGTGAAACACCAGGGTATAAGTAGCTTAACACAAGCTGCTTTCTGTAATGTGCTGGGACAATGTAAGAATGAGACTAAATGGGTCATATACATAATGAGCACAAATGCCTTCACTTCATATTTACACTGATTATATCAATGTTGTAACTGTGTGTTATGATAAACCTCTGAATAGAGCACCTCTATAGTAAAAGCTTTTTTAGAAACAAAGCTTTTATTTAAATGAAATTGTATGTTTTATAGTTCAAATTGTAAATCATTAACCTTTCTGTATCTATCATGTATAAAAATTGTTGTTAAGTTTCATAAATTGAAATGAAGAAACCTTTAACTAAACAGAATTTCTATCTTTGAAATTATATAAATGCTGTAAATGAAAGTTATTATTAGTTGTTAGCAAACATATTACAATGCTCTTTTTATTGATGGTTTTACTGATTAGTCTCAATGTATGAAAATGTGGAGTCCACAGTCCAGGAAATAAATTTTGAAAAATTGAAGAGTACACATAGAATAATAATTGATTTCATAAATGAATGAAAACACCAACTCTCAATGAAAAATCTTCAAATCTTCATTGCTATTAACTAAAAAGTAGTAAATGATAATAATTTACAATGGGCAATGCCTGAATTGCTATTGTTAAATTCTGGAGATAATGCTAAATCTATGGATTTTATGTCAAAAATGTCATTTCATTCAAACAGAATTGCATTTTCTGCTAAAGATCATCACAATATCAATGGGCAGCAATACAAAGAATCAGATCAATAAAAGTGATAAGGCATTTTCTGCTGAATCTGCATGTCACTGCATCGAAAGTCCTCCATTACTGTATAAAATCAGAGCCAGTCTAGGTCCTCATTCAGCAAGTCTAGACTTTACACAAGACCAAAAAATGAACATGGAAAAAGTGTTCTATCATCAAATAAAAAAATTGTAAAGAATAAATTTTGAGTGTATAGTATCCTGGACTTATCTGCGTCACATGGTCAATGGGGCACATGGGCATGGGGAAACAAGGATGACACGTCCTCTACACATTCTTGTTGGAAACATAGAGGCAGGGTTATCAGAGGAATTGTGCATATTGACCAATAAATTACCATTTATTCTCTAATACAGGCAATTATTCTGAATTATGTGATGTGAACAGGAGCAATATGAAGACAATGTTTATAGAATGTGTATTATGCCTTGGGTTATCAATAAACGATAATTTCAGCATAATGATATATGTTTGCTGACAGCGATGGTAACATTTTTATTTATTTATATGTCTCACAGGCGACTGATATTATGTAGATACTTGTGACAGGGTTACAAATAAAATGATGATGCAGAAAAAAATGACGAATGGTGAACCTCATTTGTTCAGAAACCAATTTACTTAGATAATTTACGGCAAGAAAATCTTACCGTTGGTCGTTTCCACTCGAATGGTCTTGGAGGAGCTCTGCTGAAGAATATGGAACTATCAACACACGGAAACTCAGGATCTTCAAAGAGGATTCCTTCCTGGCGACACCTCGTCTTTATGTCAGCGTACTTCTGTTCGCTCACCCCAGCGAAAGGGTTCTTCTTCGCTTTCCTGGTAGCCCTCCCCCCAATATCTGGGTCCCGACTACAGTGACGAGCCCTGCCCCCGTCTCCACCCCGGGTAAAGCCTCCGAACCGTATCCCTCCTGGAAGGCCGAAACCTCCGCCCCCTCCCCCTCCTTGATGCGGAGCTGCCCCACCCCCTTGGCTACCTCCGTCACCCCCGTACATAAACTTCATACCCCGGTCCCCGAAGGTCTCTCCGAAACCAACGTTGAATTCCCCACCCCCGAATCCGACGCTCGGACCTCCATCTCCTCCAAAAGTGTATGTTTTGGTTTCCATCTTCGGCGGTCCCGTGCCGTCGGAGTAGAATGTTTTAACTGTGCGTGTGCCGCTACTGAACATATTCATATCGCCTGTATGTGTATACACCGGCTTGATATAAGATGATATTTGATCAGAGGGTCGTACAGTACCTAGGGGTTGTCTGCACGTATCTGACAGTTGACAGGGCAAGGAACTTGAGAATGGTATCCCACTAAATGTACACAAGTGACTCTGGTACCGGCTTCACTCGCTAAACTCAGGACCAGTCCACTAATTGAGAAGGGTGAGCAGGTCTGAAACCCGACGCTCTTCGATTATTGTCCGTCAACTGGAACTTATCATAAGTAGATGTCGCCCTCGATGCAAAACGTTTTAGATTTATGTGTATAAAGTAAGCGCTGCAGCTATTTCCTTCTTGATATATAAGCGCGCTTGCAAAGATTGCTACTAACATGAAATTGACAGGATTTCCCCTGTGACAGTTCGTGGCCACTGCGGAAAAGTAGGCGGGTCCAGAGTTGAGTTGTCTTGAGAGGCCAATACCGTATATGGCATAGCGCGTGCAGGAAGCCATCAGACCAAAGAATGGTCACTCAATCGTGACCCCTACTGTTTGACGTTGGTTGTATATTTGTAGCAGGCTAATGATGTCTATAACATCATGTGGGAAGCTTGTCAGATAAAATCTAATTGTCGATAGGCGATATCGTTATATAGAGGAATGCTACTGTTACTAGTTAGTGGATGCCTCGCCGGCAAACGCTGATTAGAATTTGTGGCAAATTGTTCTTGTCTCGCTCTTGCTCTCTTCTGCTTATCTGTTCGTCATTAATTATAGGTAGTGTTTAAAATGGAATCTTTCATTTTAAAGCATTTTAAAGTGTTAAAAGGGGTCTGTGATATGTAAATTAACCTGCATTTATGAGTGTAGGCCCTATGTATTAATTGATTGAAACTCTTACTATGTATAAAGATTTTTTATTATTTAACACATTTACGAAATTTAGGAATGATTTAATTGCTTGGTTCATTGCAGTCATTACATTTGGTTATAATGTTTTATTATCTTGGGCCCCTTTCACAAAGCAGTCTTTAGCCCTTTACTAAAGTTAATCTTATCTCCAATTCCGAAGTATTTTACTAAGGTTACCTTAGTGACTGTAGCCTTAGTGACTTACGATCACCGAACTGCTTTGTGAAAGAAGACTATGTAGTTTATGGGCGGATTCTCTTTAGATGAGCCAGTATTGTTTAGAACGAAGAAGGCAGCTCAAGTTTACTCATGATAAGATTAAACATACACATGGGTTGGGTTGGTATAAATATATATATATCCTCGAACACAACCCAGGTTTAAGGGGTGCGGAACGAACTAAAACTTCGGGTTGTATTCGAGGTAATACGGTAGTCAAACTTTAATTGTAATATAATTGTCTATATGAATGTTTATGATTGTAGTTGTTCGCATAAAAGGCATGTCTTTACATAGCTATCTTATCTTATTATTTCAGACATCAGTAACATAAAGAAGATAATGGAAAAACATCATGGAACATTTTATACGTCATTTATTCACACATTCACCGTTATCGAATTTGAAAATTTTACCAACCACTGGTAAAAGAGGGTTAATATTCTTCTAAAAAGATTGGTTTCGTCAATATGTCTTAAAAACTCTATATTCGATTCAAAAGCGTTAATTCTTAGATTGTGATTAGATTTGTAATTGTATTAGTGTACGAATTCATTTTTATTGACTGAAAATGATTTTCATGTGTATCGTTTGTTTGTTTATACCTTTTAAAGAAATACATCGTGAAAGTCAATATTCAAAATAACCGCATGATAACTCGAAGCATATTTCAGTTGTGAACTTAACTTCAACGGTTATCAGCTTTTGAAATCTAAACAAACATTATAGAGAAGGATAATGCATTTTGCAAACAACTTGAAAATGTGATTGGCACTTTAATTCTCCGAAGCCTTCGTCTTGCATAATAAGCATCGTGAGTTTACCCAAGCAGGAGTATCTGATATCGACTTGCTTCAAAACAAATCTAACTCGGTGGTTTCTTCGCATTAATCTGATTGTTTGTTCTTATTGTCTAGCGGTTATGAATAGAGACACTGCGTGATTGTCCCCACTTATTGCTTCACTTTGCATACGATCCTATATACAATATTTGATGATATGAACTGTCATGAATCCCACAATTTAATCCCTAAATATCAAATATATGATAATGACTAGTTTTCAATAAAAATTGAACAACAGTCATCTATATGTACATATGTCGGTTCAGTAAACATTACTACTAGTATGATAAACTTTCTTATAAGTTATAAACTTATAAATGTCTTTCTGTCTACTTAAAAGAAGGTATCATAATTCCGTTTAACTTATCATCTGTTTTTCGATCAAAATCGAGATTGTTTAACGTCGTTGTCACTGTTTTATACCGATTAGATTTAAAGTTATAGTTTCAGCAATACTCTGTAATATGACATGATAACGTTTGGGATAACTGTTACCAATAACTCATGGAGTGTTCCATTGGTATGAGCTATTTGCTTAACACATTAAGCGTGTGTCTTATTACGGCAAAGCTGGTAATTTGGTTACTTTCCAAACACCAACGAATATACACCAAATTAACTCAATAAATAATCCATAATGAAGTTTTCCGAAATCCCGGAGTCTTCAATATTTCTGTTAAACGTTATATACGACGGGAGTTTGAGATGAACATGAACACACAATATCATTTGGCCCAACCGAAGATGTGTGTTACGTCCCACTTCAAGAATTGGTATATGATATCAGATTCGTTCATTTACTCAAAGGTCGCTAATCTCTCTAGAGACTTGTGAAGGTTTATATACTTTTTCGGGTCCAGTCAGCTGATAAACTTTATTCTGACACGCACTGAGCACTGAATCTTACAGGGAGTGAAAATAGTTAATTCACAATTTAACATTGTAATATTTTGGATGACATTATCTTCAACAATACAGCATTTTGCAGTTTTTCGGAACGATTCCATTGCAGGTTGGAAACAACACCTTTAAATCACACCACCACTCGGCTGCACGATAAGTATCTCAAACAGCTCGGCCACCATTACTCGTTATCAAAACTGGATAGCAGCAAGAAGCATGTGTACAGGGGATCAAGTCTTAAACCTTTCACATTAGATATTTCAGACAAATCTTAAACTGCAAGTTGTATACCTGAACGTGAAGATGAATCCAAACTTCCAAGTGCGTCCTTGACTTCTCAGTGTACCCGTCATATTTTGTTAATCAGATGTTTTAGAAAAATTGAGTGTTAAAATCTGTGTATGTTGTCAATTTTAACTATTCTTTTCAGCATTGATTTTTTCCTAATCAGTGGAGGCCTGAGACCTTGGTTCAAATCCAGCAACATTTATCTGAAGTCAGCTTAGATTTATTTTTCAAGCAATAAGGTTCAACGTCTTTCTTAGACTAAAATTTAGTCTATGAAACATTTTAATAATTAAATGGTTTTTTTGGGGCTCCTTATTTCATATGTGTATTCAGTCAATCTAGACTTGCTGTATGAGGAACTAGACTGTATCAAAGGCTCCTTTATATACACAGTCATGAAGCAGGACTATGTCTTTCTTGTCATTCTTTCTTACAAATCGACACTAGATTTTTTATACCAACTATTATTAGTGAGACTAAGACTTTCTCTCAACATTTCATTTTTCTATGTGGTTGGAGTGAAACATTACTGAAAGAATAGTCTTCCCGAAATGGCATCCGGTACGTTTAGAAAGTAAAACCTATCATTTTGGAACTGCTTATTCTGAATATTTTACCACCGCTTCAAATGACGCAAAACCCCGTAGTGTTCTGAGATGTGAATTTTTTTCGACAGTGTGTATATGTTTTAGCGATTTACTCAGAGATTTCATTGTTTTGATGTTTTCAGACAGCAGTTTAACCCGTCATTGACTTGTCCACCCGTTGACATTTTTAAAACTAGATATTGCTAGACTTATTCTAAGGAATTTTTTTTACAGTTAAACATTTATATAATCCAAAAGTGTTGTAATTAACTCTTAACATATTGAAGGTCCAGTCCCCCTGAATTGGATACTCAAATTATGTCTCATCAATGCCAATGTTGTTATTTAGTCACGGATTTGGTATTGTGTGGATCAGTTGGCAATAAGTTTTTATTTCACCGAAGATTGAAAGATGTGGCTATAAATATTTTTGACCGATCTTTGAATAGTATATTGCAAAATAGCACAAGATTCAGATTATATAAAGCCTTTTAACACCGGAAAAAGACATAACTGCCATTACTGTAAAAAAAATTCCGCAATTTGTATATAAGATAAGATCTGGTTTAATTCATTTTAAAACAATTGAAGCAAGATGGTCTAACATTGATTATTGTTTAAGAATTTGTCCATTGTGTAAATATGATGTTGAAAACGAATGTACTTTTTTACTTGTATGTGAACAGTATAGTGACTAAAGAAAACTGTATATTGTTAACTTGTGATAAACACTCCAAGATTCTTTTATTTTTTAACTGTTTTTTTAAATTTTTAAAAACATATTTTTATCTTCGTTTACTGTCATGCAAAACTTGTTTAATCTTGCAACCATTCCCAGTTAAAGTGCAAAGTAGCAAAAAATAATGACGTCGACGAATGTTAACATTTAAAAATAAAATCCAAAAACGTAATATGGTTTACATCGCTAATTAAATCTATTTTACGTTGTATGTTTTAAGTAAGTTTAGACGCATTATTATGTGCAGTTAACATGTATACATATAAGTATTTTGAGTTGAATATTGGAATCTGAAAGAAATGTCTTCTAAGAAATAGCCGTTTGGTTTAGGATGTGATGTACATTATGGGTTTCTTGTAAACATTGAAAATAATAACGCCCTTAAACTAATACTCTAGATACCTACAAAAGTACAACAAATCGCACCATGGCGGCAAAATTAAAATAGTGTATGATTAAAATTGTAATGGCTATGAACTTTTGTATATAAAAAAATAATATCATACTAAATTGGTAGCTTTGAAATAGGATAATAACGCAAAGTCCAGTCGCTTTTAAAATTTGCATGTAAGTAAACCAACACAAATCCACACCAACGTGACAAAATTGCCAACGTTTTGATCTTTATTTTACGTAATGTGCGAGCCACTGCCCAAGCAGAATCGGAACATACATCTGAACATTTTGACATTAAATTTAACTGCCTACGAAAGGTACTCAATTGAGTTGTCAGTGGGTCTGTGTGCATTGTTTAAAGGGAAAACGTAGAAGGTTGCATGAATTTGTGTACATAACAACCAAAATTGATATGAAACATGTTAGATTAAACAGCGACTGTGAGGCCTTTTGGAAGTTTATGACATGAAAAATGGCAATATTGAATGAATCTATCACAAAATGAATTTTAGACTTATAAATACGACATTTTGATTCACTGATCACCTCATTGACCACGGTGTTTATAGGTAGGCCTTTCCTAACTAAAAGTTCGTCAAAGGAAAATTAAAAAAAACCCTCTAATTCATAAAAATAAAATATTCTAATAATATAATAATAATAATATAACATCATTAGCTTCTTTTTCTTCGATCAGTGAAGATTATCGGAAGCCGCTTGTCCTGAAGTAAACAAACAAAAAACGTGAGCATTGCTCACTAATACCCTCAACCGTATATCCCTCACCAATTGAATTACTCGAAACGTGCCATAACGTGAATGTTCCTGATATAAGATTACAAATTCTGAACTAAAAAAGGACTAAGTACAAACAATAGAAATCTTTGAAATATTCATAAATTCACGAAATCGTTTATGATATGCACTGAACTTCTCTTCAAGATGAGGAGATAATGTAGGATAATGTGATCTGAGATAAAAAAAAAACATGTTCAGAATTTGAAAAACCCCATCATGCTCCATCAGCGTATTTGAATCCGCAAGCTCCTCCTAATACCCTTATCTCCTTTGTGTCCAATGCCCTCTTGCTCGAAAATTATGTCTCCTGCCATTGCCGAAATATTCATGACGTGTCTTCACCCTAAGCTTATTGGATAAAACTTTTAACGATGCCTTAGCCACCACGACCAACTCTTCCTTCTCAGTCATATTAGAAATCGCTGCCATAGTTGCTCTGACCTCTTTCTTTATCATCATACTCCTCTTAGTCGTCTTTGTCACGCGTTCCCCGTCTTCACAAAGACAGTACCTGGAAGGAAATTAGCAGAAAGCTGAAAAAGGTTGAAATAAAAAGAAAATAATGTAAGAAAAGGATTTTGAAATAAACTTATGAAATGAGATATGTATAATTATCTGTCTTTTTTTACTGATGGATCCAAATTAATCAAATAGTAATTTCATTTTAGCTGCTTCAGGTACATATGATATGGTATATAAACACTAACTTAAAATAGCAAAATTATAATGATTTTTGGATTCTTTATATGCATGAACATTTAACTCTTAAAACGTTTAAAGTTAAACAAAGATATTGGCGTAAGGACGAATAACATTAATATTCTTGTTACTACAGCAATGAATACTGATGAATAACTATTAATAAAACAGTGCTCATTTAAATTGAGAGGATTTTTATGAACCATAAATGTGCTGTGTAATCGCAAAGACAACTACATCTAAAGTTATTAATATTTTATGTATAAACCACGTGTAGGCCGTATTGTACAACCTTCGCCATTCAACTTCAACGACAGCATGTACGCCAACGACGTGAGGGATATAATAATATTCAGTCTCTGAAAACATTCTCAAAAACATTTATTTTTTCAAATAAAAGAAAAGAGCTTAAAGAAATGTCTCTTTCTCTTGGGTCTAAACTTGTTTTTCAAGAGGTTGTGTTGAGGTCACACAACAAATTTGCAGAAAATCGAAGGAAGTCTAAAACCGTGCCATTTTAATGAAAATTTCCGTAAGCCTAATCTTTGACTTGTTATATCTTCACCAAAATCCGAAGTAAATTATCACTATCAGACACAAACCACGACTGCATCTTATGCGCGATGTTTGAGGAAGTCGAACTTTTCACTGTAGTTATAAGGGCAGCAGGTGTTGACTTTTTCATTTTCAAATAAGTTGCCCTGTTTGTCATTTTCTATTTGTCAGAAACAACTGCGAGTTAGGCAGCTTCATCCATATGATAAACCAGGTTGTTTGAACGAATCTACACAATGCATTTCCGACCCGCCCCTGTAAAGAATGTGGTTCGTCCAGATGTACTCCACCCCTTGTCCACAGTCACCTTACCTGTAGGTTTACCTCTTGAAGTTTGGGCCTCTTCAATAAACCTTGATACTGATAAGTCACTTTGGAGGATAGCATTGTCACTCAATTTCTATAGAATCACATTAAATTTAATTGAGACAATTTACGTGTAGGCCCTATCATGGCTTTCTGAAAATGGTCTTCAATACTCCGGATTTTTCCGAAACTCGTTCGAGTGATTCCCGCTTTCCCCTAGTCGGGTTTTGATAAAGAATAACATTGCTTACTTACGCTTATTCGGCGTACGTCAGGTAGTGTGCAGGGCCTCCTTTCACAAAACCCTAAGGTGATCGTAAGTCCTTAAGGTAACCTTAGTGCAATGTTAAAGAATAGGAGTTAAGGTTAACCTTAGTTAAGGTTGCTTTGTGAAAGGAGGCCCTGGGCTCCAAATCGAGTATGCCTTGTTTTAGAGAAAGATTGTCACTTACCTTTCAGATACGATTCCTCTATGCAAGAAGCATGGTGCAAACAGATAGCAGTCAGCAATCGGGTGATACAACAAACAGGTCTCGTTGTTAACATCCTCTCCATCAACAGGTAAATCATCACACCAAATCAAATCTGCGGGCTCTTCTCCAGACATATGGCCCCATCCATCTGAATTTCCGAAACTTCCAATCTCCATGTAATAACCTTTGAGTAAAAGATTTATTCACTTACTTTAAAAAATATTTCCATTCATTGAAGTTACGGATTTTTCAAGGTTCTACTACAGCAATGATGTCATTTCGGAAAATATCCTCATTCCTATTTTTGCGAGTTGTTTTAAAAGGACAGTCCTTTCGGGGTGTTTATTGTTGAAACCAAGGTGACGTTCTAGTTTATAAAAGTATGTAATAAATACATGACTATAAACATCGCCCAGTTGTAACATGAACTGGGCAAGCAAACCCTTATCTTTGATTTCCAAAATATCTTTTTGACCATTATTTCACGTTTTAGAAAAAGTAAGCTTTAGTTGATTGTATCATTTGGCAAAGCATATAATTAAGTGGCGAGTCATGAGTTGGAATATGTTACATGACTGTATTACTTTCCGATAAATGCTTGTATCATAGGATGCTTAACTGTACATTGGAGTCAGAAATCTATCGCATCTGTGCAAATTAAAAAAGTTTCTTATAGTTTTAAAGAGTCCCTTCTATATCGACAATCGGTCCGCCATGTTGATTTATCGGGCAATGACATTATAATATTCGCTGTACTTTTACTTATTTTAAAGCAATAAACTATATGTTTGGAAACATTTTCTCTATATATACAATATATTGACTAATCAATAATTCCTTGAAATTCCGTAGAAAGGCTTTTCACGCTTGTAGCCTGTACTTGTCATTGTGTTCTTCTACCAAGTGCGCGCTCTTATTCATCAAGTTGTCAAATCTACATCAACCCATACGGGTAATATGTTTATTGAGTTATTGAGATTGCTGAGTTATAAACAGGTTTTACTATTATATATGAATTTACAGCAATGTCCCCTTGAATTTCGTTTCCACGAAAATACCTCGTTTGGACTGTCCTTTGTAAGATGTTCCTCAGTAGTAAGTAGGTTTTGCAAACTTTTAATCTAATCCACATAAAAGATGGATATAATTTCGTTTAAATTATATTGGTTATAATTTCCTCAGAAAGTTAGACATAAAACCATAATTCCTTGTCCATCTGAACATTTAGCAGAATTGCTGCAAATTTTTTTTACAGGGCTGCAAAATCTGTCCAAATGTGTTTCTAGTTATATCAGGATATATTACGTATCATTATATAGTTAACACTTAATTGATGTCAACTTAATGTATATTACCTGTACCTATACATACGCTATTTTTCTACGAGCTTTATAATTGTTGATTTCGGTTTTAAACAAGTTTCTTGTAAAGTCTCGCTGTTACGATTGCCACTATTTTGTAGCATCAGTATGCTGTTTCTAATGTAAATTATGTCGGAAATTCACATTAGTTAGACCTTATCTCACCTCTTACAGACGTTGAACAGTCGCAAAGTCATTTCCACACAAAAATAAGTACGCAAAAAACAGTTCGCTCTTACACTTCTAATAACTAACGGTCATGTTACAATATCGGTAAATAGTTGCGTTTGTAAAATTTCCGCCGTCGGTTTTAAACTAAATTTGCGGGTGTTGAGTAACAATGAATCCCGGAAATTTTACAAACGCAACTATTTATCTTCGAAGTGAACTTCAGACCACGTAGAGTAACAGAAACAGGAAGCTAGCATGAACTAGGTGCTAGGTGTAGTATGAATTGAAATAACGTCTCCTATCGGCGACGGAGTTACTGGATTGTTAAATGATGTATTATGCATGTAGTATATAATGTTTTTCGCAAGTGATCACCTTTGCATCTCCCTCGATGATATGTCTGTTTATTTGGTATTTTATCTGTAATAAATTTTTTAACATATTTCCTGAAACAATATGATATTTCAATTACATCGATGATGATATTTTGCACTGTTTCAAATTATGTGCCAAATTGAGGGAATCTCCGTAACACGACATACACGAAACCCCAAAGACGTACCATGTGTATTGATAATTGCGCCGAACTTTGCCTTCTTTCTTCTTCTGCCGTGGTCTTTGCCCTTGCACCCTCGAGGAAACTGTGTTGAAACTAGCGAAGCGAACAAAAGCCAGGTCTGAACAAATTATTAAGTAGTATCAAATCTTAAATCAGAAGCATTGGATCCGATGCATTGAACTAGTTTCTCTTACCTCTACCTTTCTATCCCAGGCTAAGTTAGTTTTATCAATCCAATCGCAAGATTTTCCCAATTTACGCCATTCCCTTGTACAGGGACACACATCTGGAAATAAAGGAACCAGTGCACATTATTTTTTCAAAGTTGACAAAGTAACTTTAAAACTTACCTTAAGGATCGTAAATTACTTAAGATAACTAACAATGCAATTATAGATTAATCATATTTAATTTCTTGCCTGTAATCGTCGAGAAGGCCGAAATTACACGTGTATGTAACAAAAAATAAAACCATTGCATTATGTTTTTTGATATTTCATTTGTGAAAATGTTCAATATATATCATCATTTTATGCAAAATATATATATCTTCCAGAGTCGGGCTAAAACATCGAAAAAACGTAGCCCGTCTATCAGTCATCGTAGAGATTTGACGTTCCAAGTGAAAACTGAATCAGGCATTTAACTTGAACACATTTTAATCATTTGACTAAGTGAAATGGATTAATGCAGCTTAACCGGACTTGATATTTTGCATTTGGACACATTTGATTTCCTTTTTTAGATTACTTTCTTCAACTATTTATCAGCTAAAACGGCTCAGTTGTAAATGTACGTAGCTCCTACATGTACTTGAAAACTAAAAATATAAAACAATGGCTTGAAAAGTATGAATCTAGGTAGTTCTGATACTAAAATGGTTTATGCATCAATCGTTTTTAGTTTATGATTATCTTCATTATTTACGATATTTTTACGATGATTTTCTTGACAAATAGTTTGGCTTTGATACACACCTGGATGCTCAATTTCAAAATATATACTAAACGTCTCTTTCAGCTTCTAAAGACAAACTTATTTTAACGAAATGATTTCAGGGTTCTTAAAACATGCATTGGGCATTACATATAAGACGAAATCACGCGTCACACCTACATTGATTCTAGTTTTAACCCTTAGAGTGCCCGGGGACCATATAAGGTCCCCTTCCCCCAAATACCCTCCGAAGCCACGGGACCATATATGGTTCCAGCTATGACCCCCATCCGCAACCCAAGAATTAAAAATAAATCTGCACTAATGACAACCATTTAGTTGAAGAACCATGAAACATGGCTTCAATTTGTTACCACTTTTGTATCATATGATAAGATTTTAACAGAGAAATTAAGGTTTACACACTAAACATTCACCAGGACAAATATGGTCCTCGGCCATGGTCACTGGGGTTAATTCTCTACAATGCATGTAGACAGATATCTTTACCAACTTGACAAAAATACTTAAAGAATCCCTGTATGCATAGCTTCATTTTTATTACCTTTTTGCACTATAGAACCTATTATCAACAGAGAAATCAAGGTTATCACACAAAAAACTTTCTAGGCCACATATGGTCCTTGGCCATGGCCAATAGGGGTTAATTCTCTGCCACGCATGTGAAAAGAAAATTTTACCAATTCTAATTGACAACCATATTCTCAATATCCCTGTAAACATAGATTCATTTTATAACTTTTTTAATGTTATAAAACCTTAATATATTAATTGTGTCAAGGCCACATTCGGTCCTTCTGACAAGCACTGTCGGTTTAAAATTAAATTTAGGGGTGAAAAATGCACGACATACAACCCCAAAATAAAAAACAGAATGGATTTATCTCCTAAGTGATCTCACGAGAACGAAAATAAATGTTTCCAATCTCAAGACAGTTTTTAATTAAAAAAAGAACTCTTGAAACGAATGTACCATGATCGGTTAGCTCCATTTCCTTGGCGCAAATGATTATAAGGTGTTCACGAATAAATGGCTCCTATCGGTTTTTGCATGATACCTGATTATTGCATTTAAGACTACGGATGATCAGGCTGAGTAATGAGAAGTTTTGACCCTTTGAAGATAATCAATTTTGCAGAAACAAATGTATTTGGGGACAGTTTAAAACAGAATTTTGTTTCAAACGTGCTACTTCTCCTTTAAAATCTATTAAACACATTTCACTCCTAACTTTTCTTCTGACTTTTTGGTTCCGACTTATCCTTCTAACTTTTTTTATGGTTAAAAGCCATACGTTGTGATGAATATGTTAATGGTCTTGTATTCGTATGTCAATTCAGAAACAAAAAGGGCCTACATTCTGGAAGTGATTTTATTATCCAAAGTTAGTTAGATTCTTGTGACAAACCGGAAGGTTATACTTTTAATGTTAAGTATTCCTTGTTTTCGATTTTCATTTCAAATAGTTCGGTTTGAAGTTTAAAAAAAAAATGTCAACCTTGGTCATGTATGAACGCATGGAAGGAATTTCTGCTTTTATTTAAGAAAAGGTATATCAAAATAGGTGAATAGGGCATTGTCATTCTGAGCCTTAATATGACCTAATCCAATTTACAATGCATAAGCAACAAGCTGGTATCGTTACAGTATTTATTTACGTACCACAATCTGATGACCTTTCTGTAGGGTTAGGTCTCACGTGACTGTCGTCGTATCGAAGTTCAACGCATCTGATACCTTTCGTTCTTGTTTTTATCATTACTGACTTAAACGGACACGCCTTTCTGCCTCTGACAAGTGTAATTATGTTCTGCAAAAACAACACGCGCATGATGATGGATTGGATAGATGAGTATATAAAAGAGAGTGACTCATCGTTACTACATCAGTTCTCACAGCTTGATAACTCCACTGATCATAAGGCACACTTACCACTGTAGGGATAGCAGAAATAAAGGGTAATCAGGCGTGAGGACTTTGCAATAACATACGAAAATATGGTTAACAAACACATATCCATAACAAAGCTTTCTCTAGATAAGTGTTTTGACTTACATCGTTAAACACTAATTTCTATTATGAACTGGAAATTGTCGTCCGTCCTCACCTGATGGCAAATGGAAATAATTAAGATTAATCTTATTAATTGTTCTTACTGAAATAGTCCCCCCCCCCCATATCATACGAGGGGTGTCCCAAAAATTGCCGGCCTGACCATGAAAACCAAAGAAACATTCAAATGTTTATGACGTATTTTTCGACATAATCACCCTTGGTCTCAATGCATACGCTCCAGCGTTTTTGTAACATCGGCAACCACTCTGAAAACCACTTCTTATCACGAGACCCCAAAAACTCAATGACGTAATCGTCAGTCTCAAACCTTTGACCAAGGAGCTCTGTTTTCAGTCGAGGGAAGAGGAAGAAGTCTGAGGGGGCCCGGTCTGGATAATAGGCAGGATGGGGAAGAATCCTGAACCCTCAATCCTGTGCTGCACTGACTTCAATTTGGGCGGTGTGAACGGGAGCATTGTCCCGCAACAGCCACACACCTTTGCGCAGTTTACCCCTTCGTTTCTCTTCGATTTTTTTCTCGTAATTGTCGTAGTTCATTTGCGTAATAAGTGCCATTGATTCAGTAAGTAATCATTACACCCTGAGAGTCCCAAAAACGGATGTCATGACCTTCCGATTGGAGGAACAAGATATGAACTTTTTAGGGGTGGGTAATGTAGTGTGTTTCCATTGCATGCTTTGGATTTTTGTCTCAGAGTCAAAATGATGAACCCTGGTTTCATATTGAGTAACGACATGAGCGAAAAATGATTCTGGGTCTCCGCGATACTCGTCAAAAAGTTGCTGACTGACCATGACACGTTTTCGCTCATGGTCATCAGATAACATTCTGGGGACCCAGATTGCCGATACCTTTTTCATAGGTAAATGTTCATGTATAATTCGTTCAACTGATGTTTTACTGATGTGGTGAGTATCAGTTAAGTATCTAATAGTCACTCGCCTGTCTTGCCTTATTTTGTCAAGAACAGCCTCAATGTTTTCACCTGTGGTGACATCAGATGGACGACCAGGACGGGGCTCGTCTATAGTTCCTACTCTACCTCGTTTAAATTCAGCACACCAATGTTTAATTGTGCTATATGAAGGAGCAGAGTCATGTTTGTAACATGAATTTCCTTTGAAGTGTATTTGTTTAAACTTAGATATTTGATAACAGCCCTACATTCACTTTTCTCCATTTCGGTAATAGATGTGAGGGTACCTTTGAATGACAGGTTATCATATGCAATTGAAGAGTATGCATCTAGTGATTTTCATGCCATTTACACGTTCATTAATGTTCTTCATGCACGCACAGTGTGGTTGCGTTTCAGGCATGTTTTCATATTCAGGCCGGATACTTTTAAGCCTTCTATCGATGCAATTGAATACTTATCATTCTTTACAATGTACCTGAAATTAAACAATGAAAATTTAAAAAAAGCCGTTGTCGGCTTAGAAATATAAATACAATGACGGTAAGCTGTACAGTACGGCAAAATGATGGACGGTTGAAAACGGCTGAAATAGTAATATATTCAACTTTTGAACTTACATTAACTCCAGACTGAGAACAAAAGATGAAACAAAGTTTATCAAAGCTATCTTATAAGCCGATTTAATAACTCAATGTCAGTATTGTTATTGTTTATCCAAAGTGGCTGCCATTTTCGTGTTTCTGGTTGTAGGCAAAGTTTAAAGGTTTCCGATATCGTCGTTTATACGTTTCGTTGAATACTTCCGGTCTTTTAGAATCAAAACCTAAAAAAGTACAAAGTTGCTAAATAACGTACGAGGTAGATAACCAGGGTGCGTTTCATTAGTACTATGCAGAGATATGCAGTATATGTGAAACCGTTGTATTTACGAAATATTGGTGTTCACTAGTGCCTGTAAGAAATGTGTGTCAGTATTAAGTTACACACGTATGTAATTTTTTACTCTTTTGATAGATTTCTTTCATCCTTGTCCTTTTTCCTAACATAGTTGATTTATCTCAATATTGTCTTCACAAGATATACCATTTAAAATTTGTCACATTTTACTCGGTTTCTTTTTAAACTGAATAATAGAGTTAAAGGTTTACCTCAGGAAATATTTGATGAGACGGTTTCTCTTCAAATTCCCAACTCTTCCCAAATAAGCATATGAGATGAGATATAAAGAACATACTTAAATCACAGTATCCAAATTTTTGTTGGCAAATTTCATGGCACATTTGTATCCCAAATGGTTGTAGGGTAGTCGTTTTTAAAAAATAATCATCTTTGAATTTATCCATATTATCAATCCAAAGTCACCTCATAGACGATCTGGAGAGACATCCACGTAAAACATAATCCTTAATTATATATATAGACGTTTTGAAATGGTAAAACATATTCAATTATGTTTGATATCAAACTCTGATCATTTGAAACTAAAATCATATATTTGTAAAAATTGACCTTTATCCTAATTTAATCTTTTGAAAACGAAGATTAGGGATTGCTTTTAAAAAAGCCATCAATGTTAATATTTTATGATATTTCAAATGTTCCAACTATACGGTCAATTTAATGAAATAGTCTCACTCCATTTATCACCTGTTCACAACTTTGATTTTGAGACGGCTAAAAACAAATCTAGTTCATTATAGCTGTAATATAATACGTCCCGAAGTCCATCCGATGTAATTAAACTAGCTGTAATATAATACGTCCCGAAGTCCGTTATACATCTAAAGAATTATACACCTAATCGGTGTTGCGCAGGCGCGAATATTATCCACTCGAAAGGCAAACGCAAGCAAACGTCAGCATGTAACATTAACCCAGATGCAAAAGAAACTCGTGTTTGAATTGTTGAAAGCTGACTTCCTGCCATCATTTTTCTGTTCAGGTCAAAATTTGTCAAAGGTCAGCTGAAAATGACCTCCATCAGTAATTCTCTAGATGTATTGACAGATCATTATATCTCGTTTTAACTAAACTCCCTGGCAAAAGAAATTTTTCACTTTTATGTTTTTCACGTTAGGGTTGGTACGAGTTTGATTCTAAGCAGGAAATGATAGTATTACTGCATCGTTTCCTCTACACGAATGCATCGCATCGGACGCAGCCAATTGAATTATGCATTCACAAACACGTTGCATAATGTTGCTTAAAACTAAATTGTGTAAACATAAGTTCAATCGTGCCCCTGCATTGTCTCCAATAGACATAATAAAGTGAAGAAACCCTCCAATAGTTTTAACTAATGTCCAACATCCAATAGTTTATTCAAGGGTTGCCAATTTGTTATGGTAAATACATGTATAGGGAGAAAAAAAGTGAAGTGTTTTGACACATAAATATGACAATGGGTAGAGATCTCCAATAGTAACAAGTGACTTAGTTTTAAGTTAGATATGGTCCTCATAAGTCTCCATTAGTTTGACACGCCGGCTCGTCGTGCCAAACTAATGGAGACTTTTTCGAACCATATCCTACACATATACCATTGTTGGAAAGAGCAGACATTCAGTAAAATAAAGAACACCAAAAGTATGCCAAGACTTACGCAAGCGCAAAGCGATCCACCATTAGGGCCTCTCAATCCTTCAAATTGAGCCAAACCACCATCAGAAGACTGTTAATACGCTACCAGCAGACAGGCCAGGCACAGGACCAAGACCAAGTACTGGGAGAGGGTGCTGTTTACAGACAAGAGCAGGTTTTGTCTATTCAGAACGATGGCAAGGTTCGAGTTTATCGACGAAAGGGCAAGCGTGTCGCACCAAACTTCATTTAGAGGTTCACCTGTTGTGGGGAGCGATTTGTGGCCAAATGACGCCGCCGCTGGTTGTTCTACGAGGGAATCTGACTGACCGGCGATACATTACTGAGACCTATCGTCGTTCGTTTCATCCAACAACAGCCAAGAAGATTGGTATTGCAACGCGACAACACAAGACCTCACACTGCCCGAAGTGTTAGAGACTACCTCGAGAATGCCAACGTCACTGTTTTGCCGTGGCTAGCCAACTCACCATATATGAACCTTATTGAAACCCCTTGGGATCACCTTGACCGCCATTTTGTGCCACCTTCAAACGACCAACAGGAACTTGTTGCCTTTCGTCAGTCATATAACATTGCCAATACTAATTTATTAGATAAGTTAATTTACAACATTGCTTTAACAAACTTCCTTTTTATATCCTTTATCCAATATACGAGGACATAATACTTCACTTCAGCTTTCTTCTGGTGCCATGAAATACATGTTATTCCTTGATCTGCAGTCATAACAGAACATGTTTCTAGGGCCGAAATCTTTTTAGAAATATAGATATAACAATATACGGCCAGCAGTGTACAAAATGGAAAATAAATGACAGTTGAAAACGACTGAACTAATATTGTGGGCACTTTTTAAAATTTACCCATACTTTGAGTACAAAGGATAAATTATTGTTTATCAAGCAATCTTGTAACTTATTTCTTAGACATAGTATAAGCACTGTTTATCGGTTAACCACGATGTCTGCTCTATCCACTGACTGAAAGCAAAAGTAGAATACTTCCGATACCCTTGTTCGTGTTGATGTGGTACGTTTCAATAATTCTTCTTGTCTTTTGAAACCAACTCAATAACTTGGATACGAACAAATTTGCTAAACAACTCAGATTGTAGATTACCTGAGTGTTGAATTGTAAGTAATATCGAGAGTAATATCGAAATGCCTTTAAATATTTGCTCATTGGTCAATAAACTATAAGAACGATGCAATTTTGGATCAAACTGTCTTGAACAGTAAAGAAGTAAATAACAAAGGCGTTGACAAGAGAGCAAAAGATACCATAATCCGGGTCTCGGTTTTTGATAGAATCTCAACACAGAAGTCCCGGAAGTACATGCAATTTAGACTAAAGAAGATACTTAATCCCTTTTTATGAATATTTATACGTGTCTGTAAGTTACATAGTTTCTAGCCTTCATCGTTGGGATCTGGATAACTTTATAACCTATATATCGACGTACTTGTATAACTTCAATAAGCACTCTTAAAAAGTTAAAAGCACAAGTGCACGCTTTTACGGTTTAAATTGGCTGTTTTAAGGTTCAAGAGGACTTATGCATTCACTTAAGCTTCCTATTGATGCAATGAAATACTAAAAATTCTTTACAATTGACCTGCAATCAACAATGAGAAAATTTAGACAGCCGCTGTCGGCTTGGACAAAACGGATAAATTATAGACAGTTGAACGCGGCTTAACTAGTATTATGTGCAGCTGTTGAATTTAAACTCTGAACTGAGAACAAAGAATGAATTATGTTTTATGAAAGCAATGTTGTAAATAGCCGATTTAATAACACAGCATTAGCATTGCTATTAGATTGACCAAAGCGGCTGCCGTATAAACAAAATCTTAATATTTCCGATATGGTAGTTCATGCGGATTTAAAGTTACGTTGCATTAAATACTTCTGGTCTTTAAAAATCATGTTTACTACCTGAAAACGTAAATATTTGTTAAATAACTTACGAGGTAGATTACTTGAGTGAGAACTTGAATAACAGCGAGAGATATGCAGTATCTGTGCACTGGTGCGTTTAATGTGTGTAACTACTCAATAGCTTGTGATAATCAAATATATCGTATGATCGTATTCATGTATCTGACTCAGAGAAGTACTTAACAGTTATCAAACCATGTATCTTAAAAAGGATTATTAATAATACATGATTTCATTAGACATTATTGATTGAAACAAAATCATATTTTTTTCGTATTTACTTACAATATGCAGCCCTAGTGCTTTATGGTTTTCATGGAGCATTTATGTTACATTTCATGTTCAATTAAACATGCAGAGATAAGGCTAATGAAGACGGAGGCATCACTCGCCTGCTCTTAAAGGGTCTCAAAGAGCTTTGCAACTATTCGTCGTTGTGCGAACTTTACAACAGCGAAAAGTTTAAACTAACGTTAAAAGAACAGTTTTTAAAAATACGGAATACGATCAAAACAAAAACAGCGACAAACCAGATTAGCAAACAGGTTGGTCAAAATGACGTTACAAATTTATCATTAAAATTCTGTCTTAATTCGCTGGACAAACGATGATACCAGATGGATCAAAAGGCGACAAACATTTTCCCTTAACATAGATTTATCCTTCTTTCCTGATGACGATAGTTCATGAGAATGTTTATGAGTGACATGTGTTTTTTCTGACAATATCGATGTATTCATTAATTGTCTTTGAAGTTCAATTTACTGTTTTTTGAAAATAATTAAATACTTGTCTGTTTGAATGTACAATGTGAACAGTTACACAAGAACGACTAATCAAAGGACGACATTAACAGATAACAGTTTGCCTGTTTATTACGTGTTCTGTGATTATTAGAACCAGAGATATGATGTATATATAATAATTGACTATATAATAATTGATTGATAATAACACTTTCTTGTCTTAGTGACAATGTAATTCCCGGAATATGTTGCACCGACAGACACAGCAGTAATATATGGTTGCAATGCGCATTGAGTTTCAGTTGTTTTCCCGCCTGGTTCTCTATAAAAAAGGCATCGATTTAATGAAGATTTCAAACTTTTTTTGTGCTTTGAAGAAATCATGTCGTTAAGGTGCAATGGATATTCCCTTCTATATTGAAAATTCAAATTCATTCGTTTCTTTTTCGAATTGCTACGGTGCCTCAAAGACATGCCAAATTACATGATATTTGCACTTCGATACGCAGGTATGTGAACAAACTTTTGGTATGCAGCTGTAGGGTCCAATTTTACCCAGCAAAGAAGCACTGTAATGTGATATTCTAAGCAAACCAGGTCTTCTGTCTCATTCTGGTCCTGCTCCATGTCTGTGTATAAAATAGAAGCCATTGACACAGTTATTGGTTTTCTGCTTGGTCTTTGGTCAGTCGTTCGTCGTTCGGCAAGATCTAGCGGCTTCAAATATCTCACATTATTCCTTCTACTCCTGCTGTAGCCATTGAAGTTGTAATTTTGTGGAGATGTATATTGCATCCGGTGGACCAAACTTTGTTCTTTTGGTCCCGTTCCCCAAAATTTTGTAGTGACAGGTATTTTGCCCACAAGATTTAAATTGCTGCTTCTCTGCAACCATTTGACATAGGAAGCTCAACCTTTACAAAATAACAGCTTCGTTATATGGAGACTTAATTAAGGTAGGTTTTGTATGCACTTTCTATAATCTTATAATCACGTACGTGTTTGACAGCAGTTGTCCCAGGAAGATCAAGTCTTGAAATTACAAATTTGTCATATGAAGACTTGAAATTGTATAGGTTTTGCCCCTCACTAAAATCTTGCCGCATCAGGGCGTCCATCGATGTCTCCAGGAAACCAAAATTTTTGGATGCTAATTTTTTTAAATATCTCGTTGGGATATAGGATTTGTATGCCAAATTTCATTTCTCTATTACAATTAAAACAGTGTTGCAGTAGTTTTACCTTCCCCAATGCATCAACAAATTATGTTGTAGCCCTGATAATTCACAATGAGCTATGGCTTTATTTTGTAAGATGTCCACCCTTGAGGATGTCATTTATCCTTGGGTAGTTTTCGCCGCGAGGCTGTAAAATAATGCTTTGAATGATGCCTTGGCCACCATTTCCAACTCTTGCTTCTCAGTTATATTAGAAATGGCTGCCATCATTGCTCTCATCCCATTCTCTATCAGCCGACTCTTCTTTGTCGTCTTAGTCACGCGTTTCCCATCTTCACAAAGACAGTACCTGGGAAAACATTAGCATAAAACTGTAATAAGGTAAAAAATGAAAATATAATAATGTAAGAAAATGATTTGAACTTTATGAATTTTAGAATTATGAAATGAGTTCTGTACAGTAACTCGTGATGAGTGATGGATCAGAATAATTCAAATAGTATTTTCTCGTTATTTGTTTAGGTATAAAAGGTGTGCTTTTATAACAAAATATATGTCATTTACTTTAAAACTAGTTTCATGTTTCGAAAATCTTTGTAATATCACTATAAGACAGAGTCCGCAATTCGTGTGCTATATATGCATAAATCATTTCAGTTTTTAACACGACTAGGGTAAATCAGGGATATTGGCGTATTGGCGTATCCAAATACTAAAACAACAGAATGCCATTACATTAATAAAAATTGATAGGGCCTAAGTTGTTTTTCTGATTGTAACTTCGTCGACGAGGGCCGATGAAGACGACGTTATTGCATTGAAAGGGGGATTAAAAGTACTTGTAATTGTCGACCTTTTTTTTTTTTATTGTTGTGAGTTCCGGTACAAATTGTTACCGAGCCGGAGTAAATGCACAAGTCGGTGCACACGCTAGGGTGACCCCATCCTTGTAGCTGAGCGAAACCCGAGTCTATACTGCTGATGGGACTGGACAGTCGGACATGATAGTAAACAAACACACGACCATTTTGCGTTAATCCAAGCTCGATTTTTCTCTGATTCTTTCGGAAAAACCTGATATTCAGAGATGCAAAGGTTAGATGTAATGTTTTGTACGTCAGTTCAAAAGTTGCCGATTCTTTCTGCCTGAAACAGTCTTGCCGTCAAGGCCGTCGTATAGAACCGTGGTCAGATCAAGAAACCGAGCAAGGTACAAGGGACAAGTTTCGAGCTGATTTCAATGAGATTGTCAGGAATAAGGATGTGATCAATAGGTGCCTGATGTCCAACTTCATAGATATATGTAAATAAGATCTTTGTAAAGCATTTGCATACCAACTGATATCAATGTATTACATTTTGAAGAAAGTTATAACGCTAGATGCAACCGTATATATATAAGCAACTTAGAAGTTTGAAGGTGGTTCAAAACTCGCTAAACGGACCTCTATAAGCTACTGTCTGGGAGCCAAACCAAGAATCTGACAGTAAATTCATATTACTCAATCGAAAGAACACATTGTAATGTACATTTGATGAAAGTTTGGTTCAGAAATATGCATTTTCAAGAAAGTTATTGCAAAAGGACTGATTTTATGGTTGTTTTCGACTTGGACTTTTTCCGCGACTTTGGTCAAAATCGGATAAATGTACCTCTGCTAGGTCGAAACTGGAGCCCAAACCAAGAATCTGATAGCAAATTCATTTTCCTCAATCGACAGGACGCAATGTGATGAACATTTGACCAAGGTTTGGATTCAAAATATGCATTTTGAAGAAAGTTATAACGCTAGATGCAACCGTATATATATAAGCAACTTAGAAGTTTGAAGGTGGTTCAAAACTCGCTAAACGGACCTCTATAAGCTACTGTCTGGGAGCCAAACCAAGAATCTGACAGTAAATTCATATTACTCAATCAAAAGAACACATTGTAATGTACATTTGATGAAAGTTTGGTTCAGAAATATGCATTTTCAAGAAAGTTATTGCAAAAGGACTGATTTTATGGTTGTTTTCGACTTAGACTTTGTCCGCGACTTTGGTCAAAATCGGATAAATGTACCTCTGCTAGGTCGAAACTGGAGCCCAAACCAAGAATCTGATAGCAAATTCATTTTCCTCAATCGACAGGACGCAATGTGATGAACATTTGACCAAGGTTTGGATTCAAAATATGCATTTTGAAGAAAGTTATAACGCTAGATGCAACCGTATATATATAAGCAACTTAGAAGTTTGAAGGTGGTTCAAAACTCGCTAAACGGACCTCTATAAGCTACTGTCTGGGAGCCAAACCAAGAATCTGACAGTAAATTCATATTACTCAATCAAAAGAACACATTGTAATGTACATTTGATGAAAGTTTGGTTCAGAAATATGCATTTTCAAGAAAGTTATTGCAAAAGGACTGATTTTATGGTTGTTTTCGACTTAGACTTTGTCCGCGACTTTGGTCAAAATCGGATAAATGTACCTCTGCTAGGTCGAAACTGGAGCCCAAACCAAGAATCTGATAGCAAATTCATTTTCCTCAATCGACAGGACGCAATGTGATGAACATTTGACCAAGGTTTGGATTCAAAATATGCATTTTGAAGAAAGTTATAACGCTAGATGCAACCGTATATATATAAGCAACTTAGAAGTTTGAAGGTGGTTCAAAACTCGCTAAACGGACCTCTATAAGCTACTGTCTGGGAGCCAAACCAAGAATCTGACAGTAAATTCATATTACTCAATCGAAAGAACACATTGTAATGTACATTTGATGAAAGTTTGGTTCAGAAATATGCATTTTCAAGAAAGTTATTGCAAAAGGACTGATTTTATGGTTGTTTTCGACTTGGACTTTTTCCGCGACTTTGGTCAAAATCGGATAAATGTACCTCTGCTAGGTCGAAACTGGAGCCCAAACCAAGAATCTGATAGCAAATTCATTTTCCTCAATCGACAGGACGCAATGTGATGAACATTTGACCAAGGTTTGGATTCAAAATATGCATTTTGAAGAAAGTTATAACGCTAGATGCAACCGTATATATATAAGCAACTTAGAAGTTTGAAGGTGGTTCAAAACTCGCTAAACGGACCTCTATAAGCTACTGTCTGGGAGCCAAACCAAGAATCTGACAGTAAATTCATATTACTCAATCGAAAGAACACATTGTAATGTACATTTGATGAAAGTTTGGTTCAGAAATATGCATTTTCAAGAAAGTTATTGCAAAAGGACTGATTTTATGGTTGTTTTCGACTTGGACTTTTTCCGCGACTTTGGTCAAAATCGGATAAATGTACCTCTGCTAGGTCGAAACTGGAGCCCAAACCAAGAATCTGATAGCAAATTCATTTTCCTCAATCGACAGGACGCAATGTGATGAACATTTGACCAAGGTTTGGATTCAAAATATGCATTTTGAAGAAAGTTATAACGCTAGATGCAACCGTATATATATAAGCAACTTAGAAGTTTGAAGGTGGTTCAAAACTCGCTAAACGGACCTCTATAAGCTACTGTCTGGGAGCCAAACCAAGAATCTGACAGTAAATTCATATTACTCAATCGAAAGAACACATTGTAATGTACATTTGATGAAAGTTTGGTTCAGAAATATGCATTTTCAAGAAAGTTATTGCAAAAGGACTGATTTTATGGTTGTTTTCGACTTGGACTTTTTCCGCGACTTTGGTCAAAATCGGATAAATGTACCTCTGCTAGGTCGAAACTGGAGCCCAAACCAAGAATCTGATAGCAAATTCATTTTCCTCAATCGACAGGACGCAATGTGATGAACATTTGACCAAGGTTTGGATTCAAAATATGCATTTTGAAGAAAGTTATAACGCTAGATGCAACCGTATATATATAAGCAACTTAGAAGTTTGAAGGTGGTTCAAAACTCGCTAAACGGACCTCTATAAGCTACTGTCTGGGAGCCAAACCAAGAATCTGACAGTAAATTCATATTACTCAATCGAAAGAACACATTGTAATGTACATTTGATGAAAGTTTGGTTCAGAAATATGCATTTTCAAGAAAGTTATTGCAAAAGGACTGATTTTATGGTTGTTTTCGACTTAGACTTTGTCCGCGACTTTGGTCAAAATCGGATAAATGTACCTCTGCTAGGTCGAAACTGGAGCCCAAACCAAGAATCTGATAGCAAATTCATTTTCCTCAATCGACAGGACGCAATGTGATGAACATTTGACCAAGGTTTGGATTCAAAATATGCATTTTGAAGAAAGTTATAACGCTAGATGCAACCGTATATATATAAGCAACTTAGAAGTTTGAAGGTGGTTCAAAACTCGCTAAACGGACCTCTATAAGCTACTGTCTGGGAGCCAAACCAAGAATCTGACAGTAAATTCATATTACTCAATCGAAAGAACACATTGTAATGTACATTTGATGAAAGTTTGGTTCAGAAATATGCATTTTCAAGAAAGTTATTGCAAAAGGACTGATTTTATGGTTGTTTTCGACTTGGACTTTTTCCGCGACTTTGGTCAAATCGGATACATGTACCTCTGCTAGGTCGAAACTGGAGCCCAAACCAAGAATCTGATAGCAAATTCATTTTCCTCAATCGACAGGACGCAATGTGATGAACATTTGACCAAGGTTTGGATTCAAAATATGCATTTTGAAGAAAGTTATAACGCTAGATGCAACCGTATATATATAAGCAACTTAGAAGTTTGAAGGTGGTTCAAAACTCGCTAAACGGACCTCTATAAGCTACTGTCTGGGAGCCAAACCAAGAATCTGACAGTAAATTCATATTACTCAATCGAAAGAACACATTGTAATGTACATTTGATGAAAGTTTGGTTCAGAAATATGCATTTTCAAGAAAGTTATTGCAAAAGGACTGATTTTATGGTTGTTTTCGACTTGGACTTTTTCCGCGACTTTGGTCAAAATCGGATAAATGTACCTCTGCTAGGTCGAAACTGGAGCCCAAACCAAGAATCTGATAGCAAATTCATTTTCCTCAATCGACAGGACGCAATGTGATGAACATTTGACCAAGGTTTGGATTCAAAATATGCATTTTGAAGAAGTTATAACGCTAGATGCAACCGTATATATATAAGCAACTTAGAAGTTTGAAGGTGGTTCAAAACACCGCTAAACGGACCTCTATAAGCTACTGTCTGGGAGCCAAACCAAGAATCTGACAGTAAATTCATATTACTCAATCGAAAGAACACATTGTAATGTACATTTGATGAAAGTTTGGTTCAGAAATATGCATTTTCAAGAAAGTTATTGCAAAAGGACTGATTTTATGGTTGTTTTCGACTTAGACTTTGTCCGCGACTTTGGTCAAAATCGGATAAATGTACCTCTGCTAGGTCGAAACTGGAGCCCAAACCAAGAATCTGATAGCAAATTCATTTTCCTCAATCGACAGGACGCAATGTGATGAACATTTGACCAAGGTTTGGATTCAAAATATGCATTTTGAAGAAAGTTATAACGCTAGATGCAACCGTATATATATAAGCAACTTAGAAGTTTGAAGGTGGTTCAAAACTCGCTAAACGGACCTCTATAAGCTACTGTCTGGGAGCCAAACCAAGAATCTGACAGTAAATTCATATTACTCAATCGAAAGAACACATTGTAATGTACATTTGATGAAAGTTTGGTTCAGAAATATGCATTTTCAAGAAAGTTATTGCAAAAGGACTGATTTTATGGTTGTTTTCGACTTGGTACTTTTTCCGCGACTTTGGTCAAATCGGATAAATGTACCTCTGCTAGCTCGAAACTGGAGCCCAAACCAAGAATCTGATAGCAAATTCATTTTCCTCAATCGACAGGACGCAATGTGATGAACATTTGACCAAGGTTTGGATTCAAAATATGCATTTTGAAGAAAGTTATAACGCTAGATGCAACCGTATATATATAAGCAACTTAGAAGTTTGAAGGTGGTTCAAAACTCGCTAAACGGACCTCTATAAGCTACTGTCTGGGAGCCAAACCAAGAATCTGACAGTAAATTCATATTACTCAATCGAAAGAACACATTGTAATGTACATTTGATGAAAGTTTGGTTCAGAAATATGCATTTTCAAGAAAGTTATTGCAAAAGGACTGATTTTATGGTTGTTTTCGACTTGGACTTTTTCCGCGACTTTGGTCAAAATCGGATAAATGTACCTCTGCTAGGTCGAAACTGGAGCCCAAACCAAGAATCTGATAGCAAATTCATTTTCCTCAATCGACAGGACGCAATGTGATGAACATTTGACCAAGGTTTGGATTCAAAATATGCATTTTGAAGAAAGTTATAACGCTAGATGCAACCGTATATATATAAGCAACTTAGAAGTTTGAAGGTGGTTCAAAACTCGCTAAACGGACCTCTATAAGCTACTGTCTGGGAGCCAAACCAAGAATCTGACAGTAAATTCATATTACTCAATCGAAAGAACACATTGTAATGTACATTTGATGAAAGTTTGGTTCAGAAATATGCATTTTCAAGATAGTTATTGCAAAAGGACTGATTTTATGGTTGTTTTCGACTTAGACTTTTTCCGCGACTTTGGTCAAAATCGGATAAATGTACCTCTGCTAGCTCGAAACTGGAGCCCAAACCAAGAATCTGATAGCAAATTCATTTTCCTCAATCGACAGGACGCAATGTGATGAACATTTGACCAAGGTTTGGATTCAAAATATGCATTTTGAAGAAAGTTATAACGCTAGATGCAACCGTATATATATAAGCAACTTAGAAGTTTGAAGGTGGTTCAAAACTCGCTAAACGGACCTCTATAAGCTACTGTCTGGGAGCCAAACCAAGAATCTGACAGTAAATTCATATTACTCAATCGAAAGAACACATTGTAATGTACATTTGATGAAAGTTTGGTTCAGAAATATGCATTTTCAAGAAAGTTATTGCAAAAGGACTGATTTTATGGTTGTTTTCGACTTGGACTTTTCCGCGACTTTGGTCAAAATCGGATAAATGTACCTCTGCTAGGTCGAAACTGGAGCCCAAACCAAGAATCTGATAGCAAATTCATTTTCCTCAATCGACAGGACGCAATGTGATGAACATTTGACCAAGGTTTGGATTCAAATATGCATTTTGAAGAAAGTTATAACGCTAGATGCAACCGTATATATATAAGCAACTTAGAAGTTTGAAGGTGGTTCAAAACTCGCTAAACGGACCTCTATAAGCTACTGTCTGGGAGCCAAACCAAGAATCTGACAGTAAATTCATATTACTCAATCGAAAGAACACATTGTAATGTACATTTGATGAAAGTTTGGTTCAGAAATATGCATTTTCAAGAAAGTTATTGCAAAAGGACTGATTTTATGGTTGTTTTCGACTTGGACTTTTTCCGCGACTTTGGTCAAAATCGGATAAATGTACCTCTGCTAGGTCGAAACTGGAGCCCAAACCAAGAATCTGATAGCAAATTCATTTTCCTCAATCGACAGGACGCAATGTGATGAACATTTGACCAAGGTTTGGATTCAAAATATGCATTTTGAAGAAAGTTATAACGCTAGATGCAACCGTATATATATAAGCAACTTAGAAGTTTGAAGGTGGTTCAAAACTCGCTAAACGGACCTCTATAAGCTACTGTCTGGGAGCCAAACCAAGAATCTGACAGTAAATTCATATTACTCAATCGAAAGAACACATTGTAATGTACATTTGATGAAAGTTTGGTTCAGAAATATGCATTTTCAAGAAAGTTATTGCAAAAGGACTGATTTTATGGTTGTTTTCGACTTGGACTTTTTCCGCGACTTTGGTCAAAATCGGATAAATGTACCTCTGCTAGCTCGAAACTGGAGCCCAAACCAAGAATCTGATAGCAAATTCATTTTCCTCAATCGACAGGACGCAATGTGATGAACATTTGACCAAGGTTTGGATTCAAAATATGCATTTTGAAGAAAGTTATAACGCTAGATGCAACCGTATATATATAAGCAACTTAGAAGTTTGAAGGTGGTTCAAAACTCGCTAAACGGACCTCTATAAGCTACTGTCTGGGAGCCAAACCAAGAATCTGACAGTAAATTCATATTACTCAATCGAAAGAACACATTGTAATGTACATTTGATGAAAGTTTGGTTCAGAAATATGCATTTTCAAGAAAGTTATTGCAAAAGGACTGATTTTATGGTTGTTTTCGACTTAGACTTTTTCCGCGACTTTGGTCAAAATCGGATAAATGTACCTCTGCTAGGTCGAAACTGGAGCCCAAACCAAGAATCTGATAGCAAATTCATTTTCCTCAATCGACAGGACGCAATGTGATGAACATTTGACCAAGGTTTGGATTCAAAATATGCATTTTGAAGAAAGTTATAACGCTAGATGCAACCGTATATATATAAGCAACTTAGAAGTTTGAAGGTGGTTCAAAACTCGCTAAACGGACCTCTATAAGCTACTGTCTGGGAGCCAAACCAAGAATCTGACAGTAAATTCATATTACTCAATCGAAAGAACACATTGTAATGTACATTTGATGAAAGTTTGGTTCAGAAATATGCATTTTCAAGAAAGTTATTGCAAAAGGACTGATTTTATGGTTGTTTTCGACTTAGACTTTTTCCGCGACTTTGGTCAAAATCGGATAAATGTACCTCTGCTAGGTCGAAACTGGAGCCCAAACCAAGAATCTGATAGCAAATTCATTTTCCTCAATCGACAGGACGCAATGTGATGAACATTTGACCAAGGTTTGGATTCAAAATATGCATTTTGAAGAAAGTTATAACGCTAGATGCAACCGTATATATATAAGCAACTTAGAAGTTTGAAGGTGGTTCAAAACTCGCTAAACGGACCTCTATAAGCTACTGTCTGGGAGCCAAACCAAGAATCTGACAGTAAATTCATATTACTCAATCGAAAGAACACATTGTAATGTACATTTGATGAAAGTTTGGTTCAGAAATATGCATTTTCAAGATAGTTATTGCAAAAGGACTGATTTTATGGTTGTTTTCGACTTAGACTTTTTCCGCGACTTTGGTCAAAATCGGATAAATGTACCTCTGCTAGCTCGAAAACTGGAGCCCCAAACCAAGAATCTGATAGCAAATTCATTTTCCTCAATCGACAGGACGCAATGTGATGAACATTTGACCAAGGTTTGGATTCAAAATATGCATTTTGAAGAAAGTTATAACGCTAGATGCAACCGTATATATATAAGCAACTTAGAAGTTTGAAGGTGGTTCAAAACTCGCTAAACGGACCTCTATAAGCTACTGTCTGGGAGCCAAACCAAGAATCTGACAGTAAATTCATATTACTCAATCGAAAGAACACATTGTAATGTACATTTGATGAAAGTTTGGTTCAGAAATATGCATTTTCAAGAAAGTTATTGCAAAAGGACTGATTTTATGGTTGTTTTCGACTTTGACTTTTTCCGCGACTTTGGTCAAAATCGGATAAATGTACCTCTGCTAGGTCGAAACTGGAGCCCAAACCAAGAATCTGATAGCAAATTCATTTTCCTCAATCGACAGGACGCAATGTGATGAACATTTGACCAAGGTTTGGATTCAAAATATGCATTTTGAAGAAAGTTATAACGCTAGATGCAACCGTATATATATAAGCAACTTAGAAGTTTGAAGGTGGTTCAAAACTCGCTAAACGGACCTCTATAAGCTACTGTCTGGGAGCCAAACCAAGAATCTGACAGTAAATTCATATTACTCAATCGAAAGAACACATTGTAATGTACATTTGATGAAAGTTTGGTTCAGAAATATGCATTTTCAAGAAAGTTATTGCAAAAGGACTGATTTTATGGTTGTTTTCGACTTAGACTTTTTCCGCGACTTTGGTCAAAATCGGATAAATGTACCTCTGCTAGCTCGAAACTGGAGCCCAAACCAAGAATCTGATAGCAAATTCATTTTCCTCAATCGACAGGACGCAATGTGATGAACATTTGACCAAGGTTTGGATTCAAAATATGCATTTTGAAGAAAGTTATAACGCTAGATGCAACCGTATATATATAAGCAACTTAGAAGTTTGAAGGTGGTTCAAAACTCGCTAGACGGACCTCTATAAGCTACTGTCTGGGAGCCAAACCAAGAATCTGACAGTAAATTCATATTACTCAATCGAAAGAACACATTGTAATGTACATTTGATGAAAGTTTGGTTCAGAAATATGCATTTTCAAGAAAGTTATTGCAAAAGGACTGATTTTATGGTTGTTTTCGACTTAGACTTTTTCCGCGACTTTGGTCAAAATCGGATAAATGTACCTCTGCTAGGTCGAAACTGGAGCCCAAACCAAGAATCTGATAGCAAATTCATTTTCCTCAATCGACAGGACGCAATGTGATGAACATTTGACCAAGGTATTGGATTCAAAATATGCATTTTGAAGAAAGTTATAACGCTAGATGCAACGTATATATATAAGCAACTTAGAAGTTTGAAGGTGGTTCAAAACTCGCTAAACGGACCTCTATAAGCTACTGTCTGGGAGCCAAACCAAGAATCTGACAGTAAATTCATATAACTCAATCGAAAGAACACATTGTAATGTACATTTGATGAAAGTTTGTTCAGAAATATGCATTTTCAAGAAAGTTATTGCAAAAGGACTGATTTTATGGTTGTTTTCGACTTAGACTTTATCGCGACTTTGGTCAAAATCGGATAAATGTACCTCTGCTAGGTCGAAACTGGAGCCCAAACCAAGAATCTGATAGCAAATTCATTTTCCTCAATCGACAGGACGCAATGTGATGAACATTTGACCAAG